>WOXC01006772.1:0-600000 GCA_011680675.1 Gymnobelideus leadbeateri
GGAGAAAGTGAGGCTGGTGACCTTGCACAGCCCTCCCTCACTTAAATACAATTCCCTTGCCTGTCATGGCATCGTCTTCCTGATATCATGGTCCTCTTCAAGAACAAAGGACCAAGGAGAATGACAACCTAAGAATGGGACTCCACCCTTATAGAGCCACTCTGGGCTTTGATAGCTTCTCTTGGGCCTAAGCTTGTACCATTCCAGGGCTCCACTGAATTTTTTGGACATGTCCAGTTATTACCCTCTTTCCCAACTACCTTTTATTTATTGTCTTCTCCCTTCAGAATACTGGATCCTTGAGGGCAAGTACTACAGCAGGGGTGGGGAACTATAGCAGGGACTACAGTTGGGGGGGGGAACCTATAGACTGGAGGCCACTTGGCCTGAACTAGAGTATGTTTTTATTTAGTCCCCAGGGCTTAGCACAGAGTCTGGCATATAATACATGCTGAATAAAGGACCCATTTATCTACCTATCTATCTACCTGCCAACCTATCCTTTCATATTAAGGTGAGTGGAAAGGAATATGGTGTGTAGCTTTTGAACAATTTGAGGGTCTGACAGTTTCATTTTGTTAAATAATATGGAGAGGCAGCATCTAATAGATAGAGATCCAATTTCTTAGTCAAGAGAGACATGGATTGGCCGGCTGGAGGGACCCCAGAACACCAGCAACTGTGGCAATTCCAGAATTATCAGCACAGATATGCCTAGGACAAAGTGAGAGGTTAGTGCCCTATGGACTTTAGGACAAGTATTTGGGGAATTCGTCGGCTTCCTCCCCTGGGGACAAAAAGCTGCTGAAGAAACGTGGCACAGAAGCCATTTTGCAGCCAGTGGTGGCTCTAGCTCCTGGTCTGTGAACTGTAGAGAGATCCAGCAATCAGTCTGGGGGTTAATCACTCTTGCTTTAAACTGCCTTGATCTGGATTATGGTCTGGGGAGAGGTTTGGGGTGGGTATCCAATTTGCCAGAGCGGGTGGAGGCTTTACAGAGGCCACCCAACCTGCGGAAGTTGTGAAGACCCCACATTTGGGACAGAAGCTCTCCTGTCTGGTGGCAGAGTCCTACTGTGGCAACAAGCCCCCAAATCAAGTAATTAAGTGGCAACATGCCTAGGCAAAAGAAACAAAATAAACAGAAAAATTCAACATTGGACTCCTATTTTAGGGGCAAAGAGGATCAAAGCATGGAGGAGGACTGTGAGGTCAGAACCCCTGCACCAAAAGCCCCAAATGAAAATACAAGCTGGCTACAGGCCATAGAGGACCTTAAGAAGCAGATAAGAGGGGCGGGCGCAGTGAATAGAGCGCCGGCCCTGGAATCAGAAGGACCTGAGTTCGGAGCCGGCCTCCGACACTTAATCCACACAAACAAAAACCTAGCCGTGTAACCTTGGGCAAGTTACTTAACCCCAATTTCCCTAAAGGGGCGGCTAGGTGGCGCAGTGAGTAAGAGCGCCTCGGAGTTGGGATGACCCGAGATCAGATCCGGCCTCAGAAAATGAGCACCCACGCATAAATCAAATGACTAGCCGTGTAACCTTGAGCAAGTTACTTAACCCCAATTGCTTTAAAAAAATAAAAAAAAAAAAGAAGCAGATAAGAAGTGGGGGGAAAATTGAGAAGAGAAATGATAAAGATGCAAGAAAAGTATGAAATGACAGTCAACAGCCTGACTGAGGAAAATAACACCTTAAAAAACAGACTAACTCAAATGGCAAAGGAGGCTCAAAAGGGCAATGAGGAGAAGAATGCCTTAAAAAGTCGAATTTGCCAGATGGAAAAGAATCTCAAAAGCTCACTGAGGAGATTCATTCCTTCAGAGTTAGACTGGAGCAAATGGAAGCTAGTGACTTTATGAGAAATCAAGATGCTGTTAAGCAGATCCAAACAAATGAAAGAATAGAAGGCAATGTGAAATATCTCATGGGAAAAACCACTGACCTGGAAAATAGATCCAGGAGAGACAATTTAAAAATTATTGGACTACCTGAAAGCCACAATCAAAGAAAGAACCTAGAAATCATCCTTAAAGAAATTCTCAAGGAAAATTGCCTGATGTTTTAGACCCAGAGGGCAAAATAGAGGTTGAAAGAATCCACTGATCACCTCCTGAAAAAGATCCCAAAAAGAAAACTCCTAGGAATATTATAGCCAGGTTCCAGAACTCCCAGATCAAAGAGAAAATACTACAAGCAGCCAGGAAGAAACAATTTCAATATTGTGGAAACACAATCAGAATAGCACAGGACCTGGCAGCTTCTACACTGAGGGATCAAGGGCATGGAATATGATATTCCAGAGGGCAAAAGAGCTGGGACTGAACCCAAGGGTCACCTACCCAGCAAAACTGAGTATTTTGTTTCAGGGGAAAATATGGTCATTCAGTGGAATAGAGGACTTTCAAGCATTCTTGATGAAAAAACCAGAGTTGAATAGAAAATTTGACATTCAGACACAAGAAGCAAGAGATGCTTGAGAAGGTAATCAAGGAAAAGAAATCAAAAGGAACTTATCAAAGTTGAACTATTTACATTCCTACATGGAAAAACAATAACTGTGTCTGATGAAACCTTTCTCATTATGAAAATAATTGCAGAAGGGTATATGGACATATGTTTACAGGTATACATGGATAGAGGGCACAGCTTGAATTTGATGGGAATGGATGATTCTTAAGGGGTGAAATTAAGAGATGAGAGAGGAAAGTGGCAAGAGGAGATGGGGAGAGACAGGGTAGGGTAAACTATCTCCTGTAGAAGAGGCAAGGGGAAGTAGTTGCAGGGGAGGGGAAGAACAGGAAGGCAAAAAGGCAAAACCATATTCTCATTGAAGTTGGCTCAAGGAGAGAATCACATATATACTAAATGGGCTATCTCACCCTGCAGGAGAGTAGGGGAAAGGGGGATGAGAGGGGGGATGATGGAGGGGAGGGCATTCTGAGGGGAGGGGAGGTTGGAAGCACCCACTATCAAAGAGGGACAGGATCAAAGTAGGGAATGGACTAGGTGGGAGGTGAGATGGGTGAGAGGGAAATATAAGCAGTCTTTTACCATATATCTACTATGGTAATGTTTTGCATAGCTATACATGTACAACACATACTGAATTGCTTATCTTCTCAGAGGGAGTGGGTGACAAGGGAGGAAGGGAATGGATCTGAAAATCGAAGTTTTAAAATTAAATGTTTCATAAGATGTCCAGGCATTGGGGCTCAGAGATTCACCTTGCCCTAATGGCAAAGTCGAAGGGGGTATGGGAGAAGATATGGGAGAGAGCAGATTGGATGAGGGGATATCTAGTGGGGCTGCTATCCTGGGATGGTGGGTAGGGAAAAAAATGGGGGAAAAATTGTAACTCAAAATCTGGTGGAAATGAATTATGTAAACCAGAAGTTAATAAAGCATTTGTTTAATAAAAATAAAAAAAGAGAGAGAGAGAGAGAGAGACATGGATTCTTCAAGTCCTTTCTCTGACACATCCTAAGCAAATCATTTGAACCCTCAACACCCCCAGGCAACTCTATGAGACAGAAGAATTGTTTCACTATATATAGGTGAAAAAAAGGTCCCATAAAGTAAGGATTCTTAACCTGGTATCTGTGAACTTTAAAACATGTGTGTGTGTGTGTGTGTGTGTGTGTGTGTGTGTGTGTGTGTGTGTATGTATGTATATATATATATATATGTGTGTGTGTGTGTGTGTGTATTTATGTATGTATATAAAATAGTTTTCTTTTTTCTAATATTTCAACATGATTAGTTTCATGTGTGATCTTATACATTTTATTTTGCATATTTAAAAAATTATTCTGGAAAAGAGCCCATAGCTTCACCAGACTGCAAAATGGGTCCATTATGTTAAAAGAGTTAAGAGTTCGTTTTTTTGAAGGAATTATTCCCACACCAAAGAACAACTGATGAATATTTGAGTGGAAGCTTTTCATTTTTAATCTAACCAGATTTTCAGAGCTAAGTTTAAAGTAGATTTGGTAGCCCACTGATCTCAGTCAATGGTTTCAAATCAGTAGTGAGACTGAAACAAGCCCTACCATTAAGGCAGTCCTCTGTCAGCTTGTTCCCCACCAGCAGGCCTCTGGACAGAGATGAAAGTGAAAACTACAAGAAACAACTTAGCGATACAGATCCAGCTCAAGGTGAGATTCTAGAGTAGCACTATGTAAAGTAGACCTTCACAACTTAGCAGTAGGTATTAAATTAATTTAATTAAATTAGGCTAAATTAAAATATATTAAATTTTAATTAATGTATTAATTAGTGAATTAATATATTATAAAAATTGATATAAATTAAAATAGGCTAAACTTCTTCAGGCCACAGATAAGTTTTTAGTGGCTCACTTTCCAAATAAAAGTTATTAAAGACAGACTGATGATGGTTGGTTGCTGTAGGTCACTTGACAAATAGGAGAGAGTGTGCAATGGCAACCCACCCACCAAGTTACAGGACAAGCCCAGTAGTGTCTGGTGGAAGGAGGGTTAAGTGGGGCATATACAAAGCACCCCTTACCATTTTTACTTTCTTTTTTATCCTCTGCATTTTTCTCAGACCTCTGGAAATCCTTTGTCGGGCCTCATGTTGTACAGGCCTGACATAAAGAAATGGTGGGATGAGTTTAAAACTTCAGCTGGTATTTCACAGAAGAGACAACTTAACTCAAAGAAAATACAAATTATGGTCACAGCTCAAGAAAACATTTCTGACTATATATTCATGAATTCTGACTTTGTATCCCCAATGCCAAGCACAGAATCAGGCACACAAGAAGTGCTTATTGATGGATTGATGGAATGAGAAAAAAGCAGGGAAGGCACTTGAAGGGACCAATGGGATTTCAGAAGGTGTGCTCCATGAACTCAAATTTTTAAACAAAAAATATGGAACAATTGAAACAGGGTCATATGAACAAAGGCAAATATGAAAAGGTGACAAGGACCCATAAGAACTGTGTCTTTTTATATTATATTCCAGGAAAGAAACACAAGAAAGGGATAACCCCAGTGTTTAGGGCAGATATTGTAATTCAACAGACAGGAGAGAAATAATTTAATTCATTACATACTACATCTACCCTCCATATAAGAATATACTTCAGACCTGAAAAAGTAGAAGCAGCCTACCCATGGGTGTGGCAAGCCTATAAAGTGAGAAACAAAGGCCAAGAAAGAAGGGATAAAAGCAAGAAACAATGGTTAGTTTGTCTTGAGTTCATGTTTCTAGTACCAGATGAATTATACCCCAGGATAATAATAGCAAATAATAACTGATAAATATGTATATATGTGTGTGTATATAGATGTCCATATATGTGTGTGTATGTATGGGTTTATATACATACACACACAGCATAGTGAATAGAGAATTGGTCTCAAAGGCAGGAAGGCACAGGCTCAAGTTACACCTCTGACACATACTGGCTATGTATGTGACTCTGGGCAATTCAATTAACCATTCAATGATTGAGTCAATTATCTAAGACAATAAATTGCAGACAAGGTATCTGCATTGACAAGAGGAGTTTCCTCATTCCCAAATAATATAACTAACAAGATGCTCTACATACCTTCAAGTGAGAACATGTGTTTAGTTGAGTTTGTAATCATCAAAGGTACAACTTAGGCATGAATAATTCCTAGACACCTCTACTGAATCAATCAATCAAAAGTTTAAACCAGGTACAGATTTAATGAAATCAGATTAGCCTACATAGAAAGGTAGAAGAAAATCAGGCATGTACCCTGAGAGGCTTGGATAAAACAGTGAGCAATTTTTTTTTGATACAAGCAAGGTTAAGTGACTTGCCCAGGGCCATACAACTAGTAGATTTCTGAGGCTGAATTTGAACTCAGGTCCTCCTGACTCCAGGATCAGCACTCTATCTACCACCTAGCCACTTCAGTAAGTCATTTTAGAATCCAGTACTCAAGTAGCAGGCCACCATAGCAGTAGAGCAGCTCCAGCCAAACCCTAGAAAAGGACTCCCTTGGGAAAGGGGGAGAGATATAAGGGGAGACTCTCTGTCTCCCATCCACCCTGAGTAGAGGTGAATTTTGAAAGACCTAAAGATTTAGACTTCTCATCAATGTTGGTCACAGTATCCCCAGAACAGCATGAGGTAATAGCAACATCTTCCTCAGGAATCAAGGGCAATCTAGAAAAAAGGCAGTTTCAGGCGCTGACCCTCAGGATCCCTGAAGAGAACTATACCCACCAAAAAGAAACTTCATGAGGACTCCATAAAGGGAGAAAAGGACTTCCAGAAACCAGTAGCTATGTTACCTATTTGTCACATGTTCTGTCTCAGCTTGAGTCCATTTTCCCCAGTGACTTTAAATGTACAAGTGGAGGATATGCCCCAGATTTTAGGGAGGACTGTTTCTATAACAACTGTGTTTTCTATACCACCTTAGTAAATACCTGTTCCAAAAAGCTAATTAATTCTAGTTGGCTAATTGGTAATTAGTGGGGAGCACACTGGATGGGGGCTTAGGAACAAAAATAAAGAAACTCCCCACCTCTGCTTGATCCCTCAGAGTTAATCCTCAAACCTTCAGAGGAAAAATAATTAGTCACCTTCTGGGGACTCAGGTTGGGTTGGATGATGGCTGGGAAGTAGCCCACAGAGCTACATTCTCCTGGCAGTTCCCTCTACCAAACCTTGTGAAATAGGTATACAAGTTGGAGGGGCTGGAAAGGGGAGGTAGAAGAATCTAGCAAGATGTGAGACTGTGTAGTAAATATACTGCTATATTTGAGGTCAAAAGACCTGGGTTGAAATCCCACCACTGACACTTAGTGGCTATGTGACCATGTGCAAGTTATTTCATTTCTCTGTGCCTTAGTTTCCTCATCCATAAAATGGGCATAATAATATTTATGACATATGCCTCACAGGGTTGTATAAGATTCTAATGAAAAAATATATATTGATCATTTTGTAAATGTCCATTATTATTGCATGACTCCTGCTCACTGCTGGCAATCTCTGTGGAATAAAGGTTTAGAGTTGAGCAAAATATTGCCTAAGTTCCCAAAAGAAGTGGATGAACCTGATTCTTCAAACTGATTATTAAGTGAATGGTTTATAAGAACTTTAGAAAAGAAAGTGGTAATCACTAGGAACCAGAAAGGATTCCCTAAGAAGTCATGCTAGACTAATTTCATTTTCTTCTTTAATAAAGTTACTAGACTGATAGAATAAGAATTTGCTGCTCATTTTTAGTCATGCCTTAACTCTTTATGAGCCCATTTAGGTTTTTCTTGGCAAAGATACTGGAGTGGTTTGCCATTTCCTTTTCCAACTCATTTTACAAATAAGGAAACTGAAGCAAACAAGGTTAATTGACTTGTCCAGGGTCAAACAGCTAGTGTCAAAAGTTAGATTTGAATTCAAGAAGATGAGTCCTCCTGAGTCCAGGCCTATGCACTATGGTGCCACCTCAGTACCCTAGACTGAGAATAGGTATGATCTATCTGGGCTTCAGCCACACCACACTTTTGGCAGTCTCTAGATCTTGCAGACAAGACCTAAACTCACCTCTGGCTACTTAGACATGGTATTTAGGAGGGTTAAGCACTACACTATCTTTACCAGTGGGTCTCAAAGCAGAGGCAGAACAAGGGAAGGGGGTGTCTCTGTTCTTTTCATAGGACTTATCTCTCTAATAAGAAACTGTAAACCTCCAGATCATCCCATCTAATTCTCCAATACTTTCCAAAGGTTAACTTTCCCTGGAAAAGTACACTCCTTCCATATCTACTTGTGATGGCATCTGATCTCTCTGCATCTCCATAGAGACTTTAATAGTGTTTATCTGGGATATCTTCCAAAAGTGCCTTGCCACAAGATCTTTCTATAAAATTAAATTATGTGAAACTAACGACTTTACTACATGCAAAGGAGTACAGAAATATTCTAGACAGCACAGAAAAGAGATGAACAACTTGTCTCTGTCCCACCTTTAAAATTATTAAAATGTTCATGACACTGTGGAATATGAGCAGGCTACTTCCAGCCATCTTTCTATATGGCATATGGTGAGCCACATTGAAAAGTCAATAAAAATCAAAATGACCAAATGAACTATGCTGCACCCCCAAGGTATATGAGTTATAAAGATATGGCTATAGTCACCTTCTCCCCTCATTACCTAAGAGTGAGGCTTTAATTATTAAAATTGGGATTTAATGATTTGCATATATTTTCATAAAAGCTAGCCATAGTCATTACTACTCTGATATTTTTATCCCCCGGCACAATTAGATGTGGTTGAGTCCTATTGGGACCAAAAGTAGCATAAAATTTGCAAATGCATGCAAAGCTGCCATGCTACCAACCTACAAACCCTCAACATAGAATTTTTATGCTGTTTTCAGTCATTTAAAGAAAACACAGAGGTTTTCTAGTCATTTGAAAAAAAAAAGAGTAAAAAAAACCAAAACCTTACCTTTTCAGGTTTTCTTAATTGATTAGTGACAATGATAACTAAAGCTTTGATTCTCTCACTTTCTTCCAGGATGAAAGTTCACTTTCAAGCTCATACATTCTTTTTTTTCTTCTTTTTTTTGTTGTTACATATTTATTTTGTTATTTGGGATTTTTTTATTTTTCAAATTTTTAATTTATTTATTTTTAGTTTTCAACATTCATCTCCACAAGATTTTGACTTACAATTTTTTCTCTCCCTGTCTTTCCCCTACCCCCACCCCAAAACAGCAAGCCTACTGAATATCCCTTCCCCCAATCTGTTCTCTCTTATATCCTCCCCCTTTACCCCCTAACTTTCTAGTAGGGCAAGATGGCTCTCTATACCCCAGTAATTGTATATCCTATTTCCCAGTTGCATGTAAAAAATCAATTTTTAATCATTTGTTTTTAAACTTTGAGTTCCAGGTTTTTTTCCCCTCTTCTTCCCTCTTCAATCACCCCCACTGGGAAGACAAGCAATTCAATATAGATTGAACATGTGTACTTACCCAAATCACCCCCACAGTAGTTATATTTTGTAAAACCAACTGTACTTCTCTCCATCCCATCGCACCCCACACCCACTCCACCTTCACCTTCAACCCCATACCCCTTCAAAAATGTTTCCTCTAACTACCCTCTCCCCCAATCTGCCCTCCCCTCTGTCCTCTCCATTCCTATCCCCTACCCCCCTATTATCCTGTAGGGTAAGATACCTAATTGAGTGTATATGTTATTCCCCCCTTAGGCCAAATTTGATGAGAATCAGATTATCCCATTCCCTTTCACGTTCCTGCTCTTCCCCTACATTGTAACAGTTTCTCTTGCCTCTTTTATATGAGATAATTTACCCTAATCTATTCTTTTCCTTATTTACCTTCTCATGCTTCTCTTGCTTCTTGTATTTCAAAGTCAAATTTTGTGTTCAGCTCAGATTTTTTCATCAAGAATGCTTGGAAGTCCTCTATTTCATTGAATGACCATATTTTTCCCAGTAGCATTATACTCAGTTTTGCTGGTTAGGTAATTTTTGGTTTTAGTCCTAGCTCCTTTGACCTCCAGAATATCATATTCCAAGCCCTTTGATCCCTTAATGTAGAAGCTGCTAGGTCTTATGTTATCCTGACTGTGTTTCCACAATACTCAAATAGTTTCCTTACTGTTACAGTATTTTCTCCTTGACCTGGGAACTCTGGAATTTGGCTATAATATTCCTAGGAGTTTTCTTTTGGGATCTTTGCTCAAGAGGTAATTGGTGAATTCTTTCAATTCCTATTTTACCCTCTGGTTCTAGAAAATCAGGTCAATTTTACCTAATAATTTCTTCAAAGATGGTGTCTAGACTCTTTTATTTTTGATCATGGCTTTCAGTCAGACCAATAATTTTTAAATTATCTCTCCTCTATCTATTTTCCAGGTCAGTGATTTTTCCAATGAGATATTTCACATTGCCTTCTATTTTTTCATTTGCTTGGATCTGTTTTATAGTATCTTGATTTCTCATAAAGTCATTAACTTCCATTTGCTCCAGTCTAATTTTGAAGAAATTATTCTCTTCAGTGAGTTTTTGAAATTCCTTTTTCATCTGGCAAATTTGACTTTTTAAAGCATTCTTCTCCTCACTGGTTTTTTGGGCCTCTTTTGCCATTTGAGTTAGTCTATTTTTTAAGGTGTTATTTTCTTCAGTGTATTTTTGGGTCTCCTTTAGTAGGCTGTTGACTAACTTTTCATGATTTTCTTGCATCATTCTCATTTCTCTTCCCAATTTTTCCTCCACTTCTCTTACTTGATTTTCAAAATCCTTCTTGAGCTCCTCCATGGCTTGCAACCAGTATGTATTTTTCTTGGAGGCCTGTTTCTACTCTACTATCTTGGTTCTACCCCACTTCATCCATTCTTTTAAGATAACCTACCTATCATTTCTATTTTTGTTGTTATCACTGAGTCATTTCAATTGTGTCTGACTCTATGATCCTATTTGGGGTTTTCTTGGCAAAGTTTCTGGAGTAGTTTACTATTTCCTTCTCCAGATTACTTTACAGGTGAGGAAACTGAAGCAAACATGGCTAAGTGACTTGTGCAGGATCACACAGCTAGTAAGTGTTTGACTCCTGATTTGAACTTGGGTTTTCCTGACTCCATTCCCTGTACTCTATTCTCTTTGCCACCTAGCAGTCCATTTGACATAGTAAAGTCTAATATTTCTAATATGTTTGCACCTGATAGTCTCTAAAAAGATCCTTACATAAAATCATGAGATTTACAGCTAGAAGGGACCTTAGAAATCATCTAATTCAAACTTTTTTTTTTTACAGATGAGGAAACTCAGTTTCAGAATAAGTACATAACTTATCCAAGAGCACACATCAGATAATAAGTAGCAAAGAAAGGATATAACTCAAGACTTAGGGTACCAAAGACAGTGCTCTTTACAGTACACCTTACTACCTCATGTTAACGCTACAGACAGTTCACTAATCAAATCTGGTTGATTTAATATTCACAAAAGTAATTTTTTCCATGAGATCTGTTTCAAAACTGCCAACTCCAACCTACACAAATAATCAAGCTCTTCCATACATATTCAGGCTGAATTAAACTGCTGTACAACCTCCAAAGCTGTTGTTTCCATGTATTTTCTTTAGACTTAAGGAATCTCTCCCTCAAAAAGCAAAAAGAAGAACAAAAAATCTAACCTTTCAATGGTATATTTATGGGTGCTGAATCGTGGAATTATACAATAATTATGCAATTTTAAAGCCCAAAATGACCTGAGATGTAGTCTAACCTCCTGATGTTCTATAGAAAAAGTAACTGAAGCCCAAAAATATTTAATTATTTGGGCAAGGTTGTATAACTAGAAAGTGACAAAGCTCAACTAAAACTCAATTCTTCTGACTCCTTGACCAGTACTCTTTCAACTAGACCACACTACCTCTCTCTTCTACCTTAGCCCCACAGGTCAGATAAAATTAGTTTAGGATGGAATCATCTTCTCCTCCCTAGCAAAACATTATTTTGGTTTGGTTTGGTTTGGTGGTTTTAGGAAAAAACAAAACAAGATTGGGAGAAACTCAAATTGAAGAAATGTTATAGCCAGCTGCAACAGCCTCAAAGCCTTATAACAGTTCCATATCACACCAGAATTCCTAAAATTTCTCTCTTCTATATGATGCAAAGATTATAACCTTTCCACTAAGTCCTTCTATTCTTTCTCTTTATCCCTCACTTGCTCTCTCTCTTTCTGTCTGGCTCCCTACCCCAGTTGTCTGTCTGTCTCTGTCTTCCTCTCTCCATCTATTTTTCTATCTGTCTGTCTGTCTGTCTGTCTGTCTGTCTGTCTGTCTGTCTGTCTCTCTCTCTCTCTCTCTCACACACACACACACACACACACACACACACACACACACAGAAGAAGGTTTCACTTAAGAACACCAAGAGGCAAAAATAAGAGATGTTGTTCTCTTGAAGCAACTCAGAGCAACTACAGTCTCACTAATGCTAATTCTTTCTAAAAGTAATGATTTGTAATCTATGCATTAGTCTTCTATCAGAAGTTGGCATACAGCTCTTTTCAGCCACCACTGGTTATGGCATCATTTATCAAATAAATGACTCAACCAAAAACTATATGTGATACATACAGATTTATCCTCAAATTTAAAGTATCTAATTCATCACCATTACAGATTTCAAAATTAACAGAATAACTGATATTTATAATCACATTTTGCATTTTCAAAGTATCAATTTTGCATTTCAAAGTATAAATAACACAGACCAGTGCTTTCACTGGTATAAGGACCTGCCAGCTGGGAGTTCCTACCAATCCAGAGCACCACCTTCCCTGCAACTTGAGGCCTCATTGCCTAGAAAGCACTTCTTAAACTATGGGTCTCGACCCCATATGGGGTCATGAAAAATCTGGCAACAATAAAAGTTTTCTGAATGTGCAATGACCAAAAATTAATTCAGAATCAAACATGTGGGGCAGAGCCAAGATAGCAGTGTAGAAGCAGGAAAACTGCATGAGCTCCCTCCCCATGACCACCTAAAATATCTATAAAATATGACTCTAAATAAATTTTAGAGCTACAGAACCCACAAAGTGACAGAAACAAATCTCTCACTGAAGGCAGTCTGGCAGGCCAGCAGGAAGGGTCCATTGCAGTGTGCTGAAAGCCCAGTGCAGGCCCATGTGAGCCTATGGTTTTAGCCCCAGGGCAGCCCCCACCCAGCATGGCTAGAGTGGACTTTGGGAAAGTGAATCACCAGCAGCTGTGGCAGTTTCCAGAATTATCAACCCATAAATGCCAAAAGGTGAGTGTAGAACTCTGTTGGAACTGGGGAGGACAGAGTGCAGTCTAGCCACTACCCCCGGGGTAAGAAGGTGAGAAGTGGCAGAGGAGCTGAGGCTGTGCAGCCACTGCCACATGAGTGCTTCAGAGCTCCTGGCTTATAGATTATAGGGGGACAAGTGGCCATTCAGAGGGTAATCCCTCTTGCTTTAACCTGCTTGGATCTGGATTGCTGTCTTGGGTGGAGGTCCTGGGGTGTGTGACTAGTGAGCCAGAGCTACTGGGAGCTGCAGAGAAGGGGCCTAACTAATGGATCCAGCAGCCATGAAAACCGCAGCAATTTGGGGTTTTCAGAGCTTTTGGGGGACTTCAGAGCTCTCCTCTCTGGAAGCAGAGTTCTACTGTGGCAAGGCACTCAAAAGTCAAGTAATTTTGTGGCAACATGAACTAGCAAAGGAAGCAAAGAAAGCACAGCAATCAAACCTTAGATTCCTTTTTTGGGGACAAAAAGGATCAAAGCATGGAACAGGAGGAAGACAGCAAAGTCAGAATTCCTGCACCAAAAGCTTCCAAGAAAAATATGAATTAGTTACAAGCCATGGAGGAACTCAAGAAGGATTTTGACAATCAAGTAAGAAAAGTGGAGGAAAATTTGGGAAGAGAAATGAGAATGAGGCAAGAAAATCATGAAAAGAGAGTCAACAACCTGACTGAAGAAAATAACACCTTAAAAAATAGACTAACTCAAATGGCAAAAGAGGCCCAAAAAGCCAATGAGGAGAAAAATGCCTTAAAAAGCCAAATTTGCCAGATTGAAAAAGAATTTCAAAAGCCCACTGAAGAAAATAATTCTTTCAGAATTAGACTAGAGCAAATGGAAGCTAATGACTTTATGAGAAATCAAGATACTATTAAATAGACCCCCCAAAAAATGAAAGAATAGAAGGCAATGTGAAATATCTCATTGGAAAAACCACTGACCCGGAAAATAGATCCAGGAGAGATAATTTAAAAATTATGGGACTACCTTAAAGCCATGATCAAAAAAAGAACCTAGAAATCATCCTTCAAGGAATTCTTAAGCAAAATTGTCCTGATATTTTAGAGGGTAAAATAGAAATTGAAACAATTCACCAATTACCTCTTGAAAAAGATACCCAAAAGAAAACTCCTAGGAATATTATAGCCAAATTCCAGAGTTCCCGGGTCAAGGAGAAAATATTACAAGCACCCAAGAAGAAACAATTTGAATATTGTGGAAACACAATTCGGATAATACAAGATCTAGCAGCTTCTACATTAAGGGATCAAAGGGCTTGGAATATGATATTCCAGAGGTCAAAGGAGCTAGGATTAAAATCAAGAATCACCTACCCAACAAAACTGAATATCATGTTTCAGGGGAAAAGATGGTCATTCAATGAAATAGAGTACTTTCAAGCATACTTGAAAAAAACAGAGTTGAATAGAAAATTTGACATTCAAATACAAGAAGTAAGAGAAGCATGAGAAGGTAAACAAGGAAAAGAAATCATAAGGAACTTATCAAAGTTGAACTATTTACATTCCTAAATGGAAAAACAATAATTGTAACTTATGAAACTTTTCTCGGTATGAATATAGCTGAAGGGAACATAAATGTACATATGTGTGTGTGTGTGTATGGGTGCATACATATATATGTCTATAAAGGAGAGCATATGTGTGTATAGGTATACATAGAGGGCACAGGATCAATAGGAAAGGATGATATTTAAAAAATAAAATTAAGAGGTGAGAGAGGAATATAATAAGAGGAGATAGGGAGAGACAGAATAGGGCAAATTATCTCATATAAAAGAGGCAAGGGAAAACTGTTACAATGTAGGGGAAGAAGAGGAAGGCAAAAAAGGAATGGGTCAACTTTACTCCCACCGAATTTGGCTTAAGGAGGGAATAACATACACACTAAATTGGGCATCTTAACCTACAGGAAAGTAGGGGAAAGGGATAAGATGGGGGATGATAGAACAGAGGGCAGATTGTGGGGGAGGATAGTTAGAAGCACACACTTTTGAAAAGGGACAGGGTCAAAGTGGGGGGTGGGATAGGAGGAAGGGAAACATAATTAGTCTTTCACAATATATCCACTATGGAAATATTTTGCATAGCTACACATGTACAACTTATATTGAATTGCTTATCTTCCCAGTAAGGGTGGGGGATGAGGGAAGAAGGGAAAATATCTGGAATTCAAAGTTTTAACATCAAATGTTTAAAAACATTATCATTATTATTATTATTATTCTTTTTACATGCAACTGAGAAATAAAATATACAGGCACTGGGGTATGGAGATCCATCTTGCCCTACTGGAAAATCAGAAGGAGGATGGGGAGGATATAGGAGAGAGCAGATTGGGGGAGGGGGTATTCAGTGGGATCGCTGTTTTGGGGTGGTGGGTAGGGGACAGACAGGGAGAAAATTTGTAACTCAAAATCTTGTGGAAATGAATGTTGTAAACTAAAAATAAATATAAATTTTTTTAATTTAAAAAAAGAGTCAAACATGTAATGAATCCAAGGTCTTTCTGGAAGCACTTCCAAGTGTTGCATCGAACTTCACTGCAACCTTGGTTATGAACACAAAGCATGTGCACTTTTCACTGCACATGTCCTCAGGCCAGGCAACACCAGCAAACACTGCCAAAACTCAAAGGGGTCAAGAGTGGGGAAAATTTACAAAGTCCTGGCCTAGAACACACAATCTTTGTAATTTACCCAGGGTCACAGTCATATTTGCCTGAGGTGGGATTTGAACTCAGGTCTTGTTGGCTCTAATGCCCCCTCATTCTCCACTATACTACACTGCCTCACTACATGATTTACAGAATCTATTTGATTTTCATGACATCCCTGTGGATGAGTCAAGAAGGAATTATTCCTTCTCTTTTAAAGACAGAAAATTGAAACAAAGAAAGACTAATAAGTTGCCCATGGTCCCAAAGCTAATGAAGCAACAGGCTTACATATATTTTCTGACCCCAAATCCAGAGCTTTTAATTTTTAAAAATTTTATTTTATTTTCAATTCACAGAACAAAATAAACATTTCCATAACACAGTATAATAAAAAGGATGATTGCACATGAAATTGCATTAAATTGAACATAACTTTAAGATACATTCTAGCCTTTCATCTGTTTGATTCTCCATTGGACACAGTTTTTTATGGGGTGCTATGAGAAAAAAAGAGAAGTTCCTCTCCTTCCCCCCACCGCCCAACCATGCAAATGATTAGCTAAGAAAGAAATAGCTCTGTGCCCACAACAGAGTCCTGCTGATTTACACACATTTAATACAAATTAACACAGTAGAAAAAATGGTGGGGACCAATGAGAAAGCGATTCCTATGGGAGGGTGGTCCCACGAGTAGGGACTACTTTTTTGGCTGTATTATTTTAACAGGATTTATAATGAGTAATACTTATTCATGGTCTTCAAAATCAGCTACATTGTCACTCAAGTTTGAATTACTATAAACTTCTACATACATTTTAATATTTCAAATACCCTACAAAAACACCTTTTACCTCCAGAGTTATGTCCTGGAGGACTTACATGTTCCTGCCCAGAGCTCCTACCCTTGGGCTCTAAGGGACTTATTGTGGTTGCCTCAGTGGCCCACTAAACCTAAGTTCTTTCTCTAGCTAAGTTTAACCTGAGACTTCTCCACACCAACCACCTCAGTCCCTCCTCTCTCTTTCCAGTAAATCAATCCCCCATTGTTCCTAGAAAGGGTGTGTCAATCTATATCCTCCTATGACTCCATTTAGCATACCTGTAACTTTCTAAACTAGTCTTCACTGGCTACCACTATGATTTGTGTGTTGTACCAAGAGAATGTAAGCTCACTGAGAGGAGGGGCTATCTTTACTTTTTATTGTATCCTCAATGCTTAGCATAGTGGTTGGAGCATAGCAGGCACTTATGGGATACTTTTTAATTCATTCATTTATTATTCATGCCTAGAAACTATCCCAACTAGGAAAACTAGATGACCACAACAAAATAATATGAAGAGATTTGTTTTAATGATACACCAAAGCACTGTAGCAACAAATTTTTTTTAATTTGTAAAGTACAACTCTCTAGATTTAAATGAAAAATTTTGCTCCTTTGAAATGTTTTTTACATTCAGATATTCTAAGACACAATAATTGTAGCATTTATGTGACAATTTATTAATATTTCAATAAATAAAGTTCCTTTTCAAAAATATTAGCCATGAATTTTTTTAAACAAATGCTTTATTAACTTCTGTTTTACATCATTAATTTCAGCCAGATTTTGAGTTACAATCATTTTCCCCCTGTTATTCCCCTACCCAACCTCCCAGAATAGCAGTCCCACAAGATATCGCTTCCTCCAATCTGCTCTCTCCCATACCTTCTCCCATACCCCCTTCGGCTTTTCCATTAGAGGAAGGTGAATCTTTGTGTCCCAATGCCTGCACATCTTATCTCCCAATTACAAGAAAAGGAGTATTAATAATAGTATTTATATATATTTGAAACATTTAATGTTAAGACCTCGAATTTGAGATCCATTTCCTTCCTCCCTTGTCACCCATTCCCTCTGGGGAGATTAAGTAATTCAGTATATGTTGTACATGTCTAGCTATGCAAAACATTATCATAGTAGATATATTGTACAAGGCTGAAGATTAGCCATGAATTTAATGTTAAGATAGTAATACTAATCCCCAACAACTGAGAACTCTCCCTTGTAGACAACGATGTTTTTGTCAGTTTCGTGCACTTTGACTTTATAAAGGACTCCTACGGGAAGAACTTTCTGCAGATTTTCCCAGATATATACAGCTACATTTTCTGTTGTGCTGTGGGTAGAGATAAAGATTTTACAAGTTCAATATGAAAATGATCAGTAAAGTCTCACACCCATCATTCTCAGGAAATAAATGTTCTTGTTTAAATGTTATATTCTCAGGCAAACTTTAGCATTTATACTAATAACCAGATATAGTAAACTATTTACTGTGCAGACTACCCTAAACAGAGGATGCCTCTCTAAAATCAAATCTTTTGAGAAGGAAATATATGTATGTGGGTATTTAATTATGTAAAATTATCCTATAAAAATTACCTATTTAGGAGAAATTGTTTTTCAAAATAAATAACCAAGCTTCTTCCTCACTAAATATTATATATAGGTTGTCCCAAAAGTCTTTGTGCAGCTTTAAGTTTGAAAGCTTGTAATTAAGGCTTTTGGGACACCAAGTTAAAAAAGAACCCTTAGAATACCAAACACTGGGCTTAAAAATAAAAGTATTTTTAATTCACAATATTCAGATATATACTAACATGCATACTATCTATCATGTATCACACTATATCTATCATATCAAATCACACTATCATATCAAAGACAGCATACTATCTTAAAGTAAAGAATTTTAAAATTTCACAAACACATCTAATACAGCTTCATGGACTCCACAAGAGCTGCCAGCCTCTCTGTACTACAGACTGTAGCCTTGGCCTACACTAGCAAACAAATGGCAATGTTTTCAGTTTCTCAAAATCGTTTTAATTTATTTTGTACCATAGTATGTACATTTGTATGTATATTGGTGTGGCCTTCAAGCAACAGTAAAAGAAAAACTTAGAAATGCAAATAAAATGTATCCATGAAATTAAGCCAACTCTTCCAAACCCAGAAACTTTGGAGAAGTAAGTTTGATCTAATGCCTTTTTATAAAGATTTATATTAGTCACTTTTCTGCAGGTTATATTTCTTGGATGTAATGTCACCACATCAAGTGATGGGGACACAGAACTAGGAAATATGCTTTGGGGAAAAAAATTCCATTAGAGGTCTCATTGGCCACTGATGGTCTCTGAACATGGCAGCATTGAAACAAACTTCCCTTCCCCAGTCTCCTAGCATCTTCCCACCCTCCTTTACCACCTTCATTCAACACCTATAACAGAGCTTTGACAAGAAGTTTCAGCACTTCAAAAACGTACACTTCTTTCCTTTCCTCTTTTGCTCTCTTCCCCTCAGCTTCAGCTCAGATCTAGCCTCTCCAGGGATTCTTGGCTAAGTGTGCCATTTTCTTACCAAACATGGACCAATTATACAGCCCCCCACCAACTGGCCATTTTAGAGCTAGAAAAGACCAGAATCCATAACTTGGAGAGGCTTTTTTTCCTTTTATTTTTATTAGCTAATTTATTTTATTTTTAGTTTTCAATATTCACTTCCCTAAGTTTTAAATTTTTCTCCCTCCTTCCTCTCCCCCTCCCCAAAATGGCATGCAATCTGATATAGGTTCTACATGTATGTTTGGAGAGGTGTTTTACCATCTACAATGCCATAAGCAGTAAGATTCAATTTATCTGAACATAGAAACCAAAGCATAAACTCTGGGAAGGGGGGAATACAGTCAAAAGTCCTTTCTTACTACTCACCCCTGGTGGTTTTTTCTAAACTTAAAGATACTGGGTAGGTCATTAAATGGATGCTTGGATGTTAAATCCTTTTCTAAGGATCTTCCTCCCTTTTTTCTTGTAGCAATAGCAACAGCAGGGTCAACTACCAACCCAAGTTCTTCCCACTTAAGTGAGTGAAGGTCCCAGAAATAGCTATAGCTACTGTTTCTGCCTTTGGTCTTAGGCTATGCCTATGATGCTAACACTACTATTATAAGTTATACTCAGGTCTTATAGAAGCCACAGTGGGGGGGAGGGGTAAGTGTAGGGGGTGAGACTGTAGTCTATTTGAACCAATATGAAAATTCATTCTCATTTTATTATCTGTTAAGAGACAAAAGTGGGAGCCAGCACCTACCTCACGACATCTGCAAAGTAAGGTACATCCTGGTCCAGGTTCTTATGATCAAGGGGTTTCATAATTGCCTCCTGGAACCAAAATAGAATAGAAAAAAAAAATAGATTGGCTCCATTTGTGATTCAGATTTGGATGGGCACTGCTTGTGCTGCTTAGACCTTGGCCCTGTTACCTGAAATTTGGGCTCCTGTGTGCTATGACTCTATCCAACCAAAACTCCAGGCAGCTTAATGCTATTAGTGGAAAAAAGGACCTCCTCCAAACTGATGAGTTGTCCTTCAAGTGTAAAGACCAGGTGGCAAAACCCCAATGAGAAACCCACAATTACCATACAATAATGAATATATAGCAGTCTTCATATCAGTGTGGAAATACATACATTAGAACTTTCCTGTAAAGTGATCATAGGTAATTAAGAACATTAGATAACAATTCCTGCATGATCTCCAAGAGGGTTTATATTTCAAACAACACCTCATCACAACTCTCATCTATCAGTTTCCCAACCAGGCATCTGGGGCTAGCAAAAGGACATGCAACCAGAAGTTTTTTAGAGTTATTTTTTAGAAGAAACTTAATTACAAAGTTAATTCAAAATTTGTTAAGAATCAATTTAATTATCTTGAGCTCCTAGAAGGAAAAATATTTTATAAATGCAAAGTAGATTATTTCCAAGTGTTCAAACATATTCATATCATTTTTCTTCCTTTTTCATTATCAAGAGCTGTTAATTGTCCTTTTTTCTCACATTAGTACCCACTTTCAGCTACCCTAAAAAGCCTTGGCATCAAAGAAGCAATCATTTTTAGAATCTCAAGAGGCACCATGGTGCATGCAATAAAAAGAACATTGGCCTTAGAGTTAGGCAGACCTAGATTCCAATCTGCCTCTTGACACTTATAAGTTGGGTGATTGTGGGCAAGTCTGCTAACACCACTAAGCCTGTTTCCTCATCTGCTATAAGAGGATAATGATATTTGTCACACTGAGCTCACCACATTGCGGTGGAATTAAATAAAGCAAAGTTTGCAAAGTACTTTGTAAACCTTAAAACACTCTACAGAAGTCAGCTACTGTTAGTATGAATTATGGTTTCAATAAATTGAAATGACTGTCCTATATGTGCAGTAAGAAAATAAATGTTTTCTCTACCAAGAACAATGATTTGGGTGCTAGAGGGGGAAAAGCCATAGAAAATGGCTAATACTAAAGATAAGACAAG
Source organism: Gymnobelideus leadbeateri (assembly GCA_011680675.1). Taxonomy (NCBI): domain Eukaryota; kingdom Metazoa; phylum Chordata; class Mammalia; order Diprotodontia; family Petauridae; genus Gymnobelideus; species Gymnobelideus leadbeateri. The sequence continues at coordinate 20,864 of WOXC01006772.1, forward strand.
AGTACCTCGATATCCCTGATAAGCTCAAGTCTTCTGATTCTGATAACTACATCTCTGGCTATTAAAAGAAAAGAGATGTGAAAGCAGAATCACTGTCAGGATGGCATAGGACAAGTGATACAGAACTGGAGAAGGTAAAATATTGTCTTGATTATCCCAAAACAGAAGAAAGTAGAATCTAAAAACTAAAGAACAGTGAGCTTGACTTCTACTGGTAAGAGTCGAGAATGTATCATTTAAGGGGATGGCATGCAAACACTTAGAATATAAAGCAGTGATCATGAAGAGATAAGATGGCTTCATCAAGAACAGGATATGCCACTAAAAGTCATTCCCAAATGAATAGTCAAAGGATATGAACAAACAGTTCCCAAAAGAATTACAAACTATTAATAACTATTAGAAACATTGCTCCAAATCACTACAAACAAGAGAAATATGCAAATCAAATCAACTCAGGTTTCACCTCAGGCTCAGTCTGGGAAAAATGACAAAAGATAGAAATAGACCATGTTGGAAGAAGATTATGAAAAGATGGGCAAACTAATATAGTGTTGGCGCAGCTGTGGATTGATCCCACTATTCTGGAAAGTAATTTGGAATTATGCAAAGAAAGTGACTAAAATCATGCTAACCTTTGGCTCAGAAGTCTCACACTGTTAAGCATATATTCCAAGGAGGTCAGTGGTTTTAAAAGAAAGGCTCCATCCACACAGCAGTGCTTTGTACAGTAGCGAAGAACATGAAACAAAGCAGAGCCCCTTAGCTGGAGAATGGATAAACAAGCTAAAGAACAGAAATGTGAAGGATGATTACTATGCTAAAGGAAACAATGAATATGATGGATAAAAAGAAGTATGGGAAGGCTAATATAACCTAGTGAAAAGTTAAATAAGCAGAACTAGGAGAGCAACATACACAGTAACTACAACTGTGTAACAGAAATGGCAACAACAAAACAATTGAAACAATGCTGCAAAACTACAAAGTGGGAATATCTCCCACTTTTTTGCAGAGCTGGGGATTATGGAGGTGAAATACTGCATACATCAGGTCTTTCCAATGGGCTGATTAGTTTGACTAAGCTAAGGTTGGATTTTTCTTATTCTTTATATTAAGTGCTAGCTGGAAGCAGGGAAGACACATTAGGAAATATAGGTGATATAAAAACAAAAGATAAATAAAAATTCATTTTAAAAAAGGCCCCACTAGACTAACCTCATCTCATTTTTAACAGTTACTATCCTGACAGATGAAGGGAATGCTACACATATAGTTAGCCTAGCTTTTAGCAAAGTATTTGATAAAATATCTCACACTATTCTGGTGGACAAGAAGGAATGATGTTTGCTAGCTAATAGCACAGCTAGGTGAATTTGGAGCTTACTGAATGGACACAAATGATAGTCATTAATGGTTCAATGTCAACATGGCCCAGGGATCAGTACTTGGTATTGTGCTATTTCATATTTTTATCAATGACTTCAATAAAAACATAAGTGACATGATTATTAAATTTACTGATGACACTTAGATAGGAGAGCTAGCGTACATGCTGGATGACAGTCAGCATCCAGAAAATTCCCAACAAGTTAGAATTTTGTGTTATAGCTAATAAGATGAAACTTAATAGGAATAAATGTAAACTTTTCAGTTTGATTTTTAAAAAATCAACCTCCTAAGTGCAACCTGGGATAGGTATGGCTAGATAATAGTTCACCTAAAAAAATCTTGAAAGTTTCAACGGATGGAAAATTCAATACAAATCAAAAGAGTGATATGGCAGCCAAGAAGGCCAATCTGCCCTTGGCCATGAAGGGAGTTCTAGTGTATAGACTAAACAAATGATAGTAGGGATGCATTCTGCCCTAGTAAGACAACATATGGAATATCACATTCAGTTATGAGTATGACACCTCTGAAATGCTCTGCTTCAATTGAGAGCAGCCAGAAGACCAAGAGGATGGTGGAAGGCCTCAACATTAGGTCATATGCAGATAAGCTGAAAGAACTATGGATATTAAGACAGAAAAGAAAAGACGGGGCTATCCTGTGCAAGAGGGATTATACCACTTCTGCAGGAGCAATGGCAGGAAGTTGAAAAGAGACAAATTTAGACTTAAGGGGAAAACAAATCCCACCAATGAGAGTTGTTCAAAAGTAGAACAACTTAGTTCAAAAGCAGAACTCACTGCCTCAAGAGGTAGTGAGTTCCCTTCCCTACAGGCCTCTAAGCAAAGATGGATGAGCACTTTTCAGGAATGTTGTAGAAGAGGTTTTTGTTCCAGTAAAAGCTGGTCTTAGGGGGTCCCTGCAACTTAGAGATTCTATGACTTTCAGGCCCAGAACAATGTCTACCTCCTCCATGAGGCCTTCTCTTAACTACTAAACCCCACAGCAAAGGGTTCAGCTTTCTCTGAATCTGCAGCAAGTGCTAGCTGGAAGCAGGGAAGACACATTAGAAGACACATCAACCTTTCAGGTAACACTTTAACATGCTGGTTTATATCTCTTGTATCATGTGGCTTTTTACTTATACATGCCTTATATACACATGACTCCCAAGTCAGTAAGCAGCCTGAAGGCAGGGGCTCTGAGATAAACTTCTCATTCCCCACAGAGCAAATGTACACTTAAAAGTGCTCAAAAAGCATCTGTTGTTTAGGGCACAAGGAGTAAAAAAGATAACATAAAGAATTAAACGTAGTATGATGCTATTGTCTTTCAGAATTTGTTTTAGAAAAAGTACTCAATAACTAATCACTGGATACATCGAATATACTTAGTGATATACTATGAATTGAGGAAAATACAGAAATATAAGTAGTCCCTGCCCAGGAAACAATGTGAGGTAATTCAGTGCTAAATTTTACAGTAACAGTTATAAACTAAAGGATCCCACAGAATGGGAAGCTCTACTAGGGCAGGAGTAGAATAGCAGCTTTCACAAATGCAATTGGTTCTTTTAGGATGAGAAGAATTTAAACAGGTAAAGCAGAGAAGTAAGGTGTAGTTCAAGTAAGGTAAATGACACCAATAGCTCTCTTGATTACTATATAATATTTCAGATTGTTTTCTATTCCGTGAATCATTCAAAAAGCAATGAAACAGGCAGTGGTGAGGCTAGATGTAAAAAGGGAGCTTCCCAGGGTCCACAGCAAAAACCATTCTAGAGGCAGGAGTCTGTAAGGAGAGGCCTTTGAAAGTTTGTATTTGAGGACCAGAATTTTAAAAGTACACCACTGAGCTACACAGTACTTAGTATCATTATTACCTCCATATAGTCTTTCAGATCTGTCAGATTCACAACCATTCCTGTAACAGGATCAATCTAAAGGATAAATAAAGTGAAATTAGATTTGGACAACCTGTTATAATTAGCCCTTAGGAAATTAAGAAAGCCAGCATAAAGCACAGAGAGCAGGCCAATACATTTCCACAAATGCTTCCCCATAAACTCATTTCTAAGACAATAATTTAACTGTGAGACCCACCCTCATACAGTACTACTTGAGCTACAAAATTACAGTCAAGTCCTCAGTTTGAAGAAGAGTTCTTTGGAAGTAGAGTAATTAGGAAAAGCAGCAATTCACTAGATACAAAGAGACTAACAAATAAACAATACTGACGGAAACATATTTTAAGCATAGGATGAACCATGCCAAGAGTCCACCACATAAGCTGGAAAAGGCCTAAGCAAGCTGCACAAAGCACAGAGACAAAGAAATATTTTCCACACGTACCTCTCCATGTACTGTCACCACAACTATGGGGGAAAAAACAAAATAACAAAAACAGACATGACTTTCAGCAAGCTAACATACCAACACAGATTGGCAACATAAGCTGTAGTAGACAGGGAACTCTCTGATATTTTCATACAAAACAACTACCCAATTTTGAAGCCATTACCTTTATCATCAAATCCCAACAAAACTGAGATAGTAAAGCCAAAGCCAGGGGAAGTGTGTTGTAGTTTGGCAGGAAAACTAACAGAACTGATGTCCAATTCTGAGCAACACCTGTCTGAGTAAGGTCACACAGCAAATTAAGCACACCCAATGACTTAAATTCTTAGTAGAGACAAAAGAGGAATATGAATCTCTCTCCCTCATTCACATGAATACACACACAAGCTGACAGCAATAATTTGAGGAAAAGCAGGTGCTTTTATAAAGTAAGGGGTAATTTAGGAGAAAACTGCTTCACAAATGGATGTTTATCTGAAGGTAGGCGAATTGTTTATAGATCAGCACTTGGAAGCATCTGTTATGTCTTAATAGAATAAACTCTCAAGTACGGAACTCAAAAGAATCTGTGATTTGATTTTATCAGAGTGGAAAACTCCCTCCACCCATGGTATAGGAATCAACCACCTGACAATAACTTCATAAATAAGTCCTAGGAAGTTGGCTTGAACTTGGACATCAAGTGATGTGGCCATGGTCACACAGCTAATAAGTACCCCAGAGGTGGGATTTGAAAACAGGTTTTCTTTACTCTAATGATTTCACTTTATCTACTATATACTATGCCTGGCTGACTCTTCTAAGAAGAAACTCTCAATTATCCAAATATAAATTACTCTTTGTGAATTATCACAGGCAAATGTTTAAACCCAGCAGTATACCTACGAGGCAGCATGCTTCTTAACTACCTCCTTCCCTCAATATGTACTTAAGGGAAAATAAATTCATTTTAATGTTAGCCTTGGCCAGCCCTCATTAGATGGATATATACTGCCACAAAAAATCTAATTATGAATTTCTAAGCCAAATAAAAATGATTTTAAACTACTGATTATTTTGGACTAGCTATAATATTGCTCCACTCCATTAAAGCAGATAATTGAGAGTATTTCTCTTATCCTGTGCTTATGAATACTTCAAAACTACTAAAATTTATTTAACTAAGGGAGAGATATTTTACATCTGAGGTAATGTAACTTCCCCTTTTTTTCTAAAATTATGAGAATTTAAGCTCACAATGTTTTTTTACTTATTAAGTCCACAATGACAGACATACACTTAACACTCAGATTCAGAGAATGTTAGACCTGGAAGAAACCTTAAAGATCATTGTAGTCCAACTCTGCTGTTTTAGAAGTATGGAAATAGAAACTGAGAGAGAGTAACTTGCCCAAGGTAATTGGCAGAACTGGGTCTAGACTAGAACACAAATCACCTGCCTCTTAGACCACCGTTCTCTCTGTAAGATCATGTGCTCTACCCCTTCATCCCTGTGAAAGAGCTAAAATTCTTATGCTCCCTTTCTTACCTTTATAGTTATGCCCATGACCATTGGGATTATTACATTTCCCAAACAGCTTCAGATTCTTTTCATCACTGAGAGATTTGCTGTCAAAAGAAAAAAGAAGAAACAATAGTATGCAAATAATACATGCAAACCCCTTACATGCTTTAAAAAAAAAAAACTTTATCCTTTGAAAATCAGTCAGTATTTACTCACATACCCCAACATGGACTCTCACAAATCACCTTTCTTTTTTTCTTTTTCTTTTTTTCTTTCTGTTTTTAATTACAAGACTTCCTGTGATTACTATCATCGCAGATCAGAACACTGTACCATTGAGGTTAGTGATTCACAGCTCCTTAAATTCACCCACATTAAGGTTACACAGACCCCTAAAAGTGACTAACTAGTACCCATTTCTGTCCATTGTGATTCACTCCAAAGTTGTGAACTTCCAGAATTCTCTTTGAGAGACTATCACACAACCTGGTCATGTATCCCTCAAAGTTTCTCTTTTTACTATAGCCCAATTCTATATAAATGTAATAATTTCCTCCCTCAACCAGTCAGGCAGTAAGTCGACAAACATTTATTAAGTACGTACTATTTAGGGGCCACTGTGCTAAGACCAAAGGGATACAAAGAAAGGTGGAACAATCAATCCCTGCTCTCAAGGAAGCTCACAGCCTGATGGAAGAGACACCAGGCAAACAGCTATGCATGTACAAAATATATACAAGATACACTGGAGATAATCAACAGAGGGAAGGCACTACTAGTATTAAGGGGGATTGGGGAAGGGCTTCCTGTAGAAGGTGGGATTTCAGCTGGAGGAGGCCAGCCTTGAATGAGATCAAGGAAGGCAGAAAGTGGGCAGGAAGTGTGAGAGGATCCTGGGGGGGGGGGGGGTTGAGTCAATGAAAACACCCAGCCTCTGGATATGGATTTTTCAGCGTGAGAAACAGCAATAGATTAAGAAAAATGGAAAAGGTGACAGGTTATGGAGGACTTTAAACACCAAACAGTGGATTTTATATTTGATATCTGATGCCAGAGGCAATCATTTAGAGACTTTCAAATTAGTCACAAACTGTCATTATTCATACTTCATTCTCAAAGAGGACCAATGACATCAGGAGGGTGATGTCTTGACTTGCAAGTGACTGGATTTAAGTAAGGCAGAGCTGTGCAAAGTCATCAGCCTCACTCCTCCAGAGTCATTGGAGTCCTGTGGCAAGACGTAAGTCAAGATGACAGGTGATGGTTCTGGATACAGTAGGAGACCTTGGCCTTTTTAAGCTAAGGTCTTTACCAATCTCAGTTTGTCTAAGGCAATGCCCATTCAGTGATTAAAGGTTAAGTAAGAATTGAAACAAAAGACAGCCTAGTTTGTCTTCACAACAATGATCAATCTAGGAGAGGAAGACATTGAGAGTTTCTGGCCAGAAAAGAAACAATTGCTATTTACATTCACTGTGAGCCATTAAAACCCAAACAATGAGCAAGACTTGGAATGAGACCTTTTACAGGCCAAATATAGAAAGCCAGAGTAATCTGGGTTTAAAGGCATAGTCAAGTAGTTCCATTTGAATCATAGTGGGCTTTTTCAAAGTCTATTTTTTTTTCAGATTTATATTTCGAGAAATCATAAATGAAAACTACATGAAAAAAAAGAGTTAATTGTCCCAGCTTTTTTTTTTTTCGGGGGGGGGGGGAAGGGGACGATAGAATAAATAAATGGGGAGATGCTGAAATACTCCTGTAAAATCACTTAACTCAACGATTTTTTTGTATCCCCATTGCTTAACACCGTGCCTGGCACATAGTAGGCACTTCATAAATGTTTATTGGTTGTTTATTGATTAGACTTCTAAACTTCTCATCATTATGCCTCCCCCACCGGAAAGGATTCAATAAATGTCTCCAGTATATTACATTAGTTAACCATGGCATCAGTTCTCTCCCTAGCTTTGATGGGGTCCTTGTGATGTATATATGTCTGTAGTATCAACCTGTAACATCAGTTTGTAAGTGGGGTGCTTTGGGATCTATGTCTGTAAAATCAATTTGTAAAAGCAGTCTGTAAGATCACATTTCCACCCCCCCCCCCCAGCCTCAGAGCATTGACTCTGCCCCTTCCCCCTCCCAGCACTCTGCCCAGCAACAACTCATGACCTGTTTATCTCTGCTTGAGACAATAAGTTATGTAAATGTTATCTCCCTTAGTTAGAGTGGCCAGCCCCACCATAAATTCTTCAATACCTTATCTATAGGGTAACTCCTTAGTCAATTATATACCCACACTGTCTCTGATGACTTTGGTGGGAGGCAGACTGGGCACTCTTTAGTGACATATCAGGCCTAGAACCACACCTCCAGCTAGACCCCCTCTTGAGCTATTTCCCAGAGAATCATGGGCAATACACCTGCGCAGTTGATATTAAAAGTGTATGGTCCTTTGAGCACTGACCACTCCTTAACTCCTCCCTGATCCCACCCTTACTCACCTAGTTAGCATAATTGACACCTTAAAACTATGCCTGCTGCCTCTGCGAGTTTACAGGTTCCATAAGAATCTAGCCCTCTGTTCTCTACAGCGTAACAATAAACTTTACAATTTCGGCTTCAAAGTCTGCTTGAGCCTGGTGAATTCCTTCCAGACTGGATGCCAGGAGAGGTATCCCTGGCAGAACCACTTACCCTCCCCCCCTCCTTATCACCCTTCCCTCTTCAGATGGTGACCACGAAGAGACAAAGTCTGAGGTCTCAAGCTTTTATCCTTTAAACTCCCCCGCTCCTTATCACCCTTCCCTCTTCAGATGGCGACCACGAAGTGACAATCTTAGCCTCTGTCTGGGATGGGATCCCTCCTGGCTCAGTTTACCGATGGGATTCCTTTGAAAAGGAATGTTTCCTACCTATTCCTGAGTCTAGCTATAAGATGGAACAGATACTGCATGGCTGGATATCTGTGACTTTACCTGAATTTAAACAGAGTCAAGGATGTTTTATCCTGTCCTATTTGGAATGTCACATGTCCCTGCTTTTTTCCTTCTATAGCAAGTTTCCATGATCAGAGCACGTAGTCAGTAACAGATATGGGTTCTTTCGTGTAAGCTCACTGGAAAATCTAATATTTTTCATTGGGAATTGGAACATGTGCAGAAAGTATGCAAATTGCTTAAGATCATTTTAAAAGTTTTCAACTAACTTTCTTCATAAAAGTTTAGTGATCAATTATAAGTCTTGAAACTGTTTTAAAAGAAGGGAAAATACTTTCAGAAGAAATTTTCAAATCTCTAGTGTAATTTTAAGAGGCCTTTAAAACTTTCATTTGCAAGATAAATAATAAATAATAAATAAACTTTCATTTGCAAGAAGAGATCTGGCTTTTTGATCCGAATTTGTCATTGTTTCATGCTCTAAGCAAAAGTTAACATTTGTAACTTAATGTATGTTAAGGATTCAATTTCTGAATTATCTCTTTCTTCCTGAGTGAATCTGTATTGACTGTATACTGTATATATAATCTGTGTACCCAGCTTCCTATGAAACATAGATCTACCCAAATGATTTTGGGTCCCAACTGTTTAAGGGGGAGATGATCAGGTCCTTGGATTCTCAGCTTTGACTTCCTTGAGCAGCTGGCATCTGAAATTTTCTCAGAGCTCTGAACTCAAGGCTGAGAAAGTCCAGACCATTCCCTAACATATGGAAGATTACCACCTATTCTTCCTCTAATCTGGGAAGACCTAAAAGCTGAAATCACTAACTCTTCCCTTATCAAGTTCCTTCAGGGTCTGCAGGCGATTCAGAAAAAAACTCCTTCCCTCAGCTCTCCTGATCCCGAGGAGTTCTGCCTCAGCTTACCTGTTTCAACCTGGGGATTCTGTGCTGGTAAAAAGAAATTCATGGTCTGGAGCAAAGGTGGAAGGGACCACACTTCACGATCCCCACTACACCTACTGCTGTCAAAGTGGACTCTATTCCCACATGACAACATTACACCAGAGTGAAGCCTGCTGTCACCTCAGAATGGAAAACAGAAGTCCACGAGCATCCCCTAAAGCTAAGACTATCCGATCCTCTCCCTGATTCCCCTTTTACCTCCTTGCGAGGCCCCCCACAATCCCCATCATTCCCCAGCTCCACTCTACCCTTCCCTCTTTGATTTGTCACTTTGCCCTTCCTGAATGTCAGACACAAATCCACTCACCCTTTCCTTGATTTGTAAAACAGGCAGCCCAACCTTCCCTTAATTGATTTGTAAAACAGAGAACTCCACCTTGCTTAATCTGTAAACAGGCAGAACCCCCACCCCTTGCTTACCCTTGATTAATCTGTGGGTGGGAGACCCAGCCTAGGGTTTCCCCGCCTGTGGAAAATTCAAGTGTACACTGACCAATCATTGGAGTTTCAGCCTACATCACTGTAATTTCAGCTTAAGTAACCTAGTCAGGAACCTCCTTTGTTAAAGGCAGTACAGTTATGTTGGTAAAAGAATATGTAGTATGTAGAAATATGAAGGAAAGTGAAATAGTCTGAGTAATGGCTTATGCTAGCCCATCCTCACCCCATTTCTGGTCAATTTTCTCTTACTTATTTTTGGCTCTTGCCTGCTTAACCTCCTTGCTAGGTTTATCTCTTCTAGGCTCAGTGCTTTCCATCTGCAGATGATTGCTCGGACTGAGTACCCAACATTGCCCGAGGCTGCTACTCATCACCCCTTGGATCTAGCATCAGCCAGATTCAGGACATTGGCCATAGACCCCACCCCTTGAACGATGGAACCCTGTGAGGCAGGGACAGCTCTACGCCCCTTCCCAGCGAGAAGCAGTTCGGGAAGCTGAGACCATCGCCCCTTGTCCCCAAATGATTTTGGGTGCTATCTGTTTAAGGGGGGAATGATGGGGTCCTTGTGATGTATATATGTCTGTAGTATCAACCTGTAACATCAGTTTGTAAGTGGGGTGCTTTGGGATCTATGTCTGTAAAATCAATTTGTAAAAGCAGTCTGTAAGATCACATTTCCACCCCCCCAGCCTCAGAGCATTGACTCTGCCCCTTCCCCCTCCCAGCACTCTGCCCAGCAACAACTCATGACCTGTTTATCTCTGCTTGAGACAATAAGTTATGTAAATGTTATCTCCCTTAGTTAGAGTGGCCAGCCCCACCATAAATTCTTCAATACCTTATCTATAGGGTAACTCCTTAGTCAATTATATACCCACACTGTCTCTGATGACCTTGGTGGGAGGCAGACTGGGCACTCTTTAGTGACATATCAGGCCTAGAACCACACCTCCAGCTAGACCCCCTCTTGAGCTATTTCCCAGTGAATCATGGGCAATACACCTGCGCAGTTGATATTAAAAGTGTATGGTCCTTTGAGCACTGACCACTCCTTAACTCCTCCCTGATCCCACCCTTACTCACCTAGTTAGCATAATTGACACCTTAAAACTATGCCTGCGGCCTCTGCGAGTTTGCAGGTTCCATAAGAATCTAGCCCTCTGTTCTCTACAGCGTAACAATAAACTTTACAATTTCGGCTTCAAAGTCTGCTTGAGCCTGGTGAATTCCTTCCAGACTGGATGCCAGGAGAGGTATCCCTGGCAGAACCACTTACCCTCCCCCCCTCCTTATCACCCTTCCCTCTTCAGCTTCACCTATCTCTATTCCCATTTCTCCCCCAATTTAACCTGTGATTGTTCACAAAAACTAGTTATTACACATCTTTTCTTCTTTTGTTGATGAATCTAGCCCCCACCTCACCTGTGGGCCCCACCCCAAAGGTCCTGTCTAGCCTGACAAAGTACTCAAAGGTCCTGCCTCTTTTCCTTTACTCCAGGGGTGGTCTATGATGATGATGATGATGAAGAAGATGAAGATGATGATGTCATCTCTCTGCTCAATAAACTCCAGTGGCTTTCTATTGCCTCCAGGAGCAAACACAAATATTCTGTTTGGCTTTCAAAGCCCTTCATAACCTAGCTCCCGCCTACCTTCCTGATGTTCTTATACCTTACTCCCCAGCAGGCAGTCTTTGAACCAGTGACCCTGGCCTCTTGGCTGTTCCACAAACTAGACACTACATCTTTCAGCTAATGGCATTTTCTCTGGTTGTCCCCTAAGCCAAATAAATAGTAACTGTTTCTCTTTTGGCCAGCAACCCTGAGGGTCTTCCCCTCCCAGTTTGATTTTTTTATTATTATTGAAAGGGCTATCCCTTGACTCACTTCTTAAAGAGGCCTATTCACAGAATTGGCCTTACCTCACTCTAAGTGAGAACCTGAAAAGACCTTAGCCTATAAGGGCCAGGGTCTCCCAACACATCTGGGTCATCTTCTGTTGTTCTGATGAATATCTGGCCACTGGAACCAGATGGCCCTGGAGGAGAAAGTGAGTCTGGTGACCTTGTATAGAACTTCCTCACTCAAATCCAAGTCAACTGCAAGTCACATTGTTCCCTGTGGTCATGGTCCTCTTCAAGAACAAAGGACAGGGCAGGTAGGTGGCACAGTGAATAGAGCACTGGCCCTGGAGTCAGGAGGATCTGAGTTCAAAAACGGCCTCAGACACTTAACACACACACACAAAAAAAAAAACTGTGTGACCTTGGGCAAGTCACTTAACCCCAATTGCCCTCCGAAAAGAAAAAAAAAGAACAAAGGACAAACAAAACAACCCCCTAAGCCCAAAATATTCTCCCTCCTCAGCTTCATCTCTAGATTTCCTTTAAGTCCCAACAAATGCCCTACCTTCTATGGGACGCCAACCCCTCTAAATCCCAGTGCTCTCTGATACCATCCTGTTTATCCTTTAAGTAACTTGCTCTGTATGTTTGCTTGTGTTCCACCCCACTAGATTGCAAGCTCCTTGAGGGCAGGGAGTGTCTTTTACCTCTTTCAGCATCCCCAGCACTACAGTGGCCAGCACATTGTAGGTGCTTAATAAACGTTTTATTGTATTATTAACAATAACACTAATAACAGGGTTCTGAACTGGAGCTAGTAACCTTTTAAAGTATTTTTCTAACTATTTCAATTTAATAGCCTTTTTACTTTGCAACCGTTGGTGCAGAGGGATCCTACCCCTCAATGCCTTCCTGGTCCTTTGTGGTCTAAGGTCCAAGGTTCACCGCGTGTCCTCCACAACAGACCCTAGTCCCGAGGGTCTGATGGCCCCGCCTCCATGTTGCCTATACCCACCCATGCGGCCGACCGACCAATCGCCAGTCTCTGCAGAGCGAGTGCATGGCCGGTGGCCCCGCCCCCACACAACTAACATGCCTAGCCCTTACCCTTCCCCCTCCTGCCCCGCCCAACTGCTCGCAGCCTCCCCCAGCCTTTGGCCCCGCCCCCTTCATTTCCAAAACCTCCCTTCCCCCTCACCTGTGGAGCCGATGGCTCGCGCTAAAGGTGACGCACCGCGAGACCCGAGCATAGCGACGTCCCGGGCGCGAGCCTGACGCGCTCATCATGTCGGGAGCCCGCGCGGCGCAGCCCTCTCCCGTTACCTCCGAGAGAAGGTGGGCAGAGGAGAGGAGGCGCAGTAGCGCCGGGCCAGCTCCAGTCCTGGGTTTCGCTTTCCGGAAGGCCTGTTCACAGATCGCGGCTGCGGGAAAGGCCGCCCTCTGCCGGCGCGGCGGAGCTCCCTCTAGACGCCCTGGGCGCTCGTCCGAGGCTGCGTCCTGCTAGAATAAAATACCTTCTGCTACAGTGTATCAGAAGGGGCCTTTGAAGAAATACCTCCAGGGATGGGAACCTCAAAGCCTGCCCCCTCCTGCCCGCGCCACTCTCCCCTCTTCCCTTGATAACCAAACGTTAACTAGACCGAGGCTCTCCAAACTTTTTTCATGGTCCATCCCTATCAGTAAAAGTAATAATTTTTAAAAAGAGCATATGCCTTAAATATTTGTACGTTTCCCTATTGATAAATTACAAGCATCTTTACTGTGGCATTACAAGCTGTGTACATTATAACACAAACCTAAAATGGTAATTAAAAAGATGAAATAGGGGCGGCTAGGTGGCGCAGTGAATAGAGCGCCAGCCCTGGAGTCAGAAGGACCTGAGTTCGGAGCCGGCCTCCGACACTTAATCCGCACAAACAAAAACCTAGCCGTGTAACCTTGGGCAAGTTACTTAACCCCAATTGCTTTAAAAAAAAAAAAAAAAAAAAAAGATGAAATAATTTGGTCCTAGAATCAGTAGGGAGCCACTGGAATTTCTTGAGTAGGGGAAGTGACAAGGTCAGACCTGAAATTTAGGAAAAATAAAAAAACAGCTTTGGGGAGAAAAAAGCTCATTTGGTCACTTAGGCAGTTTATGTGAAGGATGTGTGGAGAGAGGAGAGATTAGAGATGGGGAGGTCAGTTAGGTTATTGCAATAGTCCAGGTGAAGAAGGGAGGAGACCCTGAACTAGTGTGGTGGCTGTATAATTAGAGAGAAGGGAACTGTTGGGAAAGATAATAAGTTATGGGGATATTTGGCAAGTCATTTGGAAATCTGGGATGAAAATGAAGGAAGACTCAAGGACAAGTTATAAACTGTAGTGACTGCAAGGATAGTGGTGGTATCATAAGTAAGGAGGAAGTCTGGAAGAGGAGTGGGATTGGGGAGAAAAATAACATAATGAAAGCTGTAATCTGTCACAGGCCATCCATGCCCACCCATACTTCCAGTAACATTCACTCAGTTGCATCCAAAAGGAAAAGAGGAAGTGGGGCTCATATTCTCAGGTCAGTATCCTCTGAGAAGCATCTGCCACAACCTCCAGGTTATTCAAGAGACTCGGGGTACATCTGTTGGGATGGAATTTTCTTCATGGCACCTGTTCAATCGCTATGGATAAAATGTTTGGGTAGTAGTCAGGCATAATTATCCTGAGGAGCCAAAGCCCATTTGAGGGAGTGGAGGTGGGTAGGAACTTGTGAAGCAGAGTGAGGGAGAATGGGGAAGTATTGGAGCATAAGGATATGTTTGGTTATGTTGGAAATAAGTCCCAAAACTGACTATGACAACAAGGATGGAATGCAATCCATTTTTCTATTGTCCAATTGACCAATCACACACCCCCTGAGGATCAGAGACCAGCCCCTACTTTGGAAAACATCAAACTAGACAACCCAGGAGCAGCAATACCAGATACAGTCTGGGGTAGACTTAAGAGCCAAAGTGGTTTCTGAGCTTAGACCTTCCCTCCCAGTCCTACCCCAAACAAGGTCATATTCATACTTGAGGATCCTGGGAGCTCCTAACAAATTTCTGTTCTCTGTAGGTTTTCCACATTGTGAGGAGCCTAGAGCTACAACTTACTTTCTCCTCTGAAAAGGCACTGACATTTTAAGCAAAATGGCTCACAAGATAACTTGCTGCTGAGTCTATCCAGAGCTATAATGTAATGACCCCAAGTCATTATCACTATCAGCAAATAATTTAGTATCCTTCCTAACTGTGTTTCAGTGTAGCCACCTAGCTAGGATGATAGTTATTATACAAAATAGAAATTCCTTTGGGATACATAGAAATTTGGAACTCCATTTACCTCATAGGGATTTCAGAACCCAAGTTTGAGACTGATGGTCACTGTTGGCTATATAACTTTTTCTATTAATAGGGAAAAGTGTTTGAAGCCTACTTATGGAGGTTTCTGGGAAATGGAGATAAATATTTTTCTTCTTGACTTTGGAAAGACTGAGGCTATTTGGAGTTAAGTTGGATGAGGCTGAGAATTGCAGAGATGAGATATAGGGCTGCACCTGCACGCAGGGAGTTTTTTTAACTGACAGCACTGTGTCAGGGGACAGGAACAGTTTATTTTGGCATTATCAGGGGCAGCCACTTAACTTATAAAAGCAGGAGTGGTTGACTATAAGAATGGTAGGGATACTTGGTTGCAGCAGCAGCATGATTCAAGGGAGCAAGATGATAAAATGGCAGGTGGAACAGAACCCTAGAGACTAGGAGCACCTGAAGGACAGTGGCATTTTGCAAGGAAGGAGTCAAGGGTGGTGACTAATCAGTCAATTAGCATTTATTAAGGAGCTGCAGGGTACTAGATATTGTGGCAAATGCTGGAGATACAAAGAAAGGCAAAAGTCAATTCCTCTTCTCAAGGAACTTACCATATAAAGAAGTAGGAACTACCTGGAAAGAGGAGAAAGGACATGGCCAGTTTTAGCTGGGAATGTACACTTTTATTCCAAAGGTGGGGACCAAAAGAGTAAGTTGTTGTTCACTTTCAGCCTCCAAACCAATACTCAGACAGATATAATTAAGCTACACTTAAATCAACGAAGGTGACCTGGGGGCCTAAGAAATGGTACCCCATATGCAGCTCTCAGATCACACAACTCTCCTCATCAGCCCAAAAAGTATGAGGTAGACAGCTTTCTTTAAAAATTCATTTTTGTCCTAACATTAAATATCTAGGTAAAGTTTTACATACAACTTTACAAACAACCTATTATTAAGGAAATTTTTATTATAGGACATGTGGAAATAGCATGATATGTTACTCTCTTTGAATTTATCATTATTTAACAGAGGACTGGAGATGAGGCTCCTATTGACCAGTCCTCCATTAAACTTAATGTATTTGCAAATTAACCTAAGGTAATCTCAGCTTTTAAAGACTCTCACAGTGGCATCTGGAATTGACCTCAGCTCCACTGTTATCTCTTTCAGTATCACTCCTCCAAACCTAATAAGTTCATACCTCCAGTGCCAGAAAATGATTAAACTATATATAATTGAAAAATGAAATAGAAGATGTATCACTGATTAATAAAAGAATAGGGAAATTTTTCCTGTGGGTTTGGAAATGAAATGGAAATCAGAAGCTAACTCATCCCTTCTTTGTGCATTTGTCAGGCTACTCTTTTGTGACTTCATTTCCCCTTCAAGTCAGTCCTTGATGTTCACTTAAATCTAATTTCCCTTCTACAAAAATGCATCAAGGTAATGGAGAGTCAACAGTATAATTTGACTAGGCTGCTGTTTCTTAGGAAAGGCCCTGGCCCCTTGACTTACCTGGTCATCATAGGGCTAAGAAGGAGAAACATTGTGTGGGGAAGAGAAAGGGTTGAAAACTGGCTTAGTAGGAAAGGGTAGCTATCATTCTGGTTATCAGCAAGGTGCAACAAGGCAAATTAAATGGGGCTACTCTTTTTCCTGAGACTGATGGTCCACCAGATAAAATAATAATAATAATAACAATAAAATAATAATAATAGCATTATATAGCTAGCATTTATATAGTACATATTATGTGCCAGGCACTGTACTAAATGCTTTACCATAATGTCATTCAATCCTCACAACAATCCTGGTAGGTAGATATTATTATTATTATCTCCATTTTATAGATGAGAAAACTGAGGTCAACAGAGGTTAAGTGATTTGCCCGAGGTCACATAGCTAGAAAGAATCTGAGAAAGGATTTTAATTTTCAATTCCTGACTTCAGACTTGGTGCTACCCAGCTGCCACATTATTATATCAATAATACATATTAAGATATGTATTAAAATTATTGTGGCACAGTGGATAGAGTGCCAGGTCTAGAGTTAGGAGAACTACTCACTCCTCTTTCTGAGTTCAAATCTGACCTCAAACACTTACTAGCTATGTGACCTGGTCAAGTCACTTCACTCTATTTGCCTGTTTCTATCTTTACCAAGAAAATCCCAAAAGAGGTCACAAAGAATCAGACACAATTGAGCAATCATAATTAAAGTTATTTCCTTCCTTACTCCCTCCCAGTCTTGGTAGTTGCTACTCTCTTTTAACCCCACCCAGGAGCTAGTTATACCCCAGAGATGGTAATGTGGTGTGATGGAAAGATACCCGAATCTAGAGCTAAAAGACCTAGCTCTTTTGAATCTTGGCTCTGCTTCTAAATTTGTGTGACCTTGGACAAATCACTTAACCTTCTTGGGTCTCAATTTCTTCATTTATAAGAGGGTTAGACTAGATGAACTCTAGGATCAAATGATTTCCAAATTTCCTTCCAGTTCTAAATGCTATGATGCAACGGTTTTTTTAATTTGTATGTTAGGCAAAGCAGCTAATTGAAAAAGGTTTTTAGTTTTTTTTTATGCATTCCATTTCCATATGAAATGTTTTGCAAATGAGCAGGTGAAGGGTTCCTAAAGGCAATTGGCGTCATCTGCCAGGTGTTTTGACTGCTCTTGAGCCAAGGAGAAATACAGTAGCCAAGTTAATAATGTAAATGGAAACTCGGGAATTATGTGGCCTGTGGTGCCACCTGCTGCCCAATTCTGTCAAGACATAACTATAGTTTAGAAAGCTATTACTCAAGGGTAGTTTACAGTTTCTATGGAGATTGAAATCGAGTCTCAGAAGTGGGTTAATTTTAAAGTTGCTTGTTGCTTACTTCAATTCTCCTGTACTGTATTACACCATGCCAAAATTGAGTGCTGGATATGTGTTTGATGGGAATAGGTAGAATTGACAAGATTCACAGATGCATAATAGTCAAAATAGTAATAATTCGTATTTCTTCTCATCTTCCTTCTCAACCCCCACAGTCATCATCTTTCTTTATCCGTGATGATAACGATGTGGTTTAGTTTCACTTGCATTATTTGTACTGCCTAGGGGTGCTGGGTGAGGTAAATGGTAGCCTGGTATGACGAAAAGACAAGTAGAAGCATTTGAAAATCGAAAAACTAGACTTCTACTCCTACTAGAAGACGTGTATTTTGAATCCTACAATTTGCTAGTTGATAACTTACAGCTTTCAAATGGAACTAAAATCTCATCAGTTTAGGAGACCATCCTGACTCCCTCCCCTCCCCCAAATAGTGCAAACTGGAACCAATCCATGCCTCCCTATCCTGTGGAACTCTTATCTATGTGAGCCAACATGGAATAGCAGATAGAGTACTGGGCTTGGAGTTAGGAAGACCTAAGTTTATTTAAATCCTACCTGAAATATTTACAAGCTCTGTGATTACTTTTACTCTCTGTTTCTCTTTTTCCTCAACTCTAAAATGAGGGGCTTGAACTCAGTGGCCTCTAAAGTTATGCTCTTATATTCCTATATCCTTCCAGAACTTCACCACAAGTGTTCTATCAAATATGTTGAAAAAGTCATGAAACTGCCTGTTTGGTGAAATGGAGTGAGCACAGAACTTAGAGTAGGAGGATCCAGATTTAGATCCAAGTTCTCTTACTCAGCATCTTTGAGCTTGGGCAAATCACTTTTCTTCTCTGGTCCTCAGTTTCCTTATCTGTAAAATGAGGGGCTTGAACTAGTTCTAGTTCTAGTTCCAACTCTGTGAGCTGTAAAAATAAGGATAGCAAATTATCCCTACCTACCTTATAGGGCTGTTGTAAATATATGTATATGAGAGAATGTATATAATAACAGAAGATATAATGAGACAGTGTGGTGTGGTGGAAAGAGTGAACATAAAGTCAGAAAAACCTGAGTACACATCCTGATTAAGAAACCTAATTTTGTGACTAATGACTGACGAAACATTTAACATCTCAGAATTCATTTTCTATTTTATAAAATGGAAATAATAATATTTATGATACTTATACTACCTACCTCACAGGGCCTTTGTGAGAAAAACACTGTACAAACTTTAAAGCTTTATATAAATTTGAGTTTTTATTATGGCATGTTAAAGTACTACATAAACAGTAAAATGGCCTATTTTCAGACACTGTAAATGTAGGAATTTGTTTTTCTTACATTTGTGTTAGTTACAAGGAATTTATTTCTATGTTTCCCCCCAATATGAGGAGAGGAGAAAAAGAAGAGATAGGGATAAAGTAGGGGGGAAAAAGAAATAAAAGAAAATAGATTCATTGAGGGGCCCTTTTAAAAATGGCAAGAAATGGAAGAACAAATAAGTAGGATAGTTTTGAAAGCTGTTGTTTAGTCGTTTTCAGTAGTGTCTGACTCTTCATGACCCCTTTTGAAGTTTTCTTGGTAAAGATACAAAAGTGGTTTGCCATTTCCTTCTCCAGTTCAGTTTACAGATAAGGAAACTGAGGCAAAGAGAGTTAAGATACTTGCCCAGAAGTGTCTGAGATCAGATTTGAACTCAGGTCTTCCTGACTTCAGGCCCAGTGCTCCTAGCTGCCCCTTGAAAGCTATAGGTTGATCTTATTAAATACTTAAAAAGAAAAGCAAGCTATACAAGAGAGAGCTGTATGTGTGTATACATATGTTGTATATGTATATAAATATATTGTTTATGAAACCTATAGTTTTATATGCATCCTCTTCTATATAAAATATTCATTCTAGTGTTTAAGTTCAGAAAAAAATAAAAATTTTAAAAACTAAAATTCCATATAAATGTAAGATACTGATATTCAGCTTAATATTTTCAAGTCTCCTAGTCTTAAAAGTAAAAGCACTCTAAGAATACAAAATTATACCACTATCATGAGTAGTACTTTTAATTTCAAAATTACTCTCTAGTGTCCATGGTTTAAATGTTCAATATAACAGATTACTTTCATAGATGCAGTACATGGTGCTTAGAATGGATTATAAGCTCCCTGAGGGCAAGAACTATCTTTATTACGTGTGTGTCTGTGTGTCTGTGTCTATGTGTCTGTGTGTATATCCCCAGTGTTTAGCACAGTGCCTGGCACAGAATAGGTCATTAATAAATTTTTATCAATTGATGATTAAATGAGGAGAAATAAGATGTCTCTCTGGGTGCCGATGTATCAGGGTGTTTCCATTTCCCATTTGGTCATCATGGACTTGACAGTGTCCCTACTTCCTGGGAACAAAGGTGCCATGAAAGCCATAGGGCACTGCCACAGGCACTTCTGCTCGGCCCAGCTCTTCAAAGGTCTTGGCATCTAGCACCAGCAGAAAGGCACTTTCATTCTGGAAAAGAAAATAGCACTCTTGCTGTCCTTAAAAGTAAGAGGGACTAAGAAAAGGAACATATAATCAGCTCATGTCAAGAGATAAGAAACCCCCAAATGTATGGTCTCGGCTGTAAATACCATGCACAGCACTGGAAGAAGGTATAAAGTTTAGATAAACCAGTTTCTGCACTCATAAAACATATCATCTAATGGGTCAAGAGTACACAAAAGTACAAGCTAAGCACATTAGAGAGATCCAAAACAGTGCTACCTGGGGTCTAAGGTAAAAGGTTGTTACCAACACTGGGTTCAGAGAAGGTCTCATGAAGGAGTATCTGAATTAGGCCTTAAAGGAGAGGTAGAAATTCAATGAAAAAAAAGCATTCAAGGCACTGAGGAGATAGTAATCAATCATAAGCATTCCAGAGCTGCCATGCCATGTTTTAGGGTGCTAGATTTTTTGCTGTTTTGATGAAGCAGTAACTAGCACTGTTTCATACATGATAGGTATTTAATTAATGAATCTTGATTGATTTATATAAACTGGCAGAATTGTATGTAACATAGCTATGTTAGTTACATGAAAAAAGATAAGTAAAGGACAGAGAGTTGTACAGGGATTGAAGGAAAGAGAAGACAAAAGACACAAAGTTCTGACAGAGTTATATCAACCAGACATTAACCCAACTCAGTTCAGGAAACAATTATTAAGCACCCATATGAGCAAGGCATTGCACGAGGCATAGGGGATATAAATTTTAAAAATGAAATCAGTCCCTATCCTCTACTGAAGATGAGTTAAATCACTAATTCTAAGCTTCAGTGTCTAAACTATTTTTTTTTATCTTGACCAACCCTAAGGAAATTTAGTTACCTGGATGGGAGAGATCACTACAGAAAGAATAACCCCACTATCTTCTTCACTGGCTCCTGGTACTGGAACAAAAACAGGTTCTGAGGGATAAAATCCATCCTTTCTCCACACCTGGGATATATGATAAAGAAGTTAGTGGCCAGTTAGAATTTATATGTGGCTGTTCTCTCTCCCAGCCTAACTCTGGTTACCCACAATGGCATTCTAAGCCACACGAAAAATTAGGTTTACTAAATTAGATCCTACCATTGGTGGGAAAGTGAGGAGAAGGGAGAGAAAAGTGAGGTGGGGGAGAAGAGGAGATATGCTTTCCTAGACCCAGATACCATCAGTTAACATAACTTTTGTGCTGCCAACCTGAAATGGAATTGTACTAATGGTTTAATCCTATTGTTGTCTCCAAACACCAAACATAGAATAAATTTTTGATACTCTGGTGTTCTGTTTACATTCCCTGAAAAAAAAATGAATTCTTAATCTGTGTTCCCATGGGGCTTTCATGTCTCCCACATATAATAGGTAATAAGGACTGCTTGAAAATTAAAGCACCTTAGCACCTATCTTTTTCTATGCCAAATAACAGAATAGGTCTTGAGGGCTTTAAGGGAATGGGGGAGATTTCCACATGTTTTCACCTTCAGTTTTTTGGTCACAACATCAACTTTGATCAGGGAATCTCCCACTAAGTGCCGAAAGCCACAGCCATAAAAGAATTGGTACTTCATTCCATTGTATTGGGCATAATTGATCTGGGGAAATTCTATGCCCCCTTCTTCTTCCAGATCCTTGTGACAGAGATTTTCATGAGAGCACCAGATCTAGAAGAGATCCCAAAAGAAACATAAAGGACTTTCTAACAATACTACCAAAGTTTGTTTACAGATCTAATGCCAAGCCAAACTAGCAAAGAGTTAATTTACAGATAAAAGAACAACAAAAATCACTTAGAGAAATAAAATCTAGAAAATTAAGGAAGTACTTAAAAGAGAACGAAGAGAGAATAGCACTTCCAGACTTCAAACTACATCAAGCAATAATAACCAAAACTACTCGGTACTGGCTAAAAATAGAAAAGTAAATCAACAGGAAAGACAAAATAAAGAAGAATTTAAAAATACCTAAAATATTAACCTAGTGTTTACCAAGTCCAAACATATAAATTACCTAGGAAGGAATTCTCTATTTGACTAGAACAGCTAGGAAAACTGAAAAACAGTCTAAAAGAAATTAGGCTTAGACGAATATCTTACACCATATTCCACAATAAATTCAAAATGGATATACTAGGATAGGAAAATGGGATAGGATGAGTTGAATCACACCATGAAAAAATTACAAAAGAAACAGATCATATGCTTTTCATAGCTATGGATAGTAGATGAATTCTTAATCAGACAAGGGACAGAGGCTATTACAAACGATAAAATAGATAATGTTGATTACATTAAATTGGCCCAAACAAAATTAATGTATCTAGGATAATAAAAGAAGCGGTTAACTGGGGGAAAATCTTTATATCAAAAATCTTTAATAAGGATTCAATATCTAATAGAAATAAATGAGATAAAAAACTATTCCTCAATAGAAAAGTTGTCAAAGAATATTAATCTAATAAATCTTTATTAAGTATCTATTATGTGCCAAGCATTGGGAACATAAATACAAAGAAAGAAATAATCCCTATCCATAAGAAGCTTATATTTAATTGGGCGGGGGGGGGGGGGGGGACACACACACAAGTGTATATATGTATATATGTATATAGCATAAGTATCTAATGAATAAATACAAATATATGCAAAGTGGTTAAATACAAGGTACTCTGGAAAGGGGAACACTAGCAGTTGGTAGAAATCAGGAAAGCCTTCATGCAGAAGGCCATGATTTTCCTGTATCTCAAAGGAAGAGAGGACCCCATGAGGCGTAGGTAAGGAGGGGATACATTCCAAGATTAAGGAATAGTTACTTGCAATGGCATAGAGATGGGAGTGTCATGTGTAAGGAAGAGAATTTAGGCCAATAGAGAGTAATGTTTAATGAGACTAGAAAGATAGATTGGGATTAATTTACGGGGGCTTTAAAAGTTAAACAGAGAAGTTCATAGTTTATCCAAGAAACAACCAGATTTGGTTGAGTGGGAAAGGAGGAGTCACATGATCAGATCAAGACTTAAGGAAAATTGCTTTGATCTGGTACACTGTCTTACACTTAAAATCCTTGCTACTGAGGGAGGCTGAGACTGGTAGATTCCTTGAACTGCAGCCTTGGTACCTGTGCTAAGTCTGGCATCAACATTGTGAGTCCCTGGAAGACAAGGCAGGTGGCCTAAGGGGAGGTAAACCTGCCCAGGTCAAAAAATGAAGGAGGTTTAAGTGTCTGTGCTTATCGGTATTATTGGGTTTGGCCCATGGGTGATCAGGAGAGAATAGTGTCACTAAAACACAGAGAGGAAAGACTGTCCAGAAGAATGTGTTAAGAGCAGCAAATAAGTCAAGAAGGATATGGACTAAGAAAAGCCCATCAGATTGGGCAGTTAAGAAATCACTGAAAACTTAGGAGTTTTAGCTGAGTGATGAGATTGGAGGCAATGAAGGCAATGAATTATATGGAACTTTTTCTAGAAAACTAGCTGAAAAAGGGAGGAGAGATAAAGGATAATAGTGTGAGGGTGGCAGTCTAATGAAGACTTTTTTAAGGATGGGAAAGACTTGGGCATGTTTGAAAGCAGGAGGAAGAAAACAGCAGATAAGAGGGGAGTCTGAAAGCCAGTTAAGTGGCATAGTTAATAGACTCCTGGAATTGGAGTCTGGAAGACCTGCTTTTAGTCAGTACTTACTAGCTATGTGACTTGGGCAAGTCACTTAACCTTTACACCTCTTTCAGAACTTTTGGACTTTCAGAAGGCCTAAGAAGTGAAGAGAAGGTTTGGAATATATACTATGAGGAGTGAGATAAAGAATCAATTATGGGAGAATAAAAGATCTACCATGCTGCAATGAGAGTACAGGTGAGGTTGGGTAACATGAATTGTTATGTTATTATGATCAAGTTGTTCTCCAAAGAAGGACTGCAAATTGTGAACTACCACATGAAAGAATACTTCAAATCACCAGTAAGAGAAATGTACATCAAAACAACCCGGGGCTTTACCTCATTCCCAGCAAACTGGCAAATTTTAAGAATAATCAGTGGTGGAGAGGTTGTAGGAAGACTGGCATATTAATACATTGTTGGTGGAGCTATGAATTGGTACAACCATCCTGGAAAGCAATTTGGAATTATGCAAATAAAATAACTAAAATGCCTACTTCCACCCAGAGATTCCACTAAGTATCTATCACAAGGAGGTCATTAACAAAAAATTGAAACAATGTAGATGCCACTGACTGAGGAATGGCTGAGCACATCATGGTACATGAATTCAATGGAATATTCCTATGCTGTAAGAAGCAATAAACATGGTGATGGAAGGATTTACATAAACTGTTGAAAAAGAGAAGTAAGCAGAATAAGGAAAGCAATATACAAAGTGACTATAACAATGTAAATGAAAAGAGCAACTACAGAATAATTGAAACTTAATGTTGCATAATTACAAAGAACAAGCTTGGTCCCAAAGAAGAATTATGAGAACATTTCTTTTTCTTTCCCACTCCTTTGTAGAGGTGGAGGATGTGGGGGCTCATGAGTGTGGAATACTGCATATAGCAGTAGATCTTTTAATGTGTTGATTAGGTTTCTTGAATTATTTATCTATTCTTTCTTTTTAAAAACAATTCTTTGTTTTAAGGGATGACTAGGAAGAAGGGGGGATACATGATGTTAAGAAGATATCAATAAAAATCTATTTTTAAAAATGATTGTCTGAATTAGGTTTCTGTCCTCTGGCACAGAGATTTTTAAAAGTTGACTGAAATACTCCAGGGTTTAGAAAATGAATTGGAAACTGAGCTTTCTGGTCATGTTTTATCAGAAGGTCATAGTTTTAGAAGTGAAAGGAACCTTAGAGGTTATCTAGGCAGAGGCATCAAACTCATGACTGAAGTAGCAAAACTCTCCAGTATGGTAAATCAATTTAAAATGTAGCCGGGAAATGTTTAACAAAATAAATTAAAAATAGAATACAATATAGATAATGTTCATGTGGTTTTCTAAGTCAATCTGTGGCTATATTTGAGTTAGACCCCAATGATCTAGGTCAATACCTTCATTTTACAGATGGGGAAACCGAGGCCCAAAATATTGTTTTCTCAAAGTCACACATGTAGTTAGTGACAAAGGTGGGAACTGAGTCCTAGTCCATTAGTTTGTAACCTCCTTGAAGGCAGCGACTGTCTTTTGCTTCTTTTTGCATCCCCTGAGCTAAGCACAATACTTAACACATAGTAGGGGCTTAATAAAGATTTACTGCTTGTTTGGTTGATTGATTGGTCTTCTAATTCCACACTGAGCCTTCTTTCCCCTATACCACATCAACACCTCAATTATTCTTACTTCTGGAATTTATATGAAAGCCATGAAAGATGATAAAGGGCTGAAAATTATATACCTGTCCAAAGCCAGTCTAACTGCTTTTGGTGGTGATGGTCATGATCCTCACCAGAACAAAGGTTCTAGATATATAAATTCAAAGAAACTGGAGCAGTCCCACCATAGTGATGCTTATTGTTATCAGTCTCAGGTCTTAGACATAGTCATAAGACTGTTTTATGTGAGTTCTACACTGTTTCTATCCCTCTCTCCCTACATCAATTATATGTAGTAAGCTGAAAATAAGTAACACAGCATGAGCACTGTGACATTGCATAAATCAACAAGCATCTAGTGTTCACCCCAGTCCAGTCACGGGAAAATGGAGGAGAATTTTTATTAAGAGATCTTTTACTCTTCCAAGCTTCATTTTATGAAACCTACTAGGCACCAAGCCACCATTCAATTTGTGTGTGTGTGTGTGTGTGTGTATAGTATACATTAATATTATATATAATATATATAATTTTCACATATGTATATATGTATATATTGTTCCCAAAGACCAAAGTTTTCATAAACAAGCCTTCATAGAATACCGTCCCATCTGCCTGTTTCACAGCAGTAGCTGATGAATAGGTCAAGGGATTGAGGTTCTGTCCCACTGAGGCCTTTGTGCTGATATCCAATGGCAAAACAAATCTTCTGGGGAAAGCTTTAGTCACTGAGTTGTAGACCTGTTAAGAAAAAGGGGAGTTCTCGTTGAAGAAACAGAATATCACTTTGCTACCTCATGGGAAAATGTTACAGTGTAATGCCTATCCATTGATCAGTTACTAAGTGCATGCCTACTATGTGCATAGTACAGTGCTAAATATATCCTTTCTTTTAACTTCCCAGACACTCACCTGGAAAAAGGTGGCCTGCAACCTGACAAAAACCCTTCTCCCTCCCACCACTCACATTTTAAATACTAGAAAGTTCTAATTCTATT
Organism: Gymnobelideus leadbeateri; assembly: GCA_011680675.1. Classification (NCBI taxonomy): domain Eukaryota; kingdom Metazoa; phylum Chordata; class Mammalia; order Diprotodontia; family Petauridae; genus Gymnobelideus; species Gymnobelideus leadbeateri. The sequence continues at coordinate 47,331 of WOXC01006772.1, forward strand.
CAATTTGCCAATAATTTAGAATTGAATCACCATGTTTCAAACAACTAGTCTGTATAAAAAACAGGCATGTAAATAATGGGTACATTCTTTAACTTCAGGGGTTGCTGTGACTTGCCAAGTATTGGAACAAGTTTTGCTTGTTACTTGCTCTGGATCTGCTTGGAGATGACTCCTTGAACAGTTGAATTTTGCCTTAACTGATAATTATCTCACCCTTCTCCACATGCAATGGTAAATAAGGAGAGACAAGGCATTTCACTACAGTAGTATGTCCAAGATGTTTAGTGTTTGATCCCTAGAGACTTTCAAAGTTTATCTCTGCAAAGAAATCCAACTTCATCTCCTCAATTGTCTTAGTTTCAGGACCCTTTTACACTCTTAAAAATTAAGTATCCTCACAAATGTTTGTGGATTTTATCTACCAGTATTTGCCATATTGGAAGTTAAAGCATATTAGTATTGTTTTAAAAATAATAGGGACCCCTGGGGGCTCCTGAACCATACTTTGAGAACTACTATCTTAGCACATTGACTTCAGCCACTTTAGACAGAGGCTCTTTCAGGACCAATAGTAGTCCTGTTAATCTTTTCAGAATCTCTATTTTGTTATCTTTTCATTGTGTTTATTTAATTTATTTTAATTTTAAAGTTATTTTTAAAGTTTTATACAGACAGCTTGAAGTAACAAAATAAATCATAGAATTTAGAGCTGGAAGGATCCTTTAGAGATCATCCAGTTCACTCTTATAAGGCTAATGAGTAAACTGTTGCCTAAAAAGGTTACCCAAAATCCAACAGATGGTAAGTAGTAAGAGTCAGGATTCAGATCTGGGTTCTTTCAGATGTGGTGATTTTGTTCATGAATGGTTCATTTAGCAGCCAGGAACAAATCTTCTCCACCCTCAGTCCTAAATGCTGCCCACCCCACCTCCCATCCTCAACTACTAAGCTGCCCTTTAAAGAAAGTATCCAGTTCCACAGCTAACATCACAAAGCTGTTGGGAACTCTGAAAAATTACAGGCTAAACTCTCCCCATCCTAATCCATGCCCCAAGAAAGCAGTAAGCCCAGCTTCATTAATATCTCAGGAGAGCTACTAGAACAGAGTTGTTTACTTATATCCCCAAACACTCAATCTCTATAGGGAAACATTCACAAGCTGAAACCATGTTCTCCAACCTACCTAACTTTCTTACAGCAACCAGGATTCCTAATCAGCCCATAGCATGGACTCAGAAGGGTCTGGATGGGAAATCATGTCCAGGCAGAGGCCCCCAAGGCAATCTCTCTACAAATTTATTTTAGAAAATAATTCAGGTGGTTCTGAATCTTTCTGTAAGGATTTTGGGGGGGGGATGCAGAATAGAGGATCCTTAACTAAGGCATCAGAATGCTTATTAGAATAAATATAAGTAAATTCATCTATCTCTCAACATGACAAAAGAATTCTCTTACTCTTTTCAACTCCTTTTAACATGAAAGTCCCAAAAATTGACCAAAGTGGGGATTCCCCTAAATAAGAGTTTTAGGATAGAAGAAACAATACCCTGTTGGGTTGCCTCCATTTCTGTCCCATAATTCTCAAACTGTCCAGTCTTAGGTGGCAGAAGTAGAAACAATGAGTGGAAGCTGGGAAGAGGTAGATTTAGGCTCCATTTAAGAAAAAAACTTTCTAACATTTAGAACTCTTCAAATGTAAAAAGTTCCCTTTCAAGACAGATCTTCAAGCAACTGCTGGATGACAATTTGTCAGGTAGTTTATCAAGGGCATTCTTGTTCAAGTTTTGAAAGGACCTGATAGCCTCTGAGGTCCCTTAATTCTGATCTTCACTCTCTTTCTTTCTTGAGTACACACCTGCTCAAAATCGTGATCCCAACTAGAATCTAGTTTATGGCACTTTTAATCAACCTGTCCTCCCTCCCTATAATTTTCCTCCAAATTTCTTCTCAGTTGATTTTTCAGCCCCTCAGGGTGACTGCTCCCCTTCCCCTAATCCCACTCTCCTCAGGCACAGGCTATCATAACATACATCTGATTAACTCCTTCTTGACTCCTCATCCACACTTGGACTAAACTTGAAAATGCTACCACCACAGAGAACAAGATTGTTATGGTGCCCAAATGCTAAACTGTTCCCTCTACCCACCACCCACCACCTCCTCCTGCTCAGAAGAATGAGGTCCTTCTACCCCCAGGGGTATCAATATTTCAGTCATTGTGGAAACACAAACTCTATCCCCAAAAGGCAGAGATGAAATCTTTTTTTTACCCTGAAGTTGATTTTTTTTAACACTTCTCAATAACTAAAATCTTGACCTAGAATATGGCAAGATGAGGAAGGCAAAAGCAAAGATCCTGATTTTCTAACATCATGCTTTAGTAGAATCTATTTAAGAGGCCTGGATATTAGAAATCTAGAATTTTTTATAAACAATTTCATTTCTTAAATTTGGTAAAGCAAGGGCAGAGCAGCCACACTGAATTTAGTTCTCACTAGTGGGTTAGCTTCTAAACTACCTCGTACAAATAGCAAGAATGGATTCCTTTCAACCCTGATCCAGTTTCCTGACAAGGAAGCAACAACCTAAAAGGCCTGAGAATCTATAGCTCTCCTGATCATGTACAAATCATGGAGGTTTCAGATATCTAGAACACAGCAGACAGCATTTTTTCCCCAAAAATTTAGCAAATAATGATTTTAGCAAAGTTGAACACCATCAATGGAATTAGTTCTGCCAAAGCTTTATTCACAGAAAGTCAGGATTGGGAAGATTGTTTCCCTATGGGATATTTCTCATGCCTGAACCAAAGAGGAAAATGCCTCATCAAATCCAGTTATCCTCACAATCTCATAATACTGTGTGCTAACCCATGGAGTAATTCTAGGGGATATTTCACTTACAGTTCTAACCAAGGGGACAGTATTATTGATGATTTAATTGCTTGAGATGGATATGTCTGTTGGGTTCCTCAACTATTGGTACAGATTCTCCCTTAGGGCATGGTAACAGTTAAGAATGTGTGTGTTCTTATGGACATAATGTCCACTGACTCTAGGTAGATCATTCTCTCTCTCTCTGTCTCCTCTCTCTCTCTTTCTCACTCTATCTCTCTCTCTCTATATATATACACACACACACATATGTATGTATATATGTATGTGTGTATATATGCACATACATTTATGTATGTATACACACATATATACATGCATACATACACAGACATTTTTGGGCAGGATACACATACACAATACTATAGGGATACAAGTACAGCAGCTACCTTGTCTGCTGTTCCCAAAGGGAGGGCAATCAACATAGCACATGGATATACACATACACATACCATACCCACAGCCTCCCAGTCACCCAAAACCATGCTAACTTGCCACACCCACAAGTTTTATTAGACATGCATGAGCACTGTTTATTCTAACTACCGCCCTTAAATGCCCTGGCTACAGCAGCTCTTGGCAAATGTGAGAGTGCATTCAACCAGACTCATCCTAGGGGTTCTCATGCAGCAGCACAGAAGACTCTTAGGGGTGGTCTCTAGCCTGTGCATCATATGGTCCTCCCTATGCCCTCCACCATCTCACTGCATTTCTTTTGTCCCTCCACTATGATGACAGCCTCTATATGGTCCCATCTAACCCTGAAATTCTGTAATTCTCTAATTCTGGTTTAAAGGGATCATTTTCCCCTGAAACTTTTTTCTGACCCTGAATTTCATTGTCTCTGAGTCTGACAAATAAAGATAATCAAAAGATTTAGAACTGGAAGGAATCATAGATTCTGAGTGAAAAGGATTTTTAGAAATAGCCTAATCCCTTCGTTTTTACAGATTTTTACAAACTGAAATCAAAAGAAGTTAAGTGACTTATCCAAGGTCACATAGGTACTAAGTAGCAGAGCCTGGGCTTGAACCTATAGCCTCTGACCCCAAATTCAGTGCTCTTTCAACTACACTGGGTTCTGCAATGTCCAGAACATTTTCCCCACCTAAATTGGTGGTGCCTTCCCTGTTGCAATCAGGTTCAACCACTACAGACAGACAGCAACACTGTCTATGGAGCCAATGACCTAATCTTGACATAAATAAACTGAGTCAGCTAGGTGGTACAGAGGATAGAGCACTTGTTATGAAATCAGGAAAACCTGAGTTCAAGTGTGGCCACAGACACATAATAGATGTGGGACCCTGGGCAAGTCATTTAACCTCTCTCTGCTACAGTTTCCTTATCTGTAAAACAAGGATAATAATAGCAAGGTTGTTAGCTTCTTGGTTGTCATGAGACTAAAATGAGATAATATTTGAAAATCATTTTGTAAACTTCAAAGAACTTTGTAATTGCCAGCTATTACTATTAATCCAGTCTAGTAAAGTTTCTTTAAAATTTACATCATAATACTACTGATAAAATCAGGACAGGGTAGAACAATTTAAAGATAAATGAACTGCTAATCCAAAATGCCATATCACAGGGTTCTGACCCAGCCCACACCTTGTTACAATCTATATTTAAATAACTGGGACAGTCATTTGATAAATTGGATACATGTCCTTTAGCCACAACAAATGGGAAAACAAGCATCTGTCTCAATGCTGATTACAAAGCTTTATTATCTCTAATTAGGAGCAGACTTTTAAGAAGCAGCTGAGCCTGTTGGCTAATTGTTGTTAGAAGGAGTAGCTTCGCTTCAACTATAACAAAATGAAAATCATTCTCTTTGACAGACATCCTCCAACATTTGAAAGAACAATACTCGATAATCCCATCTGACAAGTCAGTTCCTTCAGCTACATGAGAAGGCATTGACAGCTAACTCAACCTGGCAGACCAGTCAGGATACAGCTCTGCTCGGATGGCCTACTGGGGCCAATCCAAGGTCTTTCTATTGCCAATCAGACAGCTCACACCTGCCCTGAAAAATGTATTTCACGTTCTATGGTAGAACTATAGGAGTTCAACCAAGAACTTGTCTAAGTACGGGGACAGAGCTCCCTTTTGAGGAAAATCACCCTCCTCTGAGTGCTCCTCCAAAGAGAAGTAGATTGGCACACTGTCTGGTTAAGAATACAAGGCTCCTCAAATTTTGCCATGAAATGTCTCCTCTGGGTTCTCTAAAGCAGCAGGTTCTGGGGTAGCTAGGTGGTACAGTGAATAGAGTACCGGCCCTGGAATCAGGAGGACCTGAGTTCAAATCCAGCCTCAGCCACTTAACACTTACTAGATGTGTGACCTTGGGCAAGTTACTTAAACTCAAATGCCCTGCCTTCCCCTTCTAAAAAAAAATAAGTAAATAAAGCAGTAGGTTCTTAACCTGGTCTGCAGATCCTTATACATTACATCTTTATTTTCACTAAGCCTTCACTGAAATTTAGCATTTTTTTTAATTATGAATGTAGGCAACATTCTGAGACACATCAGACTGGCAAGAGTCCTCGATCAACAACAACAACAAAAGGTTAAGAATTCCTATTTTAAAGCATATGGATCACTCTTTAATCAACAATACACAATATTAACATGTCAAAACTTATCAGAAAAATCCACCTTGGATTTATTGTGTAATCAGGCTTCCAATCAAGCCTGGAATACCATCATAGTAAGCAGTGCGAGGTATGATTCCTGATTGGTTGGGACAGTTTCAAGCACATCCCTCTGTGCCTACCATAAGGGACTTATTTTGGTTGGTTTGAGACTTTTCAAGAACAACACAAGGTCAGAAGACTTCCTGGGAGGTGGTCAAAAGAGAGAGAATTTGAACAATAGATTGGAATCACACCTTCTCCCTGCAACCCTGCAACCTGCCCCAAGCTGCAGACTTCTATGACAGCTGGCCCCATCATGTTCTTTAACATCCAGGACTTGCAATTATAGAGAATGCTGAGAAAGAATTTCCGCTGGGTGAGATAATTTTCTCTCTCCTGGTTTAAGCTGAAATCGTATCTTAATCCCAGGTGAAGGACTCATTTACTCTTGAATATTCTCTGGTATATTCAATACTGTATAACTCAGATTTCTATCAGCTATTTTGCCTGGATAAATGGATTTAATTGCTATTCATAGTTTGTGATTTTTTTGTGTGTGTGTAAATAGCATTTGATGTGGAACAGTAAGGCTGGTAAGGTTAGGCAAAGAGCAGTCAGAGAAGCTGCTTTCTATTGTACCTATTGTACAATAGAACCTATTGTACCCCTAGAACAGAGACATTTGAGGAGTGGAAGATAGATGTTTCTAGTCTAACATCCCTCTTTGAGAGTAAAGGAGATATTGCCCAGCTAGTAAGCTGGGGTTGCAGGTGTGGTCTTTCTCCTGAGTGCAAAGGTTGGCCAATCTCAGATCATATCTGTCCATGCCACCTATGAGCGACATCTATAAATTTAGACAACCCATACACATATATCTTACTAGTGCAAGCCAAAAATTCAGGCAGCAAAGTACACTGGTAGGGCAGGGTGTTACAGTAAAGAATCATTGTGCTACATTAGAGAGGCCTGGATTTAGAGCCAGGAGACCCAGCTGCTAGTCCCAGTTCTTCCATGAGTTTCCTGTGCGATTTTGGGCAAGTCATTTATCTTTAGGTCTCATTTTTTCCCTCTTTACCTGGAGATCCCTAACAACACTAAGATTCTGCTCTTTTGAGATTACTGAATTAAGGAGTACAAACTTCTCTTTAAGTACCAGGACAAAAGACCAACACTGATACCTGTATCATTGAGGAGATCCTGGGTTGCCAAAGGTCACATACCACCAGACTATATGGTCCACATGCCCTACCAAGCTGGAAAGAATTTAAGAGCAGGGTTGGCAATGTTCTACATACCTATCAAACAAAGACTGGTCTAGCTAAGTTTAGAGAGGCCTATCTCCAGAGGGTTCATCAGTAGACCATGAATTTCAGGGGTCACAGTAAAATCCCTAAGCCAAAAATAAACCCTATTTACAAAATCAAGAGGGGTCATGATCTGTATCAGTGGATGAATTACCAACAAGTCCTTGAAGTAATGAAACATAAACCTGTATGTTTTCATTTGTTGTACAGTAAGAATTATCCAACCTAACCTGTTTCTTTTTTTATCCTTTGGCTGCCAGGAAACACATGGCTATATTTAGTACTCAGTGCAGTCATCAATTCATCTCATGTGTCTAGTAATATTTAATTCTCTGATCCTTTTAATTAATTTGGTTCGGTTTTTATTTTTAGTCGTCCTATTTTGTGTTGTGTTTGATTTTATCAACAGACAGACATGAGAAGGATCTGTAATTTCAATCTAGTAGGTGAGGTACCTCCACTATTGCAGATCAAAATCTATCTGCAAATTATTAAATAAGTCCTATGGTATAGCATGAAACTTGGACATGTTAAATGACCCACCCAGAGTCATCCAGTAAATGTCACAAGTGGAGTGTGAACCCAGGCCTTCCTGACCCCAAAGCCATATTCTATCCACCATTCCATATCACTCCTTGATTTTATAAGGTCCCTCAAATTCATTTGGGGGAGCAGTTGGAATAGAAATCTTAAATAAACAAAAGAAGTAATTCTAACTTCAGTGCTATAAAATTACTTCAGATCCTTATAGGTCTGTAATTCTCAAGAAAGGAACAAGCAGTTTTATGCCCTAAGCCTGTTACTAGCAGGTTTAATGCCACTGAAACATAACCTCTTTCCCAAAGCCCATTGGTATGGAACATTCTCCTTACAATACTCTGGCCCTCAGGAAGGGTAAGGCATTTCTCTCCAAAAAAGTTCAAAGTGATCAAAAATTTACTCAAACCTGATCACATCTCCTAGATGAACAATCTTTAAGGGAGGAGATAAATATACTTCTAGCCTGGTACCCCCACTCTCTAAGGAGAGCAGAGTAGTGGCCTCCACTCACAACCCTGCCTTCCCTCCTGGCAGGAATTAAAGTTTTCCTCAAAGAAAGTGGAGGAAGAAGAGTTTAGAGAGATCCATCCTGCCTCCCTTCAGGCTACACACAAGGACACTGTCCCCACCACACTTGATCTCCTTTCTTATATGCAGGGCTCTCTTTCCTTACATATATAACAATAAAAGTTTACCTGGTCCAGCCCTTCTCCTGCTTTCCGTAGATTCTGTAAGTGGTAAGCATTCATGACTCTACCATCATCATGACAACACAGATCCACTACAACACAATCCTGGTCCTCAAAGGCGTTGATTTGATGAAAGCTAATAAAAGGTTTACTGTAAAATACCCCTGGAAGGATCTACAGAGAAAGAAAACAAAAAGTGAGGGTTTTTATTTCTTCTCTATGACACTATGGTTCATGTAGCTTAAATATATGCGAATCAAAAATTTGATCTGGCAAACTTAGGGGTAGCATATCTTGACATTGGTCTTGGATCCTTGAACTGTACCATGACTCTGTCATGTATCACATTTTCACCAAACATGGAAGAAATAGGGTTAGAAAACCACCACAAAGAGTCAGAAAATTGATGTTGTTGGGTCAGTGTAGCCCACAGAAACACAGCCAGGTCCTGCAAGAAATAGCTCAGGACTGCATATTTATTATTTTCATCAATGACCCAGATGACTAGCTATAGAACATTTTTAACATGTGTGTAGAAAGTAGCAAAGTAGGACAAGTTATAAACCCATGAGAGGCAGGGTCAGTCCTTGGCAAGCTGCAGAAATGTCAGCAGTGCTATCAGGAAGACATGAAATAAGAGGATCCAGTAAATTTTGTCTTCATCATTCCACCACCCCCTAGTTGATAAAATTGGAGAAAGCAAGGAGCAAATAAGAGGTAATAAGGTATTTATAGGTGCGAAAATGTATTAACACCCATTTATCCCTTTTCAAAGTGTGATAAAATTAGAAGGGGACCCGTCCATTGCACAGGTAAAAGATTATACATTAAAAGATAGTAGAACAGTTCCAGGCAGTTTCAGGAAGAGGTGGGATACATAAAACAAGGAATAGAGAAATACACACCCTCTGTGAAGACATGGACATAGAGAGGAGCAGTATTTCAGGAAGGAAGCAGCTCCAAAGCAGTAAGACCTCTGGCAGCAGAGAAGAGAGCTGACTATGGATTCAATTAAGAATCAGACCTAGCAGATGAGAGTTGAACTTTAGAGAGCATACCCAAAGAGCCCAGATGATAGATTCACCCAACAGAAATGCTGAACCCAGGAAGAAATAGCATGAGGACACCACAAGAAGAATAAAAGCATCAGAGTTCTAGAATACCAGAGATATGTGTGTTGCTTTGGCCATTTGTTCCCTAGATATGCACGTGAACCACCAGTGAACTCTAGGCCTGTATTCACCTTTCCCATTGACATTTTCTGTATTGGTGGGAAAGTATGTACCAGGTTAATGGGAAGAGGGGGAAATGTTTCATAACTATGGTTCATATTATGCCATCTTAGTATATGCCTTTGCTTTAAATTAATTGTGTCTACTAGCTGACTATTAAAGGTAACCTCCCTGATAGGGACACAAGAACTTTAATTTTAAGAATAAAGAACCATAGACCACACTCTTAAACCCAAGGTAGTAGTCAGTCCCCTGGTAATCTCAACCTTTAAACCAATAAGAATTAAGTTGGGAAGGTATCCCAAAAGGGGTGTTTTACTAAATCAATTTCAAGGTATTCTATCTAGAAAGAAAAGCAAAGTAGAAACATATACATAAATGGAGGAAGGGCATTTATCTATTTAAAGACTTTCAGAACACTCCAAACACTATACATTATCTAATTTGCTCCTCACAGTAACTCAAATTATCTCCATTTTATAAATCAGAAAACCAAGACTGAGAAAATAAATGATTTCCACAAATTTCCACAGTCCGTAAGTGGCAGACCAGAAATTCCAACCCAAGCCTTTTGGCTGTTTCCACTGTACCATGGTTGAATTCCATGGTTTAAACTGCTTTCAGATTGAAAAAAGTGATACCAGTCCCTCAATAAATATTTGATTGAATTTGCATTAAAGAATCACTGATTAACAGAATTAGTTTTATTTGAGCCTAAATGAGACTATCCAACCCCCTATATATTATTACATGAGGAGAGGGACTATGATTTCACTGATACTGGGAACTTCTAGGTGAAGAAACCATCTTCTCTGCAACTGATAAGTCTTAGAGTTATCTAGACTGGTGATGTCAAACTCAGATAGAAAGGGGGCCATTCATGCATACATAAGGATCCTTGTGGGCAGCAAACTGACTTAGTTTTAAAATGTATTATTATCCATGTTATATTGTATCTTTATTTGTTTTGTTAAATATTTCCCAATTACATTTTAACCTGGTTCTTGTTGCTGGCTGTGTATTTGACATCTCTGGTCTAGAGCCCTGAGATATCAAGTGCCTTGCCCAAGGTCACACAGCCAGTATCAGGAGCAGGATTTGAACCTAGGTCTTCCTGTCTCCAGTGCCAGTTCCCTGTCCATCATTCCACATGTTAAAGGAAAATAACCTCTTAAAATCAGTTTCTAGTTTGGGGCCTTTTGATGCTAGGATAAGAGCAGGTGGAACCATCCCATAGAAGCTACATCAGCTACTATAACTTCCTGGTCTGTCAGTCTCTTAGAGGTATTTGAGCCCAAATTACCTCTATCCTCATAACCATCCCCCACCCTACAGGTTTTCTGTTCGAGAAATCTCTGGGTCTATTTACAATGCAGGACTATGCTCATAAAACAAAACCAAAAAAAAAACCCCTAATTCCTACTATTCAAGAGGTTCCAAGAAACCTATCATTTTTTATGGTCCTCTGGGACAAAAACCTGGAATATGGACCTGATCATCAGCCAGCACTGGGAAACAGGAGGTTGAAACTCCCGACTTTGTAAGCATTGTTGTAACCACACCAGGAAGTTAGGAGAGCTTATAATTAAACAGTGGAGAAATGAAGGAAGTCATGAGACTACTATACATGCAAAACCTACATCAGCAATAACTGCCATGTGGAAGAGGCACTGCTAGGATAATGCTCACAGATGTCCTTTTAATTGAGTCAGCTGGTTAATATAATCATTTCCTAAAGTGATTCTAATAGGCAGAACCTGCTGTATTAAATGCAAATAGCTAATCCAGCCCATGGAGGTGGGTAATATCCATGGTTTCATAGAAGATAAGATTAGAGAGTAAGAAATGGTCCCAGTGGTCAAGTATATGTCTGATAAGCATTTATTAGGCACCTACTATGTGCCAGGCACTGTGTTAAGTGCCTTACAAATATTATCTTATTTGATCCTCACAACCTCCCCATTAAGCAGGTGCCATTATTATCCCCATTTTACAGTTGAGGAAACTGAGGCAGCTGGAAGTCATATAGCTAGGAAGGGGTTGGGACTGGGATTGAACTCAGGTCTTCTTGTGCTACCTCTAATACCACACGATATCATCAGTGTGGGAATTTCTTCCAAAATATTACAACTGATTCATTGTATCCTGTATGACTCTAGAGAACCCAGGAAGATCTGGGTTCAATGCTGACTCAAATATTTATGATCCATAACCTTGGGCAAGCAAGTCACTTAACGTCTTTGGGTTTCAGTCTCCTCATCTTTTAAATGAAGAGGTTGCACTAGATGACCTCTGTGGTCCTTTCCAACTCTACACCTATGATCCTATGTCCTCCCAAAAATCCACCCCAGGAATTCCAACCAATGTGATAGGAGTAAACCCTGAGTTTTCTTGACACCGATGAAGGAATTTCTTGATACCAATGGAGGACTCCTCATCACTAATGAGAAATTAACAATATGGAAACTGGCCTTTGTGCAAATTCATCTCTGAACAATTTTTCTAAAACAACAAACATTTATTAAGCTCCTACAGTGTGCAAAGCACTGCTGGCATATATACTAAGAATACCTACTTTTCCTGTATGCTTATCCACCACATGAAACCGTGTATTATACTGGGGTTCCCAGCTGATTCCATCCAAAAAGGCCTTCCCCCGAACTTTAGAAGTGATGATTTTCCACAGGTTCATCTTTAGGGGCTGCTCAATGAAGATGACATAGTTTTTTGTCATTCCTGAAAGGTCCAAAAGAACAATTTTGGCTTATTGATTTTTCACTCAATGAACTTAATAAATACCCATTGCAAGCCAGGTACTATACTAGGCACCAGGAGAGTCAAAGGCAAAAATGAAACCGTCCCTCACCTCAGGGAGCTTACATTCTGTTGAAGGACCTTAGAGTTTGGCAAAGTGGAGGGAAATAAACAGCTTGGGTGACACAAAACTATGTCTCAGCATATCATCAACCTCAACAAAGATTACTTGGTGGGAATTCTTCACTTGTTCTCTGTCAGCTCTGCTGTGCATAGCACTTCCAATCCCTACAAGATGAAGGGAAATGCCAGGAAATACTGACATACATCTTCCACTACCTCATCTCTTGATCCAGTTATACTATATTTTAAAAAGCAGGTGTCACACATGGTTTGGAAATCTTATGCTGAGCCAGAACAACAGAATTGGCTTCATTCGTGGTCCTATATGCACGGGAATTCACAGGGAAAAAAACATCTTTACTCTCCAGACCTCTTTCTTCTTTCAGGGGGTCAGCAAAGCAGGAGCATTTTGGACAACATAGTTTAAAATGCAGGAGAAGACATGTTTCTGTAGCAATGCTGAAGAAATCTACAGAGGGTGTTTCCTAAAGATTTAAATAACTCCTTCCTATCATGCTTTCAAATTAGTAAGGTAGAATTAAGGGCACCTTAATCATATATCAAGATAATGTCACACACCTCTCCAGGCTGCCCTCTGGACCCTCCTCTCTCTAGCATGTCCCAGAAACATTTTCATCCAGAAAGCTTACTCTATCCCTGGAATTCATACATTGGAAGTATCTTTATTCTCTGCAGCCTTTCTCCTTCCAACTTAATAGATCTTTCCAGATTATATATTTAAGGAAGACACCCCGGTCAGCCATGTTTCATTCCTCTCCAGACTGCCTTTCATATTTTCTCTATCATGCTCGCCCTTTCTCCCCTCAACGCCATTCTGTCTTCTACTTCCCCCCTTTTTTCTACTTTCTTCTCTGCTAGCTTCTCCCATTAGAATATAATTTCCTTGGGGTGGCTAGGTGGCACAGTGAATAGAGCATCAGCCCTGGAGTCAGGAAGACCTGAGTTCAAATCTGGACTCAGACACTTAACATTTACTAGCTATGTGACCTTGGGCAAGTCACTTAACCCCAACTGCTCTTCATTCCCCTCTCCAAAAAGCAAAAACAAACAAACAAAAAAAGAATATAATTTCCTTGAGAACAAGGATAATCTTGAGGCTTGTATTCTCATCACTTAACACAGTTTCTGGCACCTAGGTGTCTATGAAATGCTTGTTGATTGACTAATCCATTACTAAGTAGTTATATGCTTGGAGTCATGGTTTTTTTTTCCCCCATCATAGTGATAACTTGAACTGATCTATCCAATCTGCTTTATGAGTAGAACATAGAAGGCAAAAGGCCACAGGGAGGACTGTCTGAAATACTAATGGTGGAACAGAACTTAGGAACTGTTCCTAGTTAGCCCTCTGCTCCAATCAACTATTGCTAAACTATGCTACGATGACAAATGAGGACCAGTAAGGTCTATTTGCTTATCATTAATTTGTTTTTCTTTGAACTCACCAAAGCTGTGGTAATAAGAAGGTTTCATCTTTTGGCCAAAAGGAATGGAACATATCACTCGAGCTCCATGGATTGTCTCCTCAAGGTCTGCTTTCTGAGGAGGAACCTGGATAACATTATAGCAGGAACCTGGAAAATGAGAAGGTTCCATCTAAAGAGCAATGCTCATGCCAGACCAAAAGCTTCAACACTCCCTTGGATCCTAGGCAAGGAGTTACAGTGGGAATGCAATAATTGAAACATTCATGTTTCATGAAGAGAAGATTTCATACAGTAGGTTTGGAAATGGAAGATAACACACATTCACAAGAAAAGCAACCAGCCTGATAACTGTAACTCTGAATTCTTTTATAATGCTGTATAATAAACACAAGCACTAATTTTACATTCTAAAATTGTTTCCTTGGCAGTAGAGCATCAAAAGCAGGTTGAGAAAGAACTGTGTTAACTCATTGGAACATTTTTCATCTCTCTTCCTTGAGAGCAGCAGCTGTCTGAACACGAAAATAAGAGCTGAATATTCAATATATTCCAATTCAATGGGCATTTACTGAGCACACACTATGTCAATTCAGTCAGTCAATATGCATTTCTCAAGTACTTAATATGTGCTAGGCACTGTGCTAAATGCTTGGGATACAAAGAAAGGTAAAAACAAAAGCAAAAATGAAAACCGTCCCTGCTCTCAGGAAATTCACAGTGTAATGGCAGAGACAACATGCAAACAATCATGTACAAACATGCTGTACCCAGGATAAATTGGAAGTAATCGACAGAAGAAAAACTCTAGCATTAAGGATCAGAATGTTTTAACATGTACTTGGGGGGGAAATTTTATATATGTGTATGTGTGTATATAGCATGTATGTATATGTGTACATATGTATGTGTGTATATATATATATATATGAAAAAATTAAATTAAGCAAAGAAATAGAAATATCAGGAAAGCCTTCTTGCAAAATATGGAATTTTAACTGAAACTTGAAGGAAGCCAGGGAGGCCGAGAGAGAGAGAGATGGAAAGTGGCAGAATACCAAACATGGGAGACAAGCCAGTGAAAAATGCATGGAATCATTTGCTGGAGTGCCTTATTTCTTTTAATTCAATTTTATTTTATTTTCAGTTCCAAATTATCTCCCTTCCCCTATCCCTCTCCCACCCATTGAGAAAGCAAGACAAAACCTATTACAAATATGAAGTCATGCAAAACAAATTTCCACATTAGGCATGTTTGGGGGGGGGGGTGAGCAAATAAAAGAAATAAAGAGAAAAAACGTGCTTCAGTCAGCTCTCTGAATCCATTGGTTTTCTATTAGGAAGTGGGTAATAGTTTTCATCATGAGTCCTTTGGAATTATAGGTCATCATTGTGATGATCAGAGTTACTAAATATTATTATCTAACTTTTCTTTAATATATATTTATATAAATTATCTCTACAATGTTGCTGTTATTGTGCAAATTGTTCTAATAGAGCGGATTATCTGAGGAACTTAGTAAGGAGGCCTGTGTCACTGGATCTCTGATCTGAGAGGGGGGAGTTGGGGCAAAGAAAGAAAAGTAAGAAAAGGGAACAAAGCCTAAGAATACTGCCTGGAGAGGCAAGAGAGAGCCATGTTTGAAGGGTTTAGAACGACAGCATTTTGTCTTTGATCTTAGAGATTTACTGAATAAGGGAGTGACATGGTGAGATTTTCTCTTTAGGAAAATCACAAATTGACAGCTGAGCAAAGGATAGATTGAAGTGAGAAAAGCTCTGAAATAGGGAGACCAGATAACCAGCTATTTGAGTGGTCCAGAAGTGAGATGATGATGGTCTTTGCCAGAGTGGTGGCAGCATCAGAGGAGAGAAAAGCATATATCTAGAAGATGTTAAAAAGCTAAAATTCACAGGATTTGGCAACAGACTAGATATGAGAGAAGTGTGAGGTTAAGAAAGAGAGGAAGAAGTCAAATTTTATACAGAGGTTGCAAACCTAGGTGACTAGAAGGGTTGTAGCGCCCTCAACCGTCACAGAAAAGTTAGGAAGAGGGAGGATTTGGGAGGAAAGATGAGTTCAGGAGTTTAGTTTGGGACAAGGTGGAATTCAAGATGTTTATGAGACATCCTTTTTGAGATGTCCAATAGGCTAAATTTATGAAAAAAAAAAAAAACAAGTGACAGGCACTGTGTATGCTAAGCAGTGAGGGTACAAGGACAAAAATGGGACAATCCCTGGAGAAGGACTTGGAATAGCTTGTGTAGCAAATGATGAATGGGCCACTATGGCTGAGCTGTAGAATTCAAGAAGGAGAGGAATATAAATGTGACTAAGAAAAATAGATTGAAACCAGATTGTAAAAAGACTTTAAGCACCAGGGAGAGAAATTTGTAATTTATCCTGGAAGCAACAGGGAGCCGCAAAAACAACTTACTCAGAAGACTGATATGAGGACTGAGTACAGGATGAATTAGGGAGAGGAGAGTCTAGAGGCAGGGAAACTAATGAGGATTACAATAGTCCACAAAAGGGGCAGCTAGGTGGCACAGTGAATAGAGCACCAGCCCTGGAGTCAGTAGGACCTGAGTTCAAATCCGGCCTCAGACACTTAACACTTACTAGCTGTGTGACCTTGGGTGAGTCACTTAACCCCAGCTGCCCTGCCCAGCCCCCTCCAAAAAGCTAAAAAAAAAAAAAAAAAAGTAGTCCACATAAGAAGCAATGAGTGTCTGAAATAGGGTGGTGGTTGGGTAGAGAGAAGGGGATGGATGGGGGAGATGTGAAGTAAAGAAAAAGCTTGGCAACTGACTGGATATGGAGGGAAGGGGATGAAAGTAAAGAGTTGAATCCACAGGACAGGAAGGACGAAAGTGCCCTTGACAGAAAGCAGGATGTGAGAAAGAAGAGTAGGTCTGAAGGAAAGCTCCATTTTGGGCACACTGAGTTTGAGATACCTTCCAATTCAAAATGTCCATGGGCAGTTGATGAGGCAAGATTGGAGGCTGTGAGGGAGAATTGTGATATAAAGATCAGGAGTCCTCATCTACAGGGAGTTGATAATTAAATATTCACTGAAGAGAGGTCAAATAAGCAAAGGGAAAGCCAAGTGAAAATAGTGTCACAAAAACCCAGAGATGAGCCAGTATCCAAAAGAAGAGGGTGGTCAACAGTATCAAATATTGGGGAGAGATTAGAAAGAATGAAGAGTGAATGGCCATTGAATAATCATTGATATTTACATAGAACTTTAGTCAGTCAGTCAACCAGCATTTATTAAGTGCTTACTGTATGCCAGGGACTTGTGCTAAGTGCTAAGGATGCAAAGAAATACAAATAAACAAAAAAAAAAAAAACACTTTATAGTTTACAAAGTGCTATAAATATAAGGTAGGTATTAAAGGCATTCTCTTCTACTAATGAGGAAACTGAGGCTCAAGGAGTTTAAGTGATTTGTCCATGATAGCTCAGCTAGTAAATGCCAGAAGTGGGATTCAAACCCAGGTCTTCCTGACTCTAACTTCCTAACTCCTAAGTTCCTAACTCTAGCCCTTTGCCACTCTGCCCTAAAATAAGCTCTTTAGAAAGAAAAAAAAACATTTCTAAGTATGTACAGGATTTACATAACCAGATCTGGGGGAAGAGATATTAGGAGGAGGCAGTTCAGACACATTCACAGCAATATGAAATACACAAGACACAGAACTCAGTAGGATGGGGGCAGGGAGGGGGAGATCCAAAGGATCCTGATGCAAGCCTACAGCAGTTCCCAGGCTTGGCAAAGTTTGGCCAGCAAACAGTAGGACAGAATAGCTGACAAGAGATTAAGTAAGGCCTTAGTAGAATTCACAGCAGAGAATAATTGCTAGCATTTGTATAGCACTTTAAGGCTTGCAAAGACTTTCTTTGTGCTGTCGCACTTGATTCCCACAACAGCCATGCGAAGAAAGTGCTATAATTAGCTTCATTTTACAGATGAGGCAGACAGAGGGTAAGTGACTTGCTCAGGGTCATACAACTAGTGTCTAAGTTAGAATTCAAACTCAGATATTCCTGACCCCAAGTCTAGGACTCTGTCCATGGTACCACCTACATGCCAAGAACAAAAGCAAAGAAGGATGACCAGAGAGGAGGCACACAGCTTCTTTACTGTCAAAACATATAGTAATTAAAGTCACATAAGTAGACAGGTCTTAATGCAAACACTGTCAGTAAGTTAAAATATATGTAGCAAGACTCAAAGGAGCAAAAAAATCTAGCTTGTGATGTCAGCTCCATTCAGTTCAAATCAATAAGCAAAGCAACACACTCTTATTAAGTGCCTACTATCTGCAAGACATTGTATTAGGTACTGTGGGAACAAAGATTGCCAGTGCTTGTCACTAATGGAAAGGTGGAAGTAGACAAGTTGTCTCCTAGAGAGATTAGATTAGATTAGATTAGATTAGATCAGATCAGATTAGATTAGAGCTCCCTGAGGATAAGGCTTGTTTTTTGCCACTATTAATGTCCTCAGAATTTAGCATGTTCCTGACACTGTGTGTTTAATAACACATAGTAGGTACTATAAAAAACAATGTTCACTTGAAAAGGGAAAATTCAATTTCTATTTTCTCTACCAAGAAGGCTGATTTTAAAGCTGTTAAGGAAAGAAAAGAAGAAAATGTTAAATAGGGAATCAAAATCTAAGATAAAGAAATAGTAAGAAAAGAGCTTCTGATGTCACAGAGCCCAGACAAACTATATCTCGGGCTACTGAAAGAATTTACAAATGGTATTGCTGAGTTAGTTGTCTTTGAAGAATCATGGGGCAGCTTCGTGGCACAGTGAATAGAGCACTGGCCCTGGAGTCAGGAGGACCTGAGTTCAAATCCAGTCTCAGACACTTGACACACTTACTAGCTGTGTGACCTTGGGTAAGTCACTTACCCCCAATAGTCTTGCCTTCCTTCCCCCTCAAAAAAAAAAAAAAGAGAATCATGGCAAATGGTCAATTTCAACCCTAGAAATGGGTAAAAGAATGGATTTTCTAAAAAGGAAATAAGATGTATATTTTTAAACTATGTCAATGGGCCTGGCAAAATTCTAGAAATGATTTTTAAAGGGACATTTCCTTTCTTAGAAAGGAAGACAGAGTCACTGAAAGCCAGCATAGTTTTATTAAGGGCTAGCTGTGCCAAACTAACCTGATTTTCTTTTTTGACAGTTACAAACAAGTAGATCCGAGAAATGTTCTGGGTTTCAGCAGGGCATTTGACAGTTTCTCACAATATCCTCTGCCACAAGATGTGGCTGAATAAATGCAGACTAAAGAACAATACAATCAGATGTATTTGAAACAGATTAATTTATAGGATTCGAAGAATGTTAGTCACATTAAGCACAAACAGCTTAGCGGGCCATCACTCATAGATGAATTCTAGCTCTAGTCCTATTCTTTCAATATTTTTATCATTGATTTAAATGAAAGTATAGTCAGTTGACAAGCATTTATTTGTTACGTACCAGTCATAGATGGAATACTTAATAAATCCGAAGATGACCCAAAGTTGAGAATAATAGTGATAGCTAATACTTGTATAGCACCTTAAGGTTAGAAAATCACTACAAAAATTATTTCATTTGATGCCCACAACAAACCTATGAAGTATAGGGTTTGTCATCCCTATTTTACAAGATGAGGAAACTGAGAAGTTACATTACTTGCCCAAGAGAAAATAGAAGGTAATATTTGTCTAAGTAAAACACTACTTCCAGAAACTATAAATGACAAAAAGATCCTCTCATTTGGGGGCTTATATGAGGATAATGTCAGAAAACTTAAATATAGCTGGGGTTTAGAGACAGGAAAAGGGTTTAAGATCTCATTTTGAAACCTACTAAGGGATACAACACAAAATCATACTGCAAACATTGAGTCTCACATTTACTCTCCTCTCACAAATTATGTATACACTTACACTCACAACCCACCCCACAGGCATGAACTAACGTGCAGATTTGTACTGATTGGTAGAAAATATCCATCATAGATATATGATACACATACAACACTGCATATCACACACATATGCTCACACATACATAAACACACACACACACACACACACACACACACACACACACACCTAACCTACAGAAACATAAAATACAGACCACAAGGCTATATATCTCTCTCCTTGAGTAATGGCATTATAATTTTATTTCTGTATCCCTAGCGCCCATTGTAAGAACTTAATAAATGATTATTGAATTGAATACCTATGCATAGAAAAGATATACATGCATCCATTGTTGAGGGTTATTGTTCAGTCATCTTTCAGTCATATCTGACTCTTCGTGACCTCATTTGTGATCTCCTCGGCAGAGATACTGGAGTGGTTTGCCATTTCCTTCTCTAACTCATTTTACAGATGAGGAAACTAAGGCAAACAGGGTTAAGTGACTTGCCTAGGGTCATACAGCTAGTAAGTGTCTGAGGCAATTTTTGAACTCACAAAGATGAGTTTTCCTGACTCCAGACCCAGCACTCTATTCACTGCATATCCACCTAGCTACCATTGGTGAGGGACACACTTATATATGCAGTGTGCCAAAACTTTTAGTGTAGCTTGAAACTTAAATATTAAAACTACACTAAGCCTTTTGGCACACATCATATTATCTCATTTGATCCTCACAATAACCCTGTGATGAAGATGCTGTTATTTTTCCATTTTACAGCTGAGAAAGCTAAGGCTCAGAGAAATCAGATGACAAGCCCAGAGACACATAGCTGGTCAATGTCTGAGATGGACTTCAAACCACATTCTTCTGGAACCAAGTCCTGCATGCCTTAGGCTTAGCTAGTGAAAAAGAATGGACAAGTAGATGGACAACTGGCAGAAGGTGAGCAGTAAAGATACCAATAGCGGGTTCAGCAAATAGCTATTGCTTAGTAAATATTGAGTAATTTCCTGAGATAGTGGGTAAATATACGGTTGTAAGAGAAAAATGTGTGCATGAGTAAGAGCGGTTAGCCAAATAACCACAGGATGTTCCTTTTATCATAGCTTTCTTTATAATTTATAGAGAAGATCCTGTCAAACTTTATTTCCACCTAAACACCCATGCCTAGTCCTGGAAAGCTCTCCTCCATGCATGTGGGTCATCAGGGCTGAAGGAAAAGGGCAAAAAACTGAGCCACAAGCAAGTGACCTTCTCAAGAATGGAGGGGGAGAGAAGGAAAGGAAGGAAGGGAATATATACATTGATGGTAAGGAATGTGCAAAGGGACCACAGACTGGTTTCTCAGGAACAGCTCCCTACTGAGAAGTGACATCCTTTAAGTAAAGGATTGGGACTTTGGAGAGTCTTTTCAGCATCTCCTCCATGGGGGGTGTACAATTGAAAAGGATGGTCTCCTTTCCCGAACATGCAGTGATTCACTAACATGCCAGCCAGAAGTGGGAAGGAAGCCTGGGGAGCCCATTAACCCAAGTGATTTCTGAAAAGACTCCAACTCCCACTTACCATGTGGCCCGTAGGAGTTCCCCATGTTGTAAGTAGTCCCATCAGGGTCATAATGGGGATGTGCAGTTGCTCCATTCACTGCAATAAACTTGCTCCAATCTACCTGAAAATGTAAAAGATCGGAGATTTGTTTTTAATGTTTTGACAAAACATTTACTAAAAATTGGCAAAAAAAAAGTCTTTAGAAAAGCCTTTATGTAGAATCTCACAAACAGCAGGGTGTGTGTGTGTGTGTATGTGTGTGTGTGTGTGTGTGTGCGCATACACGCATATTTGTAAACATGTGTGTGCACACACCGTTGCATGGCACAAACAGGGTATCCCAAAAATTTTAGTTCAGTTTCAAGCTTCTGGGATACCATGTATATGTATATATGTGTGTGTATACATATACATGTATATATACCTATATACATATATATATATGTATATACATACACATACACATCAGAATGAGGGAGTAAGTAGAAAGATGGATTCAGCATTAGGAAGACTTCAGTTTGTGTCTTGTCTCTGCCACATACATCCTTGACTATGTGATTCTGGGCAAATCTTTGAACCTCTCAGTGCCTCATGCAAATCTCTAAAATTATAAGCTGAAGGAACTGACTCTCTGTACTGGTAAAGAGAGAGTGTCAAGTTCTTTATACCAGTAAAATCACAGACCCAGACCAAGTGGGTAGATGGATATATAAATTTAAATCTCTCACTCTCACACACAAACTTAAATGCCACTTTCTAAGAGATGGATCGAGATTATTTTTGCCACTGAAAAGGTGAAAACTAAGGACAAAAAAACCCCTCATGTATGTTTAAGACTTCTCTAATGGTGCAGAATTCAAAATTCAAAGCCATAATTAGAGCTCAAGCACTAACCAACATCCTTTGGATTGATCTAAATCTCTATTGAACCAAGATACCACATATGTGGCGTCATATGTGGAGGTCCTGCAATACCTCTGAATATGATGTAGACTGAATTGTCTAAAAGCATCTTTCCAGGTAGGGATGTGCTGGTAAATGTGTAACAACCAGCTCTTGGGGTGAAGAAGTATACACTTTTAAGTTGAATTTATACTATTTTCATTTTTTCCATCACTTTCTTAAATCCAGGCAATCAACATAATAAATCAAGCCCATTTGCAGAGTTCTGAAGTGTAAATCTACACACTAAAAATTTAACAATTATGAGCCTGTACAAGTTTGCTCTCGCTAACCTACCCCATCCCTACCCCCCCACACCTCCTTTCTTCTAGGCCTCCCTGGAACCACAGCCCCAAGGACCAAAAGAGAATCTGGTTGGGGGAGGGAGGTGGCAGGTCTTGAGGCAGCAGCAGCATAACCTTTTTTCTTCCATTCCTCCCCCATCACTGAGAAATAGGTTACTCTTATGTCTTCTGGACTTAATAAAATGCTTATCTACCTGAAGCATAATCGCATTCACCAGCCCAAGGAGGCTTAGCCTAATGGACCAAAGCCCAGTCAAGTTTAAGGCTTCAGCCTCTTATTCAGTTGTGAGCTGCCTCCAAAGCTCATTTTATTTTTTTGCTTTGCTTTTTTGGAGGGGGGAAGGTAGGGCAGGTCACACAGCTAGTTTTTGTGTTAAGTGTCTGAGGCTGGATTTGAACTCAGGTTCTCCTGACTCTAGGGCCAGCGCTCTATTCACTGCTCCACCTAGCCACCCCCAAAGCTCATTTTGAAGGAAGGAGATGACAGCCTCTCTTTTCTCACTCATGACTGACACTTCACCTTTTCTGTTTTTTCCAGGGTTTCAGGATCCACTTTATTCATGTAGTTGGTCTCAGTGCTGACGTAGTAATCACCTTTGTACCTCACACAGTTGACATTGGTGTTGTCTGTCATGGCTGAAAATAAACCCAAGATCCACTTAACACAAATAAATGCCCTATCTCTTTGTAGTGGGTCCTAAATATTGAATTAAAGGGCTTTAAAAACCACAGTTTCAGGGACCCATAAAAATCATCTTTGGAGTTTATAACTGCACTGATCATTATAAAGAATAACGATTAAAATACTAACACCAAACACTTGAAAATTCTAAATGGAGAATTTTCCTTACTAGGGGGTTCAAACTTTGACATGAAGCGCCCCAAAACACTCTTGCATGGATCAGGCAGGGCCAGGGTGCCAAATTCTGAGATCATAATCCGGGTGTTAATACTGTTGGTATTATAGGTATCACTCTGCAGAAACTTGCTCTTGTATGTCACAGTGCCCTTCTCCATCCTGAACTGGTGAAGCAGAGCCATGCCATCGAACCAATGATTGTACCTGTAGGCAGGAGCAGATCACAGTTACCAGTAACATCAATGAACTGGCGGTAGCCTAAAACAAAAGGAAGGGGGCAGCTAGGTGGCACAGTAAGAGCGCCAGCCCCAGAGTCAGGAGGACCCAGGATCAGTTCTGGCCTCAGAAAATGAGCACCCACACATAAAAATAACTAGCCGTGTAACCTTGAGCAAGTTACTTAACCCCAATTGCTTTAAAAAAAAAAAAAAAAGGAAAGGAAAGGAAAGGGAAAAGTACAGGCAGGGGTGGGAGTGGGTGGGAGGGGGGAATTATGTAGAATTTCAAACTGGAAAAATAAGGCTTGGAGATTTAGAATAGGAAAGGGCCTATCCTGTAATAACAATACAAATGGCTTTCCATTCTCCAATCAGGGCATACTTGTCCTTTCCAAATTCAAACTTCCCAGGTCCTATCCGAATCAGACAACCGTTGAGCCACTTGGGAAAATGGCCTTGGGTCCTGGCAGGAATGGGCTGAGGGGTCTCCTCTACAGTAGCTACTAATGAGGCAATACATTGCAGACCCTGTCGGTCACTGAAGGTCACATGCTTCTGTTGAATATCTGGCAGATAGTTCTTCAGAACTATGGGAAAAAATGAAAGCACAGAAAGTCTTCATGAACCAGTTATAGATTCTCCACAGACAACAGCACTAGTTATAGCAGAAGAAAAAGAAAATGTCCAGACTTCAACCCTGCCAAATATCCCCCCAAAATTCTGTTTCTCTCCCTTCTTTTCCACTCTAATATCATAAAAAATCCAATACAATAAGCATTTATCAAACATTTACTATGTATCAGGCATTGGGCCAGTTCCTGAGCATACAAAGACAAAACATGGAACAGTTTTGAGGTTATAAAATCCACAAGGCACTTGCATTCTCCTTGGGTGAGATTAGAGTAGCAGTACAAAAGAGTAAATACAAAGTAAGGATAGAGAGAATACTAGCAACTTGGGATATCAGGAAAGGCTTCCCACAGGAGGTGTGGCTCCCATGGGAGGTGAACCTCTTGGGAAACTGGGAATTCTAAGGGGCAGGGCCGAGAAGGGAGAGTGTTCTAGTCTTTGTACAGACTATACAAAGGCATTTGGGGAGACCAGGAGAATTATGCTGTTAAACAGGAGATGGAAAGTCAAATTTGGAGAACAGCAACAAAAGGCCTGTTTGACTAGAACATGGAGTGAGTGAAGAGGAGGTATCTAAGACACATTAAGGTAGGCTAGAACCAGATTCTAAAGGGCTTCAAATGATCACACAATTCTTTTTCCTTTTCTCCTTAATGGCAAGGCACTAATTCAGCTATGTGTGATCTTTTGACGTTGGAGACTTGATTGCCTAGTAATCAGTTCAGGGCTTTACTGAGAATGACTAATGACCATTTGCTTCTGGATGAGCAAAAGTTATGTGGATCTGAATCAGAGCTTCTTAATCTGGAGTCTGTGAACACACGCACATACATGCATGCACACACACACAATCAAATTTCAACATAATTGGTGTTCTTTGTCATCTCATTTTATGCATTTACAAGTGAGATTCTGAGAAAAGGCTTACAGGTTTCACCAGACGAAAGGCTCATGACACAAAAAAGGGCTAGGGACCTGAGTCTAAATGGATAATTTTACATGCTATGAAGTGTATGTTTATAACAATATCATGAAGGTAATCAATAATTTGTACTTAATAATTAATAATACTTTACTTGTCTCCCTCATTAGATTGTGAGCATCTTGAGAGCAGGGGCTATCTTTTGCCTCTTTTTGTATCCCCAATGCTTAGCCCAATGCCCAGCACATAGTAGGCACTTAAAAAATATTTACTGACTGATTTGAATTTTGTCCTAATAAGAGTAATCATACCTATTAAATATTTTAAAATCCACAAATCTATCTATGGCTCAACTCACAGCATAAATGGACTCCTCTCTCCTGAAACCTCCTCCAAGTTTACATTAAACTTGGTGATACATAAAAATCACATGTTTAATCCAACCATATAGGGTATCTCAAAAGTCTTCGTGCAGTTTTTTTTTTATTTCAATAGTTTTTGTTTTTAATGGATATTAATAGATTAACGTGTTAATAGCTTAAAGTTGTACTAAGACTTTTAGAACACCTTGTATTTTAATGGCATATGAATTCATCTATGTGAGTTTACATGGGAGGATGTTATCTTCAATTAGACTATGATGGTTATATGTGAGGCATCCTAAAAGCCTTAGTCCCATGTAATCCCAATTTAAAAACTGGCATCCTAAAAGCCTTAGTCCCATGTAATCCCAACTTAAAAACTGGGGAGTCTGTCCCTTCTTTTCCATTCTCATTACTATTCCACATAACAGGACTTCCTGGATTATGACAATGTCCATCTATCTCTTCTCCCCACATTAAATTTAATTCAACAAGCATAAATGCTTATAATAAGTCCTATAGGCATGTCAAACTCAATGTGTCTAAAACAGAGCTCATTATCTTTCTGAAAAACCCACTACTCCTGCAAATATACATTTTCTGTGGTACAGAAAGTAAAAAGCTCTTTTACTTTTATACCCTATCTCAGTAGTCTCATCAGCTTCCAGAATTATCCTATTAACTATCTTATTATGTTTTGTTGTTGTTCAGCCATTTTTCAATCTAACCCTTGGTGACCCCATTTGTGATTTTCTTGGTGAAGATACTGAAGTGGTTTGCCATTTCTGTCTCCAGCTCATTTTACAGATGAGGAAACTGAGGCAAACATTCTCTTCTCTCTACTCAGTCCCCATCCTAGTTCAGACCCTCAGCGCCTCTTACCTGGAGTATTATAATAGCCTAATTGGTCTCCCTGCCTCAGACATCAATGGAAAAATTTGTCAGGAGTTCTCCTCCCAAATTCTGCATTGAAAAATCATCTGGGGTGTGAGGCTAGATGGAAGAGTAAAAGCAGGAACTTGATTGAGCTCCCACTCCAACTACCTCCAATACCTGTAAAAAAAATTACTCTACACTAATTTTAGAGCTACAGAACCCACAAAGTAACAGAGAGAAACAAATCTCCCATTGAAGGCAGCCTGGCAGGCT
This sequence comes from Gymnobelideus leadbeateri, assembly GCA_011680675.1. Taxonomy (NCBI): domain Eukaryota; kingdom Metazoa; phylum Chordata; class Mammalia; order Diprotodontia; family Petauridae; genus Gymnobelideus; species Gymnobelideus leadbeateri. The sequence goes on from WOXC01006772.1 coordinate 73,836, forward strand.
GACAGGAAGGGTCTATCACACTGGACTGGGAGCAGAGCAGAGTCCCATGTGAGCCATGCTGGCCCAGATTTGTGGCCCAGACCTGCTAGAGCAGACTTCAGGAGAATGAATCACCAGTAGCTGTGGCAGTTTCCAGATTTCTCAACCCATAAACATCAAAGAGAAAGTAAAAGGTCAGTAGGGAATTCTGTTGGAACTGGGTGGGAGAAGAGCATGGTGCAGCCCCTGCCCCGGGACAACGGAGGTGGTGGCATGGCGGCTGCAGCTGCTGCTGCTGTGTGGCTGCCTTTGAAGCTCCTGGCCTGCAGGTCATAGGGAGACCAAGCAACCATTCAGAGGGTAATTGCTCTTGCTTTGATCTGCTTGGATCTGGGTCACAGTCTTGGTTGGCAGTCCTGGGGTGAGGAGCACTAGTGTACAGAGCTTGTGGCAGCTGTAGAGAGAGTATCCTCCTCAAAGCTCTGACAACAGCTCTAACAACAGCTGTGCAAAACCCCAGAAATTTGGGACACAGCTCTTTCCACTCTGGAAGCAGAGTTCTACTATGGCAAAAAGCTCAAAAGTTAAGTAACTGGCTGGCAAGATGAGCAAACAGAGGAAGCGCAATCAGACCATAGAATCTTTTGGGGGGACAAAGAGGATCAAAACATAGAACCAGAAGAAAATGACAAAGTCAAAACTCCTGCATCAAAAGCCTCCAAGAAAAATATGAACTGATCACAGGCCATGGAGGAGCTCAAGAAGGCTTTTGAAAATTAAGTAAGAGAAGTGGAGGAAAAATTGAGAAGAGAATGAAAAATCATCTCAACATATCCCCCATTCTCTCATCCTTTGCTCTACTCTCAAAAAATTAGGGAGCCTTCTCCTTGCCAACACCATCCTCTCTACATGGACCTTTAATCCCACCCCCTCCTGTCTCCTATGGGAGCTCACCCCTTTGATCATTCCTTTTCTTTCCCAGTTTTAAACCTGTCATTATTCAATGGCTCCTTCCCTGCTTCTAACACATATATGTTCATATCTTGCCCTTCCTTAAGAGAAAAAAAAAAACCTTCCTTTAAAAAAAGCCCTAGCATTACCTCAAGCTATCATTCTATAGCTTTCCTTTCTTTCTCAGTCAAACTCCTAGAAAAAGCTGACCACATTTGTTGCACCATTTTCTTACCTCCCAATAATTTCTTGACCCTTGCAATTTGTCTTTGATCCTACCACTGGATTAAACCTACCCTCTCCAAGGTGACCACTGATCTCTTTATTGTTAAATCTAATGATCTTTTCTCAATCCTTATATGGTTTTCTTTGTCACTCTGCAGTTTTTGACACTATTGTAGACTATTCCTTCCCTTCAGATCAGGAGTTCTTAACCTATGGTCTATACATAGAATTCTATGGATAGACTTTAAGGAGTTTGTGAACTTGAATGGGAAAGCTTACACTTTTATTTTCGCTAACTTCTAGCTGAAATTTAACATTTCTTTCCATTATTATTTTTTAAAATAGTCTGAGAAGTCCATTGGCTTCACTTGCCAAAAGAGTCCATGACACACACACAAAATGTGTCGAGAACCCAAATTCTAGAGGGGAGAAGGGAGAAAATCTGGAACTCAAAAGTTCTAAAAACAAATGTTTGGGTTTTTTTTAAGTATTTTTATACGCAACTGGGAAATAAGATATACAGGCAATGAGGTATAGAAATCCATCTTGCCCTACAAGAAAGTAAGGGGGGAGAATTAGGGGGAATATAAAAGAGGGCAGATGGGGGAAGGGGTATTCAGTATGCTTGCCATCTTGGGGTGGGAATGGGTAGGGGAGAGATGGGGAGAAAATCTGTAACTCAAAATATTTGGGAAATGAATGTTGAAAACTAAAAATAAATTTTAAAAAAAGAACCCCAATTCTAGATACTCTGACCTCCCTAGATTTTTGTGACTGTTTTTTTGTTTCTCCTCCTGTCAGATTGATCCTTCTCAGTCTTCTTTGTAGAATCATCATCCATGCTTCCTCACCCCCTAAGCATTGATATATACCAGTGTTGTGTCCTGAGCCTGTTCTTGTCTCTCTACACTCAATCCCAGTGGTCTTACCAGTTCCTATGGATTCATCTACCATATCTATATAAATGACTCCCAATTCTCTAACATATAATTCTAAAACTCCCAGTTCTATTCCATAGCCAGACTTCCTTTTTCTCCTGAGCTCCAGTAACACATCTACTTATAGTACATCTCCACCTGGATGTCCTATAAACACCCTACATTTTTAAAACAGAACTCATTCTCTTGCTCTTCAAACCCAGCCCTCTTCTTTAGTCCATTATTTTTATTAAGTTATCACTATTCTTCCAGTCACTCAAGTTTACAAGCTAGGAATTATCCTTAATTCTTCATGTACTTCACCCTACCCCACCCCTATATCTAACCAACTGTCCAGTCTTATTGCTTCTACCTCTGTCTTCTCACATGCATCACTTCTCTCTGCTCATATCACAATCACCCTACTTCAGGCCTTTGTCATCCCTCACAACTACTGCAACAGCCTCCCAATTAATTAGCCTCCCTTTAACATCTGTCTCCCTCATCTAAACCGTCCTTTCAACCTGCTGAAAATGATATTTCTAAAGCACAAGTCAGACTAAGGCACTCCTCTGCTCAGGATGATGCAATTCCCTAGTGCCTCTCAGATAAAATATAAATTTCTTTGTTTGGCATTAAATGCCCTTCACAATCTGACAGTATTTATAGGCTTATTACTTATTACTCCCCTTTATACTCTTTGCCCCAGGCTACCTGGATGACTTGCTGTTTCCTATACACAAAAATACATTTCCCTCCTCTATTCCTATACATAGATTGCTCCCCATACCTAGAATGTTCTCCATCTTCACTTCTGCCTCTTTTTTTAAAAAATTATTTTGAGCCCTGGTTCCATAATCTTTATTTTGGGAGATGGATATTATCAAGACCCCCATCCCAAGACCACCTCTCTCTTTTTACTCTTAGGAGACACCCTGTTTTCCAGAACTAAGGCCCAGGAAGCAAGCTGTGTCCTGAGCTTAAGATAACAACAATTTTAGGGAGTTTTTCTGGAAGGGGGAACACAATGCAATTGGGGTTAAGTGACTTGCCCAAGATCACACAGCTAGTAAGTATTAAGTGTCTGAGGTCAGATTTGAACTCAGGTTCTCCTGATTCCAGAGCTGGTGCTCTATTCACTGCACCATCTAGCTGTCCCCCAATTTTTTTAACAAAGTCTTGAAAATCTGAGAATTTATCAAATGTCTGGGTTTTATTGCTCAAAATAATAGTTAATTTTGAAGGGTATGATATTTTTGGCTGGAGCCCCAGTTCTTTTGCTCTTCAATATGCTGTGTTCTAAGACCTGTAGTCCTTTAAAGTTGCTGCTACTAGGTCTTGTGTAATTCTAACTGTGGCACCATCATGTTTAAATTGTTTTAATCTTGATGCTTTTAATAGTTTTTCCTTGAGCTGGGGATTTCAGAATTTGACTATGATATTCCTATGAGTTTTCCTCATAGGATCTCTTTTAAGTGGTGATAAATGGATTTTTTCTATTTCTACCTTCCTTCCTTGTTCTAATGCTTCCAGACAATTTTCTTTAATTATTTCTTGTATTATCATATCAAGTCTTTTTTATCATAAATTTCAGTTAGACCAATTATTTTTATATTTCTCTTTTTGATCTATTCTCCAAATCTGTTGTTTTTCTTATGTTTTACTTTCTCTTCTATTTTTTCATTATTCATATTTTGTTTACTCATTACTTGATCTCTTATAATTTCACTGGCTTCACTTTGCCCAATACTAATTTTCAAAGTGCCATTTTCTTCCTTAAGATTCTGGATCTCCTTTTCTAGTTGGTTGACTTTCCTTTCATACCCTTCTTGTTTTTCTTGGATTATTCTTATTTTCTTTTTTAGTCCATCTCTGTCATTTGATTTTTAAAGTCTTTTTTAAGGTCTTCTATAAATTCTTTTTGGGCAGCTGATCATTTAACATTATTCTTTGGGGGTTTCTTTACTTCTATATTCTCCTCTGAAGATGAACCCTGGTCATCTTTGTAATAGGTTTCTATAGTTGGATTCTTTCTTCTTTGCCTGTGCATTTGTGATGTGTGTGTGTGTGTGTGTGTGTGTGTGTGTGTGTGTGTGTGTGTGTGGTGATAGCTTAGTTATTTGTAGTCACCTCTAGCCTGGAGTATAGGGAATGGTGCCTCTTGCCCCAGATCTTTAGTTCTTCCCTCTAGCCTGAAATTAAAGTCAAACCTCCAGCCTCCTATAAGTGCCCACAGCCAGAGGCTTTCTGCCCCACTGCTTCTGCACTCACCAGGTGTGTGGTGGTTCCTTATCATCCCCCAATAATCCTTTGTGACTCATTTTCTGGATGATCTCAGACAGGAAAATCCCAGAATTGTTTCACACCACACTTCTGCCTCTTGAAATCCCTATTCTTATCAGGGAGTGCCACTTCCTCAGGTAGCCTTTACTGATTCTTCTCTAATTGGGAATGCCCACCCACATCCATTTGTTTTTGTTTTATATATATATATGTATATTACATTGGTTTATCTATGAACAATTTTACAGAACTTAAGTGAGGACTTTTGACTGAATACAAACTTTTTAGAACAAAACAGTCAAAAGGCTGCACTTAAACATTTAGAAGGCTACATGTGGTCTTAAGGCTGCAGGTTTCCCACTCCTGGTCTAGAGGGTCTCCAAGGTCCCTTTCAATTCTGAGATTGTGACCCTGCAAAAAAAAAAAAAAAGATCTTCAGAGACTTCACATTGTCTCTGAACAAGTTAAATTCATTAGTCCAGCATTTAGGGCTTTCCAATATCTGGCCCCAACCTACCTACCTTTCTATGTATCAGTGTACCCTAGTATAGTGTCCTGGGCCCTCTCCTCTTCTCTCTTCACACCCCATCCCAAAGGTCTCAGCAGCTTCCATGGAGCTCCTGGCCTTTTTACCCCACTATTCCCCAATACATAAATTTTAATCCAGTCAAACTAGCATATCTATCATTCCAGGAAAATGCTTTATACCTTTGTGCCTCCTCCCATTGACTCATGACACTCCCTCTTCACAGAATATCTTCCCCAATCTCCCTGTCTAGAAACCCCATTTGTCCTTAAAATCCCAGATCAAATATCATCTCTTCTTTGGACCATTCCTTGATCCCATAAGAGTGGGGAGCATGTCCTCCCCAACTCCGAATCCCTCACAATACCCTACACACAAGTAAGCTCTCAAAAACATTAATTATATTGTGCTTTTTTAAAACATTGTGCAGTTTATCCATATAATTTCTAAATGTTCTAAGTCTGCCCTTGGCTTCTGCAACAGTACACTTTCACAGTCCTCCAACTACTCTAGATGAGCCTGTGCTGACACACAGTAGGTATGTTTACTGATCAATCCTCCTTCCCTTTACTTGTGTGTATTCTCCAAGGCTCTTTCCTTGACCCTCTTCTCTTCACTCTATATTCTCTCCCCAGGCAATCATATCTGCTCTCGTGGCTTCAGTTCAGCCTATACAATTCTTCATGTGTTCTCTCCCTACCCCCATATCTCCCTAGGGCTCCCATAGCTGGCAGTTCTAGCTAACTGCCTACTGGACATTTCCACCTGGCTGTGCCACTGGTACCTCCCACTCAATTTGTAGAAAAGCTGACCTCATCATTTTCCTTCAATCCAGCTCCCTCCCTTGATGTAGCTATTTCTGTCCATTGATTCACCATCTGGCAGGTCCACCCAGGCTCAAAATCCATTATCTTTTATTATTCTTTCTTCCCTCCCAATGAATTGCCAAATTCTGTCAAATCTACCTCTGAAATAGTTTTAGCACCCAACTCTACCCCCCCAATTTATACTACCATCACCTTTGTTCAAGCCTTCATGCTCTCTCCCCTGCACTAGCATCAAGTTTTAAAGTGATCACACTGCCTCAATATCTCCTTTTAAGAGCTGTCAAAATTAGCTTCCCAATGCACATTTCCTATCTTATCATTCCTCTACTAAAGAACCTTCAGTGATTTCCAGTGCCTCCTGAATAAAATATACACTACTCATGGTCTTCAAGACCCTCCTCCATTTGGCTCCAGACCTCTGTTTCCCTACTAAGCTGGCACTGCTCTTAAGACACAGTCCATGCCTCATCTAGTTCCTGGACTTTGCTCACACTCCCCTCATCCTTTTCCACCTTTTGAAATCCCTCTCTTTCCTTCAAGGCCCAGTTCAGGCTCTCCATCTTCCAGTCATCCTTCCCCAAACCCCCTTGCAGTGATCTCTCCAGCAATTTCAGTCTGGACTTCTCCTGTCCCCTTGAATGCAACCTTACAATCTTCGTGTGTAAGGTTCTTATTCTCCACTCTCACCTCCCAACTCATTCTCCACCCCCATTTAATTACAAGTTCCGTGGTGGCAGTTTTATTTCATCTTTGGTGCTGTGCTTAATAAACACGGAGCTACTACTTAATGCCTCTTTTGGGATTCCCAGAGTGTAGTGCAGTTCCTGGCACATAGTCGGCGCTTAGTAAATATCTACTGATTATTAACTAGTGACGTATAATGGATAATTAATAAGTATTTGTCGAGATTCTTCAGTGGCAATACCGAACACAGAGCTGTAACAAAAACACGGTACAGTAACAAGGCAACATGATACACTAACAGCTCGGGCTCTGTGCTTGGCGTTTACACGGCAGATTCAGAGGATGCACTAGCTTTAAAAAAAAAAAACCTTGGCCGTTTATTTTTTTTTAATTATAAAACGCTTGTGTGATCTGATTATCAAGTAAATTATATCCCCATTGGAAGCCAGAGAAAACCACCTGCAGGCTGGTAAGAATGACATTAAGAATGCACTTAGCTGAGGATCCTGTCCCAGGAGGAAAAAATGGAATATTTCGCGGTAGGAGCAAGCGCTCTGACCCTCTCCTCCTTCACCCTCTCACCATCCCACCCCCACCGTCCCGCTTCAGCCATCGAGATCTCTCCTCCAGCCCCGCCCACTGGCCCCGAAGCTGGCCGCTCACTGGAATCCTGGCCCGTGCACGGACAGAGCGGACTCTGCGCTCTGCGGTTAGAGGGGAGACACCACAGACTGGCAGGAGGAAGGGGTGGGACCCCTACCTGGAATCCGGCTAGCTAGAGAGGAGAGGAAACGCCCTAGGATGGCTGACGCGCGTGTGAGAGCCGGGAAGATTTCGAAAAACATTTTGCATTTGATTCGGAACCTAGATCCAGGGCCTTAGCTCCCCTGGCGTCTCGGACTGGGTCCCGCGAAGCCTACAGTCCGGTCGGAATGTGTCCCCCGGGCAAAGCGTAGAGGCACCGCTCAGAGGGCGGAGCGTCGAGTGGCCTTTAATCTCCGATAAGAAAGGGCTGCGCCCTAAAAACAATAAAATCAATTAGAGAAACACAGGAAGCTTAGAACTGAAAGTGTGCAGTAGCTTTTTTCTGAGCTAGCTGATGAAAGTGTCCATTTAAAAATATCTAATTACTAAACCCTAAAGCAAACTCTTCTCTGTTTTAGGACAGGTCACCTACTTGTGGACGAATTCCCGGCACTATTCACTCAATTTAATTCATTCATTGAGGGTATGCGGGTTGAATATAGTAGTTTGATTAAGTGAGAATTTTACATTTGGATCATCAGCAAGATATTTCCGGGCCACATTAAAATTATTAAGAAAAGATGTGCTATCTTCACTTTAGAGTCTCTGGGGGGGAAACTGTGGTCGCCCAGGTTACAACGTACACGAAACCAGGGATTTTGAGGCTCAAATGAGAAAATTGGAGGTAAAGCACTTTGCAAACCTGGAAGCACTAAATATATTCCTGTTTATTATCATCAGTACCCTACTGTCACGAGGTGATGACTTCTTTTCCTTCTGATGATGTGCTGAGCTTAAGCAAAGTTTATAGAATACTGGGTTGGGTTGGTAAATGTTTAACAACCAGGTTGGGGAATGGGGAGATGGAGGGAAATTATGCAAACACTTTTAGAAAGTTTAATCTGCATTATTAGCACTTTCTTAAGTCTGGAGAATTAACCAACAATAAAATCAAGCTTTCTGGTTTCTGAGGTATAAGTAAATATTCACATAGAAAATTTAACTATGAGAGCTTGCCAGCCGTTAGAACTGGCTCCCCCACGTGGTAGCCTAAGAGGAAATCTTGTTGATCAGAGCTTTTGACACACAACCCTCATAATCTTGATCTAGTCATATCTCTTTGGGACTCAGTTTCCTCAACTATAAAATAAGGGGAGGGTGGGCACCAGGTGATTTCTATGGTTCATTCCAACTCTATCTTGACCACAGTTCTTAGAATCAGCTTCGTTTAGAGTCATAGGGTTGAAGATGTTCCTCCTTGTACCTCTACAGTTTTCTTTAGCTGACTCATTTTCCTTCCATTCAGCTTTGAGTGAGTCACTTTACATAGGGACCTCAGAGGTCACCTTATCATTCTACACTCACTATATTATGCCTTCCTAGAGGGCAGGAACCATGTTTTATTTATATTTGAGTCTCCTTCAGAATGCCTGTCATTTTACACATAGAGAAATTGAGACGCAGAGATATAAGATCACACAGCTAATAATTAACATAACTGGAATTGGACTAGCTTGTCTAGATCACAATCCAGCTTTTTCTATTACATCATATGTCTATGTCTTATCTGCCTGATATTACAAACATTTTAAAGGAAGGATCAGCTTCTGTCTTATTCTTTCTGTCTCCCAGAGCAGACAGAAATGTGGGAACCACAACACTCTTGAGTGCAGCCGAACCAAATTAAAATGTAGTTTCTGATTTTAGTCTATTGATATAATGATATATAATAATAATAATAATAATATAGCGTTTACCATGTACCAGGAACTTTGCACATATTATTTCATTTGATCCTTAAAACAACCCTGTGAAGTGGGTGCTTTTATTATCCTAATTTTACAGATGAGGAAACTGAAGCAACCAGGCTAAGTGACTTGGGTCACATACAGTATGTGTCTGAGACCAGGACTCAGGTCTTCTTGACTCCAGGTCCAGTCCTCTGTGCACAGTGGTACCACCAACTGTCTATCCATTTATTCATTTTAGATACACTTAGTATTTCACACAAGCTTATGGTTGTTACTATAATATAATATTCAGTCATTCCTTCTTTCTTCCAACCCTGTGCATCAATCACTCTTATTCAGCAACTTATTTTTCTCTCAAGTGACATGAAAAAGCAAACAATGAAAACAGGAAACTTACTAAAAATGATGCAACTAAATATTAACAGATCAATTTTCAAAGAGAAGGATATTTGTTTAACCTTCATCCTGAAGTTTCCTCCAACAGTATGGCTCATGAGCCATCCATGCCACCCATCCCGTGCCATTCTTTTAAGCTCTTCTATAAGTTCACCATAGAGGGTCCACACATATTTGTAGACCTTCCTCACTTTCTCCTGACGTTGAGAGGGTACCAGTGGATCTCACTCGTCATTTCTTGAGCTTGCCACATGACTAGCCCATCTTCTTTTTTCTTATTATTCAATTCTTTGATAACAGCCTTTATTCCTGTTTTTCAGAGTTCTTCATTGCCTCCTACTTACACCCATAATGAATGAATTAATGAAAATAACATTTATCAGGTGCTTACTATGTACCAATCACTGTGCTAAATGTTGGGGATCCAAAAAACAGAGCAAGACAGTCTCTGTTCTCTAAGAGTGTGACACTCAGTTTAAGTCCTCTAATTGGAGGACACAGCATAATTGAAAGTTCAGCCACAGGGCAGGTGGAAAGTCCTGGAAGTACCCAGAGTGCAACCCTCAGATGTTACATGTTTATTTCTTTAGAGACTTGTGTGCCTTATCTCACTGCCATATAGCACTACTTGTAAGATGTTAGAATTAAAATAGACCAAGTACATGCAAACAAACAAAAAAATCTGTATTCCCTACTGTCCTTCATAAATGACATACTATCTCCCAATTCTGCATTTTCAATGATTCTGCTTCATTCCTGTAGTGTTACCCCTCCTCACCTCCACCTCCTGGCTTCCTTCAACTCTAGGCTGAAATCCTACCTTCAGCAAGAAACCTTTTTGGTATCTCTTAATGTTAGTAGCCTTCCCTCTGCCTTATCCTGTGCATAATATTTATACAGTTGTTTGCATGCTGTCTCCCCCATTAGACTATGAGATCCTTGAGAGTAGGGACTATCTTTCACCTTTCTTTGCATCCTCATGGTCTTAGCCCAGTGGCTGGCACACAGTAGGTGCTTAATAAATGTTTGTTGACTTTACCTGACATGACTTGTACTGAAGATCAGTTTTTAAAGCACTAAGGGGCTGATTTTTAAGATATAGCAAAGAGAATTTTCCAAATCACTAGAAAAAAATAACAGATTGTGTTATTGCTAGAATGGTAGTTAAATCAATAACTATGAGCTCACATGCTTATCTCTGCAAAAAGCTTATGATAACAATTTAACTATGTATATGAAAACATGAGGAAAAAAACAGATTTTAAAATAATATTTTTCTCCCTTTGCATGTAAAGACAATTTATAACATTTTTTAAACAATTCTTACATTGCACATTTCCTCTCTCCCTGAGACAGTAAGCAGTTTGATATAGGTTATACATGTTCAATCATGCAAAACATATTACCATATTAATTGTGTTGTGAAAGAAGACACAGACCCTGAGGCCTGGAAGACGACCAGTGTGGAGGCCCAGACACTGTGGCTTGCAGAGGCCTGATCAACATGTTGGCAAGCTGACCCACCAACCACAAGGGCTCCTGCCAGGCCTATCACCACAGGGCTGGGACTGGATGGAGCAGGGTAAGAGTCAAATGCAAGTCCCCTGGCAGGGGCAACAGCTACCTGTGGGACTACAAACCCACAGCCTAGAATTTTAAAAAGCTCCTATCTGGACTTCCAGGGACCCGGATGGCAGAGTGAACCCTGGCTGTTCTAATCCCCCCCCCCCCCACCCTGAAAACATAGTAATTATTGCCCCAGGGCAAAACCTTAAACATTAAAGGCTTGGGAACCCTAGAGGAACAGTGTGTCTAGGGCCATGCTTGAGAGGGAGGAACCAAATTCAGAGGGAGACAGTGTTGACTCCATACCCACAGCTGAAACCTCAACAGGGAACTGGTCTCAAGCTCAGAAAGCATTCTTAGAGGAGCTCAAAAGGAACTTTGAAAACCAAATTAGAGAAATAGAAGATAAAATGAATAATTCTTTTAAAATCGAAATTGCAAAATTAGAAAAACATTACAATGAAGAAAACAGCTGCTTAAAAAGAAAAATGTGTGATATAGAAAAAGGAGCTCCAAAATCTGAGGAAAATAATTTGCTAAAAACTAGAATCAATCAAATTGAAGTGAATAACTCTATGAGGAACCAAAAATTAATCAAATAAAACATCAAGAATGAAAAATTAGAAAAAGAGGTAAAATATCTCAATGGAAAAATAACTGACCTGGAAAACAGATCCAGGAGAGATAATCTGAGAATCATTGGCCTACCAGAAAAGCATGATGGAAAAATGAGCCTGGACAACATCTTCCAAGAGCTCTTCAAGGAAAAGTGCCCTGAGATACTAGAACCAGAGGGTAAAATAGAAGTTGAGAGAATCCACAGGTCACCTCCTGAGAGATCCCAAATTGAAAAGTCCTCGAAATGTTGTGGCCAAACTCCAGAACTACCAGGTAAAGGAGAAAATACTACAAGTGGCCAGAAAGAAACAATTCAAATATCGCAGAACCACAGTGACAATCACATGTTATGTGGCAGATCACAGTATCTGGCAGCCTCTAGACTGAAAGATCAGAGGAAGTGGAATACAATTTTTCACTAGGCAAAAGAGCTTGGGTTACAACCAAGGATCACCTACCCAGCAAAACCGAACATATTCTTCCAGGCAAGGAGATGGTCATTCAATGATATTACAGATTTCCAGAACTTCCTGATGAAAAAGCCAGAACTCAATGGAAAATTAAACTTCCAATTACAAGATGCAGGAGAGACATAGAAAGGTAAACAAGGAAAACACACACACACACAGACACATACCCTGTTATTTAAAAAGAACAAACTGTTTATAGACAAGTAGAGGGTATGGGTATAATTACACAAAATGACAATTAAAGAAAAAGCCTTATTAAGGGCTACAAAGGGACTGCAATGGAAGAAGAGGAAAGAATTAAGTGGAAAAGGGTAAATTATCAAAAATGAAAAGGGTAAATCTACCTCCAATGAAGAAGAAATTAAAACAATAAATAGGAATTATTTTAAGAAATTATATGGACATACATTTGACAATCTTAGTGAAGTGGAATGAATATTTACAAAAATATAAGCTGCCCAGATTAGCTGAAGAGGAAGTAAATTACTTAACCCCATCTCAGAAAAAAAATATTGAACAAGACATAAATGAACTCCCTAGGAAAAAAATCTCCAGGGCCAGACAGATTTACTAGTGAATTCTATCAAACATTTAAAGAACAATTGATTCCAATACTCTACAAACTATTTGGGAAAATTAGTGAAGAAGGAGTCCTACCAAATTATTTTTATGACACAAACATGATACTGATACCTAAATCAGGAAGAGATAAAACAGAAAAAGAAAATTATAGACTATTTTCCCTCATAAATATAGATGCAAAAATTTTAAATAAAATATTAGCAAAAAGACTATAACAACTTATCACAAAAATAATATACTTTGATCAGGTAGGATTTATTCCAGGAATGCAAGGGTGGTTTAATATTAGGAAAACCATCAGTATAATTGATCATATCAACAATAAAACTAGCAGAAACCACACGATTATCTCAATAGATGCAGAAAAGGCTTTTGACAAAATACAACATCCATTCCTATTAAAAACACCAGAAAGTATAGGAATAGATGGAGCCTACCTTAAAATAATAAGTAGCATCTATTTAAAGCCATCAGCAAGTATTATACATAATGGGGATAAGCTAGAAGAATTTCCAATAAGAACAGGGTTGAAACAAGGGTGCCCACTACCACCCCTCTTATTGAGTCTGGTACTAGAAATGTTAGCAGTAGCAATTAGAGAAGAAAAATAAATCAAAGAAATCAAATTAGGCAAAGAAGAGACCAAGTCATCACTCTTTATGGATGACATGAGGATATACTTAGAATCCTAAAGAATCAAGTAAAAAGCTACTTGAGACAATAAATAAATTTGGCAAAGTTGCAGGATATAAAATATTTTTGCTTTTTTTTTTTGGAGGGGGAATATAAAATAAATATAAAATAAAACCAGGCATTCCTGTATATTTCTAATGAAATTCAACAGCAAGAGATAGAAAGAGAAATCCCATTTAAAGTTACTGTAGACATTATAAAATATTTGGGACTCTACCTGCCAAAACAAATCCAGGACCTATATGAACACAACTACAAAACACTTTTCACACAAAAAAGTCAGATCTAACTAATTGGAAAAAACATCAATTGCTCATGGCTGGGTTGAGCTAATATAATAAAAATGACAATTTTACCTAAATTAAATTTCATATTTAGTGCCATTCCAATCAATTTACCAAAAAATTACTTTATAGAACTAGAAAATATAGTAACAAAATTCATCTGGAAGAACAAAAGGTCCAGAATATCAAGGGAAATAATGAAAAGAAATGCTAGGAAAGGTGGCCTAGCTATACCAGATTTTAATCTGTATTATAAAGCAGTAGTCATCAAAACTACTTGGTACTGGCTGAGGAATAGAGTAATGGATCAATGGAATAGATTGGGTACATGAGACTCAGCAGTCAATCACTATAGTAATATACTGTTTGATAAACCCGAAGGTCCCAGTTTTGGGGATAAGAACTCACTATTTGACAAAAACTGCTGGGAAAACTGGAATATAGTATGGCAGAAACGGCATAGACCATTATCTAACACTATAGACCAAAATTAAGTCTAAATGGGTGCATGATCTATGTATAAAGGATGATACTGTAAGCAATCTGGGAAAGAAAGGAATAGTTTACCTGTCAGATTTATGGAGTGGGGAAGACTTCATGACCAAACAAGAATTAGAGAGCATTATAAAATGCAAAATGGGTAACTTTGATTATATGAAACTGAAAAGCTTCTGTACAAACAAAGCTAATGTAACCAACATTAAGAAGGAAGTGGGAAATTCAGAAATAATTTTTACAACCAATGTCTCTAATAAAGGCCTCCTTTCTAAAATATACATAGAATTGAGTCAAATCTATAAGAATACAAGTCATTCCCCAATTGATAAAATGGTCAATGGACATGAACAGGCAGTTCTCAGAGGAAGAAATTAAAGATATCTATAAGCATATGAAAAAATGCTCTAAATCACTTTTGATTAGAGAAATGCAAATCAAAACAACTCTGAGGTACCACATCTCACCAGTTAGATTGGCTAAGATGACAAAACAGGAAAATGATAAATGCTGTAGAGGATGTGGAAAAAATGGAACACTAATACATTGCTAGTGGAGTTGTGAACTGATCCAACCATTCTGGAGGGTAATCTGGAACTATGCCCAAAGGGCTATAAGTAATTTCATATCCTTTAACCCAGCAATACCACTTTTAGAGTTGTATCCCAAAGAGATCATAGAAGCAGGAGGAAGACCCATATGTACAAAAATATTTATGGCAACTCTTTTTGTGGTGGCAAAGAATTGGAAATTAAAGGGATGCCCATCAATTGGGGAATGGCTAAAAAAGTTATGGTATATGAATGTAATGGAATATTATTGCACCATAAGAAATGAAGAGCATATTGATTTCATATTTACCTGGAAAGGCTTATACAAACTGATGCTGAGTGAGAAGAGCAGAACCAGGAAAAATCTGTACACAATTACAGATACAATGTTTGTGTGTGATGACCAACTTTGATAGACTGGACTCTTCTCAGAAATGCAGGGCTATAAGTCAACTCCAAAAGACTCATGATGGAGAGAGATGTCTATATTCAGAGAAAGAACTAGAAAGAACAGAGTTTGAATGCAGATTGAAGCAAACTACCTGCTTTCTTTCTTTTTCTTGTTTGGTTTTGTTTCCTCTTTCCCATTGTTCATTCCATCTGATACAATCCTTCTCTATAATCTGACCAATGTCCTATACCTATACCTGACTGTATGCCACTATGGGGGGAGGGGTGAGCAGGTGGGAGGCGGGGAGGGAGGGGAAGAAAATTTGAAACTCAGAGAACTGGGGAACTGAATCTTTTAAACTCAAAGTAAATGAACAAATTAATAAAGAACAAAAAAAAATTTTTAAAAAGAAAAGATAAAAGAAGACACAGACCCAAAGGAGGAAAAGCATGAGAAAAATACAGAAAGTGAAAAATTGTATGCTTTGATCTGCATTCAGACTCCATCAGTTCTTTCTCTGGAGAGGGATAGCATTTTTCATCATGAGTCTTTTGGAATTGTCTTGGACCGTTGTATTACTGAGAATAGTTAAATCTGCTGTTGCTGTGTGCAATGTTCTGGTTCTATTCACTTTGCATGAGTTCATGTTGTAATGTTAATGGCATAGGAGGATCTTCCCTGTCCATTAATAAGCCTATGTGACCACATGTGTCCCCTTTTCCCTTGGAACAGGAGCCATGTTCCCAGGTCTAAAGGTGCACAGGTATTTCAATCACGGGTGTCTTGCTTCTTTCACAGCTGTCACACATCCTGAGTCCCACTGAGGGAGGAACTTGCCTAAGGAGGAGCTTGCTTAGGAGGAAGCTTGCTTACAGGGAGGCTTGCACGTAGGAAGGTTTTCACACCTTTTGGTACTAAGCTAATTAGACACTGAGCCATGAGGGTTGAGGGTTGTGATGCCTTTTGAGGCTCTGAATCTATTAGTTGAAAACTGTGTATACTGGGAGGTTGGTATTTTACTTTGGGGGTTTGCTTATGAGAAGGACCTTTTGATTCCCTGTATGAGCCTCTGAGTAGCTGTTTGTTAAAAGTCCCCCCTCCAACTACTCAAAGGTTTGTGCTCCCGATCCAGTGGTGTATGTAGGTGGTTGTATTACTTTATTACTTTCAGAGAGTAGGAGTTCTCTCCGTTGAGTCTCTGTGCTAATTTCTCTGCTTGTATTTTCTACTTATCTGTAAATAAAGATTGTTGACCCCTTTAAAAGCTGTCTTTCCTTTAGCAAAGCAGATCAAAGAACGTGTGCTAGCAAGCCATCCTGGGTGTGCTAGGGTGCTTGCTAATACATATGAAGGTCTTCCCAGGTTTTTCTGAAATCCACCTGCTCTTCATTTCTTATAGCACAATAATATTCTATTACAACCATATACCACAACTTGTTCAGCCATTTCCCAATTGATGGGCATCCCCTCAATTTCTAATTCTTTGCTACTACAAAAAGAGCACCTGTTGTTCAAACAGGTCCTTTCTCCATTTTTAAAAATCTTTTGGGGAGGGGAGGAGCCAAGATGTCGAAGTAAAAGCAG
Source organism: Gymnobelideus leadbeateri (assembly GCA_011680675.1). Classification (NCBI taxonomy): domain Eukaryota; kingdom Metazoa; phylum Chordata; class Mammalia; order Diprotodontia; family Petauridae; genus Gymnobelideus; species Gymnobelideus leadbeateri. The sequence goes on from WOXC01006772.1 coordinate 90,353, forward strand.
GGACTTGCTTGAGATCTCCCCCAGATCCCTAAGAATACCTGTAAAAATTACTCTAAATAAATTCTAGAGCAGCAGAGCCCACAAAATGACAAAGTGAAACAAATTTCCACCCTAAGAACTTGGAAGCTCAACAGGAGAGGTCTGTTACACCAGGCTGAGAGAGGAGAGCAGTCCAGTACAAAATGTGCCAGTACAGACTGGGACCCAGCAAACCTGGAGTAGGTCTCAGGTGACTTAATCACTGGCAGATGTGGATGTCTGTGCCTGGAAAAAGTTTGGGGGATGATCTTGGCATAGCCTAAGATAGGATCTTCCTGACTTTATGTTCCCATTGTACTGTTTCCTTTCTGAAAATTCCCAACCTGGTTAATTTGAGCTTTGTTTTAACACTCTGTGACTATATGATAGACTGTCAGATACGAGTAATGCCTGGAATCAAACAGAACTATAATATGACATTGTTATAACTATGTCTCTCCTTTTCCTTTTCCTTAAAAGAAAATTTCCTTATAGCAAATTTCTATAATTAAGAAATTTTGTGAGTACAATACTAAATCTTTTAAATAATATATTGATACAGGAATGTTTCTGAGTTACTAAAATAGGATACACGTATGGGCATCTTACAATTTCTACAGGAACTTGTGGTCAAATTATAACATAGAGATGGTCAATCTGCCTATGGAGGAAATGACTAGGCAAAGTTACAAGATGAAGATGTAATATAAAAGTCTTCCAATCAAATGGAATAGTAAATTTTGAGAAAAGCAACAGGGTAAACTCTTTTCTCCAAGAACTATATAAATGTGTATATGATTGGCTTCCAGATTTATCTGTCATGAAAATTCAGGCTTTGAGTATGTTTTGGTAATAAGTTATCACAGTTGAATTAAGGATTTTACACATAAATTGTATTGATAATGATAAAGAAAGGCAAGTTAATTTCCCATTTTAAAAAATATCTGATAATTTTACAAGTCAGAGGAGCTCATTTTATGGTTGGGCCCTCATAAATTTTAAAAAGATTCTTATATCAGGTACAGGATTTAGGTAAGGCTAGAAACAGCAAATGATATATAAAATGAAATTCTCTGAAGTTTCAAAATGGAGAATCAGATTTAAGTAATTGTATTAAGTCTTGTTACTAACAGAATTATCTAGGAACCTGTAGATTTGGAAACAAGAAAGCAAAGCCCCCTTCAGAGCTGTCCTGAAAAATAAAATCTACTTTCCTAATATTTTATTTAGGAATCAAATGACTACATGAGAAATCTAAGACTCAAAACTGGTTAAATGGATTGAGAATGGATTACAAGGAAATGATGTAAGTTAACAGTGGTGATATTTGTTTGTTTGCTTATTTATTTATTTGTTTTTAGTTTTCGGCATTCATTTCCACAAGATTTTGAGTTTTAATTTTTCTCCCTGTCTTTCCCCTATCCCGCCCCAAAATAGCAAGCCTACTGAATACCCCCTTCCCCCAATCTATTCTCTCTTATATCCTCCCCCATGACGCCCCCCCCCAACTTTCTAGTAGGGCAAGATGGATTTCTATGCCCCAGTACCTGTATATCTTATTTCCCAGTTGCATGTAAAAAAAATTTTTTTTTAATATTTGTTTTTAAAACTTTGAGTTCCAGTTGCAGATTCTTTCCCTTCTTCCCTCCTCATCCACCCCAACTGGGAAGATGAGCAGTTCAATATAGGTTGTACATGTGTAGTTACCCAAATCATTTCCATAGTAGTTATACTGTGGAAGACTATCCTCATACTCAGAAAAGTCTTATGAGTTACAATTATCATTTTTCCACTTAGGAAGGTAAATAGTTCAACTTTAATAAATTCCTTATGATTTCTTTTTCCTATTTACCTTCTCATGCTTCTTGTATTTGAAAGTCAAATTTTTTGTTCAGCTCTGGTTTTTTCATCAAGAATGTTTGAAAATCCTCTATTTCATGGAATGACCATATTTTCCCCTGTAGCATTATACTCAGTTTTGCTGGGTAGGTGATTCTTGGTTTTAGTCCAAGCTCCTTTGACCTCTGGAATATCATATTCCAAGCCCTTTGATCCCTTTATGTAGAAACTGCTAGGTCTTGTGTTATTCTGATTGTGTTTCCACAATACTCAAATTGTTTCTTCCTGACTGCTTGCAATATTTTCTCCATGACCTGGGGACTCTGGAATTTGGCTATCTTATTCTGAGGAGTTTTCTTTTGGGGATCTTTTTCAAGAGGCGAACAGTAAATTCTTTCAATTTGTATTTTGCCCTCTGGTTCTAGAATATCAGGGCAATTTTGCTTGATAATTTCTTGAAAGATGGTGTCTAGGCTTTTTTTTTTTTATCATGGCTTTCAGATAGTCCAATAATTTTTAAATTTTCTCTCCTCTATTTTCCAGGTCAGTGGTTTTTTTAGTGAGATATTTCACATGGCCTTCTATTTTTTCATTTGTTTGGATTTGTTTTATAGTATCTTGATTTCTCATAAAGTCATTATGAGAAATTGCTTCAATTGCTCCAATCTAATTTTGAAGGAGTTATTCTCTTCAGTAAGTTTTTGAAATTCCTTTTTCATCTGGCAAATTCAGCTTTTAAGACATTCTTCTCTTTACTGGCTTTCTGGACCTCTTTTGCCATTTGAGTTAGTCTATTTTTTAAGGTTTTATTTTCTTCAGTGTATTTTCAAGTCTCTTTTAGCAGACTGTTGACTTGCTTTTCATGATTTTCTTGCATTGTTCTCATTTTTCTTCCCAATTTTTCCTCCACTTCTCTTACTTGATTTTCAAATCCTTCTTGAACTCCTCAATGGCCTGTAACCAATTCATATTTTTCTTGGAGGTTTTTGATACAGGAGTTCTGACTTTGATGTCTTCCTCCCCCTCCATGCCTTGATCCTTTTTGTCACCAAAAAAGGATTGTATGGTCTGTTTGTGCTTCCTCTGCTTGCTCATATTGCCAACCAATTACTTGACTTATGAGCTTTTGCTGTGGTAGAATTCTATTTCCAGAATGGAGAGAGCTTTATCCCAAATTGCTGGGGTTTTCGAAGCTGTCAGAGCTATTAGGAGGGTGCCCTCTCTATAGCCCCCACAAGCTCTGGCTCACTGGGCACACACCCAAGGAGCACCACCCAAGCCCATGATCCAGATTACCCTCTGAATGGTTGCTTGGTTCCCCCTACAATCTGCAGGCCAGGAGCTCCTGAGGTAGTTATGCAGTGTAGCCACCATGCCTCCACTGCTTCTTGCCCTGGGGTTAGGGGCCAGACGGCACTATTCCATCTTCCCCTGTTCCAATAGAGTCCCACACTGACCTTTTACTTTGTCTTTGGCATTTAAGGGTTGAGAAGTCTGGAAACCACCACAGCTGCTGGTGATTCGCTCTCCTGAAGTCTGTTCCAGACACCACTGGTTGGGGCCACCCTGGAGCCAGAACTGTACTGCTCACACAGGACTGCACTCTGCTCCCAGAGCACTGTGATAGACCCTTCCTGTTGGCCTGCCACACTGCCTTCAGTGGGAGATTTGTTTCTTTCTGTCACTTTGTGGGTTCTGTAGCACTAAAGTTTGTTTAGAGTCATTTTTTTACATGTATTGGAAGTGATTGGAGTGGGAGCTGATGCCAAGTTTGTGCTTCTACTCTGCCATCTTGGCTCCGCAATGCAGTGATAATTATCTCATTGCTTTGGTCTTTTGTCTCTAGTCTCAGCTTTTAAGACTCTCATTTCTGATATCAGCCTTGCGATCCTGGTTTATATATACTTGGTTATCTTGGTAACACGTAAGTTTCCATTCTTAAAATCATCCATTGTGAACCCTCTAAATTCTAAAGTAGCAGTAGTTTGGTCTGTAACCTGACATTAATGAAACCTGACTTAATATAATTATGATTAGCAATTTATATAAAATCTCATAGATTTGGTTTATAGTGGATTGAAAGGATTAAGACAAAAAGTGGTTAATAGTGGAAATTGAGTGAACCACACTGACTCCATCTTATGACTCAGTCTTGGAATTAACTTAGTACCTATTCAGTTATGGGTTTAGTCCAGCTTCTATCTTGTGAGAAAACCTTATTCAGTTGTGGGGATTGGGAGAAAACATTATTGCATGTTTGAACCTAACCCTGCATGGCTCAGAAACTGGACCATCTCTATTTACTATTAAGAGACTCTTAACCAAGGACTTGTTATACTGACCAGTAACTCAGATCCAAAGATCGGTACAAGGAGTTTTCTCACAATTGTACATCTTAAACAATCCATATGTCTTCTCTGAAAAGTGGCCCTGTACTGACTGATCAATCATTGTTTCTAAGGACCCCCAGTAGGGCCTTTTCACTAACCTCATAATTGCCAGATTCATGGGTATAGACTCCTGGATTATTTGAAGAAAGACCCTGCTCCTGAGCAAATGGCAGAACCTTCTAGTGACCTCAAAATTCATCTGGTAAGAACTCATAAGCAGCCAACACCCAGATGAGACAGCTGTCCCAAGATTCCAGACAAGAGCTGAGTATTTTGTCCTAGTTTTTTTTTTTTCTCTTCTCTTTCATTATGTGCCTAACCACCAACACCCTGATTCCCTATCTGGAGTTTCTCAGTGATACTTGGGACACACTTCCTAAACAAGTCCTCTCAAGGAACTGATCTCATAAGATAAAAATGTCATTCCATCATTACTATGGGTGGAGGGGGTAACAAGTTTCTAGATCTGCCACCTTAACCCCTGAGCTCCCACAGCTGGTCCTTAACATCTTGTCCTGACCCAACTGGCTTTTTGTGGCATCTTGGCTTATACCTGCCTCTCCTTTATTGGCCAGAAGAGGAAGGATTCTTTCAGATCCCCTCCTTTTGGCCAGAAGGAGAAAGTGTCAGGATCTAAGACCACCCCTCTCTTTTTACTCCTCGTTTTTATTATTAGGAAGCACCCTGTTTTCCAGAGCTAAGGCCCAGCAAGCAAGCTGTGCCCTGAGCTTGGCATAACAACAGTCCTTTGCACTCACCCTCTGGATGAACGCTGCTAACAGAACTGACAGTCACTGAGCTTGGCCAAGCACCAACAGGTCCAGATGTGAAGCCCTGCTTTGAATGGATTTTTTGTCACTAGACAACCTTGTCTCACTGTTACTATTGTGCCTCACCACTGCTGTGACACTACACGGTTTGAGTCTTTATTTAGCCACAACTATGTAAATCAAGGTTTAGCCCCACTGCCCGCCTGCTCTAGTAGGAGGCCCAGGGCAGTGGGGCTAAACCTTGATTTACATAGTTGTCTAATTTCTTTCTTCCAATGGAATAAAGAAAGCTTTTTGCTTTTAACCTGTGTGAGCTCTTTGCTATTTTTGGAGTTAACAGTGGTTGCAAAACCTCTGTGATTCTTTGGTCATTTGTTACTAGAGTTGACATGGCTCTTGTTGACATGTAATTCGCCACAACCCCAGAATTAAAGCTTCTCAAGATTTATAATTGGACAAGCTATTTTTACCTCTCTGGGTTTGTTTCCTTATCTGAAAAATGTATGGAAGAATAGGATGGTAGTAGTGAATACCCCCCTTAGAGGAATACAAGGGTCAATAATCAACAAACATTTATTAAATATCTGTTATATTTTGGACACCACACTTGGTGCTTGGTATACAAACACAAAAGACAGAGCTCACCCTCAAGGACTTATATTTTGTTGAGAAAAGAAGCAGTGGCAGCTAAGTGGTACAGTGGGTAGAAAAAGAAGGGTCATAGCATCATCTTCATGAGTTCAAATCTGGCCTCAGACACTTGCTAGCTGTGTGACCCTGGGCAAGTCACTTAACCCTGTTTGCCTCAGTTTCCTCATTTGTAAAATGAGCTGGAGAAGAGAACAGCAAACTATTCCAGTATCTTTGCCAAGAAAACCCAAATGGGGTCACAAAGAGTTGGACACAATTCAAATAACTGAACACACACACACACACACACACACACACACACACACATACAATGTGTTTTCAAATAAGTACAAGGTGGTAGGGTAGAGAGTTCTAAATTTATGATCCTATGATCATAAAACTTTCTATGGAAATTCAGTCTTGTCAAATGACAGCATAGAGCTTCTGTAGCAGGAATAAAAATAGAATTTAGCTTTGCAGGGGAGGAAAGCTGTGGGCTAACACAAGCTACATGTTCCTTACCTCTTGGACCCCTCCTCAGTTTTCATTGGCAGATCTGTCCAAAACTGAATGCATTATCTTTCCCCTTAAGCTTTCTTCCCTTTCCAAACTTTCCTAGTTCTGTCAAGAGCACCACCATCCTCCCAGTCACCCAGGTTTGCAACCTTAGGTGTCATCTTTGGCTCCTAAGTCTCTCCCACCTCACATCTCCAATCTGTTGCCAAGATCTGTCCATTTGACCTTCATAACATCTCTCAAATATGCCTCCTTCTCTCCTCTGACACTGCAATCGCCAGAGTGCAGGTCCTAATTTCCTTATTCTTGAACTACTGCAATCTGGAAGGGAAGGGGAGTGGAGGAAAGAGAAAAAAAAGGAAGGGAAGTTGTGGCAGGTAAAAGAGGAAATGACAGAGGAAAAAAGGTTCAAGCCTCTAAGCATATTGATTTATTAAATAATGCAAGCCAATTGTCTAACAAATTGGGACCAATCACCTTCCTTATCTTTGGCATTGGACCCTGAATACAGGAGAAGACATATTCTTATACATGAAAAACAATCAAATAAGTCTAATTAATTAAACAGAAACAATACAACATTAATAATACAATACAATTAATAAACAATACCACAACAATCTGACTTCTAATTGAATGAAAAATTGGGGACTTTCCAGGTTGGGAGGGAGAGAGTAAACAGGTACAATTCCCCAAATTCAGAAAAAGTGGTGTCCCACTCCTTTCAAGTGTCTGTAAACAGTCAAAACAACATGGAAACAAGAACTGTACAAGGCCAGTTTTCAGGAAAGACCTACGTCTTTTTGCTTGAGATTGCTTGAGGTGTACAATTGTGAGAAAACTCTTTGTATCAATCTTCAGATGTGACTGGGTTTCTGTTCAGCATTATCTAGATCATTAGTTAAAGGTCTTTAAGCAGCAGGTGGAGGTGGTCCAGCTTCCCTTCCACACAGGGCTAGGGTCAAACGACACAATAAAGGTTTTCTCCCAGTTCCCACAGTTGAATAAAGTTTTCTTACAAATTAGAATTTGGACTACACCCATAATTGAACAGAAAAGGAACTGATCTAGCTCCAGAATTGAGTCACAAGATGGAGTAAATATGGTTCACTTGATTGCCACAGTTAACCACTTGCTGTCCTAATCTCCTCAAGTCCCTAGAAGGGAAGGGAAGGAAAAGATGGGTAGAAACATTTACTAAGCGCCAACTATGTCCCAGGTACACTGCTTTACAAATATTATCTCATTTAAGCCTGCTAGTTGGTCTCCTGACTCAAGTCCCTCCCACTTCAGTCTTTCCTCTACACTGTTGTCATATTAATTCTTCTTAAAACATAAACTTGAAAGTTTCAAATACAAAATATTAAGAAATTAGCTAGGGGTGGCTAGGTGTTGCAGTGAGTAGAGCATCGGCCCTGGAGTCAGAAGGACCTGAGTTCAGATCCAGCCTTAAACACTTAACACACACACAAACAAAAAAACCTAGCCATGTGACCTTGGGCAAGTTACTTAACCCCAATTGCCCTCCAAAAGGCAAAAAAAAGAAAAAAAAGAAAGAAATTAGCTATACATTTCAAAGATGAAGACACAAGGAGTATTTTGTATATCTCACTTGGGGTCCTAAGAATTTTTTAGTTGAGCCAAATTGTTGTCCTTATTTTCTTGGGTGATAAAACTGAACCACCTAGCCTTCCTTGTTTGCCCACTACCAATCTCAAATATGGCAATGAACACAAAACCTTTTATGGTTGAAAATTAGGCCAATTAATTATTTCTGTTGAAGATTTTGTCCAACAATTTCTACAGTAGGCAATTGAGTCTAAAATAAAATTTTGAAGAAAAAAAAAGATATTTTTCCTCCAAAAAAAGAATAATGCTATGAGAATACCATCAGGGATGTTAATAGTACACTAATTCTTTAGGAATGAACTGAGGCTGGAGATGATGGCTGAAGATAACAACAAAGGTTTTGAGGGTCATCATGGGCGCAAGAGGAAGATCAAAGAGGGAAGAACCCCGCTCCTTGGGATGGATGGGCAGATGAAAGAAGAGAATGGAGAGGAGACATTACCACTTTTATTACTTTATGTCTGTTTTTTCAACCAAGGAAATGAGTCTTTGGACCAGGGATGACAGAAGAAAAATAATTAACAAGGAAATAAGTATCTCAGAAATAAGTATCTAATGCCCAAGATACATAGGGAACTAAAAATGAATCATCAAAATCTATTATAAATGGTCAAAAAAAACCTTTTGAGAATAGTTTTCAAAAGAATTGCAAATTATTAACAACCACATTTAAAATGCTCCAAATAACTAATAGAGAAACAAAAATTAGCCTCCACTTTACATCCAACAAAACTCGCAAAGGTGGCAAAAGATGGAAACAGTCAGTGCTAGATAGGTTGTGGGGAGTAGAACATGTGGCCTTGAGGCCGCCATTCCCTACCCCTGGGCTGGATCATTCTGAAACCCAATTTAGAACTATATTAACAAAAGTGATTGACCTTTTAAGAAGAACTGTTTTAACAAAAGTGACCTTTTAACCCAAAGACTCCACTCCTAAGCATGTACCCTGAGAAAATCACTTGTAAAAAAGAAAGATCCTATATATACCAAATTATTTATATAACAACAATTTTTGTAATAGCAAAAAAATAAAAAATAAAATCCTGTAAACAAAAGTAAATGGCCATCAATCAGAGAATAGCTAAACAAGTTGAGATATATAAATGCAAGGGAAGAGAAGTTCAGAAATACTTGGAAACTGCATATGAACATAGAGATGCAAGGGAAAACATGGCAAGCTAAACTCATTTACTTTTTTGATAGAGTCACAAGATTAGTACATTAGAAAGTCTTGGAGGAGATGGAGGAACGTGGGCTAGATAGATAGGTGATGGTTCATTAGGTGAGTTGGGAACTAGTCACCACAAGGAATCAGGGATGGCTGGATACCAGTTTGGAGGGTGGAGTCTAGAGTTTACCGGCCCTGTTTTGTTCAGTGTCTTAACCAATAATGTGGAAGAAACAAAAATGAATGAAAATATCTAGAATGTAGGCTTATTATGTCTAAGAGACATGACCAACATACTGTATTAAAGAGTCAGGCTCCAAAAAGATCTTGTTGTGCTGACATAATGAGTAAAATCTAATTAGGTGGCATTTTCTAGGATAAAACATAATGGGTCAAATTTCATTAGGTGAAAATTTCTAGGATAATGGAGTCCAGCTTCACAAGGAAAGGTTGGGGGAGACTATGAGTCAACAATGTGACATTGATTGACAGCCAAAGAAAGAAATAAAAAGCTAACAAAAATTTAAGCTGCATTAAAAGAGGCACAGTACCCAGAGCTTGAGAAGTAAGAGTGAGGCAATAGTCTGTCTTCACCAGATTAAATATACATAACTCTTCACTCTTGAATGAAATGAACAAGCTGAAAGGCATTCTGGGGGAGAGTCGGGGAATTCACAATACCAAACCAACACTGAAAGGACTAGCGATATTTAACCTGAAGTAGAAAAGACTTCAAGGAAATAAAATCTCTGTCTTTGGGTGCCTGAAGGACTGCCATGTGGAATAGAGATGAAATTTGATCTACTGAGCCTTTTCTAAAGGAATGAACCAGGAATAACTAACAGAAAGTTATACTGAAGTAGAATTTTGTTCACTATAAAGAAAAACTTCCTTAATGGAAGCAGCTGAAACTGAAATGGGTTGTGTTCAGAGGCACTTGGTTCCCTGACATGCTTCAAGCGGGATGGGACTAGTTGACTTCTGAGGTCTTAACTCTAGCTTTTTAACTCTGAGATTCCATGTTAAACCACTATTCTATGCTGCCTTTTTCAATATTGCATGAAAATGATTTTGCATGAAAAGAAACATCACAGATCCTTTAAAAGATTTTTCTCATTTCTGCCCTCTTTTTCTTTTCTTATCTCTCCTCTCTCATGGGGCTAGAAGGCAGGTTCATGTCATTCATGAATATTAATCTCCACCCACTTCATCATTCTAGTCTCCTCCCACTAGACCAACTATTATAAAGGCTCTCCAGAGAAGTCAGCTCATTGTTTGTGGAGAATCCCCCAAGAAGTAGGAGTACTGAGTCTGCACCTGGAAACTGGACTGAAAGTTGGCAGAAGGTAGGAACGGACCATTGAATACTCAGTGGGTCTCAATGGGGAGGTACAAGAGTTAGAATTCTGTGCTATAGATCTTGGGGTCATAGGAGTCCATGAACTGCACAGGCAGATAGATGCAGAGGGCACAGTCATCTGTATCCCCTGCTTAATTTGCAAAAGGATACAGGATGATTGATAGTTCCCTCAATATCCTTGTCCTTCTCTGTTTTATTTCAGGTTCTTAGATATATGTAAGAAGTACCAACTGGCTCTTTTATTTTCCACAAACATTGAGACAGGGAGAACCTGGATTCATAGAATGTTAGAGGTAAAGAGGATTGTAGATAAAGTCTAGTACAAATCTCTAATTTTATTGATGGCCAAACAGGGTCAGAAAGGCCATAAATTATTTACCTTAGAGAGGGGGAAGGGGACATTAGTGATTATCTAGTCCTATTCCTTCATTTTACAGATGAGGACATTGAGGCCCAGTGCCTGGGACATAGTGGGCACTATATACTTATTCTTTTCTCCCTTCTATTCCTGTGGGTCTCACCACCTCACCTGAGTTCTCCTGGCTCTACTCTCTCCCTCTTCCAATCACTGTGCCTACTGCTCCCAAACTAACCTTCCTCATCCATCACCTACATAATGTCCTTCCCCTCCTCAAGAACCTATGATGCCTCCCTATTGTCTATCAACTTAAGTTCAAACTCCTCACCTTAGCATTTGAGGCCAGTCAAACTCCCCCTCAGCCCTACTATATCCTCATCTGTTCCCCAGGAAGAACACTCCATTCCAGTAAGGTTTGTTGCCTTCCAACTCCCCTCCTACATTATTTAGAAATTGTTTCATCTCACTCCAGCTGCTTTGCTTTGCTGATGCCATTACTCAGACTAGAAGAAGCCATTATTCAAATTTTTCCACCTATTGAAATTCTTCTCATTCTTCCAGTCCCATCTTTACCATTCAAGGGCTTCCCTTAAAATTTTAGGTCACATTGATCTCTCCTCTCACTCTCAATCCTTGTAGATCTTTAGTCTGTCCCACACAATTTAAAAAAGAAAATTTTATTTGTGAGTGTTGTCTTCTCCATTAAATGTTAAGTTCTGAAGGGCATAGATCTTGAAATCACATGGTGGAAGGAGTCAGGAAGATAGAACAACTGGGTCTACTACTCCTGGCTCTACAGTTAACTATGTATTCTTAGGCAAGAAACAGTTTCCTCCATTTCATTTTCCTAATCTTTAAAATGTGGATAAGTATACCTGTCCTAATTGCTCTTGTGAGAATAATGAAGTCATAGTATCATAGGGATCTTAGATTTAGAGTTGGAAGTGACTTAATAGGTCATCAAACCTAACCCTTAGCTGGAGCAAAGAAAGGCTGGGTCTTGCCCAGAGTCACATAGCTAGTGTCTGAGTCAGGATTCAAACCCAGGCCACTATCCTATGTTACCTTTAGACTATTAGATGTGAAACTGGTTTCAAAAATTCAAAGGTTGGATGATTTTCATATATGATTAATCTTTTGTACCCCCTCCTGACTCTTTAACAGATGAGTGTGTAATAGGTACTTTGGTCTCAGTACTCAGGAGAAAGATGGCAGCTGGGTGAGGTTAAGGAAAGGCTTTTTTAGGAGACTTGGGCATGTTTGTAAGAAGAGGAAAAATAACCAATAGAGGAGACACTGAAGATGCATGAGAGAGAAGATGATTGCCAGAGGACTATTCTGGAGGATACAGGCTGAAGAATTAGCCTAATGAAATAGTAGGGGCAGTCCTAGTGCCGCCGCCCCAGCCACCGCTTCAGCCGCTACCGCTGCTGTCACCGCCGCCACCTCGGTCACCGCCGCCCCAACCATGGCCACCTCCAGCGCTGCCGCCGCCCCGGTGTCTCCCCCTGCCCAGTTCCCGGTGGCCCCGGTCCTGCCGAACGCTGCGATGGCCCCGATGGAGACGGGCCGCCGCATGGACAAGTCAGCAAGGCTTGCCGCCGTGCGCGCCTTTCTGGAGCGCAGCCACAGTGAGCTGGACACGGCCTTCATTTACAGTGATGGCCAGTCCGATACTATCGTGGGCAGCGCGCGCCTGAGGCTGGGGGATGGCGGCAGGGTGAAAATTGCCACCAAAGCCAATCCCTGGGATGGGAAGACCCTGGGGGCTGAGAGTGTCCGTGCCCAGCTGGAGACCTCCCTGCAGCGCCTGCAGTGCGCCAGGGTGGATCTCTTCTACCTGCAAGCACCAGACCGCAACATGCCTGTGGAGGAGACCCTGTGGGCCTGCAATGAGCTGCACCAGGAGCTGGGCCTGTCTAACTACGCTTCCTGGGAAGTGGCTGAAATCTGTACCCTCCGCAGAATTCATGGCTGGGTCCTCCCCACTGTGTACCAGGGCATGTACAACGCCACCACCAGGCAGGTGGAGACCGAGCTGTTCCCCTGCCTGTGTCGTTATGGACTGCAGTTCTATGCCTATAGCCCTTTGGCTGGTGGTCTCCTGACTGGCAAGTACAGATATGAAGAGAACAAAAAGCAACAGCCTGAGAGCCGGTACTGTGGGAATAGATGGGCTGACACGTACCGGAATCGCTTCTGGAAGAGGCATCACTTCCAAGCCATTGCTCTTGTGGAGAAGGCCCTGGCAGCATTGCATTCCACCAACCCTCCCAGCATGACCTCAGCTGCCCTGAGATGGATATGCCACCACTCCCAGATCCAGAGTTCCTGTGGAAATGCTGTCATCCTGTTCATGACCAGCATGCATCAGCTGCAGCAGAACATGGCGGCTGTCAGACGACGGCCCACTGCAGCCTGAGGTGGTGCAGGCCTTTGAGGAGGCCTGGAACCTCGAGGCCTGCGAATCCCCAGACTACTTCTGCTAGGTCCATCCCTGGGGGTGGAGGGAAGCCCCCTCATTTACCCTGGGTATCCCCATCCTATCAGCCCCATCACCCAGCCTTTGCCTTAACCTGCTACAGCCTAAGCTTCATCTTTAAGATGCTCCCTCTTCTCTAAATCTTTGGTTTTTCTAGCCTTCTTCCTGGCCTTGAGGCCTCTGGCCTTCTAACCTGTTCTTACTGTTGAGAAGGCTGAGGGCTGAGACCAGCTCTGTCCTGTCTTATTGGAATAAATGCAAATGTTGCACACAAAAAAGAAAAAAAAAGAAATAGTAGGGACACTTTTTCTTCTGAGACTAAAGGGAAAGAGGGAAGAATAGTGATGTTGAGTTTTGAAGAATGAAGGAGGAGAACTGTAGGAGTTTCCCTTGGGTGGGGGGGGGGGGAATCTCAATCTTCTGAGTTCCATTATGAGCTTGAAAGCTCCATAAACACATCAACCAAACTGATATTTGATTATTTCATACCATTCTTCTTGGAACTCTAGGCAATTAGGTAACTTTGGCACTGGTGGAATGTTTGGACCCAAAGAACAAGGATTAATGACTATTGCCAAACTAGAGGGAAGTCAACTGTTAGAGAACCTCAAGTATCTCCTCTTGGCCCTGGGCTGATTAACATTTCATTAATGATTTGAAGACACAGATGACACACTTATAAGATATGCAGGTGGCACAAAGCTGAGAGAGATGGTCAACACACACAACAGTCAGGATCCAGAATGGTCTCAACAAGCTAGGATGATGAGCTGGTCCTAATCAGATGAAAATAAGTAAAGATAAAATCATCAAAACAAATATAGAATGAAGCAGCCATGACCAGACAATAGGTCATGTGAAAAATATCTGGGAGGTTTAGTGGACTGTAAACTCAATGAAGCAACAACAGAATATAATAGTTAAAAAAACCACTGCAATTTTGGGCCACATTAATATTTTTCATGACCAAAATTAAGGAGGTATTCCTTCCTAAGAACACTACCCTGATCAGATCCCATCTGAAGCACTCTGTTTGGTTATGGCATTATAATTTAGGAAGAATAACAACAGGCTTGGACTAATACAAAGAAGAACCAAGAAGATTATATTGTTCCAGGATCGCTTGAAGTAAATGTGAGATTTTAGCCTAGATAAGGAAATATAGGAAGGCCTGTGAATTGAAAGGAGAATTAGACATGCTCTTCCTGGCCCCAGAGGGCAGAACTAGGAGCAGTGGGTGGAGACTGGCATTCAGTTCAATTGGGAAGAAAAACTTAATAATTAGAGATACTAACAAGTGGAATTACTTTCCTCAAAACAATAGTGGGTTCCTATTCACCAGAAATCTTCAATTAATTTTCAGTGACCATCATTGAAGGTAACCTTCATCAGCAGAGGTTGATCTTTACCTGTCAGAGATAGGGTAGAAGGTAATCTTCAGGTGTGGATTGGATGAAGCGGCCTCTAAGTTCCCTTCCACCTGTGGGACTCCATTGATTTACATAGGTATAAAAGTACAGTTACACACAAAGCCAGACTTAGGTAGAGGAAGCTATGATGCTTTAGAATCGTTTAAGTAATCTGATTTAAGATTAATACCGAAAAGTCTGGTATACCAATAAATAGCTCTGCTATTGACCTGTATAACACCGCTCTCCCCTCTCTAACTTGAAATCTCCACTGTTGGTCACTTCTCTTTTCAGACAACAAAAGGAGGGCTATAATTAAAATGTAGCTATAGTCCTAAAGGGAAGAACTTCTGAGCTCTCATTAGCACATTAACATGACTTGGTTGGTCCAATTACTTACTAAGGAAGGCACAGGGACTGTAGAGCTGAGGAGATGTGATAGAGGACAGAACGTTTTTAACTGAGCTTCCAAATCACTACTAATTAGAGAAATTCCAGGTTGACAAACTCTGAGGTTCTACCTCACATCTATCAGATTGGCAAAGAAGACAAAAAAGGAAAACAGCAGCTGCTGGACAGGCTACAGGAAAACCAGTGCATCAGCTGTTCTGAAAATCTATTTGAAATTATGTCCTGGGGGCAGCTAGGCAGCGGACCTGAGTTCAAATCCAACCTCAGACACTTAACAGAAAACTAGCCGTGTGACCTTGGGCAAATCACTTAACCCCAATTGCCCTACCTTCCCCCCTCCAAAAAAGGAGAAAAAATAAGAAATTATGTCCCAAAAGTCACCAAAGTACACATATTCTTTGACTTCGATCAGAAAGGCAAAAGACCCATATGTACAAAACTATTTATAGCAGTTCTTTTTGCTGTAGCAAAAAACTGGAAACTAAGGGAATGCCCATCTATTAAAAGCTGAACAAATTATGGCATATGACAGTAATAGAATATTACTTTGCCATAAGAAATGATGAAAGAATTATTGCCAGAGAATTTTGGGAAGACCTGGACGAACTGGTATAGAGTGAAAGTAGTACTGGAAGAATAATTTATATAATAAAAACAAGATTTTAAAGAAAAAGAACTTTGAAAGGCTTGAGAACTTTGGCCCATATCCAACTGAGATTCTAGAAGAGTGAGGTGAGGCTTGCTACCTACCTCTTGACAGATGCAGAAAAGACGTATGTTTTCAGACTCAGCCAATGGGGGATTTGGTTTACCTGACTATTTATATTTGTTCCAAAGGCTTTGTTTTTCTTGCTTTTTTTTTCCAGTGGGGGGGAGGTGTAGAGGGTGAAAGATGGAAAAAAGGAATAGTAAAAAAAAAAAAAAGAGGGTTATTGAGGCATCTTCTTTAAAGAGGAGACAGAAGAAAGGCCAGAAAGAAGCACAAATAAGCATTGAAAACTCCAGGTTGAACTTATCAAATGCTTATTATTTATGTTTTCATATATATTACGTACACATTACATATACACGTGTGTGCATGTATGTGTGCATACATATATATCTCCTATTGTTTCACTTGCAATAATTTTTTTCTGTCCTATTTTTATAAAGAAATCCTTTAGGGTGGCTAGGTGGGGCAGTGAATAGAGCACTGGCCCTGCAGTCAGGAGGACCCAAGTTCAAATCTAGCCTCAGACACTTAACACAAAAACTAGCCATGTGACCTTGGGCAAGTCACTTAACCCCAATTGCCCTCCAAAAAGCAAAAAAAAAAAAAAAATAAAGAAATCCCCACTTTATTTGGTGTTTAAGTTCATATTTTTAAAAACCCTTTTTATTAACCTTGATGGAGATTCAGCAAACATAGTGGAGTAGGATAGGAGGGGGCAGGGCAGGATGGGCTGCCACAATGGATAGGCTAACAAGGTTCAAGGGATGCTTTACAATCATGAAGGATATGAAGGACCTTTGACCACAGTTTCTATTTATCTGCACACAAAAGGAAAGATAAATAGGGATAGCCTTCGAATAACTGTTCATAAGAAAAAGACCTAGAGGTTTTAGTGGTTTGCAGATTCAGTATGATTCATGAGACATGCAAGCCAAAAAAAAAAAAATTCTGTCATATTAAGTTACATTGAGACAAGCACAGCATCCAGAAGGAGTGCCATTGTATTCAGTGCAAGTTAGACCACATCTGGACTATTGTGACTAGACATGGGCACCACACTTAATAAGGGCTTTGACAAGCATGGACAACATTCAAAGGATGATGACTAGAATGGTAAAGGGATTGGAAATCATGCCATATGAGAATCAGTTGAAGATAATAGGGCTGTTTCACAGAAACGTGAGTTGTCTTAAGGACTATCATACCCAAGGGAAACTACTGTAGATTTATTCTGCCTTTCCCTAGAGGTTAGAAATATGAAGAAGCGTGGAAAGGCAGGCTTTGATTTGATTTAAAGATGAACTTCCTAAGAATTAGAGCTGTCCCAGAGTGGGAAGGGCTGCCTTGGAAAGAAGTGCACTCTTCATCACAGAGGCATTAAAGCAGAGGCTGGATAATCATTTGTCTGGCATGAATTCTTCTGTAAGCCCTAAAACCCACTGGCATGGAACTCTTCCTCATTTGTGGAAATCCATGCCTTGCACCAACATGAGGGGCAGAGCAGAGTTGGCAAGAGTAAGAGAGAGGAGATCCTGGCTTATAGGGCTTCTAGTGGGCTCTTATGGCTTCCAGTTTTAAGAGAGAAGATAGCCACTTCAACTTCTCTCCAGGTCACTGAAAGGAGAGAAAGATTCTCTATCATGTCTTTATTCCTAGCTTGCTATTCTAGAGACTTCAGAGAATTTTCCCTCTGGGTGAAATCCAGAACTCTCTCTCGGTTGAACTGAAATATCCTGCTCTCAAGGGGAGAAGTCTTTCAATCCATATTTTCTGGTGTATCCTTTCATATATATTTTATTCTCTGATTTGTTTTTGCTATTGACTTGGATAAATTTTTCTATTTGTTATGCATGTTCATTGTAGAACTGGTATTTGGTGGGAAAGGCATCAAGCCTTGGATACAAAGCTTGGGAAGAGGGACTTTCCCCATTAATTGAGATCAAGAATTTAGCTTGAACCTCAAAGTTACTTCCCCCAAACTAATAATATTTAAGGGATCAGATAGATATAATTCTATCCAGTATCCTGTACAGCCTCTGGCCCCCTCCTATTTCCCCTCCTGGTAGGAATTAAAAATTTCCTTAGAGATGCCTATCCTTGTATGTGTAAGCCACACATACAATACTCTTGTCTATACTTATATAGGTATAGATTGGAACTGAAGTGCCTTCCAACTTTGAGTTTGTATGATAATTGTGAAATTTTTTAAGCTGTGATTGGTGCCTCTGATCTCACCTTTCTTTTTGTTTTCTTCTTCATCATTCATGGAATCTGATCTACCCTCTTCAGATACCCAGTACTTCCTGTTTACTAACTTCTTCACCCTAATAAAACAGGAAAAATTGTGATATCATTTCCACATTGATGGAAATGCATTCACACTATTGCTTTTGATTCATTCATTTGTTGACTGAACAGATATTTACCAAATGAATGGTATGTGCAAAGTACAGTGCTAAAGTCTGAAAGTCAAGCATTCAAAAAATGAATGAAACACATGATCTTGTTCTGCCCTAAAAGAATTTATAAGCTCCTATGAAGGATGACACAAGTATGCATCTATCTTGGACATGATGAGTTCTACTTTTAAGAATGTGACAAGAGTGTTCACATTGTTAAGAGAAACCTATCAGATAACCAAGAAGTTAAATAATTAATAGGTTACAGTGTTCAACAAATTCATGTTAAAAATATCCAGGGTTCTAAGTGAAGTACTGACTTCAATTTTAAAAATCCATAAATTAACTATATATAGATATAACACATATCTATATATATATATAATATTTATAAATTAACATTCTATGTGCAAAGCACAGTATTAAGTGCTGGAAATACAAAAAGAAAAACAAGGTAATCCTGCCCTCAAGAAGTTTACAATAAAACTCAGAGAATAAGAAATATTTCTAAATAATAGCGTGCTATAACAGGAAAGAAGGCAAAATGCTAACAGAAAAGAAATGCTCTAAGAAATATGAGTTGGGAAAAGAGTTTGGAGATGGTATGTCAAAAGGACTTCAGTTATCTTTCAACAATATGTTCTCTGCTTTCATTAGGTATAAACATGGCAGGTGTGGATGATGGTCAAGAAGTGGCCTGTGCCCCAGAAGCTGACTGCAAATTCAATCTTGATTTTGCTAACACTATGGATTCAGAACTTAGAAAGGGTACATGCTACTTAAGTGGTAAGTAGCCATAGGTATTTTTGGACATGGCCAGCGTGTGGATTTGTGTTGCCTAACTCATTTGGTTCAAGGGTTGTTTTGATTTTGTTTTTTAAGGTGGGGGTAGAGGAGAGAGATTTGGGAGTACCAAGGTGATGAATAAGGGGAAAGAAAGAAAGGAAGAAAGGAAGGTTGGTCATAGTGAGACTTTTCTTAATACACAGAAGGGAACAGGAGAGCCATATAAACAGGGCAGCTTTGAAACTAACATGATAAATATTATTCATATATGTGTGTATATGTACATGTATGTATGTGTATGTATGCATACACATACACACATTTTAATGTAAGATATACATCACAGAGATTTGTGTTTTCATGTAAATCCTTTTTTGATTCTGTGTATATGAAAATGCTCATGTTGATATTGGTCATGTTTAGAATAACAACAACAACAAAATTAATTTAAGTAGCCCTTTAAATCTGTTTTAAACCTAAACAAGAGAATTCTTTGGAATCCACCCACAGTTCTTTTTTTAATGGGTTATTGTAGTTATTCTTTATAATTGTAGTGCCTATCTAACAGGGTCATAATGAGGAAAAATTTTAATAAACTGTAGTGTGGTATAAAATGGGAAGGAAACCCCTATGTGCCAGGTACTAAATGCTTTACAAATATTATCTTATTTGATCCTCACAACAAACCTGGGAGGTTGGAGCTATTATTATCCCCATCTGAGGAAATGGAGGTAAATAAAAGTTAATTGACTTGCCCAGGCTCACAAAAATAGGAAATATCTGAGTTCAGATTTGAACTTAGGCCTTCCTGATTCCATGCCAAGCATTCTAACCATTGTTCTTTATAAGGTAATATATTGTATATTGTACTATATTGCAAGACAGTACATTGTAAAACATGTAATATTAAGTGAGCTTTTATAATTATCTCTTAAGTGAATCAAATTTTTCCCCATTAACTTCTATTATCATATTGGAGACATAGTCTGGAAAAGTTTGGGCCCCTAAAGACTAACACACACACACACACACACACACACACACACACACACACACACAATAGAAGGAGGAATTTCTGGTGACAGCAACATCTAATTACATAGGAGTTCTGTATCCTTAATGGACCCCCTGTGATTCTAAAAAGTTTGAGATGTGCTGTTCCTTAGCAAATGGATGACATACCATGAGTTCTTTGGTTTGAATTCTCTTAAATAAACTGCTATAAAATTGAAGGATACCTATATTGGGAAGTGTTAGCAAGTAAGAAAGTCGTCTTGTCATTGTAGCAGAGAAGCCACTAGCATTGAAGACTGTATAGAAAGCTTTTCATTCCCCACATTCCTCTACCCCTCCACTGAGTCATTTAAAGAGTAAAGTCATTATCTCATGGACATATCCATTCACCTACAAGAAATCAACACAACTAAAATGCACAAAAATAATTTACAAAACCTTGATTTTAAATGCCATATCTCAGTTTCCCAAGATGGTAGACCTTAGTGTCTCATTTGTTGGGATACATTTGGTTCTCTGGACAAATTTCCCTAAAAGAAATTGTACATAACTATAGAAGTTATAGGAAATGGGGCAGCACGGGGAGACAAAACAGTGAGAGAACACAAGAAGGTGAAGGGAAATGAAAATGTATTTCTTTTAATTCAGGATTTAACTTTTTCTCCTTAAGCTGAAAAAAAGTATGACTTGATTTCTCTAAATATTGGCTCTACTGGGCAAGTCACTTAACCCCAATTGCCCTCCAAAAAGAAAAAAACCAATCAGATAAATAAATAAATGTTGGCTCTAGACTGGGGACAGGAGGAGTTGCTTATTAGTGCATACCCATGTGCCCTTGTTAACTTGCTCAGCCTGAAGAAAAATGAAACAGATCTGGTTTGAGAAGCTGGATTCCTTCCATGAAAGGGATGTGGGCCATATGGGCTCAGTATAAGTCCCACTGTATGAAAACGAAGGTATTGCAGGGGGTAAGAAGAGAGGAGATTATGGCCAAGTATTCTTTTGCTGCTCTGGACATTCTCCAACTCTCAGAATCCACCTTTCTACATTGACTATGTGCTGCTAATCAGGGCTTGATCCAAGTAAGAAATCAAGTGCTCTTTGGAATATCCAGAAAAAGTCAGGTACATTGTATTTGTCTTTGGGGCCGAAGCATCAACACAGGAAGGAATCTGTAGGTAAAGGGAACCTGACCATCCATACTTTTTTCTGATTTCACCTTCACCAGTACTGTGCTCAGGAATATACCCCATAGAATAAGAGATATCCGTTGCTTTGTTTTGATTCTTTAGTCAGTCAACAAGCATTTATCAAGTGCCTACTCTTTCTAGCAAAATGGACAGAGCACTGGGCCCAGAGTCAGGAAGACCTGAGTTCAAATCTAGCCTCAGCCACTTTCTAGTTATGTGACCCTCACTTAATTCTGTTGGACTCAGTTTCCTCATCTGTAAAAATGAACTGGAGAAGGAAATTTCAAATCATTCCAGTACCTTTGCCAAGAAAATCCCAAATTGGGTCACGAAGAGTTGGACACAACTGAACAACAACTCTGTGCCAGACATTGTCCTAAGCCCTGGGATACCAAGATAGACAAAAGCCAGTCCCTATTCTCAAGAAGCTCTCATTATAATGGGTGAGACTTTATAATTATTATTTTATTTTATTTGATCCTCATAACAACCCTGGGAGGTAGGTGCTATTTTTATCCCCATTTTATAGATGAAAAATAGACAAATAAAGGTGACTAACCTAGGGTCACACAGCTGGGAAGTATCTGTGGCCAGATTTAAACTCTACTAGTTTTCCTGACTCCAGGCCCAGCACTCTATCCATGGTGCCATCTAATTGCCTCTGTGGGCCCTAGAAATATATAGCAGGTAATCTCAGAGGGAAGGCATTGTTGGAGCCAATAAATTTCTATAAGAAAGGAGGGGAATTTTCTCTCTACTGGCCAGACTTTGTGCCTCCTTGAGTTCCTGTAGACTCTTGAATATTTCTCCATATTTTTTGGTGCCTTTTTCTTAAAGCATCAACCCTTAATTCAACAGTCATTGTGAAGAGCCTTCTAAGCTCAAGAGATTGTACTAAGCACTGAGAACATAAAGACAAAAATGAAAAATAGGGGCGGAGCCAAGATGGCGGAGTAGAAACAGCTCGTCCAAGCCTCTCTGCCCCCAGATTCCCCCCAAACTATGTAAAAGGGGACTCTGAACAACTTCTGAAGCCCCAGCACCCACAGAACGACACAGAGAAGCTAACCTCCCGCTGAGGACAGCCCAGCAGCCCTGCAGGAAGGAACAGCGCAGAGGTCTGGACCTGGCAGCGCGCAGAGCACAAGAGCCAAGCCGAGCCCAGGTCCGCCTGAGCCGAGGTTTTAGCCCCAGGGCGGCAGGGCCAGCAGCCAGCTGGAGGAACCCCAGAACACCAGGAGCTGTGGCGACTCCAGAATTATCAACATAGACTTGCCTAGGACAAAGTAAGAGGTTAGTGTCCTATGGACTTTGGGACCTGTATTTGGGGAATGCGTCAGCTCCCTCCCCTGGGGGCTAGAAGCCGCTGAGGACAAACTCCATTTTGTAGTTTTCAGAGGCATTTCCGGCTCCCAGCCTACAAATCTTGGGGAGATCCAGCGATCAGTCTTGGGGGGTAATCGCTCTTGCTTTAACCTCCCTGGATCTGGATTGTGATCTAGGGTGGAAGTTGTGGGTGGGTTTACAGCTTGCCAGAAACGGAAGTTGCCCCCCACACGTTCGGGACGAAAATTCCTCTATCTGGCCTTAAAGCCATAGTGTGGCAACAAGCCCAAAAGTCAAGCAATTAAGTGGCAACATGCCAAGGCAAAGGAAACAGAAAAATGCAACCCTAGACTCCTATTTTGGGGGCATAGAGCGGGAAAAGGACTGTGAGGTCAGAAGTCCTGCTCCAAAAGCCCCAGGGGAAAACATGAGCGGGTTGCAGGCCATAGAGGACCTTAAGAAGGACTTTAAAAATCAAATAAGAGAAGTGGAGGAAAAATTGGAAAGAGAAATGAGAAGGATGCAGGAAAAGTATGAAATGAGGGTCAACAGCCTGACTGAGGAAAACAACACCTTAAAAAATAGACTAACTCAAATGGCAAAGGAGGCCCAAAAGGGCAATGAGGAGAAGAATGCCTTAAAAAGTCGAATTTGCCAGATGGAAAAAGAATCTCAAAAGTTCACTGAGGAGATTCATTCCTTCAGAGTTAGACTGGAGCAAATGGAAGCTAGTGACTTTATGAGAAATCAAGATGCTGTTAAGCAGATCCAAACAAACGAAAGATTAGAAGGCAATGTGAAATATCTCATGGGAAAAACCACTGACCTGGAGAATACATCCAGGAGAGACAATTTAAAAATTATTGGACTACCTGAAAGCCATGATCAAAGAAAGAACCTAGAAATCACCCTTCAAGAAATTCTCAAGGAAAACTGCCCTGATGTTTTAGATCCAGAGGGCAAAATAGAGGTTGAAAGAATCCACAGATCACCTCCTGAAAAAGATCCCAAAAAGAAAACTCCCAGGAATATTATAGCCAGGTTCCAGAATCCCCAGATCAAGGAGAAAATACTACAAGCAGCCAGGAAGAAACAATTTCAAGATTGTGGAAACACAATCAGAATAGCCCAGGACCTGGCAGCTTCTACACTGAGGGATCAAGGGCATGGAATATGATATTCCAGAGGGCAAAAGAGCTGGGAATGAACCCAAGGGTCACCTACCCAGCAAAACTGAGTATTTTGTTTCAGGGGAAAATATGGTCATTCAGTGGAATAGAGGACTTTCAAGCATTCTTGAGGAAAAAACCAGAATTGAATAGAAAATTTGACATCCAGACACAGGAAGGAAGAGATGCCTGAGAAGGTAATCGGGGAAGAGAGATCAAGGGGAACTTATCAAAGTTGAACTATTTACATTCCTATATGGAAAAGCAATAACTGTGACTGATGATATCTTTCTCACTATGAAAATAATGGAAGAAGGGGGTGTGGTCATATGAATACATATGTGAATGTGTGTGTATATGGTTACAGTTATATATGGATAGAGGGCATAGGTTGAATTTGTTGGGAAGGGAGAATACTCAAGGGATGAAATTATGAGGTGAGAGAGGAAAGTGGCAAGAGGAGATGGGGAGAGACAGGGTAGGGTAAACTATCCCATGTAGAAGAAGCAGGGGGAAGTGGCTGCAAAGGAGGGGGAGAATAAGGAAGGCTAAAAAGGCAAAACCACATTCACATTGAATTTGGTTCAGGGAGAAAATGACATACATACTAAATGGGATATCTCAACCTGCAGCAGGATAGGGGGAAGGTAGATGAGAGGAGGGATGATGGATGGGAGGGCATCCTTGGGGTGAGGGGAGGTTGGAAGTACCCACTATAGAAGAGGGACAAGATCATGTAGGGAATGGACCAGGTGGGGGGTGGGATGAGTGGGAGGGAATTATAAGCAGCCTTGTACAATATATCTACTGTGATAATGTTTTGCATAGCTAGACATGTACAACATATACTGAATTACTTATCTCCCAAGAAGGAATGGGTGACAAGGGAGGAAGGAAATGGATCTCAAATTCGAGATCGTAACATTAAATGTTTCAAATATATATAAATACTATTATTAATACTCTTTTCCTTGTAATAGGGAGATAAGATGTGCAGGCATTGGGACACAAAGATTCACCTTCCTCTAATGGAAAAGTCGATGGGGGTATGGGAGAAGGTATGGGAGAGAGCAGATTGGAGGAAGCGATATCTTGTGGGACTACTATTCTGGGAGGTTGGGTAGGGGAATAATGGGGGGAAAATGATTGTAATCCAAAATCTGGCGGAAATGAATGATGTAAAACAGAAGTTAATAAGGCATTTGTTTAAAACACACACCAAAAAAAATGAAAAATAGTTCCTTCCTTCAAGATGGTAAAAAGCATCTCCTTCTCTTGAGAAGCAGTCACTCGAATTCCTCATAGAAGCCACTTTTTTCCCCATATCTGTGATTCTCTTGTACAGGAAGTTCAAAGAAATAAGCAGTTTTGTGATCCATTCTTTTCTAATTAGGAACTGTCATCAATCACTATGAAAAAATTAAGCTTAAGATCTACTGGTAGATGTGGAAAAACTCCCATTTCTATGTTGTGTGTTTAAAACAGGTGAAGGACTGCTCAAAAAGGCTGGACTTCCCATTTGTATTATATTAAAGAATTCAAAACAAAAAGTTCTTTTCTTCAACAAAAAGGAAGAAATGGCCATATTTGAGGAGATGTCTGATGGTGAGATTGAAGGTATGGCTTTCATTTTGTAGAAATCAAGAAAATCATAACATTGGAAAGGAATTTAGAGAAAGTTAATCCAAATTGTCATTTTACAAATGTAAAAATAACTTTCCTAGAAGAAATGTAAGGTTATATGTCTTTTAAAAATTTATTTAACATTTTATTTTCCCCCAATTGCACATAAAAACAAATTTTAACCTTCATTTTTAAAACTTTGAGTTCCAAATTCTCTCCCTTCCTACTCTACCTCATTGTGAAGGCAAGCAATTCAATATAGGTTATACATGTGTAGTCATGCAAAACATATCCATATGTAGCAAGCACCCTAGCATTCCCAGGATGGCTGCTAGCACAGGTTCTTTGATCTGCTTTTCTAAAGGAAGCAACTCAAAAAAGGGTTAACAATCTTACTTTAATTACTCAAACATATATCATTTACCTAGTTCAGGAGGGAAAGTCAGCACCCTGAACTTGAGAGAATACAAACAGAAATTACAAGCAGACAAAAATATAGACAGAGAAAATAACACAATTCAGTAGACCAACACACAGGGCTTCCAGCTGTCTGACCATCAAATACATATAGATAGTCACCAGAGAGGAAAGCACCAGCATCTGAGTTTTCAAAGTCAGGGGGGCTCAACAGCTTCAGAGTCTCATCTGGCCAAATCACACAGCTCTTCCCAAAGTGAGCCCCAAAGCAAAACCTGGCCTCAGAGATATATAGCCTTCTCCTGGGTCACAGACCATCACAACCCTGTGACTCACTTAACTATAAAGTAACAAAAGTTGTGCCTTCCTGAAAAACAAGCCTCCCACCACAGGCTTCATGTGAGCACCTGTAGCCTATCAGGGGGCAAGGAAGATCTTCAAATTCCTATTACCATTACACCATGTTGTAATAGTCATGTTGTAAAAGAAAACATAGACAAAAAAATTCAATAAAAATAAAGTGTTTTTTTTTTAAGTATGCTAGAACCTAGAAATCATCCTTTAAGAAATTCTCAAGGAAAATTGCCCTGATGTTTTAGAACCAGAGGGCAAAATAGAGATTGAAAGAATCCACCGATCACCTCCTAAAAAAGATCCCCAAAAGAAAACTCCTAGGAATATTATAGCCAGGTTCTGGAATTTCCAGATCAAGGAGAAAATATTACAAGCAGCCAGGAAGAAACAATTTGAATATTGTGGAAACACAATCAGGATAACACAGGATCTGGCAGCTTCCACACTGAGGGATCGAAGGGCTTGGAATACAATATTCTAGAGGTCAAAGGATCTGGGATTAAAACCAAGAATCACCTACCCAGCAAAACTAAGTATCACGTTTCAAGGGAAAATATGGTCATTCGGTGGAATAAAGGACTTTCAAGTATTCTTGATGAAAAAAACCTGAGTTTAATAGAAAATTTGACATTCAGATACAAGAAGCAAGAGAAGCATGAGAAGGTAAACAGGGAAAAGAAATCATAAGGAACTTATCAAAATTGAACTATTTACATCCCTACAAGGAAAAACAATAATTGTAACTGATGAAACTTTTCTCAGTATGAGAATAGTTGAAGGGAATAGAAATGTGTATACACACACACACACACACACACACACGGGCATATGAATACATATGTGAATGTGTGTATATATGTATACAGGTATACATGTACTTCAAATTGTGTTTCAATAAGAAAGACTAAGAAACACAAATGTCACATAAGAGTTCTGACTTCTAAAGTGAAACAAAGGCCCAAATTAGGTTTTTAAGGTTAGAAAGTACCTTGGACAGCCTCTAGAATTTTTTACATGCATAGTTAATGACATATTAAGAAATGTGAAGTAACCATGGCAAGATAAAACACATTCTTCTGGTTCACCTCAACTATAAAGACACAGTGTAAAATGAAGAAGAGAGGTCTCTTAGAAGAACTTAGTAACTACTGCTAAGTGTTAAAATAAGAAAAGGGAAAAAAAAAACCTTTCTACTCAAAATAATTCTAATTTATAAATATTTAATCTCAGACAATGCACCCTGGACTCAATTTATGCTGCAGTATTATGGTTGTTACGGATCAACACCCTTAGTAGCCCTATCTGTGACAGGCGAAAACAAGAGTTATCTTCTAACGTGCAAAAGTGAAAAAGAGCTTCAATTTAAGGTAAGATTAAGTCTCTTGAGTCTTACTTTCATTTCTAGGAAAAACATTAGAAATAACTCCCAGTTCCTGAGTCTAAAACCAATGTCCATCGAATAAAGAACAAGAAACAAAGAACTATAATAATGGAAGACCACCTACATTTGCCAAGTCAGTAAATTACATTTGCCTTTTGCTCATAGGGTAGGCCCAACACCAATATCAAAACCTAGGTCATTATGACAGTTAGCTGGCCCATCCATCATGGATTATAACCTATAAAGTGACTTGCCATATTAGTCTGAAGAAAGAGTGAAAGCATCATTGCTGTTGTTGTTTTCAGTGATGAATCTTGCCTTTAAGTTAATTCTAAGTGAAACCATTTAAATAACTACCTAAATAAAAGATAATTAGTGATGTAAAAGTGTCAAAGGAAAAAAGATGCCATAAGGTATCTCAAGTACCAGTGGTTTTTCAGTCAGGTCCCCATTTGGGGTTTTCTTGGTAAAGATACTATGGTAGTTTGCCATTTCCTTCTCCAGCTCATTTTACAGATGAGGAAACTGAGACAAATAGGATGAAGTGAATTGACCAAGTTCACACAGTACCAGTATGCCTAGATATGAGCAAAACTCAGAACTAACCCCACCCCCTTGCCTACATGTCCCTGATTACCTCACCTTTCTGTCCCTTAATACCTCATCTCCCAGCCCACAGCAGGTTTTCCTCTATAAGAATCTTTAGCTTCTCCTGACTAGTGGGTTTCTCCCTTAAGGAGCCATTTCCCTAAAGTGACTGCCTCCCTTGGGGGGTGGAGGGGCCCTCTCCCTTGGGGAGGCTGTCTCTCTTAAGGAGCAGCTGTCTCCCTTGAGGAACTGGTCCCACCTTTACACTGGGGACTCCCTTAAGTTGCATCTCCCTTAAGGGGCAGAGGAGCCTGTCTGGTGTGTTGTGTTACCCAAAATAAACACCTTTACTTGATTTGGAGACAGCCTGAGTAAATTCTTTCCAGGCAACCTCGCCACACATACCATACACCTGAACATTTTGGGGTACCCCTGAACCTCAACAACATTCTACAGGTTTTTATAGAGCAATGAAACAAAGGAAGGGGACTCAAGTATTCTTATCATTATCTTAGTCTGTCATATCCTGGAAGTAGCATGGCAGTAAGGCTTTTGTTCTCTAGGTGCCATAAAGTCTTAGGAAAAGTCAGTTAACTCTTTTTTATATGCATTCACATTACAAAGGATGCTCTTGAGAGCTGACTTCTAGGCCAGAACCCAAAGCCTCATCATCTGCATAAGAACTGACCACCTAAGAATTCAAATATTTTGGTTTTGAACAACTAAAGTCTTGGGGCAGAGCCTATTGGTCTTAGAACTCAAACACCATCCTTTTAAGTGTAACTCATAACAAAGAACTCAAGAGCTAACTTAACAAAAAGTCGCATCTCAAAGAGGTCTTTGATATTAAAGTCTACTCCCATTGGGTAATTATCTGAGTCCTGGATCAGGCCTCTTTGGCTCCCAACAGAAAGGGAGAGATAAGAGTAGGGTAAATTATCTCACATAAAAAAGGCAAGAGAAAACTGTTACAATGGAGAGGAAGGGCAAATTTGGTTTAAGGAGGGAATAACATATACACTCAATTGGGTATCTTACCCTACAGGAAAGTAGCGGGGGAAGGGGTCAATAGGGGCAAGGATACAAGGGAGGACAGATTGGGGGAGAGGGTAGTTACAAGCAAACACTTCTGAAAAGGGACAGGGTTAAAGTAGAAAATAGAATAAGTGGAAGTGGGATAGGATGGAAAGAATTACAGTTAGTCTCACAATATAACAACTGTGGAAACGTTTTGCATAACTACACATGTATAACCTATATTGAATTGCTTGTCTTCCCAGTGGGGGTGGGTGAGGAGGGAAGAAGGGAAAGAATCTGGAAACCTGGAAAGTTTTAAAAACAAATGTTAAAAAATTTGGTTTTTACATGCAACTGGGAAATAAGATATACAGGCACAGCGGTATAGAAATCCATCTTGCCCTGTTAGAAAGTTAGGGGGGAATGGGAGAGGATATAAGAGACAGCAGATTGGGAGAAGGGGTATTCAGTAGGCTCACTATCTTGGGTGGGGGTAAGGGAAAGACAGGGAGAAAATTTGTAACTCAAAATCTTGTGGAAATGAATGTTGCAAACTAAAAAATAAATAAATAAAATATTAATTAAAAAAAAAAAAAGAACAAAACAAAAGCATGGTTTTCAGGTTAAGAACCCCTGCTCTTAGTATATACAAGTATCTAGATGTTTGCCAGTATAGAAAAAACCTTAATAAAAAACTGAATTTTTCAATTCTTGGGAGTTTTCTTTTTGGGATCTTTTTCAGGAGGTGATTGGTGGATTCTTTCAACCTCTATTTTGCCCTCTGGATCTAAAACATCAGGGCAATTTTCCTTGAGAATTTCTTGAAGGGTGATTTCTAGGTTCTTTCTTTGATCATGGCTTTCAGGTAGTCCAATAATTTTTAAATTGTCTCTCCTGGATGTATTCTCCAGGTCAGTGGTTTTTCCCATGAGATATTTCACATTGCCTTCTAATCTTTCATTTGTTTGGATCTGCTTAACAGCATCTTGATTTCTCATAAAGTCACTAGCTTCCATTTGCTCCAGTCTAACTCTGAAGGAATGAATCTCCTCAGTGAACTTTTGAGATTCTTTTTCCATCTGGCAAATTCAACTTTTTAAGGCATTCTTCTCCTCATTGCCCTTTTGGGCCTCCTTTGCCATTTGAGCTAGTCTATTTTTTAAGGTGTTGTTTTCCCATCAGGCTGTTGACCCTCATTTCATACTTTTCCTGCATCCTTCTCATTTCTCTTTCCAATTTTTCCTCCACTTCTCTTATTTGATTTTTTTTTTTTTAAAGCAATTGGGGTTAAGTAACTTGCTCAAGGTTACACGGCTAGTCATTATTTATGCGTGGGTGCTCATTTTCTGAGGCCGGATCTGATCTCGGGTCATCCAAACTCCGAGGCCGGCGCTCTTACTCACTGCGCCACCTAGCCGCCCCTTTAGGGCAATTGGGGTTAAGTAACTTGCCCAAGGTTACACGGCTAGGTTTTTGTTTGTGTGGATTAAGTGTCGGAGGCCGGCTCCGAACTCAGGTCCTTCTGATTCCAGGGCCGGCGCTCTATTCACTGCGCCACCTAGCCGCCCCTTCTTATTTGATTTTTAAAGTCCTTCTTAAGGTCCTCTATGGCCTGCAACCCGCTCATGTTTTCCCCTGGGGCTTTTGGAGCAGAACTTCTGACCTCACAGTCCTCTTCCCCTATGCTTCAACCCTCTTTGCCCCCAAAGTAGGAGTCTAGGGTTGCATTTTTCTGTTTAATTTGTTTCCTTTGTCTTGGCATGTTGCCACTTAATTACTTGACTTTTGGGCTTGTTGCCACACTATGGCTTTAAGGCCAGATAGAGGAATTTTTGTCCCGAACGTGTGGGGGGCAACTTCCGTTTCTGGCAAGCTAGAAACCCACCCACGACGTCCACCCCAGATCACAATCCAGATCCAGGGAAGTTAAAGCAAGAGCAATTACCCCCCAAGACTGATCGCTGGATCTCCCTACAGTTCGCAGGCCAGGAGCTGGAGCTGCCTCTGAAAACTACAAAATGGTGTGTCTCCTCAGCTGCTTCTAGCCCCCAGGGGAGGAAGCTGATGCATTCCCCAAATACTGGTCCCAAAGTCCATAGGGCACTAACCTCTCACTTTGTCCTAGGCATGTCTATGTTGATAATTCTGGAATCGCCACAGCTGCTGGTGTTCTGGGGTCCCACCAGCCGGCTGCTGGCCCTATCGCCCTGGGGCTAAAACCTTGACTCAGACATTTGGCTGTGCTAGGCTCCCCGCTCTGCTCCCCGAGCTCTGCGCGCTGCACTGCTGGCTCCCAGACCTCTGCGCTGCTCCTTCCTGCAGGGCTGCTGGGCTGTCCTCAGCGGGCGGTTGGCTTCTCTGTGTCGTTCTGTGGGTGCTGGGGCTCCAGAAGTTGTTCAGAGTCCCCTTTTACATAGTTTGGAGGTAATCTGGGAGCAGAGTGGCTTGGACGAGCTGTTTCTACTCCGCCATCTTGGCTCCACCCCCGAATTTTTCAATTCTTAAAAAATAAATTTATTTCTTCCCATTTAGGCTGTCTGTGGCCCAACATTATAACATCTGAGATGTTTTCCTTTCTTCTTTCCTATAGGATGTTGATTTTCCAGACAAGATTGAAGATGGGGACAAGAATATCTTATTCTGGCTAACCACTGTTGTAGGCAGTGAAAAGATAGAATTGAAGTCATTCTTATACCCAGAACATTACCTGGCATGTGAGGAAAACAACCCTGACAAGCTGGTTTTAAAGGAAGAGTCCAACAGTGAGGCTACGTCTACAATGTTCACTTACGTGAGATGTAAGAAAAAAGAAGAAACCTATACTGTGAGAAATGAGTAGTTCTCCCTTCTATTCGATAACTAATTATTGAATCAGGACCAAGG
Organism: Gymnobelideus leadbeateri; assembly: GCA_011680675.1. NCBI lineage: Eukaryota > Metazoa > Chordata > Mammalia > Diprotodontia > Petauridae > Gymnobelideus > Gymnobelideus leadbeateri. The sequence goes on from WOXC01006772.1 coordinate 122,192, forward strand.
TTTTTCCCCTTTTCTTCTTCTTCATCCAGAAACCACCCAGTGTGGGAAATCTCAAATATTTATCCAGGCCAAGATCTAATCACACAGTAAAAGAAATTCTAATTTTAGGTTAATGAGTGCATTCCTGCTCATTGTGCTTTCTCCAATCAGTTGGGGAAAATGTTGATTCTCCCTTTTGTTAGACAGGTGATGTGTAAATAGATAAGTCCCTTTGACCAAGATTTGGGTGACCCAAGTCTCAGACTGAGACCCTTATGGTAATATAATCCACATCCCATTGTGTTAACCAATTAGAGTTAATTGGTTCTCTTCAGGAATACCTAGTCTTCAAAGGGCATATAAACTGCGAGCCAACCACCATGTGGGGTCTTTAGTCTAAGACAGACAGCAAATGACCATCCTTTTATTAATAAATATTCTGGCCTTATTAATAAAATGATTGAGTTGCCCAGAAATTATATCTCTCAGAATTTTTTAATCATTATAGAACTTTACAGCTGTATAGGATTTTAAAAACAATAACATCTCATTGCAGTTCCTAACAAGCCAAATGCTGTTATTTTCAGTTATTCAATCAAAATCTTCCCAAGGAAGTAGGCAACAATATAAAGTATTTTAAGACCTATATGTAAAAAAAAAAGTTGTATTAAATTATAATTAAAGTAACAACTGTGACTGTAGCATTGAATTTATCTCCTGACATATAATAGTGATGTTATGAACCATAAAAATCTAATGAGAATTTTAAATATAAACTTAATACATCTTAAGCAGAAGTATTTGAATTCTAAAGAGGTCCGAGAATTAACTTGAATAAATTTCTCAGGGGAGTAATGGTATATTAAGGATTCAGTTCAATTCAATGAGCATTTATTAAATTCTCACTGTATGTACTGTGCTAAATGCAGGGATAAAAAGACAAAAATAAAAACAGTTCCTGCCCTCAGGAAGTTTCCATTCTTCAGTAATGTGCAATATGAAAGGTATCCAACAAGATGGCTAAAAAAAACACTATTCAACATTGAGCTTAGGAGAATGACAAAGCCTACAACAACAATAACATTTTGCTTCTTCCATGGTCTTTATGGTCAAAGTATTTGTCACGTTCAGAAGAACCTGCTCACAATAAGTTGCTCCATACTTAGCAAGGACAGTCTCAGACACTAGATCTAGCTCTAAGATTATGCCAAAGCCTCTATAGCTTGGTAGAAACTACCAAACCTTATATTGTATGGATATAGTCCTTGAGAATTCAGGATTACGTCTCTACATCATAATTGATTGATGAAGCAATAAGCATTTATTAAGTACCTACTATATACCAGACAAGGGTAGCTAGGTAGAGCAATGGATAGAATACCAGGCTTGGAGTCAGAAAGACTCATCTCCCTGAGCTCAAACCTGGCCTCAACCACTTACTAGCTATGTGACCCTGGGCAAGTCACTTTACCCTGTTTGCCTCAGTTTCCTCATCTGTAAAATGAGCTGGAGAAGGAAATTACAAACCACTCCAGTATCTTACCAAGAAAACCCCCAAATGGGGTCATGAAGAGTTGGCTATGACTAAGCAACAACATGTACCAGTCACTACAGTAAGCTCTAAGCATATAATGTCAAAAGTGAAATAATCCCTGCCCTCAAGGACCTTATCTTCTAACATTTCAGTGAGGCTTCAGTCACTTTTTTAAAAACATAACTAAATTATGAGTATGTATATATGTGAATACATACATATATATGTACATACAACTTTGTGGTTTACAAGGTACTTTTGACACAACAATGCTTTGAGGCAGGTGGCTATATATAAGTGTATATATAAGCTATATATATATACATACACACATACATACATACATATGTTATTATTATGCCTATTTTACAAATTGGGAAACTAAGCTTTAGAAAAGCATGAAATTTGCCTAGAGTCACAGAACTAGTCAGAATTACAGCTCAGTCTTTAATCCTGGTCTTTTGGCTAAAAATCCAGTGGTCTTTCCCCAGCGATATCCTTCCTCCCTTTCCCAAAGCATCAGGATTCATAAATGTGCCCCGGTATTTACTTCAACCACAATGGAGAATGAGCTCAAACCCATTATATAACAATTATACAAATTACCTGCCTTTCAATGTACTTAGATCATGACAGTATCAAATGCTTACCCTCTGGGGATTTCCTGAAACACTTCACAAAAAGTATGGCTAAAACACTGGTATCCTATTGACCCCTAGCACTTATTAACAGTAACAGTGACTTACTGACTACAAGCATTCACATCATGGTCAGAAGAAGGGATACAAGGCCATTCTCAAGGTCTCTTTTAAGAACTTTGGAATTGATTGTGTGACATGGGAGACACTGGCACAGGACCACTCAGCATGGGGTGGCCTCATCAGAGAAGGTGCTGTGCTCTACAAGCATACCAGAATTGAAACAGCTCGAAGGAAACACAGTGCACAAATTTAGAGTATCCATCCCAAATGTTCACATGCACTAGCCCTGCCAGACCTGTGGTAGAGCACCCCGAGCTCATATTAGTCTGACCAGCCACAGTTAGACACATTGAAACTTGACTCCCACACAGTGATGTCATTTTGGTCCTCCTCGAGAACAAAAGACAAGAAACTGTACAACTCCCTCATTTCATAAATATTCCCTGTTCTATTTAATTGTATGTTCTAGTCTCAAACCTGAAACCTGCCTCCTTTATTTTCACACTGTGTTGTCCACTCTAGAATGGCATCTGTCCTTCCTGGGACCCTGCCCTCTGCACTTGGCTCCTAAGAGCTTTAGACTTCCCATTTCAGACAGGTGGTAGATTAATGATCACTACTGCCCCCGTTAGCCGGTCAGAAGGTCATGCTAAAACTGACAGCTTGGCCATGGCACTCCTCCCCATAAACTATAAAAATTCCAAATGGATTGAACTAAATAACATTTAATCAGATGGAAACTAGAAGATATGCAACAGTATGCTTATTTTAACTATGGGAGGAACATAAACTTATTACTATTGAAACAAGAGAAGACATTATTTAAATATGGACATATTTAAAATTCTTGTGTCCCCTCCCCCAAACAATAAAACTAAGATAAATAATCACCAACATTTACATAGTGCTTTGAAGTCTGCAAAGTGTTGTTTCAAATATTGTTTCATTTTGTCCCCACAACAGCCCTGGAAGGTAGTTTCTATTCTTATCCCCATTTCACAGATGAAGAGACAAAGGTTAAGTGATTTGTCCAGGATCAAACAGCTAGTTAGTGACTGAGTCGGAAGTAGAACTCCTTGTTGTCATTCAATCATTTCAGTCATGTCCAACTCTTCAGGACCCCATTTGGGGTTTTCTTGGCCAAAAAAAGTGCTCTATCCACTGTGTCATCTAGGTAGTCCTTGAATCCAAATCTGGTGCATTGTAGATAGCATGCCAGGCCTGGACTCAGGAAGACTCAGCTTCCTGAGTTCATATCTGGCCTCAGAAGCATACTAGCTGTGTGACCCTAGGCAAGTCACTTAACCAGTTTGCCTATTTGAGCCAGAAAAGGAAATAGCAAACCATTACAGTATCTTTGCCAAGAGAACTCCAAAAAGGGTCACCAAGAGTCAGACACAACTCAAACAACTGAACAGCAACAATAATCTACCACAACTCAAACAACTGAACAGCAACAATAATCTACCATAGTACTACCTAGTTGCCCAAAAAAGGAAATGTCCATAGGAAATTATGCCAGATAAGAGCTTGATTTCATGAATTTATAGATGTAGCACCTTGGAACACCTCCTAACTTGCATGTAGATCCCCAAAACAAGATTGAAGATATTCTATGAGTCTGTAACCATTCAAAACCATACTGGGTGAGCCCCCACCAATGTATTTCCCTTTACTAGTCAACTAGAAGTTGTTGATAGTCCAAAGAAAAGAGGTTGTAATCAAGCAATTCTCTTATAAACTTGTGGCACACCCTCCCACAAGTATACACATCATTAAATGTGAACAAAAGACATAAGCAGACCATAAATGCATAGAGATACTCATGATACCAGGCATATACATGGAAACATAGATAAGGAACATGTGTGGAGTGGGAACACATGGGGAATGGCATACATGTAAAGGACACATATAACCAGGGCTTATTTGCAGAGGGACACACGGAATATGCAGGAAGTATCATTCATCAGTCACTACAAAGACTCCCATGTCTTCTCATGATTTCACCATACAGCTTCTATCAGGCTTGCTCCCCACTGGTCACGTGTGTCATTCAGAGGCAGCTGATAGAGTGCCAGGCCTGGAGTCAGGAAGACCTGAGTTCAAATCCATCTGCAGATACTTACTGGTTATGTGACCCTGGGCACTTAACTTACTTAAGCTCTGTCTGCCTGTTTCTTCAACTGCAAAATGAGGTAAATAATAGCACTCTACTTCACAGGATTCTTGTAATGGTCAAATGAGATAATATTTATAAAGAGCTTAGGACAGTGCCTGGCACAGAGAAGGCATTTAATAAATACTTACTCCTTTCCCAATGCACAGTCTCTACTGAACACACAGTCTCTTCCAGGCTTTTCTTCCTACTGGTACTGTGTGGGTGCTGCACATGATGCTCCCCTGGTCCTGTGGTTTCCTGAAGTTTCCTGCCAGCACGAGCATTATAAATGGAGTTGTAAAGTTTCTTTCTTTTCCAGTTTTTGCTCCACATAGAGCCCCTATCTGGTTTTCTATCCCTTTCCCAAAGGAAGAGGAGGCTCTTCTGTTGCCCTATTAATACAGTTTTAAAACTCTTCCAATGACAGCTTTTTTCAGAAATCAAAAGTTCTAAGATAGCAAGTTATCAGACTTGGGAGGAAAAATACTTTACTGGGGCAGCTAGGTGGCACAGTGAATAGAGCACTAGCCCTGGAGTCAGAAGGACCTGAGTTCAGTTCCGGCCTCAGATACTTAATACAAAAACTAGCCATGTGACCTTGGTCAAGTCACTTAACCCCAGTTGCCTTCCAAAAAGCAAAAAAGAAAAAGAAAAATACTTTATTTTAGGGAGTGAAATAAAATGAACTCTTTCCAGATTTTCCCCCCATAATGAGCAGTGTTCACACCTTGAATAAAACAGGCTTTCTTCTCCTGGAGATTCTTTACCCAAAGCCAAGCACTTTGGAACACAATGACAGAGCTAGTGACACCACCAGCTAACTAGTTCTGTTGTAATTGATTTTGGTCTTTTCAAACTTTGTTTCCTGAACACTAAAAATGGAATCTTCAACAGAGCTTCTTCAGTCTAGCCTACTGAGAGAAAGTCAAGGTAACCCAATTGCCAAAGGTCCTTTTTATACATATTCATTTCTGTAGAGCTTAACCACAGAAAACAATCCCAGAGAGCCTTTTGGGTCTGACCTTTTGCTGTAGTTGGGATACAATTCCATTCTATTACACAAATGAATCTAAGCAAGCATAAAAGCTTAGGTCAGAGGACAAAGTAAATGTCTGTCTCCTCCCCAGCAATATTCCTGACTTCCCATGAATATATAAGCCATCGAAGTCTTCCAGGAAAGGTAATACAAGAATGTGTTAGTAGCATCCTTGCTTAGCAGACATCTGAAACAAGATCTGAACCTGATTTTTCTTGACACCAAAAATGGCCCTCTATCCACTCTGCCATTTGGGTTCTCTATCAAATTAATTGAATTATTAATTATGGGATTATTATAAGGAAATGACTTTTTAAAAAGACATTCTATTTACACAGGAATGTTTTCATTCAATATGAATTCAATGAATTCATTCATTCAATAAGAGCAAGGAAAAAAAAACTGGTAACAATCCAAAAGTCTAAAGTATAAGAAACAGCAAAACAGATTTGGGTAAATTAACAAAATTGAGTATCATACAATAGGAAGGACAACTATGAAATCTATGCAGAAATGTGTAAACTTCTATTTGAAGTAATATCAAGTTTAAAAACAGAACTCAGATTGAAGTGTTACTTGTTATAAAATGTTATTTATTGCACCTATTCATATGTTTATGCTTAATTTTCATCGTAAAATTGGTTTAGTATTCAATCAATAAGTCAGTCATCTCCTTTGAAAACTATCATAGAACAAATGAAAATATATAGACAAGTGGAAAATATCAAGGAAACTAGGAACTAAGCAGAGACCTTGCTTTATGTGATGGCAAAAACTGAAGCAAACAGATATATTACATGAACAAAGTTGTTCAATTGTTTCAGTCATGTCCAGCCTCATTTTGGATTTTTTGGGCAAAGATACTGGAGTGGTTTGCCATTTCCTTCTCCAGCTCATTTTACAGATGAAGAACTGAGGCAAACAGGGTGAAGTTACTTGCCCAGGGTCACACAACTAGTAATTGTCTAAGGCCAGATTTGAACTCAAGAAGAGGAATCTTCTTGACTCCAGGCAAGGCACTCTATCTTTTGTGCCATCTTCTTCAATGGCTTGGAGCAGGAAATCAATCAATAAATCAACATTTATTATAAAGCAGATCAGTTGGAGTACAGCTCATCTGAGGGGGATTAATGTGTGATCTGCCTGGAAACATAGAATAAAGAAAGAGCCCTTAACCTAGGGTCTATGAAGGTGATAGATAGATAGATAGATAGATAGATAGATAGATAGATAGATGGATGGATGAATAGATAAAAAGATGATCAGACCTTCAGGGTCAGGGGCAGCTGGGTCTTGCCTGCTTCAGGCCTTAGGTGTACATCCAGTTCTGGACAGGCACGTTCCCCAAGAATGGAGTCACAAGCCAGGAGAGTCAAAGAGTAGCAAGACTTTATTCAGCAGCTTCTTTTCCAGTTACATCCTAATCTACATCCTAATCCCCAACCCTTTGAGCTTCCCTCCTTTTATTCCCCTTCAGCCCCTCCTTTCCCCAAGGCAAGTCTAGCTAAACCCAAGACAACAAGTCAGGGTCAAGGAACAGTGCTTATTTCACAGAACATCTGATTCTCTTCCACAGTGCTTGCAACATAAAGCACAGCAAAGTCGGCAAGTACTTTATGTAAAGCATGGTTTACTGCAGAGTCGGCATGTTCCCGAAATGCGTGTACACTCCCCCAAAAAAGACACATAGATAGATAAGGTACATAGAATTAGATAGGATAGAGAGAGATAACAAATCTGATAAAAGGGAAAATGGAATTCGTAACAGATAAGGAGGGGAAAGCAGGCAATAGTCAGACATACCCTAAGTTTTGGGAGAACAGATTACAAAGATTTCAGAGAAATGGTAGTTAAGATTCAAGGATAGAAAGTTCTCAAGGATTCAATTCTGATTTCACAAATGCAAATTAACATTAGGAAGAAAAATGACTGATGTGGATAGGAATGCCTCATTCAACAATTACCTTATATATATTTTTAAAATACATATAAATAAGGATAAACAACTAAAACTGAATTATAGAAAAGTCCAGTAAAAATGCTATTGGGATTTTAGCCCAGAAAAAGCTAAGACTTGCAATGAATGTTCAAGTGAGTAATGAGGGATTTTGGTTATATTAGTGACAAGAGGAAAACTGAGAAAAAATAGAACCACTGCTCAGGATAAAGTGTTGATAATAACAGACGATCAAGAAAAAGCAGAAATAGATCTTCAGAATGGAAAATTTGAAGGAAAATGCATAACGGGAAATTAAAATCCAAAACAAGTAAGAAGATGGAAAAAGATTACCAAGAGGGCTCGGTAAGTTCAACTCACCAGGCCCAGAAAGAATATATCCCAAAGCCTTGAAAGACATTAAAGGTTTCCTTTCTGAGCTGGGGAATACTAAGGAGCAGCAGGAGGGTTTTAGGACTACAACTAAAGGCTGCAATTTCTGAGTGTGTATTAGAAAGCATCACTAGGTGGCACACTGGATAGAGCAATAGGCCTGAAGTCAGGAAGACCTGACTCAAAGCTGGCCTCAGACATGTACTATCTGTGTGACCCTGAGTAAGTCACTTAGCCCTGTTTGCTTCAGTTTCCTAGTCTGTAAAATGAGGTGGAGAAGGAAATGGCAAACCACTCCAGTATCTCTGCCAAGAAAACCCCAACTGAAACAACAACTTAGAAAGAAAAGTAAGGATTTAGATGAGATGGTATAAGCTGATCAAGAACTAGCTGAAGCCTCATTTCTTTTCTAGACAGGGCTACAAGATTCTAGTCTCTCAATGGTAGAATCAGCTTCTGTGTGTTCTCTCTATGCAGGTGACTTCAGAATCCCTGCTTCTCTCTCTTCCAGTTCTCAAAGGCAGTTGGATCTGCCCCACTGCATATCCCTCCCATGAGGATCTCAGACTGAATGTGTCTAAAACAAGAAGCATTCTCTGCCCCCAGGCCTCTTACAGCTTCCCTGCTTCTCTGGAAGATGGTGCCATCCTCCCAGTCACCCAGGCTGGAATCACCCTTCCCTCCTCACTTGCTTTCATCCCTCAGATGCAGTCAGTTTCCAGGTCTAGTCTTTCCTGCCTCCTCAGCATCTCTTACATTTACTTTACATAGATTGTCATTCCCTTTACACTTCCTAAACTCACTTGCCTGCCATCCTAATTTAAGTATTTTTCACCTCAAGTGAACTAATATTACAGCATCTTCATTGGACTCCTGCCTACCAGTCTCTCCTCTTTCTAATTCATTTACACTGCCAAAAATATTCCTCCTAAATCACAAATCTGACCAGGTCATTCCCGCAATGAGGAGGAAGGGAATGAGGGAGTAACCATTCATAGAGTGCCTACTATGCACCAGTTACTGTCCTAAGCATTTACAAATATTCTCATTTTATTATATTAGCAATGCAATATTCACAATGCCTATGGCAATTATAAATAGACGTATGTGGTTATTAATCACAAAATATACCAGGCTCTCTCTATGGGGAATAAAGCTAGAACATTTATTAAAATACCAAATAAATGAGTCCCAAAACCAGAAAGTCAAAGCCATCAGAGTAGTTATGAAATTGGCACATGTAGTTAACATGGTAAACAACCACATTCCCAAGCCTTTAAAACAGAACAGGCTACCTCAGGCAAAGGTCCTTCTCTCCCCATTCACAGCAACTGCTCAGCTTCCAGAAAGCATGCTCCCAGCAGCTCTGGCCCCCCATAGTTCCAGTCCTTGGCAGTCCCCAACAAGAGTCCTTAGCAGAAATTCTGGCTGGCTCCAAAAGGGGTTTGCACCTCCACCTCTACCTCTGCCGCTACTGCTGCTGCCTCTGCTGCTGCTGCAGCCTCCGCCAGTCCCCACAGGAACTCTAGCTTTTTTTCCTCTTCCTCTTGCCCCACCCCTTCCTGTTATGTCAGCAAGTCCAATGGGGCATGGACTTTAAATCTTTAAATCCCATAACCCTTACATTTAGCCCCAAGATCTTTCATGCCCCTTACTTGGCAAAGATATATTAGGAATAACTGGTATCAACAGAATTTCACAACAATATAACAAGGATAGCACACAATAAACACAGAAAATAATATTTAGGGTGGGGCTTGAGCACAAGCCCCCCCTCATTTCCCCGAAACAAATGGGGCCCTGAAATCTTGGGGTAAGGGGCGAAGATCTCTTCTTCCATGGCTACTTGCTGCTGAAATAGGATGTAGAGCTGTCCCTGTCCCAAGGGGTCCCATTTGAGAGGTCAGTTCTTAATGTGCTTGATGCCAAGTCCAGGGGTGACACATCACCATTGCAGATGGGGGTGACATCCAGCTTAAGCTATCAGGCATCTACAGGTGGAGGGTACCAAGCCTGTGGAAACAAATCTAGCAAACAAGGTGAACAGACAAAAAGCCAAGAAAAAGCAAAGAGAAAACAACCAGACTACTGTAGCCTCACTCACGGTAGAATATATGAGTTAAGGGAACAATTTTGTAATCATCTTCTCTAGAATAAACAATAGTTACAGTGTTATCCCTCCCATGTGCTATAATCTCTGCAGCCTTTGGAATATCATCTGGCTTCCTTTTTACCCATACTTTAGCTCCCGATTTTATTCTATCAGTAGAACCAAATCCTTCAGTTCCTCTGACAGTCATTCTGGGAGGAGGGTCAGTTTTTACAAGTGGTATTGTTTCACTTGGACTATCCTATCATTTTTACAAATCTGTATGGGCCCTTCACCTAAATGTCACAATTTCTCCTTGATAATTAGAATCTATTACTCCAGCCAATACATGTATTCCTTGGGCTGCTAATCCTGATTTGGGTAAAATCTGTCCAAAGTGATTTCTAGGGATTCTTATGCATATCCCAGTGCAGATTTTTCTTTTCTTTTCTGTCTAACCAAAAGTCCTCTAAACAATGTAAATCATATCCCACCGAGCCAGGTGTTCCTGGGTATGGTGCTGGGACATCTGGCCTCAAGGTCCAATACTCAATATTTAGGATCTTATGCATTTGTTGTTTTCTAATTTGCAGATTTGGGGCCATCATTCTGGCTAGAGGTGTACTTCCTCCCAATGGTCTATTATTCAAATTACATAAAGCCATGAACAAATTATCTTTCCAATGTTGATATGAATTATTGGAACTTAACTTCCTTAACTGGTCTTTCAGTAATCCATTCATTCTTTCAATTAACCCAGATGCTTCTGGATAATGTGGAATATGATATATCCATTCTATATTGTTTAGCATACAACACTTCTTCATTTCATTACCTTTGAAATGTGACCCATTATCACTTTGAATCTGCGTTGGGGTTCCATAATATAGACTTATGAGATCTAGAGTTTTACAAGTGTCTTTCTGGGTTGCATTCTTATAAGGACAAGCCACTAGTACATCTGAATAGGTGTCAACACAAGTACTTATAAATCTGCATCCTTACCTTGGGCAAGTTACTTAACCCCAATTGCCTTCCAAAAAAAAAAAGCAAAAAAAAAAAATCTGCATCCTTTATCTTGTGGTAGTGGACCAATATAATCTATTTGCCAGATTTGGGCTGAGACTTTTCCTCTTGCTATCTCTCCAGTTACTACCTGAGGAACAGTTCGCTCCTTTTCCAATTGACGTATGTGACATTCTGCTGTTATCTGTTTTAACAGCGAATGAGAGATACTAATACTTTGATCTTGAGCCCACCAGTGTGTGGCCTGGACCCCCAAATGGCCAGCCATTTGGTGGACCCATTTTGCTAATACCTGGTCATCAGTTGTTGTCAAAGTAGGGACAATATATTCAGTAGCAATCTTTGCCAGTCGATCAGCCTGAGCATTGTACTCACATTCCGGAGTAGTGAGGGCCACATGAGCATCTACATGAAAAACTGACAAGTCAGTGACCAAAGACATGTTCCAGATATCTTCCCATAATTCTTTGCCCCAGACTAGTTTGCCATGAATTTCCCAATTTTGATTTTTCCACATGGGCATCCATGTAACTAACCCATTAGCTGCCGCCCATGAATCAGTGCATATATGACACTGTCCTCCTTGTTCTATTTTGATGGCTTAATGTACTGCCATAAGTTCAGCATACTGACTACTTCCACCTACCCCAGTACTTTCCAAAGTCCTTCTAGTACTGGGTTATAGGCCACTGCTTTCCAATGTCTTTTTTGGCCCAAATATTTCGCTGTCCCATCAGTAAACCATGCCTGTCTCTTTTGTTCTTCAGTTAGTCCATCATATCCCTCATTCCATTTTACAGAGGATTGTACCAACTGTTGCTTTGGCTCAGGGGGTGTGTCATTCCTCTCAATTTCTACATTTGCTAGAGATTCATATAGAGCAGAGACTCCACTTTGGCCTGTTTTCGCTCTATTTTGAACATACCACTTCCATTTGATTATACTAGCCTCTTGGGCATGTCCAATTCTGTGAGAAGCTGGGGTTCTCGTTACCCAGGTCATAATCAGGATTCCAGGTCTTAATATCACTTCATGGTCCACAATCAGTTGTTCAGTCTCCACCAAAGCAGCTAACAACTGCTAACAACTGCTTTTCAAAAGGTGTATACTGGACTCCAGATGAAGGGAGTTTCCTACACCAAAATCCCAAGGGTACATTTCAGCTTTGTTGTTTTTGCCATAAGCTCCAGTTTGCATAATCATCTTGTACAGTCACTTGTAATTCCACTGGACCATTTGGCATGGGCCACAAATGTATAGCAACCTTGGCTTCTTCAAAGCTTTACTCTGCTCAAGTCCCCAATTGAATTCATATTTCGAGTGACTCTATACAAAGGTTTCAAAATCTGTCCCAAATGTGGAATGTGGTGCCTCTAGTACCCAGACATTCCTATGAACTTTTGGGCTTTCTTCTTTTTTTTTTTTGAGGGCAATTGCAGTTAAGTAACTTGTGGCAAGCAGGTGAAAGTATATTGTGTACTCTGCCAAGTGAAAGCGAACTGGTCCCATTGTTTAGGGTCTATTGGGATGGTGAAGAAGGCATTTTGCCAAGTCAATAACTGCATACCAAGTCCCATTGAAGAGGGAAGGGTGATAAGGAGGGGGGGAGGGTAAGTGGTTCTGCCAGGGAAACCTCTCCTGGCATCCAGTCTGGAAGGAATTCACTAGGCTCAAGCAAACTTTGAAGCCGAAATTGTAAAGTTTATTGTTACGTTACGCTGTAGAGAACAGCGGGCTAGATTCTTACGGAACCTGCAAACTCACAGAGGCCGCAGACATAGTTTTAAGGGGTCAGTTATGCTAACTAGGTGAGTAAGGGTGGGATCAGGGAGGAGTTAAGGAGTGGTCAGTGCTCAAAGGACCATACACTTTTAATATCAACTGCGCAGGTGTATTGCCCATGATTCACTGGGAAATTGCTCAAGCGGGGCTAGCTGGAGGTGTGGTTTTAGGCCTGACAGGTCAATAAAGAGTGCCCAGTCTGCCTCCCACCAAGGTCATCAGAGACAGTGTGGGTATATAATTGACTAAGGAGTTACCCTATAGATAAGGTATTGAAGAATTTATGGTGGGGCTGGCCACTCTAGTTTACATAACTTATTGTTTCAAGCAGAGATAAACAGGTCATGAGTTGTTGCTGGGCAGAGTGCTGGAAGGGGGAAGGGGCAGAGTCAATGCTCTGAAGCTGGGGGGGTGGAAATGTGATCTTACAGACTGCTTTTACAAATTGATTTTACAGACATAGATCCCAAAGCACCCCATTTACAAACTGATGTTACAGATTGATACTACAGACATATATACATCACAAGGACCCCATCATTCCCCCCTTAAACAGATAGCACCCAAAATCATTTGGGGACAAGGGGCGATGGTCTCAGCTTCCCAAACTGCTTCTCGCTGGGAAGGGGCATAGAGCTGTCCCTGCCTCACAGGGTTCCATCGTTCAAGGGGTGGGGTCCATGGCCAATGTCTGGAATCTGGCCGAAGCTAGGTCCAAGGGGTGATGAGTAGCAGCTTCGGGCCACAGTTGGTACTCAGTCTGAGCAGTCATCTACAGATGGAAAGCACTGAGCTTAGAAGAGAAACCTAGCAAGGAGGTTAAGCAGGCAAGAGCCAAAAATAAGTAAGAGAAAACTGACCAGAAGTGGGGTGAGGATGGGCTAGCATAAGCCATTACTCAGACTATTTCACTTTCCTTCATATTTCTACATACTACATATTCTTCTACCAACATAACTGTACTGCCTTTAACAAAGGAGGTTCCTAACTAGGTTACTTAAGCTGAAATTACAGTGATGTAGGCTGAAACTCCAATGATTGGTCAGTGTACACTTGAATTTTCCACAGGCGGGGAAACCCTAGGCTGGGTCTCCCACCCACAGATTAATCAAGGGTAAGCAAGGGGTGGGGGTTCTGCCTGTTTACAGATTAAGCAAGGTGGAGTTCTCTGTTTTACAAATCAATTAAGGGAAGGTTGGGCTGCCTGTTTTACAAATCAAGGAAAGGGTGAGTGGATTTGTGTCTGACATTCAGGAAGGGCAAAGTGACAAATCAAAGAGGGAAGGGTAGAGTGGAGCTGGGGAATGATGGGGATTGTGGGGGGCCTAGCAAGGAGGTAAAAGGGGAATCAGGGAGAGGATTGGATAGTCTTAGCTTTAGGGGGTGCTCGTGGACTTCTGTTTTCCATTCTGAGGTGACAGCAGGCTTCACTCTGGTGTAATGTTGTCATGTGGGAATAGAGTCCACTTTGACAGCAGTAGGTGTAGTGGGGATCGTGAAGTGTGGTCCCTTCCACCTCTGCTCCAGACCATGAATTTCTTTTTACCAGCACGGAATCCCCAGGTTGAAACCAGGTAAGCTGAGGCAGAACTCCAGATCGGGATCGGGATCGGGACCAGGAGAGCTGAGGGAAGGAGTTTTTTTTTCTGAATCGCCTGCAGACCCTGAAGGAACTTGATAAGGGAAGAGTTAGTGATTTCAGCTTTTAGGTCTTCCCAGATTAGAGGAAGAATGGGTGGTAATCTTCCATATGTTAGGGAATGGTCTGCACTTTCTCAGCCTTGAGTTCTGAGCTCTGAGAAAATTTCAGATGCTGGCTGCTCAAGGAAGTCAAAACTGAGAATCCAAGGACCTGATCATCTCCCCCTTAAACAGTTGGGACCCAAAATCATTTGGGTAGATCTATGTTTCATAGGAAGCTGGGTACACAGATTATATATACAGTATACAGTATATAACAGTGAATACAGATTCACTCAGGAAGGAAGAGATAATTCAGAAACTGAATCCTTAACATACAGTTACAAATGTTAACTTTTGCTTAGAGCATGAAACAACTACAAATTCAGATCAAAATAGCCAGATCTCTTCTGTTTTCACAACTCATTACATTAGTTTAGCAATAAATTTATCTTGCAAATGAAAGTTTTAAAGGCCTCTTAAAATTATACTAGAGATTTGAAAATTTCTTCTGAAAGTATTTTCCCTTCTTTTAAAACAGTTTCAAGATTTATAATTGATCACTAAACTTTTATGAAGAAAGTTAGTTGAAAACTTTTTAAATGATCTTAAGCAATCTGCATACTTTCTGCACATGTTCCAATTCCAAATGAAAAATAATACTAGATTTTCCAGTGAGCTTACACGAAAGAACCCATATCTGTTACTACTTGCTCTGATCATGGAAACTTGCTATAGAAGGAAAAAAGCAGGGACATGTGACATTCCAAATAGGACAGGATAAAACATCCTTGACTCTGTTTAAATTCAGGTAAAGTCACAGATGTCCAACCATGCAGTATCTGTTCCATCTTATAGCTAGACTCAGGAATAGGTGGGAAACATTCCTTTTCAAAGGAATTCCATGGGTAAACTGAGCCAGGAGGGATCCCATCCCAGACAGAGGCTAAGATTGTCCCTTCGGCCTTTACCAAATGTAGACTTCCACCTATCAGCAGTACAGGATCACATTCCCTCTGAGTAGCTTGTGGCATTTTCTCAGATACTGATTTAATGCAGACAACTATACCCAAATTCAAACTCAAAATAAAATTTAGTTATGGTCCCAAGTGCCTTTTACCTTAAACAACAAGCTTCACTGATCACAGCTTAGAGCTAGTTAGTTATTTTTATTTTCATGGAGTTGCACTAAGCAATGATGATTCATCAGGTCTCACAAATGTAAAGAATTCCATTTACCATCTTTCCTTCTGAAATCTAAAAGCCAATTGATAGAAATCCTTCTAATCTTTGCAACTTCTTAGCAAGTTAGGTTCATTTAAAACTACACTTAAATAAATTCCTTTCACAGGCTGAATGACCTTGCCTAATAGAGATAGTTTTTAGGGGATTTGGCAGTTTTACAACATAAGGAAAATGTATATGAATTCTAAGGAGAAGAGACTGGGGGAAGGGCTAATAATGATGCCCCTGCTTAGCCAATTCTCATACATGCAGGAGAACTGTTCTGAATGGGCAGAACTAGTCAGAATAAGTTTTCATCCAATCTCCTCCTTTCCACATACAGTAATCAATTAACAATTTTAGATTTTAACATTAAAATTGTAGCCAAAATAACTTAGTTAACAATCTTACAAGTTTTAAACAGTCTTACCTGAAACTTCCTTTTAAACAAAGACAGACTTGGAAGCTTATGATTTCCCAAAATACAATACTCCCAGACTTTAAGAAAAGCTGCTTCTTATACAGCATAGATAATACAACTTTTTACCAGTAACAATACCATAAACAATTATCATGTTCTTAAATTTGAACTTTGAAATAAAAACAAATGAATTACCAATCTGGTGACCTTAAAAATCAAGTTTTTGAAGTTACACAGAACTAAAATTTTCTTGTTGCCACACACCTGATCAACTTATCACTAAAAATCAATTACATTCTGGAATCTCACATAGATGGTGAATGTGGTGATCCATAGACCTTCAAATTAACATAAATACATCCTTAGATGAAGCAAGCTTGAAAACCACATCCCTATATTTTTCCTTTTTTTCCCAAGTTTCTCATTTGCTCAATAAGAATTCTACAAAATGCCTTTGCAATTCCCTGTGTACATTCACTTCATCATTAGTAATGTGGAAACTATAACTTTTAAGTCACTGCATATTTCCAGAATAGCCAAAAAGTTTAACGAATAATCAGCTATCACAGTGAATATCAGCAATTATTACTACCTATTTATATCCCAAATATAACAGCTTTAAATTGTCAGGTCTTATAACATAAAAAAATCCAATTCACATGAAATAAACATAAGACAGGATTAGCAGAACTGATAAAGTACCATAGCTGGTTTTACAAAACTTTTCTCCATCTTTTAGTTTCAACAAAATTCAGATTGAAAATTGCTTTATCTAACAACATTTCTGGCTCACAATGGTCACTCAAACTTTTACAGTATAAGAGGATTTTACAATTTAGAGATACCATAATAACACAATGACATTATGACATTAATTGCATTTCCAATTCATCACATACAAAAATTACTGGTAGAAAAATTGGGCTTACCAAGTACAGAGGCTTTTCTTCTCTCCCCACAACTGCAGAGCCTGGTTGAGGACCCAGGCGTTTCAAAGGAAAGAGGGTCATCCTCATGCCTGGAAGTGTAGGCTTTGGGGTACCCAGGGGTGTTGCCAGGCCCCTCAATATAGCTGCAGCTCCCCCTTCTTTTTCAAGTGGGGGAGCTTAACTCAAATTCCCTATTATTTAGCACGCTCTATTTTTCTTCTAGAATGAGAGACTTTAATAAATTTTTGTAAAATGTTTTCAGCAGATTTAACTTTTACTCCAATAAACTTTAATTTATGTGTCCACTCCTTACAAAATCTTCTTTGAAAGTGATATCTTTGACCTCTCCAGCAAGTGATATTGGGGAGGCGCCTTCCCCCTTTCTCACTACTAGAGAACCCAAAAGAAAATTCCCTTTTTCTTATCAAATCTTAGAAAATATTCCAATTTGCCTCAATGAAAATGAATTCTGACTTATCTTTAGCATCAAATTAGGAGTGACACTTTTTTTTTTACTTCTCACATGAATTCAATTGACTTACAGTTTTATTCTAATACACAGATTTTTCCTCTTTTAGGTAGAGGCAAGAAATAGTTAAATTTTCGTCTGCCTGCCTCTTTGATTTGAGGGGAGAAGATTCCCTCATTATTTCTTATCGCCTTCTCCTCACTCCACTTGGCCAGAGTGGAATGAAGAGGAGGAGATTTTCAAACTTTTAAAGATCTTAAAACTTCTGTTCACACTTCTCAACACCAAATACCTTCCTTTGCTACATGCTTAAACTTTCTTGCTTTATAAACCTAAACAAGACAATATTTACCTCTCTTTTCTCTTCTTCTCCAGCCTGCATTCAGCATCAGTGAAGGGAGGAGGGAGAGAGAGGTAAGAGCCTTCCAAAGGAAGATCTGGCAGTCCAGCTGCAGTTTAAACCTTCCATGATGTTAGATTACACACTCACTCATTCACACAGACACACAAAAAAACAGAACAGAGAGAGAAACTGACAGGAACGTTCCAAAAGCTCACAGAGGATTGTTAGAAATCCCCAGGCACAAATCATGTTTGCTTGGCTTCCAGATACATGCTAATGGAGGCCAGGTACAAATCATATTTGCTTGGCTTCCAGAT
Source organism: Gymnobelideus leadbeateri (assembly GCA_011680675.1). NCBI lineage: Eukaryota > Metazoa > Chordata > Mammalia > Diprotodontia > Petauridae > Gymnobelideus > Gymnobelideus leadbeateri. Next base: position 140,212 of record WOXC01006772.1, read on the forward strand.
AGGTGCTAATGGAGGCCAGGTAAGACTTGCTTTAAGATAACCTAGGCTCAGATCCCCGAACGTAGGGGGAAACACTGGCCCATCCTTCCTTCTTGGGGTCGTGAAGACCGAGTTTTTTCCAACTGCTCAAGAGACATCCCAGGGGGGGAGTCTCGGGGTATGGAGGGAGACTGACCAATCCTTTTTCCTGCCCTGACACCAAAATCCCTGTACCTAAAGCGTCCCGGAGACAAGAGCATCCTCAGTCCCAAATGGGGAGCGAACCCAGGGTCTAACAGACCCACACCGGCCTAGCCAAGACCGGAGCGTCCCCACAAGCCTTCTTAGGGCTTGTGGAGGTGAAACCAACTACAGGGAGAGGGGGGAGTTTAAAGGATAAAAGCTTGAGACCTCAGACTTTGTCCCTAGTGGTCGCCATCTGAAGAGGGAAAGGTGATAAGGAGGGGGGGAGGGTAAGTGGTTCTGCCAGGGAAACCTCTCCTGGCATCCAGTCTGGAAGGAATTCACCAGGCTCAAGCAGACTTTGAAGCCGAAATTGTAAAGTTTATTGTTACGTTACGATGTAGAGAACAGCGGGCTAGATTCTTATGGAACCTGCAAACTCGCAGAGGCCGCAGACAGTTTTAAGGGGTCAGTTATGCTAACTAGGTGAGTAAGGGTGGGATCAGGGAGGAGTTAAGGAGTGGTCAGTGCTCAAAGGACCATACACTTTTAATATCAACTGCGCAGGTGTATTGCCCATGATTCACTGGGAAATTGCTCAAGCGGGGCTACCTGGAGGTGTGGTTTTAGGCCTGACAGGTCAATAAAGAGTGCCCAGTCTGCCTCCCACCAAGGTCATCAGAGACAGTGTGGGTATATAATTGACTAAGGAGTTACCCTATAGATAAGGTATTGAAGAATTTATGGTGGGGCTGGCCACTCTAACTAAGGGAGATAACATTTACATAACTTATTGTTTCAAGCAGAGATAAACAGGTCATGAGTTGTTGCTGGGCAGAGTGCTGGAAGGGGGAAGGGGCAGAGTCAATGCTCTGAGGCTGGGGGGTGGAAATGTGATCTTACAGACTGCTTTTACAAATTGATTTTACAGACATAGATCCCAAAGCACCCCATTTACAAACTGATGTTACAGATTGATACTACAGACATATATACATCACAAGGACCCCATCACCATCATATTTCTGGATCCTTTTATTAAGGTGATGGTATCTGGAACAGCAGAATACAAAAGAGGAGTCACTTTATTCAACTGTCTATAATCCACAGTCATTCTCCATGTCCCATCTGATTTTCTTACTGAATAATCCAGACAGGATTATTCCATCCTGTGGTTGTAGGGACTAACACTCCTGCTTCAACATATTCCTTTATAGTAGTGGTAATTTCATCTTGCCCACCTGGCACATGATACTGTTTTAAAGTAATTACTTCAGAAGGTTCAAGTAAAGTGATTGGGTCCATTTTTTATTTTTCCAACTAAAACTATTAATTCCTATCTTCCTTACAGCAAATTGGTATCTTCCTTCAGGTAAATTCAGAGTCATGCCTCTCAATATATCTATTCCAATGATGTATTCAGGAATGCGTACAACAACCACAGTATATTCTTTCTTAGGTAATTGCCCAATTCTCATTGTTATTTTAATTTGTCTGGCTGATATTTCAGCCCCTCCTAGACCTGTGATGGTAATAGGGGTTCCATGTTTAAACTTATCAGGGTTTCCATAGATAAGTGTGGCCTCAGCCCCAGTATCTAGCAACGCCCTAGTCACAGTAGTTGATCCATTCTTCCAATATATTGTTAAACTGATATGGGGTCTACAATCTCCTCTGTATATTTCTTTAATCTGGGCTGGGGCCCACCCTATTTCCTATTCTCCCTGAAGGTGGGGCAAACTTGGATACAAAGATTCAGATTCAGGAGTACCTGCAGGGGTGGTTCCTGCTTCCCTATTCATTCTAATTTTAAATACCTTTTCTTGGTACAGCTTATGCAGCTCTTCAGTTGGAATACCATCTATTCTTCTAAAGTCCACTCCTGCTCTCAACAGAGCAGTAAACAGTTCCCTTCTAGGTGGTCTATTTTGTCTCAGAATCCTCTGGCTGTTTACTCTTCTCTCTCCAGGCAATTTATCTTGTCCCCATTCCCCTAGGTCACTTAATTGTGAAATCTTATCTAGCACCTCGGAAAGAGGGTGCCCAATGTCTCCAATTAATAAAGTCAGAATTAAGTGCTTATAAGCAGGAGGAGCAGTCTTCACTATGATATTTCTATGAGGAACTCCTAGGGGAGTTTCATGATATGCATTTGCATCTCCAACCATGATGGTAGTTTTCATTACCTCTTCCTTTAGCTTTCTCATACAATCTCTAAGTGAGTACCAGGGTCTGTCTCCACCAGGCCACATAGAGTCAGTAGGATATTGCTTTCTGCATCCCTGTGCAGCTAAAGCTAACAGATTAGTTCTGTTGAGGCCTCCTTGCACATAGTGATCCGTAAAAGCTCGGCGTACAAAAGGATTCTGACTGATACTTATAAATTTTAAGCAATCCTCACTGTCCAGTGTTATTCCTCCGGCGCCTTCATCAGTGATTCTTACTATCCAAGACACTAAAGACTCTCCCATTCTTTGGGTGAATCTACTCAATATATCAGTAATCTCCTGTTGAGTGAAATCCTCAATTATCTCACAGGACTCTGTTTGGCCCTGGTGGTTCTCCCGTCTTCTATGGAGACATATGGGGAGAATTTCTACCTTAAAAGACTCCTCATCTAACCCTGTTCCATTCTCCACACACACATTCTCCTGGCAGCTGTCTAGGCAACTCTGCCCAGCCTGCACAAAAACTGCATGCACATTCCTTCTGCTAGGTTTTTGCTTCCTTTTAGCTACATGAACAGTGGCTTGTTCCTGGAATACCTCAGTCCCTCCAGTTTGCTCTTCTGAATGCTGTGACACAGAAGAATCCTCAGGCAAACCAGCCAACTCCCTAACCATCTGAGCTCTTTCCTCCAGCAGCTTATCCCTACTTTTACACATAAGGTGATAACTTGTTAGCAGGACCCAGCCTCTCCTGCACATTCCTGCCAGCTCTTTGCCTGGTTCTATGGGTATTCCTTGCAAACATCTTTCCAAATCACCAGGTTCTCCCTCTTTTAGTCTTGGTTCCCAGTTTTCACAGGGCCCTGTACTTTTGGCCCATTCTCTGGCTAGAGAGGAATAAGGCGAATCCTCCCATCCTGGGATAGCCATTTCTCCCTCTAAAGCCCCCCTGCTTCCAAATAGAGGCCTGATATTTTGTGATCCTATCCTCATTGCCAAATATATTAGCAATGCAATATTCACAATGATTATGGCAATTATAAAAAGGCTTATGTGGTTATTAATCACAAAATATACCAGGCTCTCTATATGGGGGATAAAGCTAGAACATTTATTAAAATACCAAATAAATGAGTCCCAAAACCAGAAAGTCAAAGCCATCAGAGTAGTTATGAAATTGGCACATACAGTTAATGTAGTAAACAACCACATTCTCAAGCCTTTAAAACAGAACAGGCTACCTCAGGCAAAGGTCCTTCTCTCCCCACTCACAGCAACTGCTCAGCTTCCAGGAAGCGTGCTCCCAGCAGACCCCCAGCAGTTCTGGTCCCTGGCAGTCCCCAACAAGAGTCCTTAGCAGAAATTCTGGCTGGCTACAAAAGGGATTTGTGCCTCTACCTCTGCCACTACTGCTGCTGCTGCCACCTCCACCAGTCACACAGGAACTCTAGCTTTTTTTTCAGCTTCCTCTTGCCCCACCCCTTCCTGCTATGTCAGCAAGTCCAATGGGGCATGGAAGTTAAATCCCATAATCCTAACACTGATCCTCACAACAACCCTGGGAGATAGGTTCTATAATTCATAACTGAGGAAACTGATTTAAGTGACTTGCCCACGGTTACACAGCTAGTAAGTATCTGAGGCTAGATTTGAACTCCTATCTTGACTCTAAACCCAGCACTCTATTCACCATAGCTGCCTCTTTAGATTTCCTTAGCTCCCTACCTATTGTCTCTTGTTTACAATGCAAATACCTTGGCTGGATCCTACCTTTCCAAGTTTATTTCATAAAACTCCCCTTATCTACTTTCATCAGAACACCCCACTACTATGCTCCCCAAACCAGAATAAAATGTATTGGGAAATATTTAATAAAATACATTTTTTAAAAAATCAGAAAATAGGGGGCTCACTTTGAGAAGTGTTGTGTGATTTGACCAGATGAGACTCTGGGCAGCCGCTGAGAGCGCCCCCCGCCCCCTCAGGCTTTGAAAACCCAGATGTTGATTCTTCCCTCTTTGGTAATTGTGATTTTGGTTGGACAGTTTGGAAGCCTGTCTGTTTGATCTGTCTGTATACTCTAAAGTTCAGGGTGCTGACCTTTTTCCCCTGAACTAGGTAATATGTGTTTGATTGATTAAAGTGAACTTGTTAACTAATTTTGAATTGCTTTCCTTTACAAAAGCAGATCTAAGAACTTGTGTTGACAGCCACTCTGGGGATGCTGGGGTGCTTGCTGCTACAAAATGTCAACGAGGGATGGGATCTGCTGAGTAAAAGGAAAGTATGGGGGCTGGGATAATTGTTTGTTTCCCAGTTGTGGTAGCTGTGATTCTATGGAGCCATTGAGCAGGAGAGAAGAATGGCCTGCATGCTGACTTCACTGAGCTGAGAGCAGGAATGGTGAGCTGCCTGCATGGAGACCTGTGGAGAAGCCTGGAGCTGCTGCCTTCTGCTGGAAAAGGAACCCAGGAGTTGGGAATTCAACCACAGGACAAGATAAGGACTGTGTGGCAAAGCAGGAGCACTGAATGTGTTTCCTTGCTTCATCCCACAGTTTGGGATCCGGGGGAGGATGGACTTGTGACTATGGTGGGTGGGGTGAAGTGCCATGGACCCCCAAGAACCCCACATTGGTTTTGTTGCCCAGCCCCCTCTCTGGACTTGGAAGCAGGGGCTGGAGCAGTGTTATGGGAAGGACACCCCCCTCCTCCCAAGAGAACTTTATTTGCACTCTTGTTTTGAATTGATGTGATAATGCAATGTACTTTGTTTAAGGCCCAATGGCCACTTTGGTAACTTTAGATGTACCTGGAAAATGTGACCTGAGATGTTTTAGTGCTAATTCAAATGTAAATTGTGTATGCTATGGGCACGGGAGATCTTGGAGCCGAACGTAATGGAAATGCAGATTTGAAGATCTTCCCTGCCCCTAGGCCCTTTGATTGGCTTAAGTGACTCTGAGAACCTTCTTTAATTTGAAAATATACTCTGTCCCCTAATAGGCTGAATGTGGTCACATGGATCCTGTGGTGGGAGGCTTGTTTTTCAGGAATGTCCACACCTTGATGTTGTGTGATTGGGCAGTGGGTCAAGAGCAGGGTTACATTCTCTGAAGGCTATATAATTTCTGATGAGAAGCTTTGCTTTGGGGCTTACTTTGAGAAGTGTTGTGTGATTTGACCAGATGAGACTCTGGGCAGCCGCTGAGAGCTCCCCGGCTTTGAAAACCCAGATGTTGATGCTTCCCTCTCTGATAACTGTGATTTTGGTGTTGATTATGGTTGGACAGTTTGGAAGCCTGTTTGTTTGATCTGTCTGTATACTCTGAAGTTCGGGGTGCTGACCTTTTCCACCTGAACTAGGTAAATGATATATGTTTGATTGATTAAAGTGAGCTTGTTAACTGAAAAAAAAAATCAGAAAATACAAGTTATATGAGGTTTTCTAACTCAACATAGGGGACTTATTTGCAGTTTAGTGGTCACATGCCTATTTGAGTTCTGTGCTCTGTGTTCTAGCCAAACTGACCTGTTTGTCATTCCCTCAATGTGGCATCCAATCTCCTGTCTTTTTGCCTTTGTATAGGCTATTCTGTACAGTGGATGGCAATGGATAGTGGTGGACCTGGAGTCAGGAAAACTCATCCTCCTGAGTTCAATCCAGCCTCAGACACTTACTAGCTTCGTGACCCTGGGCAAGTCACTGAACCGTGTTTGCCTCAGTTTCCTCATCTGCAAAATGAACTGAAGAAAGAAATGACAAACCATTCCAGTATCTTTTCCAAGAAAACCCCCAACGGAATAGCTGAACAACAATAATAACAGGCTGTGGTCCATGCATGGGATACTCACATGCCACCTGAGTGTGTTTACATGTTAGAATGCCTCAGAAGAGTATGAGCTCCCTTAGAGGAGGGCTACTTCATCATGGAATCCCAAGGACTTTGCATATAGTAGGTACTTAACAATTGCTTCTTGGATTGGATTAGAAATTACCAGATACTCCACAAGGGTGAGCTCCTTCTCTTTTCTCCTGGTGTTCAAGAGCTCTGTCTACTTTACTCACAGCTGATGACACCATTACTATCACTTGCTGCAAGTTCAAAAATTTCTAGCTATAATTCTAGAATCAGGGTCAAAAGCTAGGGGCCAGGGGAGCTAAGTCACAGGTATAGAGGCATATTCTTGCTGTAGCCTTTGCTTTGATATGAATAACCCCCTGAGTATAAATCAATGTATTTGCTGTCTATAGCAGCCATCACACTGGTATACCCAGGATGGCTACTAGCACAGGTTTTTAGATCTGCTTTACTAGGAAAGATAGATGTTTAAGGGGTCAACAATTTTTTAAATTATATTCATTAGTTCAGGGGAAAAGTCAGCACCCTGAGCTTCAGAGAAAGTATAAGCAGAGAAATAAAGACCAACAAACAGGGCTCTGACTGCCTGAATCAACTATAGATTTTACATACTGGATTTAGAAGAGCCTTTACATCTGAGCAATCAGGACCTCCACATACGACCACTCAGAATCTCCACCAGGGAATCACAAGGTCCTTCTCATAAGCAAGCCCCCAAAGCAAAATGCCAACTCAGAGTATATATATATATATATATATATATATATATATATATATATACACTTCTCAGAACCAGCAGGCATCACAACCCTTGTGACTCAGTGCCTAATTAGAAATTAGCAAAAGGTGTGAAAACCTTCCTAGAAGTAAATCTCCCCTAAGCAAGCTTCCCCTAATGGGCTCCATGTGAGACCTATTAATGGGTAGAGGATATCTTAAATCCCATTAACATTACACTATCATAAACAGAACTCAAAGACCCCAATACCACACTAACAATAGAAAAAGGTAGAAATTAGGTTGGAGCTGAGTCTGCAGCTCTAATTATCCCAGTTTTCAGAGTTTTTGTAAGAGGATTTCAACTGAAACAAAGGTAGAGAAGCATCTGGGTATAGAGGAAGAGAACCCAAAAAGGCTCCTAGGACTGTGGGTCCAGGATCAGGGCTAGGTAGCAGTGACAGGTGAGAGCAGAGGAAGGAGAAGGCAATGATGTTGTAGAGATCCCAAAGTATTAGGAGGCTGGGAGAGGAAGCTGTTATTGTTGTGGTTTGTCCTTCATTCTTAAAGAGGACCATGGCATCAGGAAGGTGATGCCATGACTCAAAAGTGAATTGGATTTAAGTGAGGGACCATGCAAAGTCACCAGCCTCACTTTCTCTTCTGGAGACATCTGGATCCTGTGGCAAGATCAGAATAACAGGTGATGTAAAAAAAAATTATAAATGAAAATCCAGTTTGAAAAGAAAGCAAATTGCCTGTGGAGTCCAGAATTCCTGGGTTCAAGTCCTGCCTTTGACATTTACTGGTGATGTGACCCTGGGCAAGTCACCAAAACTCTCAGTGCCTCCACTGGACTTTATGGCTGCACAGTTTAGTGCAGTGCTGGCAGCTAATGCATGTCCACACCACGCTTCAGCTACAATCTTACCTTACAACCTCCCTCTGTGCCTGGAACCTCCTCACACTGGAACATCTATCATACCTATGGCCTTACTCCCCAGTTCCAGTCCCCTCCTCCCACTGGCACCAATCTGCATTGAGGGAGGCAGCTTCTTCACAAGATGTTGCTTATACCATCCAAATCACAGGGCTGGTCCAAAAAATGATCCTTCTCAGGATCAAATGTCAAAATGTATGTAAAGCACTCTGCAAACATCAAGGTGCTCAATGTCAGGCATTATTACTAATAATAAACAATGCAAGCTGCTATATTCATTTTTAAGGACGGTGAACATTATGCAAACAGCACTTAACTGGAGTAAAACATTAGGAAAATGGCATCAATTTTCACTTGTCAGGGAAGTTATTTTTTGCAGTTGCAAGTCACTAAATTTTGCCTACTTAGCTGGATTCAATTTAACAAAACATAAAGGTTTTTCTCTTTTGATTCTCACCAAATCCATTAGTACCAAAGAAACCCTGATTCTAAAACTGTCAGAGATGTCTAAGTCACTATTGTAGGGCAAGAAGGTATTCTTCCCTACAAGTCTGGACTAAACATGAAAACATGAATGGATTGTTCATGTTAGATTACCCCTGCGGTACAGCATATTCTCTGTCTTAGAGATAGAAAGATGTAAATTATACTTTATCAGTATGTTTAACAGTCATCTGTTTCAGGGCTGCTGATATCTAGTAGAAAAGATCATTAAATAACCAAAGGTATGAGAGAGGAAGCAGCCAGAGCACCACAGACTTATTCATAGACTGCCTTTGGAGCAGCTCCCAGCTGGGAAAGAGTGAAGAACAGAATTACATAATCTCACAGTTGGAAGGAACCTCATAGGCCATCCAGAGAAGGAATTCCCCACTACAACATGCCCACCAAAACATCATTTAGCATTTATCTGAAGACCTCTGGTTGAAGAGAAACCCACAACCCCATGAGACAGCCCATTGTATCTTTGGGTAGAGTTCATTGTTCAGATGTTTTTCCTACATTTTTTCTTTAAGACTAACATGCCTGTTTTCTTCAAATTATCTCATAAGCCTTGAACTCAACCTAGGAGGCTTCCTCTAAATACTTTTCAGCTTGAGAAAAATATCCCTAAAATGTGCTGCTTAGGACTGAAAACAAAACTCCAGATCTGGACTGATCAGGGCAAAATACAGCAGGATTACTGCCTGCCTGGATCTAGACATTAGACTTGCATCAGGAAGAACAGAGTTTGAATCCTGCCTCAGACACTAGGATCATAGGTTTAAAGTCTAGCTAGGTGACTTTCAGCAAATTGCTTAACCTCTCTCAGTTTCGGTTTATTCTTATATTTTCATACTTAGTTTTTTATTAAATATAAATTATAATTAATAAAATGTTAAATACTAATCACCATTATTATTATAATGGGAATGATAACAGCAACTGGTGGCTGAAGCAGGTGCTGGGGAGCTGGTCAGACATGGAAAACACTGAAGTCCCAGGACATCAGCACTCAGCTTGACTTCTGTCTTACCACTGGACTTCAGTGACTCAAGGAAGAGAGACTGAGGCTAACAATTGTGTGCACCTCTGCCTTTCTTTCTTTCTTTCTTTTTTTTTTTTTTGCTTTTTGGAGGGAGAAGGTAGGGCAATTGGGGTTAAGTGACTTGCCTGAGGTCACAGGGCTAGTTTTTTGTGTTAAGTGTCTGAGCCAGGATTTGTACCCAGGTCCTCCTGACTCCAGGGCCAGTGCTCTATCCACTGCACCATCTAGCCACTCCACCTCTGTCTTTCTTAAATCCAATTCATCCTCAAATCAACATCACCTGTGATGCCATTGACCCTATTTGGAAAATGAAGGATAAACAACCTTACAGGGCTCCTGTCATGATCAAATGAGAAAATGTAACTGCTTTGAAAACTTTAAAGCACTATACAAATGTTAGCTGTTATTACATGACATTTTAACCTTTGTTCAAGTTATTAATAAAAATACCAAATAGGATAAGTCCAGACACAGATTCCTGTACTTTGGGGCACTCCACTAGAATACTAATTTCAAGCTGATACCATACAGTAAATGATTACTCCTTTGGTATGTCTATTACCCACCTCCATTCAACTAGTGTTTAATCTATTTAATCATAGCCATTGTACCCACAGGAATAGCATGTGATTGCTAAAATCTAAGTCAAGTGTGTATGTAGGATCAGCCTGATTGACTAGTCAAGTAATGCTGCCACAAAAGGAAACTAGGTGAATCTGACATGACCTATTTTTTTCCCTAAATACTTATTTTTGTTATTCTTGACACAGGAAACTGACAAGAGCTTTTCTGCATACAAAGAACAGAAAAAAAGAGGATTACATATGAAATCCTACATCTCCATCATGTACATCTCACATTTCTTTTCAATGTTATATCATAAGTACCACATTAATTTCAAAATTATCCTGCTTCTCTGTGACTTTCTACTCATTTTTTAATGCTACAATGACCCATTTCTATTTGTTTTTGTCACAACTATCATTGCTATGATTGCTCCCTTCCCAAGTTCAATTCCCCAAATTAAAAAAATAGAAAAACTTGTAATAAATTGTAATGGAAATGCAGATTTAAAGATCTTCCCTGCCCCTAGGCCCTTTGATTGGCTTAAGAGACTTTGATTGGCTTTAAGAGTCTCTGAAAACCTTCCTTGATTTGAAAATATGCTCTGCCTCCTAATAGGCTGAATGTGGTCACATGGAGCCTGTGGTGGGAGGCTTGGTTTTCAGGAATGACCACACCTTGATGCTGTGTGATTGGGCAGTGGATCAAAAGGGTGGTTACATTCTTTGAGCCAGGAGAAGGCTATATAAACTCTGATGAGGGGCTTTGCTTTGGGGCTCACTTTGAGAAGTGTTGTGTGATTTGACCAGATGAGACTCTGGGAAGCCGTTGTTGAGAGCCCCCCGGCTTTGAAAACCCAGATGTTGATGCTTCCCTCTCTGGTAACTGTGATTTGGTATTGATATAATGTTTGGACAGTTTGGAAGCCTGTCTTTGATCTGTAAGTTCTGTAACTCTGAAGTTCAGGGTGCTGACCTTTTTCCCCCTGAACTAGGTAATATATGTTTGTTTGATTAAAGTAAGCTTGTTAACCCATTTTGAGTTGCTTTCCTTTTGAAAAGCAGATCTAAGAACCTGTGTTGGCAGCCACCCTGGGGATATTGGGGTGCTTGCTGCTACATAAATAAAAACAGTCAAGCCAAACAAAACCACACAATAGCCACATGACCTGTTCTTAAGGAAATTCTGCTGGCTCTCTATAATCATGATTTCCTTTTCTACAGAATATCCCTAAAGTCTAGACAGGAAATCTCACTACCTATGCATATTTTCAAGAAATGAAATGAATGAAATTTTCAACAACATTTATTTAATTAGCATAAATGAGATTTCATAGGAAGACATAGGAGACACATAGGAAATCTCATTAATAATTTAATTTAATTAATCTCATTAATATGGAAAATAGTCCCCAATAGGTAATGATAATAATCCATATGAAACTGTCATGGCTAAAATTTATGCTAATTAAATAAAATGCTGAAAATCTCATTCATTTCATTTCTTGAAAATATGCATAGTTAATGAGATTTCCCATGTGTCCAGACTTTAGGGACACCCTGTAGAGGCTCATTACCCATCCCTTTAACAATATACTCTAGAATTTGGCCAGGAATCTAAGTCACTGTTTCTGGCCTAGAGCTTACAGACTCAATTCTCTACCTTTTCTTGAAAATGTGTCATTTTCCCTTCACTGGTCCTATGGTATGACATTCGTTCTTCATGGTCTAAGTAATTGTTCTGCCAACTCTTTCAGGACCCTGTGATGTAGTTCATCTGGGCCTGGTGACTTGAACTCATCAAGGGCAGCTGGTAGCTTTTCTACTGCTGCCCTGTGTGACTTGGGTATAATCTCCCCATTAGTCATTTTTGTTTTGTCCTTCCCAGTTCAAAGATATTTCTCTGTGACAGAGAAAACAGAAGTGAAATAAGTGTCAATCCTGTACAAAAACTCAGATGAACAAGGTGATCAATAAAGTAAAACATTTATTCAGGGTCACTTAATTACAATTTAGAACAATGTGCTGTCTTAATACAGGGAAGTTCAGTGAGGGGAGTTACAAATAGAGATTACAGACACCAGAAAAGAGCAGGAGGTGTGGGGGAGGCAGCTATGTCGATAGATGGTACAAGTTATTTATTACAGGGTGATAGCCCTTTCCTGGAAAAATCACAAGATCACTTTAAGCCACACCAAACCAAAAGAAACAGGACACTGACTATATCCCTAGCCAAAGTCAGCTGCGGAGTCATCAGAACAGCAGAACTGCAGGAAGGCAGGGGTTGCAGAGGTGTCCTTGGCACTATCTCTGCAGGTACAGGGGCAGTTAGAAACTGCTGGCCGCTGTAGAGATTCCCAAGAGTTTCCCTTGGGGCAGGGGATGACTGGAAATTACTAGTCAGAACAGGGTAGGGGTCCTAGAGTTTCCCAGGGATTGCCAGAAACTAGACCTTTTCTCCATCATTATCCCTTTCAACCTAAGCTAGGGTCCTATTCCTTTTTCCCCAGTAGATCTTTAAAAAAATTGCCACTTGGTCAACTCCCAAACCAAACTATATAATCAAAACTTGTTACATAAGATTATAATCTCTACATTTTAATATCTACAATAACAAACACCCTTCCAAAGTAAATACAGCCCTTGACAAAATCAGAAACAGAAGGCATTTTGGTCTTGCTACTGGTATCTAAGTGAGCTGTGTATGGCCTCTTCTCTGTGCTATGTATGTGAGCTATGCATGGTCTCAGATCACACATTATCAGGAAAGGATTTTTTCTCTATGATTTTCTCAGTGGTAAAGATTTAAATCTATATCTCATGTCATCAGCAAAAGCCTGAAAGATAGATGTTCTTCCTGCCACATCAGGGTCTCTTTTCAGAGAGACATTAATCCAGTTATCAATTGAGACTTCTTACTAGGAAGAAATACAAAGTTTGTGTGTGGGAAGAAGGGAGAGGAAGAGGGGAGGGAGGGAAGCAGAGAGAGAGAAAATTAGAGGAGATAAGGACCAAGGGAGGAAAGGTCTTTCTTTTTTTGTAATATTTTATTTTTTCACTAATTGCAAGTTAAAGCAATTTGTAACATTCATTTTAAAAAATTTTGAGTTCCAAATTTTCTCCCATTTTCCTCCCTGAGATAGTAAGCAATCTGATATAAGTTATACATGTGCAATCATGCAAAATATTTCCATATCAATCATGTTGTTAAAAAATGAAAAAATAAGGGGCAGCTAGGTGGCGCAGTGAGTAAGAGCGTCGGCCTCGGAGTTGGGATGACCCAAGATCGAATCTGGCCTCAGAAAATGAGCACCCACACACAAATAATGACTAGCCGTGTAACCTTGAGCAAGTTACTTAACCCCAATTGCTTAAAAAAAAAATGAAAAAATAAAATGAAAAATAGTATGCTTCACTCTACTTTCAGAATCCAATCAGTTCTTTCTCTAGAGGTGGATAGCATTTTTCATCTTGAGAACTTTGGAATTGTCTTGGGTCATTGTATTGCTGAGAATAGTTAAGTCACTCACAGTTGATCATCATAAAATATTGCTATACAATATTCTACTGTACAATATTCTGTACTGTACAATATTCTACTGATTCTGCTCATTTCATTTTGCATTTGTTCATGTCTTTCAGGTTCTTCTGAAAGCCATCTGCTCCCCAGTTCTTATGGAACAATGGTACTCCACTACACTCATATACCACAACTTATTCAGCCATTCCCCAATTGATAGACATCCCTTCAACTTCCAATTATTTGCCACTGTGGAAAGATCTGCTATAAATATTTTTTGTACAAATAGATCCTTTTTCTTTAAAAAAATATTTTGGGGATACAGGCCTATATTGTTGTGTCAAAGGATATGCACAGTTTTAAAGCCTTTGGGTATAGTTCCAGATTGCTCTGCAGAATTACTGGATTAGTTCACAACTCCACTAAAAGTGCTTTAGTGTCCCAGTTTTTCATATCGCATCTAACATTGATCAATTTTCTGTTTTGTCATGTTAACCAATCTGACATACATGAGATGGTACCTCAGAGTTGTTTTAATTTGCATTTCTCTAATCAATAGTGATTTATAGCATTTTTTCAAATGACTATGGATAGTTTTGATTTCTCCTTCTGAAAACTGCCCTTTTGTATCCTTTGATCATTTATCCACTGAGGAAAGACTTGTATTCTTATAAATTTGACTCAGTTCTTTATATATTTGAGAAATGAGGCCTTTATTAGAGATACTTGCTGTAAAAATTATTTCCCTGCTTTCCACTTTCTTTCTAATCTTGGTTATATTGGTTTTGTTTGTGCAAAAATTTTTAAATTTAATATAATCAAAATTATTCATTTTATATCTCACAACGCTCTCTGTCTTGTTTAATCATAAATTCTTCCCTTCTCCATAGGTGAACTATTCCATGCTCCCCTAATTTACTTATGGTATCACCTTTTATGTCTAAACATGTACCTTATCTTGGTATATGGTGTGAGAATTGGCCTATATCTAGTTTCTGTCAGACTGATTTTTAGTTTCCCAGCAGTTTTGTCAAATACTGAGTTCTCATCTCAAAAGCTTGGATCTTTGGAATCATCAAACACTAGATTACTATGGCCATTTACTACTGGATCTTGTGAACCTAATCTATTCCACTGCTCTACTACTCTATTTCTCAACCAATACCATATTGTTTTGATAAATATTATTTTTAATATACTTTGATATCTGGTATTGCTCGGTACCTTCCTTCACAATTTTTTTCATTAATTCCCTTGCTATTCTTGACCTTTAGTTCTTCCAAATGAATTTTGTTATTATTTTTCTAGCTCTATTTTGGTAGTTTGATTGGTATGGCATTGAATATATAAAGATAGAATTGTCATTTTTATTATATTAGCTTGGCCTACCAAAAGTCTTTCTTTAAAAAAAAAAAAAAGCCCAGAAAATTTTATTATCTGACTTGCCACATCTTCTCATAACCCTCACAAAATTACCTTCTCACTTTTGTCTCATTGCTCCCTGGTGAGGAACACTTCAGCTTGACCCTATGCTCTAAGACACAGTGTGAGGTGTTAATCCTCTTTCTTAACAACCTCCTAGGTCATCATTGCATTCTACCCCACTTCCCCCTCATAATGTATTTGATTTTGCCCTTATCATCCTCTTCCCCCTACTCCCTTCCAGAATCTATGCTCTAAGGGAGCTGATTCATTGATCTGTTGAGCTCCTGCCCCTGGACTCAGCCCAGTTGATTGGTGACTGAGTCAATGGGCATTGGACTTGGAATCAGAAGAATCTAAATTCAACTCCCACCTCAGATGCTTACTAGCTGTGTGAACTTGAGCAAGTAATTTACAAAGGGATAATGGGAACATGAAGAGTCAGTCTGGTTAGTCAAGCACACATGAGACCAGACCCATCCTAGGTTCCTTTTATTTGTTTCCCCATAGGATTGCTAGATCAGGGAAATTCCTTGGACATAATTGCTTGGAATTCAGTGAGTCATTTGGCAAATGATATCCTTTTGGATAAATTATAGAGATGAAGCCTTGGTGT
The DNA here is from genome assembly GCA_011680675.1 of Gymnobelideus leadbeateri. Lineage (NCBI taxonomy): Eukaryota > Metazoa > Chordata > Mammalia > Diprotodontia > Petauridae > Gymnobelideus > Gymnobelideus leadbeateri. The sequence continues at coordinate 155,710 of WOXC01006772.1, forward strand.
TATTAAAGTTAGATATATTTAGAACTGGCTGAATGATTGAATCTAAATAATAGTGAACAGATTCAGTATGGATGGTGATTTCTAAACATGTTCCCTATGGATCTACATCTGTTCTGTTCATCATTTTTATAAATTAATCTGCAAAACTGACATGAGGTCATAAAGCTGGGAGAATCAAATAGATCAAATCAAATGAATAAATAAAAATGTAATTTGACAGAGATAGAGACAAGGTCTTTTACTTCAGTTAAAAAAATCAACTTTGAAAGTATAGAATGGGACAGAAACAGCTAGATAACTTGTCATCAGAAAAAGATCTGGGGGTCTGAGTGGACCACAAACTCAATATGGGATAGTACTGTGACATAGAATCCAAAAAGACTAATGTCATTGTAGACTGCATTTATAGAAGCATAGTATCCAGAATGAGGAAAGTGATAGCCTTTCTGCACTCTGGCTTCTTCAGATATCATTTATGGAATTATATTGAGTTCTTAGCACCACATTTTAGGAAAGACATTAACAAGCATTGGTTGGTTGGTTGCTCTTCATTCTCGAAGAGGACCAAAATGATATCACTGTGCTAGAGTCAAGTTTCAGTGTATCTGTAATGGAAATGCAGATTTAAAGATCTTCCCTGCCCCTAGCTTAAGTGCACCTGGAGCCTGTGGTGGGAGGCTTGTTTTTCAGGGAAGCCCACACCTTGATACTTTGTGATTGGGCAGTGGGTCAAGGAGGTTGTTACATTCTCTGAGCCAAGAGAAGGCTATATAAGCCCTGAGGAGAGGCTTTGCTTTGGGGCTCACTTTGAGAATTGTTGTGTGATTTGACCAGATGAGACTCTGGGAAGCCGTTGTTGAGAGCCCCCCGGCTTTGAAAACCCAGATGTTGATGCTTCCCTGTCTGGTAACTGTGATTTGGTATTGATATAATGGTTGGACAGTTTGGAAGCCTGTCTGTTTGATCTGTAAGTTCTGTAACTCTGAAGTTTGGGGTGCTGACCTTTTTCCCCTGAACTAGGTAATGTGTGTTTGTTTGATTAAAGTAAGCTTGTTAACCCATTTTGAGTTGCTTTCCTTTACAAAAGCAGATCTAAGAACCTGTGTTGGCAGTCACCCTGGGCATACTGGGGTGCTTGCCGCTACAGTATCTGACTATGACTAATCAGACCAATATGGATTAATACAATCAGAAGGAGGCAAGAAATATGGACGAATGAATGAATGAAAGTATTTAAGTGCTTATGATATGCCAAGCATTATACAAAATTGAGATAGTCCTTGTCCTCAGGGAGCTTACATTCTAAAGGGGGAGACAATACTTGTAGTTTGAGTGGTGCCAGGGACGGGGGTGATTTAATTTAGAAAGTTACAGGAATGGTGGTAGAGCCATGAGGAAATTGATTGACATGTTCTTTCCAGAAGCAATGGCAGTATTGATTAAATTCTGGTTCCAGAGCTGAAGAAGGGAAAATGTTCCAAAGCTGAAAGGGTTAAGTCCTCTAGGACACTGTCTTTGTTCCTAAAGATTCTGCAGCAGGGAAGATGATAAAAATATATTGTTTAGTCATTTTTTAGTCATGTCCAACTCTTCATGACCCATTTTGGGGTTTTCTTAGCAAACATATTGAAGTGGTTTGCCATTTCCTTCCCCAACTCATTTTACAGATGAAGAATTGAGGCAAATAGGGTTAAGCCACTTGCCCTGGGACACACGGCCAGTAAGTGTCTGAGGCTGGATTTGAACTCAGGAGGACAAATGGTCTTGACTCCAGGACCAGCACACTATCCACTGCACTACTTAGATGCCCAAGAACATGACTGGGATGGAAAGTGAAGTATGGCTAGGGCCAGTTAAATTGAGAGATATGGTAAAGGGACTAAGTCATACAAAAATCAATTAAAGGAACTGAACATGTTTTCCCTGCAGAAAAGAAGAATTCAGATGGCTTTCATATCCCCCAGCACACTAGACCATGTTGGGGAGGAAACATAATCCCTGTACCATACTGTCACTTTTGGACACTCCCTCTGTAACCATCCTTCAGCAGCCTCTCCTCCTTTAAAGTTTGTTCAAATCAGATATGCTATCCAATTCAGATTCCATTGTTAATTATCCACCTCCCACTAAACCATTCTCCCTCATTTCCTAAGTTCAGAACCTGGCTTAGTTTTGATTACTGCCTTTAGACTAGGGACCATGGCATATATGGAATTGTCCTTCAAAAAATCCTAGCCTCCCAGTTCATCAGGCTTCTCAGCTCCCATGACCTAAATATTTATTTCATCTCACACAGAGACCAATTTTACCATCAATTGCAAGTATTCCATTTCCAAGATCAACAATGTTGAAATTCTTGGATCCAGCCATAGCCATTCATCATTCCATATCTTCCTGTAACTCCCTCTCCTTGACTCTATTCTTCATTCCCTCCTTACTTCCAGTCACTATCTCACTCAGTGTTCTCCCCATTAACCCCATTCTGGCTTCCATTTTCCTCCCTTTCCAATTTTGGCCCTATAAGCAACCAGTTCAACTTTACTATTTTTCTACTTTAAAATCCCTTGCTCCATAGTAGCCATCACTCACTACTTGTCAAACCTCAAGCCTGTATTATTCGCATCATCTTCCATACCTGTTCTCATATGCTGCTGAACAATGCTGCAAGTCATACAACCTTGAAGACTGGTTCAACTACAGATTCATGTTTTCTAATCTTAACTGGAATTTATTGCAAGATAATTCTTTTTTTTCTTTTCCCTATCTCATTCCCCATACTAACTATCCCAAACTTTCTTTCCTCAAGCCTCCAAAACCACTCCTTTCCCCATTCCTACTTAGTAGGTACCTTCACCCTATACTTCACTGAGAAAATAAAGCCTATCTGCCTTGAGTTGCTCTTTCTCTCCTATTCCACCTCTCAAAACCTGTTAATATTCACCATTCTCTCCTTACTCCAAACTATGAGGAAGAGGAAGCCTTTCTCAACAAGTACAATCCTCTACACATACACTTGATCCTGCTTCTCTTTCCCTCTTCCTCTCCTCTCTGCTCACAAAGACTGTGGGGGAATATTACTTCTTTTGTCAAAATGAAGTATCAGGAACTATTGGTAGAAGTAATAGGAAGATATATTTTCACTCAAGATAAAACAATCCTCATAATAATAAGAGCTAGCCAAAATGGAATGGATTGCCTTGAGAACTATTGAGTTCTTATTCTTGCTTATAACTAGAAGATTAAATTCTGTGTCAGCACAATTTTGATTTTGCAAAACAAGAAATACTCCAGATCCTCTAAGATATTTCTTTCTCTCAAAGAAATTGAAGGAATTAGAATAGAGAATGAAGAAACAAATCTATCACTCTTTGCAGATGTTATGATGGTATACTTTGAGAATCCTAGAGAATCAACTAAAAAACTACTTGAAATAATTAACAACTTTAGCAAAATTGCAGGATATAAAATAAACCCGCATAAATCATCAACATTTCTATGTATTACTAACAAAGCCCAGGAATAAGAGAGAAAGAGAAATTCCATTTAAAGTAACTGTAGACAATATAAAACATTTGGGAGGCTACCTGACAAGATAAACCCAGGAACTATATGAACACAATTAATTACAAAACACTTTTAACACAAATAAAGTCAGAGCTAAATAATTGGAAAAATCTCAGTTGCTCATGGGTAGGCCAAGATAATATAATAAAAATAATTCTACCTAAATTAATTTACTTATTCAGTACTATACCAATAAAAAATAATAACAAAATTCATCTGGAAGAACAAAAGTTTCAGAATATCAAGGGAACTAATTAAATGAAATGCAAGGAAAGGTGGCCTAGCTACACCAGAACTAAAATTGTATTATAAAGCAGCAATCATCAAAACTACTTGGTATTGGCTAAGAAATAGAGTCGTGGTACAAAAGACACAGTAGTCAATGACTATAGTAAATCTACAATTTGATAAACCCAAGACTACAGCTTCTGGGATAAGAACTCATTATTTGACAAAAACTGTTGGGGAAACTAGAAAATAGAATGGCAGAAACTAGGCACAGACCAACATCTTATACCTAGATAAGATCAAAATGGGTAAACATAAAGGGTGAGACTATAAGCAAATTAGGAGAGCAAGGAATAGTTTACCAGTCAGATATTTGGAGAATGGAAGAATTTATGACCAAACAAGAGATACAGAACATTGTGAAATGCAAAATGGGTCATTTTGATTATATTAAATTAAAACAAAGCCAATATAATCAAGATTAGAAGGGACACAGAAAGCTAGGAAGCAATTTTTGTAGCCAGTGTCTCTGACAAAAGCCTCATTTCTAAAATATATAGAGAAATGAGTCAAATTTATAAGAATTTATAAGTCATATAAGAAATCTATAAGTCATTCTTCAATTAATTAATGGTCAAAGGATATAAACAGGCAGTTTTCAGATGAAGAAATTAAAGTTATCTATAATAATATTGAAAAGTGCTCTAAATCACTATTGGTTAGAGAAATGTAAATTAAAACAACTCTGAGGTATCACCTCATGCCTATCAGAATGGCTAACATAACAAAATAGGAAAATGATAAATGCTAGAGAAGACATGGGAAAATTAGAACACTGATGCATTGTTGGTGGAGCTATGAAATGATCCAATCACTCTGGAAAGCAATTTGGAACTATGCCCAAAGGGCTATAAACCTGTGCATACCCTCTGTAGAGTATCTACTAGGTCTGTATCCCAAACAGATCATAAAAATAGGAAAAGGACCTACATATACAAAAAAATATATATAGCAGCTTTTTGTGGTGGCAAAGAATTGGAAATTGATGGGATGCCCATCAATTGGCAAATGGCTGAACAAGTTGTGGTATATGAATGTAGTGGAATACTATTGTTCCCTTAGAACTGAGGAGCAAGTGTATTTCAGAAAAATCTGGAAATATTTACATGAACTGATAGTGAGCAAAATAAGCAGAACCAGGAGAACACTGTACACAATAACAGCAACACTGTATGATGAACAACTTTGATAGACTTAGTTCTTCTCTTAGATCTAAGATGATTCCAACAGACTCATGATGGAAAATGCTACTCACATACAGAGAAAGAACTATGGAATCTGAATGCAGATTGAATTATACTATTTTCTTATTTTTTCTATCTCATGGTTTTTCCCTTTTGTTCTGATTCTTCTTTTATAACATGACTAACACAGAAATATGTTTCATATAATTATACATGTATAAACTATATCATATTGCATGCCATCTTCTCTCTTGACTTAATTGCCCCATCTTTTCCCATTAGATGACAGACCTTCACTTCCCATTCTAAACTCTTAAATGTATTTCAATGGTTGATATTGTTTTTATTTTTACTTATGAGACACAACCTCTCTGTACCAAAATAATATACTATTTTATGGAAATACCACTGGAGTTTTGGAGTACTTTAGGATAAGGGTGGAGGGATGAGAGGGAAAAATTTAGAATTTAAAATCCTATAAAAGTGATTGTTGAAAACTAAAAATATATAAATAAATAACTTTTTTTTTTTTAAAGAGATTTCTTTTTCTCTTGGTGTTGGTTTTCCTTTAATTATCTCTCCTTGAAGAGGTGAAAGGGCTGGGCTAGAGTCTCTTCCTGAAGGGAAGGTTTATCAGCTATTTGCCTAATTATATCCTTTTCATAATCCTATCTTCCTCCCACTTCACTAGGCATACTCAAGCTCTCCAGAGAAGTTAGTCCATTACTTGTGCAGAAGCTAAGAGGAAGGTAAGTGTCTCTGAAGGCACACCTGACAGCTGGAAGGAAGACATCTGGCAGAAGGTAGGGACCAACCACTCAATACTTAGTGGGTCTCAGTGGGAGGGTGTGTGTGGCAGCACACTGAGCTGGATGTACCAGGGTCACAAGAGTCCATGAATTGTGCATTCAGATACAGAGGACTCAGTGACCTACATGCTCCTCTGAACTTGTTGTTGGCTATCTGTTCCTTCAAGATTCTTGTCCTACTCACTGCCCTGCCAAACTCCTGGGAATACCTAGGAAATACTTTTTTTCTTCCTTTCTTCTAGAAGCACTAGGATAGCAATGAGTGTCTTAGATTCATAGAATGTTAAATGTGGAAAGGACCTTAGGCATACTCTAGTCCAAATCTCTGAATTCAAAGATGAATCAACAGGGTCAGAGAGACCATAAAATCATAGGATTTAGAGCTGGAAGGGACATCAGAGATTAAAATTATCTAGCCCAGTCCCCTTATTTTTCAGAAAAAGAAACCAGTCTAGAAAGGTAAACTTTCTGAAGGTAGCAAAGCTAATTAGCGGTAGAATCTGGAGCAGAACCCATCTTTCCCGACTAACTACTGCCCAATGTGCTTCCTACTATAATCCCTTGTGGGGAAGGGGAATGATCAGTTAAGGAAGAAATTTGAACCATTGAGAAAAAAGAAGCATGTTAGGTTCTTGAAATGTTCCCCAGGATAGTCAGAGCTCTCTAGATTTATTGGAAACAAGGGCTTCCTCATTCCTATATGCAACCAAACTCTTCCAAAGCAGTGCAAGTCTTCATGGCTTCATAGGAAAATCTCAGGATAGCTCTAGCATTAAATCCTTATGGCTCTGTCTCCTGAGACCCCCAGAATTCCCCTTCCAGCAATATAAGCTTTTGCCCAATCTAGGAGCAATGTGGAAAGAGGTGGCTACAGGAATCTATTTCATATACTTGTGGGTGCCATTTTGTTGTTTCCAAATGGTAAGCTTCCATCACTGCAGTTCTAGCTAGGCCACACAAAGAAGAAACAAAATATATTTGGTCCATATTTGGAATCTGCTGTTTGAAGTTGGGAGATTACTAAAGATTACTCCAATGGAGCAGTCATAAGAGTTCAAACAAATGCAACTGAGGTAGGATTCTCTCTTGACTTAATTGTCCCCTGACTTTTCCCATTAGATGATAGACTTCCCATTCACTTCCCATTCTAAACTCTTAAATGTATTTCAATGTTAATATTGTTTTTATTTTTACTTATGAGACACAACCTCTCTGTACCAAAATAATGTACTATTTTATGGAAATTCCACGGGAGTTTTGGAGTCCTTTAGGATAAAGGAGAGCCACACCTAACACCTAGCACCAAAAAATGAACAGTAGGACTCTGATCTTTATATCTCATTTAAATATTGAGTAACTTGATTATAACTCAATAAAATATTAGTTTCTTCTCAGAACCAAAGTAATGCATACAACATACCCACCTTCTGATTCCTAGAGCAGGGTGTACTATGCAAGACAAATCTTACCAAAAGCAGATCCCCTGTGTTCACTGGGATCTACTTGAACCTCTGTGATGCTTCAGAAATGGACTTTTGACACTTCAAACTCAAGCGATCCAAAATCATCTCCATTAAACCCTAGTTAAATTTGTAAAGGAAGCAACATTAGCCTTGGCATCTCCAGTCTCCTCTTTTTCTGATATTTCATTCCCTTTCATGAAATCCCCATGAATCCTTCTTCCCTAGTGACCTAGTTCTTCTGTGTTGCCATGGTCTTTCCCAAGAAAAACAGTTACTAAATTAATTCATCCTAAGGTGTGGGGGTCTCTAATTTAGAGGCTCAATCACTTGCCCTCCCTCAAATATTTTTATTTTAATATAGCACATAAGGAAAAGAGCAATTATTAAAACAAATGAATTGCTGATGATTTGCTGAGAATCATACTATGACCACCTCAATCTCTTCTCACTTTTTCAAATTCTTTTCTTTCATTGGTCTCAAAACTCAGGTGTCATCTTTGCTTAATCTTTCTCTTTTTAGACACTCATCATTCCCCAATTTCTGTCATTTCTTCTTCCAAAATATCTCCCATCTGTCTCTTTCTTTCCATTCCTATGTTTCATTCTCACCTTCTTCACCTGAATTATTGAAAGTGACTAATTGTTTTACTGATTTCGTTCTCTCCCCCTTCCAACTCATCTGCCAACAGTTGCCAAAAGAATCTTCTTTATTGCTTCTATAAGATTTCTTCCCTGATCACGACCAGCAGTATCTCCTTATTACCTTTCAGTTTCAGTCCAAACTCCTCACCTTACCATTCAAAGTCCTCTAAAATCTGACTCCACCTTACTTTATCATACACAGCTCTCAACCAGTCAAGTTTGTCTCCTTCCTGCTTTCTCCTTACCCCTCAAACTTATTGAATTTCAGTCTACGCCTTTGCTCATGCTAGTCCCCCTGTCTAAAATACCCAACCTTCTCTATTTAAATTCTCCCCATCCTTCAAACCCAGTCTAAGGGTCTTCCTCTTCCACATAAAGGCTTCACCAACTGGATTAGCCCATGGGGATTCCTCCCCCACTCTGAGTCCCTTTAGTCTGTATTACATAATTCTGTACCTGATAGATTATATACTTCCTCTCATAATTCTCTGAGTTATTTTTTATCTATGTATCTTATCTCATCAGCCAAACTTCTCCAAGGCTTGAGACCATCTGGTGGTGGGGCTGGGTAATTAGGATGACACAGTTGCAATCCTATGCTTCATTCTGCTCCTTTGTGAAGTGTGTGTCAGGATGTCTCACCAACCAACCACATGAGTCTCCTTATGGATAAAAAGACAATAGGTGTTAGAGGCCTTCGGCTCTTCCCGATTCTCAAATTCAGCATATATCTATTCAACCACCTAAATGCCTAGATGATCAGATATCTTGCTCAGTTCAATGTGTACTGAAGACTGTGAGTATGGGAATGAAGAACCACCTGTTTCAGAAAGCTCTAGATAGTCTTGACTGTCCTGGGGAACATTTCAAGTGCCTACTGTACAGTCTTACATCAGCTGAAGGAATTAAGAATGTTTAGCCCAGATAAGAGAAGTCTTAAGGTGAACATGGGAGCTACTTTCAAATATTTGAAAGGTTATAAGTAGAAGCAGAATTAGGCTTGTTGTGGCTTAGTTCTATCCCAGAGGATAGAACTAAGAAGGAAGAAAGGTTGTAGGGAGACAGGTGTAGGCTTGATGTAATAAAAGGTTTTCAAAACAATTAGAGGTATGCAAAAGTAGATGGAAGGAAATTGTTTCTCTACTCACAAGAAGTCTTCAAGCAATAGTTGGTGATCATTTGTCAGGAATACTACTGTAAAAGACATTCATGTTCAGGCATGGGTTAGACTAGATGACCTCTGGGGTCTCCTTCAATTCGAATTCTGAGATTCTCTGAAATAAATACACAAACTGAAATGTGTGCCTACATGTTTATGTATAAGTTCATACTTTGACCAGTGCCAGCCCTCGATGCAAGAATCTATGAAGCTTAAGAAATACCTACACAGTCTGATTTTGACTTACCAATACAAAGCCCTGCCTGAGGCAGGTAAGTGGCACAGTGAATAGGGCACTGGGCCTGAAGTTGCCATCTTCCTGAGTTTAAATCCAGTCTGAGACACTTACTATTTGTAAGACTCTGGGTAAATCACTTAACTCTATTTGCTTCAGTTCCTTATCTGTAAAATGAGATGGAGAAGGAAATGGTAAACCACTCCACTATCTTTGCCAAGAAAACCCCAAATGGGGGTAGCTAGGTGGCACTGGCCCTGGAGGCAGGAGGACCTGAGTTCAAATCCATCCTCAGACACTTAACACTTACTAGCTGTGTGACTTTGGGCAAGTCACTTAACCCAATTGCCCTGCCTTCCCCCCTCCAAAAAGAAAGAAAGAAAACCCCAAATGGGGTCACAGAGTCGGACACAACTGAAACAACTTAACAACAGCATATAGAAGCAAACACAGAAGCACAGTGTTCAATACACCCATCAACACAAAGTCCTGCCTACTAAAAAATGTCTCCACCACCATTAGACCACAGCACCACCCTTCCCTCCTTTCCAACCAGAAATCCATGCCAAGTTACTCCCCTGGGTTACACAACAAAAGAGGGTACTGGTTAGCCCATAATTAGACAAACAAAGCCACATTAACATGATAATAAGTGAAAATTAAAAAGATTTTCTCTTCTGGGAATTAACCAGGGGCCATTGGTTGCACATTTTCTTTGGAAAGGGCACAGCATATGCCAATATTCTGCTCTGAACCCAACATGAGTTGGTAGAAACATAGAATACAAGGTACAGGAGGAGTTCTTCCTACTTCACATGAACCTAAAGAAATAGAATTATCTAGAAGACTGGAAAAAATATAACAAAGAAAATGGTATAGTCACGAGGAGGAGACGTGCATGCTCCTCATCCAGTCCTCTGCTTTCATCAATAGCAGTCTCAAAAGCCCATTAGAGCAGATGAGGAGAGATCTGAACAAAGAAAGGCTTAGAGACTTCACAGTTGGCAATTTTTTTTCATCTCCAAAATGAAGTAAACATAGAAGCATAATCTATCATAAATAACATCATAAGGGGTCCAACTATCGGCAGGCTCCCTACTACATCCATGTCTGTAGAGCAGCCACTACCATTCCCCCTTTCCTCCTCTTCCCCTTTTAAATAGTAAAGCTAATACAAGATAAAACAAGAACACGTTGTTGCCATTGCTAGTGATTGTGAACAGGCTTTTACCCAGCCTTGATCAAAAGTTGTGCCAGTGCAGAGTCAGATACCATGGCACCTGGCAACATAGTCTGGTACAGATAAAAGTAGACATGGGACAGCATCTCCCTGAGGTAACAACTCTGGCCTCAGTATTGTTGGCTTTTCTGACCCTGTCTCTTCTGTTGCTTTTCACTGTATCATCCACCCAGCTGTTTTTGTAGACTTAATGCTTCCAAATTGCTTTCTTCATACCTCATTGATAATGAGCTTAATTATTAGTAATTCATCCCTGTGATTTAATAATTACAGTAAAAATGACCCCACCCAGTTATTGGAGGATGAGAACATATTGGTATTTCACATGCCTAATTATTCTTGTGGTGGAATCTACTTGGTATGAGGGGAGGGGGGAGTGAGGAAGGAAGAGAAGCAAGGTGTTCCCAAAGCCCAATTATATGGCAGAAGCTCTGTACATTATAACTGGGAGGCCCTAGGCAGTCAAGAGCTGAGGCTGTCCTGGAATCTCTTGAAAGAGGGGTCCTACTCAAGACCAGGCAGCACATAACCACACCATTTAGGAGTGTGGGTGTGGGGCTTCACCACCACCATCCCCAAACTAAACAATGCACCTTCTGAAATGAACAAGCTAAAGGCAACACAGGAACCAAGAGAAACATATAAAAGTACAATTCATTGGAATGGTTTGTCTTTGTGCTAACAGATAAGAAACAAACATCACCTCAGAACCTTAATATCTTTAAGGGTCTTAGAAAAAGGTAAATATAACAGAGAGCTTATGAGTGGTTTCATTATGCCTTGATGACATTAGTAGAAGTCAAAACTAGGAAGACTATGGGACTATAATAGGGAAGAAAGGTGGAGGATGATGTGGGAGATTATTATCACATAGTAGAGATAAATAAGATGAAGAATATTTAATCATGTAGGAAGGTGGTAGAGCAGGTAGCCCATAAATCTCATTATCAACTGAATCAGAAAAAAAGAAGATTGAACAAAATTACAAACACCCATACAGATACATACACAAACATACATGCAACTATCTTGGTATATAAGTACATTAAATTCATAAGGGAAATAAGATGGGATGGAGATAAGGAAGTATTAAAAAGGGGTTTAAGATAGAGGACAGGATAGGTAAGGTAATAAGCAAAATAAGTCAAATCTTGAAGAAACATAAAGGTGGAATTAAAAGGGATTATAAAGAAAGGGAAAATCATATGATAACAATAGAGGGGAATTAACAATCAATTATAAGAATGAATGGGATAAACTCACCCATAAAGTGGAAGAGGACAGCAAAATGGATTAGGAAACAGAATCCAGTCACCTGTTGTTAATAGGAAATATACTTAAAATTAACATAGATTTCCAATGAGGAGCAGGAGCAAAATCAATATGTTTAAAGGAAATTAATCAAATTGGAAGGAGAAAAAGTAAAATTATAATAGTGAAGGACTCCAATGTATCCCCTTTCAAAAACAGATAAATCTAATCAAAAAGTAAAAAAAGAAAGATGTTAAGAACTTGAATAGAAGTTTAGAAAAATAAGAGATGACAGGTTTCTGATGATTACTGAATAGGAATTGAAAGGAATTTACATATCTCTCAGTTGGCACCTTTTCAAAATATAATCATCATAAAGACCTCACCAAAATATGTAGAAAAACAGAAACACTGAACATATTGACCAAAATTGGTAAAAGAACAAATTTTAAAGTGATTGGAGTCTAAATAACATAATTCTAAGGAACTAGAAGTGGAGGTCAAAATACAAATTATAGAAACAAGAGACAACTTCATCTCAAAAACTGACAATAATGAATCAATACAACAAAACTTATGAGATGCAGCTAAAATAGTTCTAAGAGGAAAAATCATATCATTTTCATCAACAAAAGAGAAAGCATTTAATATCAATGAACTGTTTACACAACTAAAAAAAAACCTTGAATCGTTGCTTGAAAACTAAGCAACAAAATGGAAATTATGAAATTTAAAGAAGAGATTAATAAAATTGAAATAAAAATACTGAGTTAATAAACAAAGTAGGAGCTAGTGGTTTGTTTAGGTTTTTTTTTAGTAAATATGTAAACTACTTTTCAAGAAGAGAGAAGAACACCAAATTGTTAATATCAAAAATGAAAAAGGAGAATTCACAATTGAAGAGAAAATAAAGGAAACTGTCAGATATTGTTTGCCCACTGATATGCTAACAAAACTAATACCTTAGAGGCAACAAATGAATACTTACAAAACATAAAATGCCCATATTTGCAAAAAGAAAAATACACTATTTAAATAATCTGAAATAAGAAAAAGAAATGAAGCAATCCATAAAGGAACTACCAAAGAATAAAGCTTCATATTCAGATGTATTTATAAGCGAATTCTATTACACATTCAAACAACAATCAATTCTAATATTATATAAAGTATTTGCAGTAAAGGAGAAAGAAGGCACCTTTCCAATCTCTTTCTATGATACAAATATGCTCTTGATACCAAAAATAGTAAAAGACAAAATAGAGAAAGAAATCTATAGATCAATATACCAAATAAACATTGATACAAAAATTTTAACTAAAATATTAGCAAGATAGATGCAATAATATATTAGAAATATTATATATTGTGACCAGATTGAATTTATACCAGGAATGTAGGGATGGTTTGACATAGGGAAGATTATAAATATAATAAATCACACTAATAATATAAATAAGAGAAATCACATGATTTTCTCCATCAATATTTAAAAATCTTTTGATGAAATATAGTCAGTACCCATTTCTGTTGAAACTCTAGAAAATATAGGAATAAATGGTCCTTTCTTTAATATAATAAATATTATCTACCTAAAACCAAAAACAAATTTTTTTCTTTTTTTTTTTTTTTCAAAAGCAATTGGGGTTAAGTAACTTGCCCAAGGTTACATGGCCAGTTTTTTTTTTTTTTAAAGCAATTGGGGTTAAGTAACTTGCTCAAGGTTACACGGCTAGTCATTATTTATGCGTGGGTGCTCATTTTCTGAGGCTGGATCTGATCTCGGGTCATCCCAACTCCGAGGCCGATGCTCTTACTCACTGCGCCACCTAGCCGCCCCTTTAGGGCAATTGGGGTTAAGTAACTTGCCCAAGGTTACAAGGCTAGGTTTTTGTTTGTATGGATTAAGTGTTGGAGGCCGGCTCCGAACTCAGGTCCTTCTGATTCCAGGGCCGGCGCTCTATTCACTGCACCACCTAGCCACCCCTATGGCCAGTTTTTTTGTGTCGGTGTTAAGTATCTGAGGCCAGAACAAATCCTGGGTCCTACTGACTCCAGGGCGATACTCTCACTCACTTTGCAACCTAGCCACCCCAAGAACAAATTATTACATGTAACAAGGACAAGAGTAAAATAAGGATATTAAGTTATCCTCAATACTACTTAACATAGTCCTAGAAATAATTAATGGGTAGTATTTTTATAGCACTTCACGGTTTGCAAAGCACTTAATGAATACTACCTCATTTTATCTTCACAATAACACCAAGAGAAAGGTACTATTATTATCCCTATTTTTGTATATGAGAAAATTGAGGCAGGCAATAGTTAAATGGCTTATGTAGGATCACATAACTAATAAGAATTTGAGACAGGATTTGAACTCAGATCTTCCTGATTCTAGGACTATCACTCTATCCATTGTGCCACCTAATTGTCCATAGAAATAGAAGTGCTGGTTATAACAATAAGACAAGACAGAAAATTTTATCAATTAAGAATAGGGACAGAAGAAAAAAAACTACTGTTTTTTTGTGAATGATATAATGGTTTCCTTAAAAACCCTAAAAAGACAGCCAAAACATTAATAAAACAATAAATTCAGCAGTGGTAGGATATAAAGAAATCCATATAAATTATCAGTATTCCCATTTATTACCAATAAAACCCAAAGAAGACCTATAAAGAGAAACGTAATTCAAAATAATTACAAAACACATAAAATATTTAACAGTGGTACAATGGATCAAGTGGTTGACCTGAAATCAAGGTCTTCAATTCAAATCTGACCTTAGACACTTACTAGCTGTGTGACCCTGGGCAAGTCACTTAATCTCTAACTCAGTTTCCTTATCTTTAAAATGGGGATCACAATAACACCTACCTCCCAGAGTTGTGATGATCAGATGAGATAATAATTGTAAAGCACTTAGTACAGTGTCCAGTGCATAGTGAGTACTACATAAATGTTAGCTATTACTTATTATTGTTATTATCAAGAGATATGCAGGAACTAACTATATGAATCCAACAATAAATCACTCTTTGCAGAAATAAAGATAGACCTACATAACTGGAAAAATATTATCATGAGTATTTTAAATAATTATAATAAAAATGACAATGTTAATTAGTTTTCTTACTCAGTGCCATACCAATCATACTATCAAAGTGCTATTTTGTAGAGTTAGGAAAATATTCATGATGGAGAACAAAAGAATCTCAAGGCTAATAATGAAAAAAAGTAAGTAGGAAGGAAGAGAGTCTTTTAGGACCAAATTTGTAATTATTATACAAAGCAGTAATAATTAAAATTATTTGATAATGGTTAAAAAAAAAGTTAATCCATGGAACAGATTAGGAACAAAATATGCAGACTCAAGGGCAGCTAGATGGCACTATGGGTAGAGTGCTGGGCTTGGAGTCAGAAAGACTCATCTTCCTGAGTTCAAATCTAGCCTCAGATATTTACTACCTGTGTGACCCTGGGCAAGTCACTTTACCAAGTTTGCCTCAATTTCCTCATCTATAAAATGAGCTGGAGAAGGAAACGGCAAACCACTCCATCATCTTTGCAAAGAAAACTCAAAATGGGGTCACAGAGTATCTGAAACAGCTCAATGAAAACAACAACATGCAGCCCCAGCACAACCTCTGACTTGGGCTATCCCTACTACAAACATTCTATGACTGCCTAAGTAATAAATAAATAAATAAATAAAATTTTAAAAAGAGAAGAAAGGAAAAATTATATAGTCTCTGCCCTCAAGGAACTTACTGTCTATCTGAGGGAAAAAGGGAAATAAGACATCTTATTTGATTCAAATATGATTCAAGGCAGAATGTGATGAAGGGAAAGGAGGAAGTCTAAACAAAGTATTCTAATAAACATAAGGAGGAAGAGAATTAGGAGACAGCACAAGTTTTCAAAGAAACCTTATTGGTCCTTTAACATTTGGTCTCTGCTTCTATTAGGTATTAAGATGGCAACTTCAGCTAACTACCCAGCAGCTGCTTGTGCTACAGAAATGAACTTTGATCTTGACTTTAATTCTATCAACATTGTGGACCTAGATCTTAGAGATGACACCCTTTATTTAATAGGTAAGTATCCCTAAACATATGTATATAAATCTAAATAACAGAACAGACCCACAGCTATAAGTAAATAACTTAGATAAATAAGAATGCTTGTTGTAAGCATCTTTAATATTTTGGATCTTCAGCCTAATAATTTAAGACCTGAGAGGTGATCAAGTCCAACTTCCCCATTTTATAGATTAGGAAATTGAAACTCAGAAAGATTAAGTGATTTACCTGGTGTCACACAGATAGCAAGTACCTGCAATGGAATCTGAACCCAGATCTTCCTAACTCCAACACTCCCTCTACTTCACCATGCCATCTTTCTTGTACTACTCATCTCACAGGCTTGCTGTGAAAAAAGTGATCTATAAACCTTCAGAGCTATTCGAAGTGAATTACCATCATGTTCATAATCATCATCCTCATCCTCATTGTCACCATAAAGGCAAGCATAATGTATAGCAGATAGAGATCTGGCTTTGGAGTCAGGAAGACCTGAGTTCAAGTTCTGATTCTGATACATACTTTTTATCAGTGTTCTAGGAAACAATTCGTAGAAAGGGTTCAGACCTTCACTGGTGAATGGTATTTCCTTACCTGGGAGCTCCCAAAAACCAATGAAATTATAGGTCCAGTGAGAGTTTTTCCTATCATCATCTCATGTAGAGTATTCTTATTTTACCAGTGATTCCCATTGTAACACAGAAGATATATTCTACTTGAAAAAATCTGGGCCTAGAAGTTAAGTAAAATACTTATTGTAAGACCTAAGAATTTATCCTCACTCACAGCAATAAATAACAAAGTGGTAAACCCACATTATTATGCAACATTCAAATTTCAAAAATTGTGAGAGGTACTATTTCTTCAGAAACTGGTGACATACCATGAAGTTTTTAATAGTAATTAATTCATTAATTAATTAATCACTTAATTCTCTTAAGTGACTTTCTATTAAATGAAGGCTACCTGCTAATAAAACACTTTGGTAATCTATCATTTTGATTACCCCAAATTTGGAAAATCCACTTCCATTTAAGTTTCTATGGATAGGTTTCCATTCCCTATCCC
Organism: Gymnobelideus leadbeateri; assembly: GCA_011680675.1. Lineage (NCBI taxonomy): Eukaryota > Metazoa > Chordata > Mammalia > Diprotodontia > Petauridae > Gymnobelideus > Gymnobelideus leadbeateri. The sequence goes on from WOXC01006772.1 coordinate 172,702, forward strand.
TCTCAAACATTCCAGTTTCCTAATATGTTGGACCTAAGTGGGACCCTTCTAGTCCTCTGGAAAAGGTTTCCTAAATGAGACAGTATCCAGCTATAGAAGCTAGTGGGGAAAAAGGGAAGGGGGGAGGGTGAAAGAAGGAAAGTGCTGAAAAAAGAAAATGTGCTTCTTTTGTTGCAAGAATTTAATGGAATGTTCTCTCTTTCTTTTTCCCTTAGCTGAAGAGACAGGTAAAGGATGATTTTTTTTTCTACTATTCTGTCTAAACTGGGGGCGTTGCTTGGCAACACAGAGTCTCATGTCTTTGCCAACATACTTAGAACTGAAAGATATTGTCTCTACTTGGAGCAGATCTGGTTTGGGAAGCTGGATTCCTTCCCCGAAAAGGGTGTGGACCACATGCATTCAGTGTCACTCCCATTGGGACCACTGATGCAAAAGATAAGAAGTGGTCCACAAAAATTAAGTGCTTCCTATGTGCCAGGCACTGTGCTGAGCACCAGGGATGCATATAAATTAAGAAGAAGAAAAAACAGCGTCTGTCTTTAAGTAGTTCACAATCTAATTGGCAAAAAACATGCAAATAATTATGTACAATCAAGATCACACACACACAAACATACATACACACATACATACATACATACATGTGTCTATCTACAAACTGGAGATATTCACAAAGGGAAGACTTTAACATTGAGGGAGACTAGGGAATGCTTCTGGCAGAGAGTGATCTTTTAGCAGGGACCTGAAAGAAGACAGGGAAGAGAGGAGGCAGAAACAAAGAGGGAGAGAGGAGAAGGTGGTAAATACATATAAAGGATTCATAATAGCCCACATACAATGGCTCCCTCCTGCTCCATCATCCTCTCAGGGATGTGTGAGTCCCCCAGATTCACAGTACTGCCTATGGCTTACACTTTCCTCGGAAGAAAAATAAACTTGAAGTTGTTAGAGAGACAACTCCCCAATATTCCAGTGAGTCCCACTTTCTACTTCAGTAATAAATATAGTCCTCCAAGTTTATGACAAAATAAAGCTTGGACTTCCCCCAGTTGTAAAACAAACTTGGAATTTCTAGAAAAGCAATCTTCTTGCCACTGGACATGCACTGTCCTAATAATTCATAGTAACTGAAAACAATCATTTGCTCTCCCAAATTATGTCTCAGTCCTGTGGCTCAGGCCTTTCTAGGTAAAGGACTACAGGCATAATCCTTATCTTCTGACAAGGCTGTCACTGCCTAGGAATTCCCTCTTCTTTCTCTAGAAGGCTACGGTTTAGTAATATACTCCATTTGGCCAGGTAGTTAGTTCCTGTCTCCTGGGACTACCTTGTTGAAAGCATATGCAATTGTGATGTTCTCTCCCACTGTCTCTCTAGTTTGGTGCTCAGTAATTGCCACTAGGTCAGCAGTGCCCTGTCTGCTGTCATTTCCTATAATTATTTAGCCAAGAGGCTGTCTGAGGTTGGGGAGAAGGGGTTCAATAAATCAGTCCCTGAGAAGCTTTACCAAAATGCAAGGACTCCCACTGGGACCAAAGTTGGTTCTCAAATCTCTAATACACTGAACCTTTCCAAAAAGGAAAAAGATTCAAAAGTCAGACTCTGCAATGAGAACTCCTCTTATAGACCCATCACAGAGGGATGGTTATAGCCCACAGTAGTCTGAAGTGGCTAATTCATCCCTAATCATTGATCACTCATCATCTATGAGTTATGAATGAGTGTAATCAAAGCACCAAACGACGGGTTACCTCTCGGTAAGCTCATCAAGTTGATCAAGAAACTTCCCTGATTAGCTCCTTAGATTCTTAATTTAATTCAATTCAGCAAGCCTTTAATAAATACTATTATGGCAAAAGGCTATGACAAAAATTTAAAATAGCTCCTGCCTTCAAGGAACTTACACTCTATAGATAGAAAGAAGCTCTTATTTTCTGCTTTGTGTTGCTGAGGCAATCATTCATATTCCTTGAAGAATGCACTTTTCTTTATACGTGTCATTCTCTTGTTAAAAGAGTTAAAAGTGAAAACCCACTTTACCATAGATTCGTCTGTGTCAGGAAATCAACATTGTTCACTCTGGAGAACTGAAATTTAAGAGAGGTTTGCTAATAGATTATGAAAATCCCCCACTTCTAAGTATGTACGTAACGCCTATTTGTTTAACACAGTTAAACAGGAATTCAGCAAGCTGAAGAACAGTTGTGCCATCTTACGAAACCTGAAGGGCAGAGTTCTTGTAATAGTCAAAGGAGGGAAAATGGCTGTATTTGAAGAGATGTCTGATTCGGAGATTGCAGGTATGTTTTGGGTTTTTTGTTTGGTTGTTTGTCTTTTAAACCACCATTATAGAAATTTGAGAATTATAGAACTGGAAAAGACCTTAGAGATGTTTTGGTTTTTTTCTCATTTTCTGGAGGAAGAAAAGCCTTCCTTGAAAAACAGAGCCACAAGAGTCAAAAAGAGTAAGTGATTGCCCAAGGTCAGAGGACGAGTTAAGTGGGACTTAAAACTAGATACCTCTCCTGATTCTTAGATAAGTGATATCTTCATCATACCACAGCAGCCCTTCCCCCTCTCTTCCACGTTTGTCATTTACCTCTCCAGGCCTTGCTAGCCTCAAACCTAAAAAAGAAGGGAGAGGAGTAGGTGCAGCTCAACTTCACTAACAACAGACTACAAAGGGCATCTATTTCTCTGGTTGCTGATGTGGGTTTTGATTCCTGACCACAATGCAAGGGCCTTCATTTGAGATTCCTGGGCTGGCACACATAGATCAACCCTTACCCATTGTAGAGAATAAACAGTGTCATCTGGTCCACAGCATGCTGTTACTCCCATTGGCTAAATAGAATCCCTTGCAATAATTAAATCAATTAAGTCAAAGTATTTTAAAATTGGAAGCAATCTTAATATTTATCTAGTCTAATTTGTAGCCTTCTACCTAATACAGAGAGTCTTTCTACAGATATTCCTTAGTGATGGTCATCCAATCTCTACTTGAATCTCTAATAATGCACTCCCTCACAAGGCAACTCATTCCATTTCTAAACAGCTCTAATTATTAGCAAATTCTACCTCATGCTGCATCAAAATCTAACTCCTTAGAACAGTGTTCCAGTTTCTCCTCTTGAGTGCCCAACAGAATAGGCCTAATTCTTTTTCCACATGACAAGCACTTTGGATATTTGAAAATCACTGCTCCTTCCTCTCCTCTTCTCCTGGTTAAATGAAAACTGTTCCTTCAAACATTTTCAAATGTTCTGGTCTCCGGAAACCCCCCTCCCCACCATCCAGGTAATACTCCTCTAGAAAAATTCTAGTTTGTTAATGTCCTTCCTAAAAGCTTTACCCAGAGTTCCACATAATATTCTAGACATGACTCAAACAAAATGAAGTGGGGGGGGGGGTGGTTATTGCCATACCTACCTTAATCTACATACAATAATTCTATTGAAAGTAGCCTAAGATTTCACTGACTTCTTTGATAGCTTCCACATTAAATCTCCAGTCAACTGAAACCTTTAGTCTTTTTTTTTTTCAAATTAACTGCAAGCCTGTTCTCCCCCATTCTGTATTTGTGTCATTGCATTTTTTAACCTAAATGAAAGACTTTACATTTAGCCCTGTTGATTTTGGTCTATTGTTCCAGCTTATTGAAACTTTTTTATATCTTACTTCTGTCATCCACGATAATAGCTATCCCTCCAAATTCTGAACCAATCTTTGGACATGATTATTATGCCGTCATCAAAGTCATTGATTCATAGATTTAACATAAAAATATGGACAAGATAGGGCACACTACTAGACCTGTGCCTTTAGTTGAACGCTGCCTGATCTATTACAACACTTTTAGAATACAACTATTTAACCAATTACAAAGGTAACTAGATATGCCACCATTCAGCCCACCTTAATTTTATCTACAAAAATATAGAGAAACTTGTCAAATGATGTGCTGAAATATATACATAGATATATGTACACACATACATATATAAACACATATGTATGTGTAAACATATTTCAGCACATGGATGTATATATGGATGTGTGTATACATACATGCACACATACAACATTCTTCTGGTATATTAATCTTAAAACTCTTGCAAAAAGAAGCAGTATGGTCCAGTGGAGAGACAGCTGACCTTGCAGTGAGGAAGATCCTAGATTCATGTCCCAGCCCTGCCAAATAGAAGCTGTGTGACCCTGGGAAAGTCACTTAACCTCTCAATGATGTAGGCAGCTCCTTAAGACTTAAGTTTCAAAAAAGGTGCCATCTTGCATTGATGTCACCAAGGTCACCCACCCCTTCAGTGCAGAATTCCCTATCCCAGTGACCTTCACAAGGCCAGTTCCTCTGGTAACTTCAGCAAATATATATATAATTGAAAATTATTTCTAAGTAGATCCTTAAGGGTTCCTAGAGAGCACTGGGCTGAAAAGGCCTTCTAACCCATTAGAGGATTTTGTTGGGGATAGATGCTAAGCTTTCTAGACTGTTAACTTTCTAGACTATTATCCCAAATCTCAAAGTCAGTTTATTGATTCCAACAAGTCACACAAAAATCAGTATTTTAATAGTCCCTTCTGTGACTATCCCTTAAAAACTATTCTTAAAAACTAAAAAGCTGCAAAAGACTCTTCTGAATAGAACTCTAATTTATAAATGTTTATCCTCAGCCAATGCACCTCGGACTCAATTTATAATACAATATTATAAAGAGACCATTCCCAAAGGGTTGGCTGTAGCCATCTCTGTGAAGACTGAGAAAAAGACTTATACACTCTCCTGCAAGGACAAAAAGCTTCATTTTAAGGTAAGAATGAGCCTGTTTGTTCTAAGTTTCATTTCTAGGAAAACCTTAGGAATAAATAACTTGTTTCAAAGTCCAGATCCAGTCTCCAGAGGAGGAAGAATAAAGGCAGAGAACCATAAGAACAGAAGGTTGTCCACACCTGCCTAAGTCAATGAGCAGCATCAGCTATGTGCTCAGATCACAGCACAGGTCTGGGCCCAGCACTTGTTGCAAAATCCACACCATCCAGAAAATTAGCTGGCATATATATCATGGAACAGGATCTCTAGAGCTGGAAGAGATCCTCTAGGGTCTAATCTAATCTAGCACTCCCCACCCCCAAGTTTATTTTACAAAGGAAGAAACTGGGCCCAGAGTGGAGTGAAATGACTTTCCCAAGGTAGACAACAGAATTTGAACCCAGGTCTCCCAACTACACATCTAGAGTTTTTGTCATTGTACCCCTGCCAAGGCAACTAGCAACACAACTAACTCCAGGTCAGCTTACAAAGCCCCAGCGATGTGTCATTCCTGAACAAACCTCAAACATTTGCTTGACATCGATGGTAGATAGTACCCACATCCATAAAGAAGACATATGCCTTTCTCCCTCAGGAAATTCAAAAGTACAGACCATGACCCTTTCAAGAATGAATGTCCATACAGTTAATTCTCCACTATTGACACATCCATTGTGTGCTCCAAATATCAATCAAGCTATGAGCATTTATTAAGCACCCACTATATACTAGACAATAGTAATCACTGGAGACACAAAAACAAAAGTGAAATAATGTCTGCCCTCTATTTATACATCATATGTGCATATATGTATACACATGTAAACATGTGCATATATACAGTAAAACTATGTAAAAATAGATGAAAAGTATAGGATTGGGAGAGAGGTACTTATAACTGAGGGGATAAGCAAAGAAGGCAACATTTGAACTGAGCCATAAAAGAAACTAGAGATTCTAATTTGTTAAACATTAAGAAATGTTACAGAACTCCCAAAGTTTACCTCACCGATTAGTAACATGGCAATGGCATGACCAGAGGTGACTGGACTGTGAGCAGCACTAGGCCATAAAAACTGTGCATAGGGTGGGGGCTAGTAAGCAGCGGGGGCTACTTGGATCCTCTTCCAGCCCCTACTGATGGAGGAGCATAATCTGAAGGGCCTATTGCCCTCCTGGAGTGTTGTCTGCCTGGCAGCAGATGAAGTCTCATCTAGGTGGGAGAAGAGAGACAAGGAATGTCCCAGAAGTGTAATAAGGGGTACGAGTGCACAGAGGATGGAGTTCCATGACATCATGGACATCACTCACATAGATGGAGACTTTCCTCCCTATATTCTAGCAAAAGTCTCTGGTGTACCAGTGTGATATCTATGCAAGGACTTTCCTAACTCAGGCTCTCTATGGCCCATCATAATAACATCTGGAATGTTTTCTTTTCTTTTCTTTTTCCTCCTCTATAGGAAGGTGCTGCTTCAGACAAAATTGATAACAAAGAACAGGATATCTTATTCTACCAAGAGAGAATTCCAGGCCATAATGACAAGATGCAATTTAAATCTTTTTTGTACCCAGAATACTACTTGGCATGTAAGCAAGAAAAGAAGGGCATTTTTAAACTGATTTTAAAGAAAGGGTGCCAAGATGAGGAAGGGTCTACAAAATTCATTGTCCGTTATGAATGTGGGAACACAGACTCATTAGAATGATGGTTTTAAATCCTGAAAAATATCATAACAATAACAGCACTTCATTAGAGTCTTAAACTAAAAAAACACTAAGTAAAGATATACCCATGGAGGGATTATTTAATCAACACTTGTGGGGAAGTTGGGTATAGAAAAACTATATTTAGGTCTCTAAGTTCAAAAAACTACAAGTTAGATTTAATTCAAAATAGTAGTAGTAATAGTGAAAGAGGGTAGCTTTCAATTTGTAGTTCTCTCATATATAACATTATTGTAAAATATGAATATAGAATTATTGCTCATAAATCCAATGCAATCAATAATACAAACTTGAATTACAAGTGAGTCAGAAAATGATCCTGAGTGCATTCCTTGAGAGAGCAATGTTCCACATGGAGGGATGTAGTGAGTTACCAAGATGGGTTGAAGCAGATTCTTAGCTATACAATGCCTAATGCTTACTAATCAGAGCTTTTATCAACAACAATAATGCTATTTAGGATATTTTTATCAGGTTCATGGATATTTACAACCAAAGAATGCATTGTCTTCTGGCTAACATTCTTAAAATGAACCTCTCCATAATTGGCTGAGCTAGTCTTCACAGGGTAAACGAATGCTGTCTTCAGGACTATTTAAAGTCTTTCTACCCTGGTAGAATCTGTCAGAATTTATGCCGTGCCAGCATTGCCTTTGGAAGCCCATCATCACCTCTACACCACACTGAGATATCAGAGCAGTAGCTCAGAAATAGAGATAGAGAAATATATTAGAGATAAAGATTATTGAAGTAGAGTAGAGATAGACATAGAAATGGAGATATACAACTTCATGGTTTACAAAAAGCCATCACTTCACAACAACTCTGTGAATCAGATAGCACAAAGTCTTATTGTTATTACCAAAATTTTAAAAAATTAAAAAAGGGAAAATGAGTCTTCTGAAAGGTTAAGGAACTTGCCGGTGATCACATAGCTAATAAGTATCAGAGATAAGACTTAAACCCAGGGTATCTGACAACAGTCTCTATGTTCCTTCCACTCTAACATCTTGCTTCTTCCAAAGCCATCAGATTCCAGCACATGCTTCAATATGCATTTTAACTCCTCCAATGGATGGTGAGCCAAAATCAGTTATGTAACAATTGTACACATGGCTTCCTTTTTGATCTGCCTAGCAATGACAAAAGCATCAAGGGACTATCTTTTCGGGGACTTCCTGATGCATTCCATCAAAGGCTCAGCCAAAGCCTTGCAAACTTTGAGAACACATCCCGGCATCCCTGCCAATTTCATAACCAGAACAGCTTGACCCCTCTCACTGCTTTCACTATTTTGGCTTCAATCCCTGATCAGTCCTTAATTTCCCTTTCCAGTCTCATCCTCTAGTTCACATTTGTGAACCAAACTCCAGACCAACTGATTTAAATTGATATTTTATTTAAAAGGGAAGGGTAAAATTATATAAGGGTACAGTATATGGTAGGCACTAACAAAATTACCTTTCTAGGGATAGGCTCTCACATTTCATTGTGAATTGCTCAGTTACTCTCCTAAAAAGATTTCTTACTATATTTAGTTTCCTTGGATATGTCAGTCCAACCTGAAACTTCATGGCATCAGGAATGCCCTACTACCTGGCCTGAAGTCCACCACATGTATCCACATTTTCTTATGACCAACCCCAAAAGGCATCTGTCCTTTTCAGGACCCAGTCCACTGGATTTGGCTCTGTTCAGCTTCTGACTCCCTGGGTTTAGGTCATGGACAAATTTATAACCAGTGCTGCAACCCTTTGTTCAATTAGGAAATTACTCCAGTGGTGATAGTTTGGTCTGTTCACTCCTCCAACACTATAATAAATTCCAAGGGAATTGAAACAACATTTTTACAAAAGTTTACAAGAAATGTAGTGATGTGCTTTTTTACCCACTGTGAAAGGGAGATAAAATCTTTACAACTGAAGCATCAGAAATGAGCAGTGATAAAGTCAATTATAGTTCAATTATATAAAAACTAAAAACTTTCATTCCACAAGAAATAATATAACTAAGATACAAAGAAAATATCCATGGGTAAATATTTGGTTCCACATTTTATAGGTAATACAATATAAGCCTATGAGGGTATCATCCAGTCTCCAATGGACAAAAATAGACCAAGGATTTAAAAAGACAATTCACTAAAGGGGGAAAATAAATAATAAAATGGAAAAATGATCAAATGTTAAAACAAATTAAAATACTTAGGAAAGCTCAATAATATTTTGTTCTCTCTTTCCACATTAAATTAAAAACAGAGAAGGAAAGGGGAAGGAAAGGGGTAAAAGGGAAAGAGAGAGACAGAGAGAGAAAGAGTATATAAAGTCCATTTTTGGTAGAGTATGGGGAAGCAAGTATACTTGAATTTCACTGGTGTAATCTTTTTGGAGAACTATCAATCAATTCACAATAAGAGTCAACAGTCTGATCATAACCTTTTGGTCTGATCTATTACTAGGAATGTATTACAAGGAAATTATTCAAAATACAAAACAACCTGCTTATGCAGAGATTTCTTAGTATACTACATTTACGCTAGCAAAAAAAATTACCTAGATGTCCCAAGTTTAGAGGAAAAAGGGCAGGCTGGAATATATTAATGAAATTGAGTGTCATGTAGGCATTAAGAAGAACAAACATGAGATGTATAAAGAAATATGGAAAAGTCTATGTAAAATAATACAAAATGAAAAAACTCAAAATGAAGTGTATATCTTTGCTTACAGCTATGTGTAATTGTGATTAAAAGGACCAGAAGTTGTAAAGTACTGTTCTTTGTTGTGGTCATTCTGGTATTTATGTTTTGTTATTACTAAAAATTTGGTTGAATATTCCATCAACAAAATTCTTCTACCACCCAGCAGACACACATACCCCAAATCAGGAAATTCTTTTGAAAATTAACATGGAATGTACAGATAAAAAGATATGCAGACAAGAGAAATTAAACTGAGCAGAGATTTTTCATCATTTGACAATAAAGACTAGAGCATTATCTCCAGAAGGCTACTATTAAAATCCACCTATGTTACCTAGAAGAGATCTTTAACCCCTTTTTCATTAGACTTTGGAAATAAATATTTTTCAGTATATTTACTTATCCCTCATGAAGACAAAGAGAACCCCACTCTAAAGGAATGGAGAGGATATAGTACAATTCAAAAAAAAATTAGATGGTAATCCAGCTATTCAGGAAATACAAAACAAATTTTAAAAATTAACATTCTGAACAATCAAACTGGATAACATTTTCATGGTTCTTGTTAACAACATAGCTCTTGGAATTATAAAGCATTGGGGATGGGATGGTTGAGTGGGGCAGGACTGAATTGTTCAGGGGCCATTTGTTTTTTCATCACTGTTGCTGATTGGAGGTAAGATCTTCAAGAAGAGAAAAGCAGAAACTGGGAAATAAGCAGCTGGTTAACAAGATGGAATATGAGAAAAATATTTTGTCTCTGGGCCAGGACTTAAGATATGAGTGACAGATTCTTGACCAAGGATATATTGCAAGTATTGGAAAGAATATATTGGTCCAGAGACTTACAGATATGATCAAGAAGGCTTTAAAATGAAAAAAAGAAAGATAGGGAAGAAACTACCCTAACATTAACTAAGTCAGATACTACAGCACATATTAGGCATAATATAGTAAGGAAAATGTCAATAGAGGGGCCAAGTAATTGACAAGAAGGTATTCAAGAAGGAGAAGCTAATAATAATTCTTATGGAGTTAGATATCTAAACACAAACACCAAGAAGAAAAAAGGTAGAAAAGAATGCTAGAGATCTTTTTTTTTTTTTTTTTTGCTTTTTGGAGGGCAATTGGGGTTAAGTAACTTGCCCAAGGTCATACGGCTAGGTTTTTGTTTGTGTGTGCATTAAGTGTCTGAGGTCAGATCCGAACTCAGGTCCTTCTGACTCCAGGGCCGACGCTCTACTCACTGCGCCACCTAGCCACTCCCATAGAGATCTTAATATAAGAAGGCAAAATTGAATTTGTAGGTATCACAGAATCTTAATGGATTGTGACTCACAATCAGAAAAGGCTTTTTTGGAAAGGTATAATTTATATGAAAGAAACAGATTGGGTTGGGGAGGAGGTGGTGGTAAAATCATTGTATATCATGAAAATATATTCCTATAAGGAACTCTACAAACCAGAAGGAAGAAGTATCATGGACAGTATTTGGTGAGAACCAATAGAAGCTCACCGAAACAATATTGTTGGTAGGAGGACACTTATACAAACAGGTCATCATAAAGGAAGTAAATGATTACCAGAAACAGAACATAAAATTGGCATTTAGGCATTTGTTAAAGGACACTTAAACTCTCCAGACATCTTCTGGAGTTCTTTCTCCTAAAAGCAAAGCTTTTAGGAGAAAATTCACAACTTTTCTTAATGATCTCACTGGTGCCTTCACATAAGTGGGGGGTGGGGGGGAGTGGAATTTTCATTCAAGGAGATTGAAACAACTCAGAACGCAATATCTGACTTAGTCAGTAAATGGCACTCTACTGTTCCTCTCGGTCACACAAGCACAAAAGTCTTATACCAGGATGAGGGGGATAAAAGAGATGGAGATGGGCAGAGGGAGATTTAGGGAATGGAATAAGTATTTATATACCACCTACTATCTTCCAGGCACTATTTTAAGTACTTTACAAATGTTACCTCATTTTATTTATTCCCTGTCCATAATATCCTTCCTGGATATTATATTATTTTGAAATGTCACTCAGAATCCTCAAATGCCCTAGCTGCTGCACTAAGATGGTGCAGATTTCACATTTGGGCTTAAAAATCAGCTTGTCCATTCTGAAATGCTACTGATTTTCAAGACATAATCTAGGAGGTAAAATTAAAGTATTAAAATATGGATATTAATTGCTTGGGTTTTATTTTGTTTGGGTTTTGGTTTGATCTTTTTTGTTTTTGTTTTTTGCTTTTGCTTTGTCAGGGGTTTTTTTTTGCCAAGAAAGCCCATTTATCCAAATCAGTAACTAACAAAAATCAGAGAAGGTATAATTGGAGAATGTATATCCCAGATAACACAGAGTAAAGGAGTTCTCTCTTTGGGAGTCAGGTAACAGCTCAACAGAGAGAGCGTTCTAGATCTTACCCAAGGAGCAGTTCCCCAAAGTCTCCAGAGTAGTAAGCTAGGAACAGGGCAAGATGGAGATTGCCAGCTCCTCTCATGTTGGCTTCTTCCCAGAGTCTTTCCTTAAGCAACCTGATGTAGAACTAACCTTGTCCATTTATTTTCTCAAAATTGGAAGCCAGAAGTACCCAAGGTAACTTGAAGATTCAATAGACCCTGAAGAAGACTGAAGAGATGTCCTTTCTCACACTCACCAGCTCTACCCTATCCCTGTCACAGGGAATGGCTGCCGGCCCAGGTGTAGATGCACAAGTCTACAAGAATCCTGATGGTCAGTCCCTATCAATCTAGACTAGTTCGAGTGTAGAAGCAGAGAGAGCAGTCAGTGACAAGAGAACTAAGCCTATTAAACCAGTCACTAGGCCATGATGTTACAAGTTAAGATGTTATGATGCTGCATATGTTTACTGCTGCACATGTGAATTACTACAGGTCTGAATATGCTAGTTTTTATTTTGCTATTATGTTCATTTGAGTATGTTTTATGTCATGTTCATGCTAGATGATAAAATATGAATATTAAGATAATTAAAGTTTAGATCTACTCCTATCCTCCAAATAGTTCCCTTTTCTTTGTACCATCCCTCTCTACCCATATTGATTTGGTGACCCAGCATGTGACGCTTCAGCTTTATTGTACATAGAATAAAACAAAAGGAAAAGAGGCAGGGTCTCCTCCCCCTATGTGGACACAGTCATTGCCAACTAACTAATGCTTCATCCCCTCTTGATTCTTAGATTCTGTGATAGGAAAGAGAAAGCAGGGGACATGGCAAGGGAGAGGAAGGGGTACAGATAGTAGAGAAGCATGGATGGGGTAAATCAGATAGGTTCAGGGATGGGAAAAGGCCCAACAGCAGAAGAGGATATAGCTGGACCTCAAGAATATGACAGATCCTAAATTTCCAAGAAGCTTCCAGATCTTTCTGGTACCTTGTCTTCTCTAGAAACACACACACAGACACACTCACAAACACATTCTCTCAAAGTTGATCACAATTTAATAACTAACATTTGTAGAGAGCTTTAAGGTTTGAAAAGCACTTTGCATATATTCTTATTCGACCCTCACAATTCCAGAAGGTGGGTGCTAGTCTTATCCCCATTTTACAGATGAGAAAACTGTGGCAGACAGAGGCTAAATGATTTGCCCACAAAGCTATTAAGTATCTGAGGCAGGCTTGGAACTCAGGTTTTCCTGACTCTAAGTCCAGGGCTCTATCACTATGCATCTAAGCTTTCTGGAAGGATTTCAGGCAAAAAGTATCATACAGTACCTTAAAAAGAATACTAACCCTGAACAAGTGGGCTGCCTAGTTAGCATAGGTTTAAAGGACTTCAATCAAATAGTGAGGCTTTAAAATCCAAGACACAAACACTTGGTGAAATGGAATCTAAAATATGAAAACAATAAAGACAGACATGGCTCCTACCCCTGATATTCTCTCCTTTCCTTTTCATATCCTTCTCTTTCTCTGCCTACATTAAAGATAAATGGAGAGGAGGAAAGAATATTAACAGTTCATATTTACATAATAATTTGCAACTTTCAAAGTTCTATGCTCATAGCCCATATGTGTTAGTATCTCCATTTAACAGAAGAGGAAACATAGCTAGTAAGTAGAAGAAAGAACTAAGGACTCAAGGAAAAAGGAGTAAAATGGGGAGAAAATATAAAAAACAGACAACTGGAAAAAGAAAGAGGGCTTTGAATGATGATCAGGTTCTGTTCTGGTGTAATGGAAATGCAAATTTAAAGATCTTCCCTGCCCCTAGCTTAACTGCACCTGGAGCCTGTGGTGGGAGGCTTGTTTTTCAGGGAAGCCCACACCTTGATACTTTGTGATTGGGCAGTGGGTCAAGGAGGTTGTTACATTCTCTGAGTCAAGAGAAGGCTATATAAGACCTGAGGAGAGGCTTTGCTTTGGGGCTCACTTTGAGAAGTGTTGTGTGATTTGACCAGATGAGACTCTGGGAAGCCGTTGTTGAGAGCCCCCCAGCTTTGAAAACCCAGATGTTGATGTTTCCCTCTCTGGTAACTGTGATTTGGTATTGATATAATGTTTGGACAGTTTGGAAGCCTGTCTGTTTGATCTGTAAGTTCTGTAACTCTGAAGTTCGGGGTGCTGACCTTTTTCCCCTGAACTAGGTAATGTATGTTTGTTTGATTAAAGTAAGCTTGTTAACCCATTCTGAGTTGCTTTCCTTTTGAAAAGCAGATCTAAGAACCTATATTGGCAGCTACCATCTGGGGAAGGCATGGAGCCCAATTGCATTTTCTTTACCCCTGCCTCCTTCTTGGGAGACAGTGTGGTGAAGAACTCCTTGATAGACTGTAAGTTCCTTGAGGGCAGACTCTTTTTTGCCTCTTTTTGTATCTCCAGAACAGTACCTGGCACATAGTAGATGCTTAATAAATACTGACTAATTGAAAGGCAATGGATTTACAGAATGGTAGATTAAAAAGAAACCTGATTCTAGAATCAGAAGACCTAGTTTCAAATCCTAACTCTGATGCTCACTACTTTTGTGACCTTAGGCAAGTCACATAACTTCCATGACCCTCAATTTCCTCATCTTTAAACATGAGAGGGGCATAATTAAAATGAGTGGTTCCCAAAGTGTGTGGTACCACCCCCTGAGGAGCACTGGAATGATCTGGGGAGGGGCGGTAAATTTTGAAAAACTTTTCATGTATATTTCATCTGTTGTATAACAGAGTTAAGGTCATAGTAATTACAATATTTTCCAAATAAACACACAAATGCAAGTTATAGCCAATCAGCGGTCAAGTCAGTCTACAGGTCTTAACAAGCAAGTGTTGGCAGGTGAGCCAGTTGGGCATTGTTGGGAAGTCCAGCATCAGCAGGAATATGTGCATGTAATGACTTGTTTATAATACAGTACTATATGGTTACATGACATAATATTGCATCATCAAAATTTTAGTGTAGGAAAAAACTGAAAAATTTACAATAAATTATTAAATTTAAAATGCATCTTTTAAAAAAATTATTTTTTTGAAAGACAATTAAAAAACAATTAAAAATTAAAGAAAGTAGATTTCAAGGAGGTGGGGGTGGTGCTGAGTAATTTGTTTTTAAAGCAGGCAATAGGCCAAATAAGTTTGGAAACCTCTGAATTAAATAATCTCTACTATCTCTTCCAGCTCTGCATTTATGATCCTATAATCTGGGTTTCAAATTGCAGCTCTACCACTCACTTTGCCCCAGAGAGATAATAGGCAAATATGATAGTTTAAAAAACCTGAAGTTGACAGACCTCTGTGAGTCTTGTAAGGCTCTCTTGTGGCAGGCTACTCAGCTCTAAACACACCCCTTCCTCCTGCCTAAAACCCCCACCATTTCCTTTTATATAAACTTCCATATGCCAAGCTTGTATTTCCTATCTATCACTGGATCTCTCAGGTTCCTCTCTCAGACAGTAACTTACATCTCCCTGCCTGTGACATCAGAGATGACAAACCAACCCAACACCCCCTAAGGGACAGCCTTCTCTTTAAAATCCAGGATCTTCTGTCCCTTAAGCCATTCTGCTGAAGTGACAACTTGGTTTAAGCAACTTTAAAAAAAATATGTCATGGTCCTCCTCTGGGGTCAATTCCCTAACTTGTATTCACACTGAGTCCCCAGAGGAGTTGCTACTACTTTAGGTTCTAAAGGTAATCCTACAGATGCCTATTCCTAACACTGGAACTCAGGAACCCCTGCCTGTGTGCTTCCCATTAACAATCAGACTCAATTTGATCTTTAGAAAAGACATTTATCCGTGTGACCTTGGGCAAGTTACTTAACCCCAATTGCCCTAAAAGGGGCGGCTAGGTGGCACAGTGAGTAAGAGCGCTGGCCTCGGAATTGGGATGACCCGAGATCAAATCCGGCCTCAGAAAATGAGCACCCACACATAAATAATGACTAGCCATGTAACCTTGAGCAAGTTACTTAACCCCGACTAGCTGTGTAACCTTGAGCAAGTTACTTAACCCCAATTGCTTTTAAAAAAAAAAGAAAGAAAGAAAGAAAAGACATTTATTCAAAGGGCATACCAAGAACAATACTTAACAAAAGATTTTTCCAAACCACTAATATACAAGAGTCTGTATGGGGGAGAGGGATGCAATTGGAGCACAAATTTAGTGGACAATGGTAATAAGGTATACATGTAGGGAACACTCTAGAACAACAGGGCTTCTGTGTTTTTTCTTCCTCTGGAAAGTCTTCATAGATCACTGTGGGTTGGGGAATCAATCTCCCTGACAATGGCAAAAGGGAGAAGTAAGGATAGACCTGAGTCAGCAGTTTGAAGGGTTTCTGTGGGAGGATTTTAGCTGGAATGCAAGCAGCAAAGCCTTTGGGCAAAGAAGAATGAAGTAGAGCCAGAAGGAAGAGTAAACAGGGACTCAGGAGAGCAGATGGAGAACCAGGGCAAGGTAGTTGTGCCAGGTCAGTTAGTCAGTCAACAAGCAATTATTAATCATTTACTATGTGTCAGGCAATGTTCTAAGTAATAGGTACTAAAGTAAGATGAAACAGGGAAAGAAGGAAGAGAAGGGAGACCAGAGGCATCAGACAGGAGATAGAGGTTAAGTGAGCACAGATGCCTCCTTATTTACCAGCTACATTGGTAGAAGCACTCAGCAGCAGGACTATAAGAGAAGCAAGAGAATTAATCACAGTGACTTGCATAAATCCCCTTACCCTGGTCCTCCTACTTCTGTACCTTGGAGCAAATAGAACAAATTTAATCTATCTACTTGACAACTTTTCAAAGCTTTGAAGATAGTTATTGTGTCAATGCTAAATTTTCTCTTCTCCAGACTAAATTGGCAAGTAAGTGACCCAGTGGATAGAGCTTTGAGCCCGGAATCAGGAAGACATGAATTCAAATTTGGCCTCAGATATTTATTAGTTATGTTACACTGGGCAAGTCATTCAAACTTTTTTTGCTTCAGTTTAAAGATGAGGCTCTGTAAAATGGAGATGATAATAGCACCTGCCTCCAGTTGGATGGTGCAGTAGATAGAGTGCCAGGCCTAAAGTCCAGAAGACATCTTCCTAAATTCAAATCTGGCCTTAGCTGTGTGCCCCTGAGCAAGTCACCAAACCCTGTTTGCCACAGTTTCCTCATCTGTAAAATGACCTGGAGAAGGAAACAGCAAACAACTCCAGTATCTATGTCAAGAAAACCCCAAATGGGCTCACAAAGAGTCAGACACAACTGAAATGACTGAACAACAACCTCCCAGGCTTGTTATAAGGATCAAATTAGATAATTGTAAAACTCTTACTTAACACAATGCCTACACATAGTAAATAAGTTAGCTATCATCATCATCATCATTATTTCTCAAAGGTAGCAAGGTGGTGCATGGGGTAGAGCACAGGGTCTGGAGTAGGAAGACCTCAGTTCTAATCTATCCTCAGATATTTACTAGCTGTGTGACTTTGGGCAAGTCACTTAACTTCAGTTTACCTCATTCCTTACCTATAAAACAGGGATAATAATAGCACATACTTTGTAGGGTTGTCATAAAGATCAAATTATATCCTGATGTCATGGTCCTCTTCGTGAACAAAAGACAAACAACAACCATTTTTAAAGTACTTAGCACCTGGGGTGGCTAGGTGGGACAGTGAATAGAACACCAGCCCTGGAGTCAGGAGGATCTGAGTTCAAATCCAACCTCAGACACTTAATACTTACTAGCCTGTGACCTTGGGCAAGTCACTTAACCCCAATTGCCCTGTCTTCCCCCTCCAAAAAGCTAAATAAATAAATAAATGAATGAATGAATGAATAAGTAAATAAGGAAAGAAAGAAAGAAAGAAAGAAAGAAAGAAAGAAAGAAAGAAAGAAAGAAAGAAAGAAAGAAAGAAAAAGAAAGGAAGGAAGGAAGGAAGAAAGGAAGGAAGGAAGGAAGGAAGGAAGGAAGGAAGGAAGGAAGGAAGGAAGGAAGAAAGGAAGAAAGAAAGAAAGAATTTAGCACAGTGCTTGGCACATAGAAGGCACTATATCAATGTTTATTCCTTTCCCTAAATATCCCTATTTATTTCAATTGACCCTTATATGACTCGAACTCAAGGCCCTTTACCACCCTGGTTGCCCTTCTCTAGTTACTTTCTAGCTTATCAAAATTCTTACAAGAATGCAGTGCCCAGGGTATTAAGTGATATTGTATTTATAGTCTGACCAGGCCGACATCCTAGACAGAAAATGTTTCTGAAAGCAGACTAAGACCACACTAGCTTTCTTGTTTACTGCATTACACCATTAACTTTTATGGAATCTTATCAAGCCTTTAATTTTTTTAAACCAACTAAAAGATTTTACATTTATCTATATTAAATTTCAGCTTATTACATTTAACCCAATATTCAAATACAATAAGATTTTTTTAAAATCCTATTATACCTATTATCTAACCTTCCCAGCTTAGACACACTTGTCAATCTTAAGAGTGTAGACCTCTCTCCAAGCCATTTTGAAGCCCCAAGACATGAGAAAGGCCTAAAACCTGAATTGGCCAATCAGGAGAGGCACTGTGGCCCACTCTGAGCTTAATCTACCATAATGCTTTACAATACCCTGGCATAATACACATGCCTTGCTCTCTGAATGAACTCAAAATGCCCCTTCCTGTGTCAACACTACAAGGTCAGATGAAGCTGACCAGAGCATTCTTCTGATAATGACTACCAAAGACAAGACACCTTGACCAGACATTACCTCAAATAACGGGACTTTTCTTATCTCAATATTTTATGGACATATACTATGTTATGTCATGTAAATTGTAAAGGAAACACAGATATACTGGGTTGTATTTTCAATTGACACTTTGTCAACCCTCTTATCTTACTGAATTTAGAACTTGTTCAATTAAGAAAATTCCTTTCTCATACTACAGTTAAACATATATGGAGATCATAAATTTGAGTGACATGGACATGCTGAGTTGGGATTGTTCTAAAATGTATTTAAGGCTTCTCATTCTGTTATCAGCCAGTCAGAATTTAAGCTTTGACTCTGTACATGTATCTGCTAGCTTTAAGGGAATAAACAATATAAATATATATGTAGATATATACACATATATATGTATATCACCTAGCCTGTTTGCTTCTTTTAACCAAACTTTCAGGTGAACAAGAACATGCCATTTATGCCCTTGATTGATAATGTTAAACAGACCCTGGCCAAGTCCTGAGTCTCTGAGGCATTTTGCTAGAGACCTCCTTTCAAAGTGATATCAAATTATTAATGGCTCTTCTTTGATTCAGTCATTCAGCTAGTTTTGTATCAACCTAATTTTACCCATCCTATCCATGAGTAGGTGGGGCTTTGGCAAATAATTTTCTAAAAGCTGAGTAAACTATATATAGAACAAAGGAAAATGAAGAAGAGGAGGTGTATCTGGCATGGTGATACTGTTGTATCTTTGTAATCATGACTTCCTTTTCAAGAGGTCCATTAGCCATCCCTTTAATAATATAGTCTAGAATGTGGCCAAAATTCCAAGTCATAGTCTTGGGACTAGAGTTTTCAGACTTCATTCTCTTCCCTTTTTTGAAAATATGTCATTACTCTTGACCAATCCTGCGATACAACTTTTGCACTTCAAATCTCAGAGACTGTTCTGCCAACTCTTTCAAGTACTTTAAGATGCAGCTTATCTGGACCTGGTGACTTGAACTCATCAAGGCACTCTCTTACTATTACTGTTTGACTTGAGTATAAATTCCCTTTGGTCATTTTTCTTTGGCCTTTTCAAATTCAAGGATCTTTCCTTTTGTCAGAGAAAATAGTAGCAAAATAAGAGTAGAAAAGTTTTTCCTTTTCTCAATACTCTACTCTCCTCACTCTTTCTACCCTACACAATGGTCCTATTCCTTTTTTTAGAGTTTCTCTTTAGATCATAAAAAGGGGGAAAGGACCCATATACGTACAAAAATATTTATAGCAGTTCTTTTGGTGCTGGCAAAGAATTGGAAATTGAGGGGATGCCCATCAATTGGGAAATGGTTGAACAAGGTGTGGTATATGACTGTGATGGAATGGTATTGCTCCATAAGAAATGATGAATGGTGAATTTCAGAAAAACCTGGAAAACTTACATGAACTGATGCTGAGTAAAGTTAACAGAACCAGGAGAACACTGTACACAGTAACAGCAACATTGTGTGATAACTAACTTTGATAGACTTAGCTCTTCTCAGCAATGCAGTGATCAAAGACATTTCCAAAAGTCTCGTGATGGAAGAAGTTACCTACAGCCAGAGGAAAAATTATGGAGTCTGAATGCAGATCAAAGCATACTATTGTATGCATTTTTGCATTTTTTCTTTCTTATAGTTTTTCCCTTTTGTTCTAATTCTTCTTTCACAACATGACCAATGTGGAAATATATTTACTATGATTATACATGTATAGTCTATATCAAATTGCATGTCATTTTGGGGAGGGAGGAGGTGAAGTGGGGGAAGATTTAGAACTCAAAATCTTATAAAAGTGAGTGTTGAGGGGCAGCTAGGTGGTGCAGTGAGTAAGAGCGCCGGCCCCAGAGTCGGGAGGACCCAGGATCCGTTCCGGCCTCAGATAACTTAACACCCACACAAAAAAACTGGCCGTGTAAGCTTGGGCAAGTTACTTAACCCTAGTTGCTTTTTTAAAAAAAAAGCAAGTGTTGAAAACTAAAAATAAATAATTTTTTTAAAAAATAAAGCTCCTCTTTTTCCCAGTAAAGCTAAAGAATCTATCAAAACAAACTATTCTACCAAAACCTGTTACACAAAACTATAATCCTTACAATAGCAAACACTCCTCCAAAGTAAACAGGGCACTATGACACAAATATGACTATAGACCAATTTCCCTAATGAGGATTGCTGCAAAAGTTTTAATTAAAATACTAGCAAGGAGATTGCAGTAATATGTCACAAGGATTATATACTATCAGCAGGCTAGATTTATAAGAGGAATGCAGGGCTGGTTCAATATTGGGAAAACTATAAGCATAATCAACCACTTCAGCTATAAAAACAAAAATCACATGATTATATCAATAGATGCAGAAAAGACTCTTGACAAAATACAACACTCATTCCTATTCATGACACTAGAAAGCATAGGAATAAATGAAGTTTTTCTTAAAATGATTAAGTAGTATCCATCTAAAACCATGAGCAGGTATTTTTTGTAATGAGGATAAACTAGAAGCCTCTTCAGTAAGATAAGGGTTAAAGCAAAATGTCCATTATCACCATCATTATTCAATATTGTATTAGAAATACTAGTTATAACAATAAGACAAGAAACTGATGGAATAAGAATAAGCAATGAAGAAACAAAACCATCATTCTTAGTAGATAATATGATGATATACTTTGAGAACTCTAGAGAAACAACTAAACTAGTTGAAACAATTAAAAACTGTCACAAAAGTTGTAAGATATAAAACAAACCCACAAAAGAAACCAGCAGGAAGAGGTAGAAAGAAAAGTTCCATTTAAATTACTGCAGACAGTATAAAATACGTGGGAATCTATCTGTTAAGACATACCCAGAAACTATATAAACACAATTGCAACACTTTTCACAAAAATAAAGACAGATCTAAACAACTACAGAAAAATTAATTGCTCATGGATAGGTCAAGTCAATGTAATAAAAATGATAGTTCTACCTATATTTATTTACTTAGTCAAGGCCACATGTCTAACAAACAGGCAGTAAGGAAGACAGAACATGCAGGAGCAAACAAGGGTGGGTAGAATGGGGCAAAGGTCTCTCTTCTCTTCCCAGCACCAGAGATCTCAAGCCAAGCCCAAATCCTGTGCCAGCAGAGGTGGTGATCTGAGTGTCTATTCTTCCCTCACTTGGAAGGTTTTTATTTTATCTCTTTTGCGGGGAGGGACAGGTGCCACAGAGCACTGAGCCAAGGGGCAGGACCAGAGAGCACACCACTGTACAATAAAATTAATATGGATGGGTTTTTTTGGAATGCAAATTTCTTTCAGAAGTCTTTGTAAAGTTTAATTTGCTTAATACAAATTTACATAAAGTAAGAACTATGCAGCAAAATAAGGTCAAAATGTGGGTACATCATTTAAACATTAAGGGTAATATCACAGGCAAACTGGGGAACATGGAAAAATTTACCTTTCAGATCTATGGATAAGGGAAGAATTCATGACAACACAAGAGAATAGCATGGGAGGTAAAATTTATCATTTTGATTACATGAAATTAAAAAAGGTTTCCACAAACAAAACAAATACAGCTAAATTAGGAGGAAAACAGGAAACTGGAGGGAAATTTTTACAGTAAGTTTTTTTGATAAAGACCTCATTTCTCAAATATAGAGGGAACTGATCCAAATTTACAAACATAAGAACCATTCCCCAATTGATAAATAATCAAAGGATATGAACAGGCAGTTCTCAAAAGAAGAAATCAAAGTTATCAATAGTCATATGGGAAAAATGATCTAAATCACTAATATTTAGAGAAGTGCAAATTAAAACAACTCTGAGCTACCTCACATCTGTCAGATTGGCTAACATGACAGAAAAGGAAAATGACAAATGCTGAAGGGGACATGGAAAAATAGGGACACTAATGCATTGTTAGTGGAGTTGTGAACTGATCTAACCATTCTGGAGAACAATTTGGAACTACACCCAAAGGCTATAAAACTCTGCATAACTTTGACCCAGTAATACCACTACTAGTATGTTTCCCAAAAAGGTCAAAGGAAGAGAAAAGAACCTATATATGTACAAAAAATATTAATAGCAGCTCTTTTCTATAGTTGCAAAGAATTGGAAATTGAGGGATGTCCATCAATCAGGGAATGGCTAAACAAGTATCGGTATATGATTGTGATGGAAGACTATTATGCCATAAGAAATGACAAAAAGGACGGATTCAGAAAAACCTGGACAGACTTATATGAAATGATGCAAAATAAAGTGAGAAGAACCAGGAGAACATCGTGCATAGTAACAGCAACATTGTCACAATGAGCAACTGTGGAAGACTTAGCTATTCTGATCAAGACAATGATCCAAGACAAGTCCAAAAGATTCATGATGAAAAATGCTATGCATTTCCAAAAAGAGAACTGATGAATTCTGAATGCCAATTGAAGCATATTGTTTGTTAAATGCTTAATTTTTTGCCTTTTTTTTTGGCAACATGGCTAACATAGAAATACATACTGCATGATTTCACATGTATTGTGAAATATGTGCATGGGTATTATATTGCTTGCCTTCTCAATGGGTGGGAAAAGGGCTGGAGGAAAAAAGAGAATTTGGAAATCAAATTTTTTAAAATGAATGTTAAAATAAAAAAAAAAAACCAATGTAAACAAAGCAATGGGGACTGGGCAGTGCACAGTGGCGATGCACATACCTCTATTCTCAGTTACTGAGAAGGCTAAGGCTTAGTGGATCTTTTGAGCTCAGGAATTCTGAGCTGGTGTAGGACTAAACCCATTAACTCTAGCACATTAACTATAGTACCAATATGATGAGTCCCCAAGAATGACAGGAAGAGAAATAAGGAAGGTACCAGGCTGCCTAGGGAGGAGTGAACTGGCCCAAGTCAGGAACAGGGGGATCAAAGATCCATATTCTTCATGACACATCTTGGGGTCCTTATTCAGAGTGCAAAGTCATCATTTCAATGGACAATGGAGAATTCTGTGAGGGACCCTAACACTTCTTCCCAGGAATAAATCCCAAGTGTATGAGGAGGGGAGGGTGAGGGGGTGGAAGTAATAAGTAGAAGTACCAGAGTAAGGGAAGGTGTCTCCAAAAAATACCCTCCAAAACTTGACTGGAAAGACTTGCCATGACATTTCATAGACAAGAACTGCAGAGTTAAGAGCAGTGGGGAGTTAAGAATAGTCAATATTTATATGTAACACTTGAAGCTTTGCAAATCACTTTATATATGTTATCTTATTTGAGCACAACTCTGTGAGGTAGGTGCTATTATTATGTCCTTTACATAGAAGAAGAAATTAAGGCTGAGATGTTAAATGGTTTGTCCAGAGCCATACAATTAGTATTTGAGGTAGAATTTGAACTCAAGTCTTCCTGAATCTCATTGAATCTTCCTGAAACTCCAGGAATCTTACTCATGGTGTTGCCTGGTTTAGAAAAGGGATAGACTTTTTTTTTATTGCTGAAGGCAAGTGAACCAAGCAGAAGGATTTTGGCAGATTGGATAAAGAGCCATCCTGGGAGTGAGGAAGTCAGGGATGTTGACCTGTTGTTAACTGTGAAAAACTCAACTAGTCACTCAGCCTTTCAGTGCCAGGGTCACTTTCTAAGACTAAGTTTCAAGTGAATTGCCATGGGCATAACTTTCATCCTTTAGTGGAAGTTCCCCCAAATTATAAAATCACAGATACCAAAGAAAGTAGCCAAAAGGGGAGAGTGCTAGGCATTTATAGAATCAATTTAGGGAAATTGTCCTTTTACTCCTTTAAAATGCTGTGAAGTTTTCTAAAGATTTATATAAAATACTTCTCTTTTTTCTAAGTTCCAGTTTTGATTCAAAAAAGATTTCTTCCGTTAAAGAATAACCTTTTTAAACAAAAGGTGGCTTAGAAATCATCACCCCCTCTTTTTTACAGGTATTACAGAGATATATTTTAAAATATCTTTTGAGTCTGTTGCAGCATTATTCATTCCAAAAAAATTCTAGAAGTTAGTCCATTACTTGTGCAGAATCTTGAAGACAGCCAACAGCAAGTGCAGGGGAGCACATAGGTGACTGAACGCACAATTCATGGACAATTCATAGACAACGAACAAGCCTCTGTGTCTGAATGCACAATTCATGGACTCTTGTGACCCTGGTACCTCCCACTCAATGTGCTGCCACACACACCCTCCCACTGAGACCCACTAAGTATTGAGTGGTTGGTCCCTACCTTCTGCCAGATGTCTTCCTTCCACCTGCCAGATGTGCCTTCAGGGACTCTTACCTTCCTCTTCTAGAATTGGAAGGGACATCAAAGATTTAAAAAAATCTTTAAGGTGAAAAGAATAAGGGCAACTAGGTGGCACGGTGGATAGAGCACCAGCCCCGGAGTTAGGGGGACCTGAGTTCAAATCCAGCCTCAGACACTTGACACTTACTAATTGTGTGACCCTGGCTAAATCACTTGGCCCCAATTGCCTTCCCTTCCCCCTCAAGAAAGAAAGGAAGGAAGTGAGGGAAAGAAAGAAAGAAAGAAAGAAAGAAAGAAAGAAAGAAAGAAAGAAAGAAAGAAAGAAAGAAAGAAAGAAAGAAAGAAAGAAAGGAAGGAAGGAAGGAAGGAAGGAAGGAAGGAAGGAAGGAAGGAAGGAAGGAAGGAAGGAAGGAGGAAAGAAAGAAAGAAAGAAAGAGAAAAAAGAGAACAGAAGGAAGGAAGGAAGGAAGGAAGGAAGGAAGGAAGGAAGGAAGGAAGGAAGGAAGGAAGAAAGGAAGGAAGGAAGGAAGGAAGGAAAGAAAGAAGGAAAAAAGAAGGAAAGAAAGAAAGAAAGAAATCCCAGGTCTCACCTAGTGACTTCAGAAAAAATCACTTACTGTTTTTGGATTTCAGTTTCTTCATCTATAAAATAAGAAGGTTGGACCAGAAGACTGCTAATGTTCCTTCCAACTTTAACCTATAATCATTTCAGTGCTAAGTCTATGTTTGCTCAAGTCTTTACTGTCTCATTTTTTACACATAAGGAAGTCCAGTTCAACTTGCTATTTATTAAATATTTACTAGGTGCCCCACTGTATGCAAAGCACAGTACAGGAAACTGGAGGAGAAGAGCACAGGATTGGGAGGTGGTAAATTGTCCAAAGTGACATAGTTAATTTAAACAAGGTCAGGATTTGAACCCAGGTCTTTATGCTACTGGTTCCCTTCTCTTCCCTCTTGTACTAAAAATGAGCCCTCAACAAACCTTCAAACTTGTTTGTGGGGTTTTTTGTTGTTGTTGTTGTTGTTGTTGTTTTTTGTTTTGCTTATTTGTCTTTTTTAAAGGTCAACTTTCTCTGATAATTTTGAAGGATTTTCCTTTGAGTGTGAAAGATTAAAATTTTAGGAATTTATTTTAGAACCTGACAATGTACTCAACTTACCATACATACCTTCTTTAGACAATGAGACCCCTTATAAATATCCTGAAGTTCTTGGTTTGCTCACAAATCTAATCTAAACCTAATTACAGATCTAAAGAAGGTATGTTGGCCTAAGTCAAGTTAGTGGAATAAGGAGAGCACAGACCCCATTGGCCTCTATAGCAACTCTGAAGGTTATACTTCTTTTTCAGAAAACAAGGTTGGCCTGACGGAAAAGAGTTAGCTTTATCTAGCTATAGCCAATGTCTTTAAATAGTGGAAAGAACCATAACAGATGAAATATGGCATCAGAACTTTAGTAAATTCAACACCTGGTTCCTAAATTACTCTGTATTTAAACATGTTTTCATTGCATTGGGCCTATACTTAGAAAACTTTTCTTTTTTTTAGACGGCTCCTACAAACTGAGCAGAAGCAGATATAGCACCTGTTCCAAGTCTCTATATGGCCTCAAAATTTCTGAATTTATATGTTACTCTAGAGGTTTGCATTTAATTTGCACATGCAAGTGCACTCAATAAACCTCCTTTGAATGAATGCCTTAGGTGATTAATAAATGTTTATTAACTGACTTCAAGTCACATCTAGAAAACCTATATTTGATACCTTCTCTTCCTCTCTTCTCACACACTTTTCAATCTGTTGCAATCTGGCTTCTGACCTTATCACTTAACTAAAATTTCTTTTTCCAAAGTTACTGCTGATCTCTCCTTTCTCTTTTTTTTAATTAATTTTACTTTTGCTATTATATTTACTTATATTTAATTTTACTATTGCTTTTCTTTCCTTCCTATCTCCTCCTAATCAGAATTGGAAAAAATGTTATAACAAATATTCATTATCAAGTAAAACAAATTCCCTTTTAGACACATCCAAAAGTACACGTCTCATTCTGCATCATGAGTCAATAACCCCTCTGTTTGGAGATGGGTAGTATCCTTCATCATCAGTCAGTCCCCTGGAATCAGAGTTCGTCTCTGATCTGAGAGCTTAAGTCTTTCAGAGTTGCTTATCTTTTCAATATTGTTATCACTGTACATAACTAATATGGAAATTCATTTTGCATGACTGCACATGGATAATCTATATTAAATTTCTTGCCTTCTCAGTGACGAAGGAAGGGAGGGAGAAAATTTGAAACTAGAATTTTTTTAAAACAAATGTTAAAAATTGTTTTTACGTGTAATTGAGGAAAAATAAAATATTAAATAAATATCAATATTGTTATCACTGTAAAAATTGTTCTCCTTGTTGAGCTCAGTTTGTTTTGTGTCACTTCATACAAATCTTCCCAGGTTTCTCTAAAACCATCCCTTCCATCAGTTCTTATGGCATTCATGTACATCCTTTACCAAATCTAATGAAGGTCTTTTCTCAGTGTTCATCATTTTTAACCTCTCTGCGGTACCTCACACTAATTACCACCCTCTCCTCCTAGCCACTCTCTGCTTTCTGAGCTTTCATGATATTGCTCTACCTTGCTTCTCCTCAGACATGTCTGACTTCTTCACAGTCTCTTTTCCTTGATTATCTTCCATTTCATATCTCCTTCCTGTGAATATACTCTAATGTTTTGTCCTAGATCTCCTTCTCTCCTCTTTATACATTCTCTACTGGTGACCATGGAATTAATTACCAACTTATCTTGTCTAAAATAGATCTCATATTTCTCCCCTAATCAAATGAGATATTTTTAAAGCATTTAGCACAGTGTCTGATATATAATAGGTGCTTAGTAAATCCTTTTCCCTTTCCCTTTCTTACCCCTCCTACCAACCCATCCCATTCCAGATGGCCTTTCAATCTCCCCAAATTCACAACTTCAATACCATCCTCAATTCTTCACTATCCTAGCTATCTACACAGACGGAGATGTGGAGAGAGGGATATAATTTCTATTATGTGGATGAGGTATTAAATTTGTTCTATTTAGCCCTAAAGGGAAAAATTAGGGAGACATATTTTTCATGAAGCATGAAGATAAACATCTTAACAGTTAAAGCAAGCTGGAACAGAATGGGCTGCCGTGGGAAATAGTAAGTTCCTCAAATAAGATTGGATTAGTCACTTTTGAGGTCTGTCACACCTGGATCTATATGTCAATCCAATAATTTTGTACAAGAGGATTTTTTTACAAAAAGAAATACTCCACATCCTTTAAATATTTCCTTCTCTCATGGCATTGGTTTTCCTTTAGTTATCTCTCCTTGAAGAAGTGGAAGGATTGGACTAGAGACTCTTCCATTGGTCTAATTATCTTCTCCTCCCACTTCACTAGGCACAATCAGGTCTTCCAGAGAAGTCAGTCCATTACTTGTGCAGAAGCCAAGAGGAAGGCACACCTGGAAGCTAGAAGGAAGACATCTGGCAGAAGGTAGGGACCAGCCACTCAATACTTAGTGGGTCTCAGTGGGAGGGTGTGTGTGGCAGCACACTGAGCTGGAGGTACTAGACTCACAAGAGTCCGAGACTTGTGCATTCAGATACAGAGGACTCAGTCACCTACATGCTCCCCTGAACTTGCTGTTGGCTGTCTGTTCCTTTGTGTGTCTTGTCCTACTCGATGTACTGCCAAACTCCTGAGTGTACCTAGGAAATACTATTTTTCCTCCTCTTTTCTAGAAGCACTAGGATAGCAATGAAGGTCTTAGATTCATAGAATGTTAAATTGGGAAAGAACCTTAGGCATACTCTAGTCCAAATTTCTGAATTCATAGATGAATCAACAGTGTCAAAGAGTCCATAAAATCATAGGATTTAGAGCTATAAGGGACATCAGAGATTAAGATTATCAAGCCCAGCCCCCTCATTTTACAGAAAAGGAAACTGAGGTCCAGAGAGGTAAATTTTCTGAGGGCAGCAAAGCTAGTTAGTGGCAGAATCTGGAGCAGAACCCACTGTTTCTGACTCACAGGTCAGTGTGCCTTTTGCTATAACCCCCTAGGGAAAAAATATCACTTAAGGTGGAAGCTTGAATTATCAAGAAGAAAGAAGCACATTAGGTCCTTGAAATGTTCCGAAGGATAGTCAAGGCTCTCTAGATTTGATGGAAACAAGTGCTTCCCCATTGCCATACCTACTCCATTCCCAACCAAACTCTTCCAAAGCAACCCAAGTCTTCATGACTCCAGAGGACAATGCAAGAATGGCTCCATCATTAAATCCTTATGGGTCTTGAGACTCCTAGGTTTCCCTTTCTAGCAGCAGGAGCTTCTGCTCAGTCCAGGATCAGTCAGTGTGGGAAGAGGTGGCTACAGAAATCTGTTTCATGTGCTTGTGGGTGCTGCCTTGTTGTTTCAGAATGGCAACGTTCCATCACCACAGTTCTAGCTAGGCCACACACAGCAGCTTAAGTGGCACAAAGCACTGGGCTGGGATTCAGGAAGATGTGAGTTCAAATCCAGTCTCAAGCATTAGCTGTGTGCTGGACAAATAACCTCTGTTTGCCTCAATTTCCTCATCTATAAAATAAAGATAATAACAGCACTTATCTCCCAGGGTTGTTGCAAGGATCAAATGATATTATAAATGTAAAGTGCATCACACAATTCCTAGAACGTAGTAAGTGCTACACAGATGTCAGCTATTATTAGCTTTAAAAAATTGTATTTAGCCCATGTTTGGGACCTGATGTTTGAGTCTGGGGATTACTGAAGATGACCCTAGGGGAGCAGATATAGAAACCCAAACAAATTCAACTGAGACAGAAACTCCTACTGATACAGATTTTCCCAAAATTTTCCTCTTTAGATGACATCTTCATTTTCCATTCTAAACTCCTACATGTGTTTTAGTAGTTGACATTACTTTTATGTCTATCTAGGAAACACACCCTCTCTGTGCCAAAACAATGTACTAGTATGACAAATAACTAAAATATTTCCGAGTCTTTCAGAATGAGGGAGAGCCACCAGATAATAAATACCAGAAAACATTATAGAGCCCTGATCTTTATTTTTCACTCAAATATTGAGAAACTTAACTATTGTACAAAAAGAGAATTTATTTCTTCTCAGAGGAACTAGAATCCTAGGCTCAATTCCACAATCACATATTAAATGTCTATTGTATGCTAGGCCCTATGCTGGGCATTAGGGAAGCCAAGACCAAAACTACAGTCCCTGTTTTTCAAGTTTTCATTCTACTGGGGAAAACATATTTACATGAAAAATTTATACAAAGTAATTTGTCAGGGAAGGGTACTGATAAGTGGGGCTGTCAGGCTAGATTTCCTATAGGAGATGACGACACTTTACCTGAGTTTGTTGGGAAGCCAGGGACTCTAAGGTGAAGAGGTGAGGAGAGAGTGCCTTCCAGGCATGGGTAATAGCTTGTGCAAAGGCCAAAGAGGCAGGAGATGGAATGTCATGGATAGGGATTGGCTAGAAGGGCAGACTGGCTGGACCATATACAGGAGATATTTCTGATTCAGTTGCAGATCACCATAAAGCAAGTCACACAAATTTTTTGGTTTCCTTATACATATAAAAGTTATGTTTACACAATATTATAGTCCATTAAGTGTGCGATAGTATCATATCTTAAAAACAATGTACAGGGGCGGCTAGGTGGCGCAGTGAATAGAGCGCCGGCCCTGGAATCAGAAGGACCTGAGTTCGGAGCCGGCCTCCGACACTTAATCCGCACAAACAAAAACCTAGCCGTGTAACCTTGGGCAAGTTACTTAACCCCAATTGCCCTAAAGGGGCGACTAGGTGGCGCAGTGGCAGTGAGTAAGAGCGTCGGCCTCAGAGTTTGGATGACCTGAGATCAGATCCGGCCTCAGAAAATGAGCACCCACGCATAAATAATGACTAGCCGTGTAACCTTGAGCAAGTTACTTAACCCCAATTGCTTTAAAAAAAAAAACAATGTACATACCTTAATTTAAAATGCTTTATTGTTTTAAAAAATGCTAACCATTATCTTCAGCAATAAGTAATCTTCTTGCTTGTGGAAGGTCTTGCCTTCACATTGACAGCGGCTGACTGATCAGGGTGGTGGTTGCTAAAGGTTGGGGTGGCTGTGGCAATTTCTTAAAATATGAGAATAATGAAGTTTGCTGTGTTAATTGATTCTTCCTGTCATTTGAACACTTAGAAGCCACTGCAGGGCTATTAGCTGGCCTAATTTCAATGTAGTTGTGATTCAGGGAATAGGGAAGCCAATTGAGGGAGAGAGATAAGGAATAGCTGGTAGGTGGAGCAGTAAGAACACACAGCATTTATCTATTTCACCATCTTATATAGGCTTAGTTCATGGCATTCCAAAACAATTACAATAGCATAGTCAAAGATCCATGATCACACATCACCATAACAGATATAATAATAATGACAAAAATTTAAATATTGTACGAATTGCCAAAATGTGACATAGAGGCACAATGTAAGCACAGGCTGTCGGAAAAAATGGTGCCAATAGACTTGCTTGATGTGGGGTTGCCACAAAACTTCAACTTGTTAATAAAAAAAAAGAGAAAGAAAGAAGAGATAAGAAAACCACAATATCTGCAAAATGCAATAAAGCAAAGCACAATAAAACAAAGTATGCCTGTATATTAATGAAGGAGAGTAATGGGCCATAGGTCTAGAAAGGTAGTCTTGGGTCAGATGTGAAGGGCTTTATTTTAACATAAAGGCAAGATAGGGTCTCTTGAACTTCTTGAGCTAAGGAGTAACATGTGAAAAATAGGAGAGTGGAGTCAGGACAATTAGGAAGCTATTATAATAATCTAGACGGGTGGTCATGAGAGTCTGAAACAGGGAAGGTCGTGGCTTTAAGAGTGGCGAGTAGGGGATGGATATGAAATTTATCGTGAAGGTCAAATTGTAAACTGATTGACTGTGAAGGGACTGAAGAAGAAAGAAGAGTCAGGATAACTAGAAGGTTTCTAACCTGGATAACTAGAAGGATGGCAATGGTCTCAACAAAAATAGGTAAGTTAGGAAGAGGGAAGGGTTTGGAGAGAAAAAGAATGAGTTCGGTTTTGGACAAGTTAAATTTAATATACTTATAAGACATCTGGTAGGAGGACTAATAAGCAGTTAGTGGTTCAGGACTAAACACCCTCACTGGTTCCCGAAGAAAACAGAACTCCAATCAAGAATGCTTTATTGAATGCTTTATAATTGCTTTATAAATGGACCCTTGACCCTTCAGTTTCAACAGATCCAGAATCAGACTGATCATTTTATTCAGGACAAACCTTAAGCAAAAAAGTGAAATATGGCAACATTAATCTTGACATCTCCATCTTCTCTTTTGTATGTCCTTTCCTCCCCCTCAGTGGGCCCTTCTCTCCTAGGTTCCCGGTGCTTTCATACTGTCCAGTCTTTCTTGTTTCCTTTTTAAATGCTTTATCGAAGCTCTTTTTTTTAACAACACTGCCATTTCCCAATAACTTCTCACCACCATAAAGCCTTCCCTTATAACAAATAAATACAGCCAACTCAAACAAATCCACACATTGGCCATGTCTGAAAATATATGCCTAATGCCATACCTGTAGTCCACCATCTCTCTGCAAAGAGACCCAGCCAGAGTATGGTAGAGCCAGTTTGCAAATTCATTGTTAAATTTTCATCATAAGCATTTATACATCTATCCAAAATCTACAAATCAGGGGTTGATTTATTGTTCTGTTAACTGTCTAGACTCGATTAAGTTTTAATGTTAGAGATTAACATTAAAAATGTTTGTGCATACATTTTTTTTCTCGAAAATCAGGTTGTCTTTACCAGCACACCCTTGAATTGTCTTATAAACACTGCTTGATCTCAGCAAGGGTGCACTAGAAGGTTCAGAGAATGAAGTTATCTCCAGGCCCTAGTCTAGTATCTGTAAGCTAATAATAATAATAATAGTAATAACTGGCCTTTTAAGGTTTGCAAAATATTTTACATCCATTATCTCATGTGAGCACTCTTAGGCAGGAAGTTTGCTTCATCACCAGTCCTCTAAAGTCAAGATTCCTTTCATTCTTCTCCTAAAGAAAATATTTACCAAATTAATTCAAATTAAGGCTTGAGAGACAATTCGGAAACTCAAATTGTTGCCCCTCCCAAACCTATTTTCATTTTAAAAATAGGATGGAAGGGATAGGACAATTGAAAAGCAAATAAATGAATCATTAATCACTAATGGAAATTGTAATATGATAGCAATCTAGACCTAGCACCTCCTTTCTCATTCTTCTTGGATTTCAATGGACTCAAACCCTTTAAGTCATCTTTGCCATGGCCTTTTACTTCATTACTTACAGCTATCAAG
This sequence comes from Gymnobelideus leadbeateri, assembly GCA_011680675.1. NCBI lineage: Eukaryota > Metazoa > Chordata > Mammalia > Diprotodontia > Petauridae > Gymnobelideus > Gymnobelideus leadbeateri. The sequence goes on from WOXC01006772.1 coordinate 205,846, forward strand.
CCCCACCTTATTCATTCTTTTCCTAAAATATCTCTTATATCTCTCTTTCTATTCCCATAAATCTCAGCACCTCCCCTGAATTTCTACACGGCTGGTTAGTTGTTCTAACTCCCTTTAATCACCCAAACTAACCCTCTTTAAACACTGATTTCATAACACCCCTTCCCTGTTCAAGAGCCTACCCTTTTTTGCCTAATACCTATCAGTTTAAGTCCAAACTTCCCACTCTGGCTTTAAAGACCCTCCAAAATCTAGTCTATTTTTATCATTTTCTACTGCTCCCTGGCAGGAAATCTTCATTCCAGTGAGGTCTAGAATGCCTGTATCCATTCAATCATTATTCATTCTCAACTTAGAGCCTTTGCTCACCTTTACCAGGCTATCCACTCTACCTGAACTATCCCACCTTCCCCACCTATTTAAATCCTAGTCATCCTCCAAGGCCTAACTGAAGGGCCCTTCTCCCCTGGAGCTCCATGAGGACATTTATTCTAACCCTTGCAATCTCTCACTGTTCTGAATCCTTACATCAAGTTTATTTGTTCCACACAATTCTGTACCTCAATAATTAAACACTGCCTTTTGTTCTTGTTATTACTTTTTGTCAAGGTGTTATACCTTCCCAACCAGACCTCAGGTTCTTCCAGGGCTCACAACCCCATGATCAGAGGTATTAGGGAGTTAGAATAACCAGATTCTAATCCTACTTTATATCAGTCATCTTTAAATGTGCGTCATAAAAACCTGGAAAGACTTACATGAACTGATGCTGAGTGAAATGAGCAGAACCAAGACAACATTGTACACAATGACAGCAATACTGTGAGATGATCAACTATGATAGACTTGGCTCTTCACAGCAATGCAATGACCCAAGACAATTACAAAAGACACAGGATGGAAAATGCTGTCCACATCCAGAGAAAGAACTATGGAGTCTGAATGCAGATCAAAGCAAACAATTTTCACTTTTGTTGTTGTTTTTTCTTTCTTGTGGTTTTTCCCTTTTGTTCTGATTCTTCTTTCACAACATGACTAATATGGAAATATGATTAATATTACTGCACATGTATAACCTATATCAGATTGCTTGCTGTCTTGGGGAGGGGGGAGGGAAAGGAGAGAGGGAGAAAAATCTAGAATTCAGAAATCTTATAAAAGTGAATGTTGAAAACTGTCTTTACATATAATTGGAAAAAAATAAAATACTATTAAGTGGAAAAATAAAATAAAATGTATGTCATAATGCATGTTCTAGCTACTATACAGATCTCTTATGAGGATAAAATTATTATAGATATGAAAGTGCTTTGAGAAGTTAAAAACTCAAAGGTTATGAATTGTATGCATTATTATTCTTTGTATCCCTTATGGCTTCTGACAGATTACTGGGCACATAATAGATGTTGTCATTGCTGCTCAGTCATGTGTGACTCTTTGTAACCCTTCGTAGGATACAGGAGTAGTTCGCCTTCTCCAGCTCATTTTACAGGAGTAAACTGAGGCAAACTGGGTTAAACGACTTGCCCAGGATCACACAGCTCTAAGTGTCTGAGGCCAGATTTTAACTCACAAAGATGAGTTTCCTGACTTCAGGCCTGGCACTCTACTGTACCACCTAGCTGTCCCATACAGAATAGATACCTAAGATGTAAGGGAGAAAGTAAACATGAGAGATATGGCAGTAGGATGGGATTAAGGAATGGCTTTCTTAGGATTATAGAAACCTGAGCATGTTTGAAGAGGAGGACCTGGCACAATCTCTTTTGGCACATAGGGTCCCCCCAAAAGCTGCCCTGAGTTTACTCACAAGTCTTAACTCATATGCTTACTTTCATAAGTATACACCTGGGAATACAACTGGTTCAAAGCAAAGCTATTTCACAAAATAACCTAACAAAAGTAGCAAAAGCATGCTTCTTCAGTAAACTGGTGCAGGCTCCCTCTACAAATATACATATTCTCAACAAGAGGAGTAAATGTAGCTTGAAGGTACAAGTAGAAGGGCACCCAGGTAGGGGAGCAAGAACGTACAGTGTTGCATGTCTGAAGTGGCAGGCATGTAGGGAATGTATATGACAATGTATACCCAAGGAGGGGCATTCATGGCAAGACCACATGTGACCAGGAAACATGCATGAAGAAGTAACTCATACTGATGTCTTCAGGTATGTCTTCATGGGGCTCCCTCCCACTGGGCCTCTTCCCCTCTGACCTCGCTGCTTGCTGCTTTCCTGGCTGCCTCTCTGCCTAGGAGAATTCTTTGGTTTTAACAAAACCAAACTACTAGGACCTGACTTGTGATCACTACTAGGACCTTCTCCATTTCATTGGAAGTCCTCAGCTGAGGTGCTACCTCTGACTCATGAGGAAGGACCATCTCTTTTGCCCCACAGCCCAGAGTTTTAGGACTTTTAATAAGAAAGCCTTTCTCACATGCAATACTAGACAAGGTGAAATATTCACCCATTCCTCTCCACAAAGAGAAAAAGCTATCAAAACTGTGTGAGATGTTTCACTCCAAAAGGAGATCCTCTGCCTCCAGTGGCCAAGGGCTTGTAGAAAACAGAACAAATACTCTGCTAAGTAGAGCGCTCAGACATTCAATTCACCTTTCGAACCTCCTATGTCTAGGGCTGAATTATGTAGTCCTTGATTCTAGACAACTGTCTCCCTTAGGGCTAGGAACTCCCAAGATCCTTTGGTTTCTTGAATGAAAGAAAAGAAAGGATGAAGGAGCAAGGGGAAAAAAATCTTAATTTGAGTCCTTCTGAGCCATCCATCACCCTCTACTTCAACCCTTCATTCCAGATTTCTGCCTTTATTATGTCCGTATGGCTAGTAACTAGCCTCTCGGCTTAGAGACACCCTGGAATAGCAGACAAGTAGACTAAGAGAGACTGAACATGCATGAAAGAAAGGGAGTGATTGTTTACTGAAGCCAGGTTCTGGAGGAGATGGGAGGAAATGGAATCAAGGGCAAAGGCAAATGGGTTTGCCTTAGCAAGCAGTAGTGACACCTGTTCTGAGACAGGAGTGAGGGAGGTGACATGGATGATATGTTGAGAGCTTTGAGAAAATGAAAGAGGGATGTTGAGGGAGTTTTAAACCTCAAAAAACACAACTACATTAATATTTCATCATTTTACAGCTTTGTTTTCTGATATCTACTCTCCTTCAAGTTAGGCATACTCAGAATTGGGTGAATGACTAGACCCAAAGAATCAGTGGGATAGCTAACTGGAGCCCTGGCCCTGGAGTCAGGGGGACCTGAGTCCAAATCTACCCTCAGACACTCATTAGCTGTGTGACCCTAGGAAAATCATACAACCCTGTTTGCCTAAAGAAAAAAAGGGGAAAAAAAGAGTAAGAATTAAAGAACACAGCCAACCTAGAGGGACGTTATTGTTAATGATCCCTAAGGTAATTATATCTATCTCTCTTCTGTTAAATATTTTTAGAAATGCCTTGGATAAAGGTACAGGTGGTATTCTAGGTGGCACAATAAATGGGGCTCTGGGTCCAAAGTTAGGAAGACCTGGGTTCAAATCTGATTTCAGAAAGACACTAGCTAGGTGACCTTGGGCAAGTCAGTTAATCTGTTTGCCTCTGTTTCCTCATCTATAAAATGGACATAATAATAGCACCCCACCCCACCCCACCCCCAGTGTTGCTGTGAGTATCAAATGAGATAATAATTATAAAGCATTTGGCACAGTGTCTGGTATAGGGGAAGTGCTCTATAATTGTCAGCTATTATTACTATCATAGAATGGTGGAATGAGTGCAATAAAAATAAATAGAAAAGGGATACATTTAAAGGACTATACTAGGTTCAAATCATCATTGCAAAAATACAGGATGTGTGAAGCAAAACTAAACAAATCTTGTGGGGAAAAAAAGACCTGAGGTGGTTTTGTGGCCTTCAAGCTCAATACAGTTTATCAGTGTGGTTATGGAAGTAAAGAAACCATAACAAACAAAAAAAAAATCTGCTTTTCTCAACCTACATTAATGACTGCATTATGTCTAGAACAAAGAACTCTACTTTGACTATTCTGGACATTGGAACTATTGGGCTATTCTGACATCTGGAACACTGTGGTCTTTCCTGCATAGTGAAGACCATTCTATAGTAGGATCAATTGAAGGAACTGAATTATATTTTATCCAATTAGAGACTACTTAGGAAAAACATGGGAACCATCAATTATTTGAAGGTTTGCCACATATAAGAGAAATTCAACTTATTCTACTTGTCCTCAGCGGATAAAACTAAGAAGGTGGTCAAGAAGGTAAACTAAGGTTCAATGTCAGGTAAACCTTCCTGATGATTAGAGCTATGCAAAAAGTAGCATGGGCGGGGTAGCTAGGTGGCGCAGTGAGTACAGTGCCGTGGAGTCAGAAGGACCTGAGTTCGGATCCAGCCTCAGATACTTAATGCATACACAAACAAAAAACCTAGCTGTGTGACCTTGGGCAAATTACTTAACCCCAATTGCCCTCCAAAAAGCAAAAAAAAAAAAAAATTAAAAGTAGCATGGGCTGCCTTGGAAGAGCATTGTCTGTCTCTCGTGAAGGTCTCCAAGCAAAGATCAGGGAGGCTGCAAAGAGTGCTCTTGCTCAGGAAGCGGTTGGATTAGATGACTTCTAAGGTTGTTGCACCCCTAAGTTTCAGAGACACTCTGGGTGGCATGTTTATGTATACAGATAAGAACTTGATCATAAACAGGGCCAGCCCTAGGTGTAGGCAGCTATGACACCTCGGTAAGGTTTCCACTAAAGATCCCACCTACCTTTTCTTCCTCCACCAGCCTGAAGAGATACTACCTTTCTCTCATCTGAATTTCCTACTATAAGAATCACTCCCCTTGGTTAGATAATAAATAAGAGTAGCACTGACTCTAAGTCATTATTAGAATACACACATGACCCCAAGGCCTTGCCTCTTCCTAATTTCTCCATTACTATCAAGGGTAATTGATCCTACCAATCACCCAAGCTTATAACTTTTGTCATCCTCTACTCCTCACTCTCTCTTGCCAACCCTCCCCCCCATCTAATCCCTTCTCAAGTACTACCATCTCTTTCTTTGTAATATCTCTCATATGCTGCCCCTTCTCTCTTCTGACATTATCACCATCCTGGTGCAAACCCTCATCACCTCATGCCTGGACTATTGCAATAGCCTGCCAGTGACTCTCTATGACTTAAGTCTCTCCCCACAACAATTTATTCACTCAGCTGTTGAATAATGTTCCCAAACCACAGGTCTGGCCTGTCATCCCACTATTCAACAGACTTCAGTGACTCCCTATTGCCTCCAGTATAAAATATAAAATTCTCATTTGACTTTTAAAGTCTGGCCTCTTCTTGCCATTGCAGTCTTCTGACTCACCATCTTGATGTACTCAATGGTCCAGTGACACCGGCTTCCTTGCTGTTCCTCATATATAACACTGTATCTCCTGCCTGTGAGCATTTTCACTGGCTGGCCCCAAGACTGGAATACTCTCCCTGCTCATCTCTATTCTACCTCTTGGCTTCCCTGGCTTCCTTCAAGTCACAGCTAAAGCCCCATCTTCTGCAAGAAGCCTTTTCCAGACCTCCTTATACTTAATTAATGCTTTCCCTCTGATACTACCCTCAAGTCATTCCATATATATTTGCTTGGTATATTGTATCCCCTATCCAGAACAAGGACTATTTTTTGCTTTTCAGTGCATCCCCAGCACTTATTATAGTACCTGGTACATAATAGGCACTCAATACAAGCTAGCTGATAACTGGATAACTAGAGTGAAGACCTTTTAGCCTCTCTTGATAGGCTTATCAACATGACCCTATCTAATTAAACTTTATGCCTTTGGCTATATTCTCCTCTATGCATGTAATGCACACCTTCTTCCTCCAAATCTTTTAATATTTACCTTCTTTCAAGATTAGAACGTTTGTTACCTCCTTTGGGAAGCCATCTAGGTTCCCCTGCTTGTTACTGTCCTCTCCAAACTCAAAATGGTCAAACCTCGATCCAGAAACATTACTGGTGGTGATCTTGAACTTGGCGATCTGCTGATATGTATAGACATTGTTTCTCAAGTGAATGCTGTAACTGTCTTCACCTATTCTACCCTTACCATGATACTGCTTCTCACTAGATTTCACTCTAGACCGGCTATTGGGGTAGATGCTCTTGAGTGAGGCACTTTGTGGTATCTCACAATTTGGCTGAAGACGGAGGTGGTTGGATGTGCAGGACAGTAATGTGATACTGACCATTCCTTCCAGTGAGATAGCTCACAAATCCTTCCACAACTTCTTGTCCTTTGCAAATCTTGTCAATGCTCTGCTTAATTATTCCATAAAATGACCTAACATAATAGAAGTCTTTCTCTAGGTCTTCTAACATCCTGTAGATATGAACAGCAATTAAATGGCCATTTGTTGGTCCCTGGACAGATTTGACTGTGAGAATGCCAGCAGTTAAATTAATGTTTATCATCTACAAATAACCATCTGTCAAGCTTCCCCCTTTTCCATCACTAAGGAAGAAAACAGGCTGCACAGGACTGAGGCATTTTGCATTTTTCTTTATCAATCACTAGTAACAAACCTCCTGATAAACTTGTCTATACTCAACTACACTGTTCTTTGGAAAATAGACATGAACTGTTGCTGGGATTGTTGTCTCATTTTTCTTTTTTCTTTTTGGAGGGGGGAAGGAAGGGCAATTGGGGTTAAATGATTTGCCCAAGGTCTCACAGCTAGTAAGTGTTAAGTGTCCAAGGCTGGATTTGAACTCAGGTCCTCCTGACTCCAGGGCTGGTGTTCTATTCACTGTACCACCTAGCTGCCCCTGTTGCTGAGATTATTACTGAAACTTTGCCAGCTTCGTAGAATCTTCCAAAGTTTTCACTCCATTGGAATAGATTTTTAAAATCCAGTGTTACCTCCATACCACAATGGAGCATCAGAACAGGGCTTTTGTGGAGGTGGAAAAGAGTGAGTCACTGAAATACTAATTCATATTCAAGTGTTGACACTGTATTTGTCCATGACACCTTAGACAAGACATGAGATGAGGAGGCAGTGTGGTTAAATAAAAATAATAACACTTGCCTTACCCAAACCACAGAGTTATTTTAAAAATTTAAGTAAGACAATGCATGTGAAACACTCTGAAAACCCGTGTTCTCCAAAAGAGGATATTGACAACGTAGTTAAAAGAGCACTGAATAAAAACCCAAGTTCATACCCATCTTTAACTGCCTGGGCTAACATTAAGTATGCCACACCCCCTCCCAAGTCTTCCTTTATGTGTCTGAAAAGTGAACAACAAATGTTTATTAATCGACCAACATGCATTTATTATTCATAGTATCACTTAAAAATTGTATGGACTCCTTTTGTTTTTACATTGTCTTCATTTCTGAATGATTTCTCCTTTCCTTACCTAATGAGCCTAACAGAAAATTTATTATTTTTTTATTTTATTTACTTACTTTTAGCTTACAATATTCAGTTCCACAAACTTTTGAGTTCCAAATTTTCTTCCCCTTCCACGCTCTACCCGCACCCCCAACCCATGGGGGCCTAACAAAAAATTTAAAATTTTTAAATTAAAAAATTTTAAATTTAAAAAATAAAAAAGTAAAGTCTCTGTAGTTGGAGGACTCAGATGTAAAACCTGCTTCTTACGCTTCCAATGTGAACTCAGATAAATCACTTAAGTAACTCTGGGCCTCAGTGACCATATCTGTAAAGATAAGGAATTTGTAAAATGATGACCTCTGAAAGTTATTTCCAGCTCTAGATTTTTTATCTGTGATCTGTCAGCCAGTGTACCATGTTCCCTTTAAGCCCAGAAGACATTCAATAGTATTTATTAAGCACCCACTATATTCTAGGCACTGAATTAGGTACTGGACAGACAAATAATTTATTTGTCCTCTAAGTGGAGGGAAATAACCTATACCCACCCACACAGACTGACGGGATTTGTTTTAGCTTCTCTCCTCAGGAAAGAGTACATGGTTTTAGAATGGGGGTGGGACTGAAAAAGAGCCTTTGAAAGGATCAGGCCCACCAAGAAAAGGCAGCTCTGGCCCTGACTTAAACCTGAATGTCTTCAAGCTGGGCCTGGGAGGGGTAAAGGCATCCCTCCTCTGTGGCTCAGTATCACCTGTATACCTCCAGACTGGATAAAGAAGAGGCCTGAAGGGTCAAGACTGCTCCTTTAGTATATGCACAGAGTTCCATCTCAGCAACCAAGTAAAAGAATCTTTATGGACAATTAGAAGTAATCAGAGGGTTACAAGTGCCTACTTTGAAGGGGGTGAGAATAGGTGGAGCCATGATGGCAAAGTGATAGGAAGTAATACAGTGAGCGCCTCTCCACAAATTTTTCCTAACATATCTAGAAAAATGCCCCAGACTGAATCCTGATAGGAAAAAAATTTTTAAATCACATTGAGTCTTTTTTCTAGTCCATCTTGGCATAGAAAGACAGAGGGGGGAGTCTGTAGCCACTAAAGATGGGACAGATTACAGCACAATGCAGGTGGAGCAGTCCAGAGCCCAGGGAGGGGCTGAGCACCAGGGCAAGAGGTGTCCCACCCATTCCAGAGCATGGTTCATCTGTCAGCTTGGTCACCCATTACTCAGCCTCAGAGTGAGAAGGAAACCTGCACACAAGTAACAGCAGTGCATGGAGAAAGGAGGAAGCTCAGAAGCCAACAGCAGCAGCGGTTTAGCTCAGATCAAGCAGGCTTCTACTTCTGATGTCTGGCCTAACCCACAGAAGAATCATCAGGGTGGGAATACCCGACCAAAAAGGAGCCTACAATTCTGCTGCTCTGAATTTCAGTTATCTGACAGGGGTAGAGTCCAGCAGCAGACTACTGTTGCTCAGACCCAAACTTGGGTCAGGAACTGCAGAACTCAGACTAGGTGGTAACAATCAGGCTTTGCCATGGTTCAGACTACTTTGGGAGCACTGAAAGCTTACAGGTTCCCACTCTGTCCTTAAGATCCTAGAATAATAAAATACTTGATACCCCAAGAAAGTAGCAACAGGACCAGCCCAGTCCTTTTCTGCAGGAGTATGGCAGAACCCAACCCTGATATCAAGTCTGAAGTCAGGAAGTAGGCTGGAAGAATGGGCCAACAAAAAAAGAACACCGAAATGAGCTATTATGGAGCACTGGTGACATGGTGGTAATGATGCTGAAGACATAAATGCAAAAGAAGAGAATGACTAAAAACATCTAAAAACATCATTGCCTCAGAGGAAAATATGGCTTAGACATAAACTCAACTAGAACTCTTGGAAAAGATGAAGGAAGAGTTTGAAATAGAGTTTTTAAATGTTTTTATAAATGGAATGAAAGGTAAATTGGGGAGCATGGAAAAAATTACCTATCAAATCTATGGATAAGGGAAAAGTTCATGTCCAGATGTCCAGACAAGAGGTAAAAAGGATTACAGGAAGTAAGATGGATAATGAAATTAAAAAGGTTTTGCACAGATAAAACTAATGTAGTCAAAATTAGAAGGAAAGCAAGAAACTGGAGTGGGGGTGGGGCTTACAGCAATAAGAGCCATCCCCCAATTTATAAGTGGTCAAAGGATATGAATAGTTTTCAGAAGAAATCAAAGCTATCAATAGTCACATGGAAAAATGCTCTAAATCACTACTGATTAGAGAAATTCAAATTAAAACAGCTCTGAGATACCATGTCACATCTATCAGATTGGCTAACATGACAGAAAAGGAAAATGACCAGTGCTGGAGGACATGTGATAAAAGTAGGTACGATAAAGCACTGTTGGTGAAGTTGTAATCTGGGCAGTTAGATAGAGTGCTGGGCCTAGAATCAGGAAGACTCATCTTCCTGAGTTCAAATTTGGCTCCAGATGCTTACTAGCTGTGTGATCCTGGCCAAGTCATTTAACTCTGTTAGCCACAGTTTTCTCATCTGTAAAATGAGCTGGAGAAGGAAATGGCCAATCACTCCAGTGTCCTTTCCAAGAAAATTCCAAATGGGGTAATGGAGAATTGGACATAATTGGATAACAACTGAACAACAACCAACCATTCTGGAGAATAATTTGGAGCTATGCCTAAAACTGTGCATACCCTTTAACTCAGAAATACTACTGCTAGATTTGTATCCAAAAAAGAACAAAGAAAGAGGATAAAGGACCTATTTGTAATGTGTGTGTCCATGCAACCTAGCTGCCCTGTTGTCTTCACCAACAGCAGCCCCCAAAGCTTATTCAATGAAGTAAGAAGATAACTGAAGCAGGGGTAAGGGGTGAGGAATATTGTCAGTAGCTGGAGGAACTGTCCTCAGCTTCCCATCAGAGAAGCCTTTGGGACGAAAAAACAAATGTGTAGTCAGCTACAAACGATCCCACAAGTGGTCCAGTGATAGATAGCCAGGGTCTTCCTTTAGCCATGACTATAGATCAGTCACTACATTTTTGCCTAATCTCCTCTTTAGTTTTTAAGCAAATAAAAAGGCAAGAGGTGTCCCACCCATGCCAGAGCATGGTTCATCTGTCAGCTTGGTCACCCACTACTCAGCCTCAGAGTGAGAAGTAACATTCTGGGTAGGAAGGCCTCCCCACTGCTGTATTATTAAGTAATGAGTTGTTTCTGTTGCTGGCGATTCTCAGCTGCCTCTTGCCAGGGCTGCTGTTATCTGTGCTCAGTATTTGTACAGTGGTGGAGGTGACAAGAGCATCCCTGAGCATGGGCTGGTGGGGTAAAACCAGACATGGGAGAGCAGTGTCCTACCTCAGCATTGTTGGCTTGGTTGAACCACCCATCATTACCTTTGCTTTCCTTCCATTTACAGCATCAGTGTTTAGTGTTAACTTGCTATCTCAGAATGTCCTTCTTCATACTTTCCCCACCTACCATGGGGTCATTCCTTTGGTTACTGACTATGGCAAGATGACTGCATCTGGGTTATTGGGGAGGGAGATGACTTGATATTGCCTCTGTAACTATGGCAAAAACATATAATCTCCCACCACCAATTGGAGGGATCCATTCATGGGCCAAGTGATTCACTACCTTGGGTTTGGAAGAGTTCACATGGAAGCTGAATAACTGTTGTGGAATGGACTTCATTCTGTAAAAGGCTGAAACAGTAGCCCTGTAGGTCTCTCACAACTTTTAAAATCCTATGATTTAATTAATGTTTAACATTCCTTCCTTCCAAGGTATATGGCAAGACTATTAATATATCATTAATTAGCATAAATAATATTTTATTAACATAAGAAAGTCATCAGATAAGAGGTAGGATGATGTAGTGGATAGAGCATTGGCCTTGGATTCAGAAAGACCTGGGTTCAAATTCTCCCTCAGACATTTACTAGCCGTGTGACCATGGACCAATCATTTAACTTCTTGGTGCCTCAGTTTCCTCAACTGAAAAATGAAATTAACCTCAATGGCCTCTAAGCCCCCTTCCAGCTCTAAATCTATAATCCTATGATTAGGAGTGTAGTTAGATAATCAGCTGATCAAAACATTTAACAAATATTATTGAATGCTTGGTGTTTTGGTACAGTGGATAGAGTGCTGGGACTGGAGTCAGGAAGACATCTTCCTGAATTCAAATCTGTCCTCAGATACTTACTACTATGTGACCCTGGGCAAGTCACTTAATCCTGTTTACCTCAATTTCCTCATCTGTAAAATGAGCTAGAGAAGGAAATGGCAAACCACTCCAATATCCTTGCCAAGAAAACCCCAAATGGGATTATGAAGAGTTGGACATGGCCAAAATGACTTAACAAGGACTGACCAATTCCTTTGTTTTTCTAATATATTAACTACCTACTATGTGCTAGGAATTGTACTGGGTGCTAAGGATTTTTTTAAAAAGAAAAATACTGAGGGGTGGAGCCAAGATGATGGAGTAGAAACAGCACTTCCATGGAGCTACATCCCACACAACTTCCAAATTCATTTCAAAGGGGACCCTGAACAAAATCTGGAGCTCCAGAACCCACAAAATGACACAGAGAAGCTAACCGCCCACTGAGGACAGCCCGGTAGCCTGGCAGGGAGTGGCCAGCCCAGTGCTCTGAGAGTCAAGCCCAGGCCCCTGTGAGTCAGAGGTTTTAGCCCCAGGGCGGCCAGACCAGCCACCAGCTGGAGGGACCCCAGAACACCAGCAGCTGTGGCATTTCCAGAATTACCAACATATAGATGCCTAGGACAAAGTGAGAGGTCAGTGCCCTATGGACTTTGAGACCAGCATTTGGGAGCATGTCAGCTTCTTCCCCTGGGGGCAAGAAGCCCCTGAGGAGCCAGCCCAGCTTGAGCCATGTTGCCACATTGCAGCTTCAGCTCCTGGCCTGCGAACTGTAGGGGGACCAGCGATCAGTCTGGGGGCGGTAATCGCTCTTGATTTACCCTTCTTGGATCTGGATTTCGGTCTGGGGTGGAGGTCTCCAGCAGCTGAGAAAACCCCCATGTTTGGGACGAAAGCTCCCCCGGCTGGTGGCAGAGTCCTACTGTGGCAACAAGCCCAAAAGTCAAGTAATTGAGTGGCAACCTGCCTAGGCAAAGGAAACAAAATAAACAGAAAAATTCAACATTAGACTCCTATTTTAGGGGCAAAGAGGATCAAAGCATGGAACAGGAGGAGGACTGTAAGGTCAGAAATCCTGCTCCAAAAGCCCCAAATAAAAATACAAGCTGGTTACAGGCCATAGAGGACCTTAACAAGCAGATAAGAGAAGTGGGGGGGAAATTGGGAAGAGAAATGAGAAAGATGCAAGAAAAGTATGAAATGAGAGTCAACAGCCTGACTGAGGAAAATAACACCTTAAAAAATAGACTAACTCAAATGGCAAAGGAGGCCCAAAAGGGCAATAAGGAGAAGAATGCCTTAAAAAGTCGAATTTGCCAGATGGAAAAAGAATCTCAAAAGTTCACTGAGGAGATTCATTCCTTCAGAGTTAGACTGGAGCAAATGGAAGCTAGTGACTTTATGAGAAATCAAGATGCTGTTAAACAGATCCAAACAAATGAAAGAATAGAAGGCAATGTGGAATATCTCATGGGAAAAACCACTGACCTGGAAAATAGATGCAGGAGAGATCATTTAAAAATTATTGGACTACCTGAAAGTCATGATCAAAGAAAGAATCTAGAAACAATACTTCAATAAATTCTCCAGGAAAATTGCCCTGATGTTTTAGAACCAGAGGGCAAAATAGAGGTTGAAAGAATCTACCAATCACCTCCTGAGAAAGATCCCAAAAAGAAAACTCCTAGGAATATTGTAGCCAGGTTCCAGAATTCCCAGATCAAGGAGAGAATATTACAAGTAGCCAGGAATAAACAATTTCAATACTATGGAAACACAATCAGAATAGCACAGGATCTGGCAGCTTCTACACTGAGGGATCGAAGGGCATGGAATATGATATTCTGGAGGGCAAAGGAGCTGGGATTAAAACCAAGAATCACCTACCCAGCAAAACTGAGTATTTTGTTTCTGGGGGAAATATGGTCATTCAGTGGAATAGAGGACTTTCAAGCATTCTTTTTTTTTTTTTGGTTTTTTTTTTTTTAAGCAATTGGGGTTAAGTAACTTGCTCAAGGTTACATGGCCAGTCATTATTTGTGTGTGGGTGCTCATTTTCTGAGGCCGGATTCAATCTCGGGTCATCCCAACTCCGAGGCCGACGCTCTTACTCACTGCGCCACCTAGCTGCCCCACTTTCAAGCATTCTTGAGGAAAAAACCAGAGTTGAATAGAAAATTTGACATTCAGACACAAGAAGCAAGAGATGCTTGAGAAAGTAAACAGGGAAAATAATTCATAAGGAACTTATCAAAGTTGAACTACTTACATTCCTACATGAAAAAACGATAACTGTAACTGATTAGACCTTTCTCAATATGAAAATAGCTGAAGGGTATATGGGTATATGAATACATATGTGAATGTGTGTATATATGTTTACAGGTATGCATAGATAGGGATGGGAAGGGATGATACTTAAGGAGTGAAATTGAGAGGTGAGAGAGGAATATAACAAGAGGAGATGGGAGAGAAAGAGTGGGGTAAACTATCTCATGTTGAAGAGGCAAGGGAAAGTGGTTGCAGGGGAGGGGAAGAACAGGAAGGCAAAAAGGCAAAACCTTATTCTCATTGAATTTGGCTTGGGGAGAGAATGATATACATACTAAATGGGATATCTCACCCTATAGGAGAGTGGGGGGGTGGAGGGCAACGGGGGGAGATGATGGAAGGGAGAGCAGGCTGGGGGGGAGGGAAGTTGGAAGCACCCACTTTTGAAAGGGCATAGGATCAAAGTGGGGAGTGGACCAGGTGGGAGGTGGGATAGGAGGGAGGGAAATGTAGTCAGTCTTTTACAATATATCTACTATGGTAATGTTTTGCATAGCTACACATGTACAGCATATACTGAGTTGCTTATCTTCCCAGTGGGAGTGGGTGGCAAGGGAGGAGCGGAACAGGTCTGGAATTCAAAGTTTTAAAATAAGTTGTTTTAAAAATATATAAATACCATGATTAATAATATTTTGCATATAATTGGAAGATAAGATGTGCAGGCATTGGGGCATGGGGATTCACCTTGCCCTACTGGAAAAGTCGAAGGGGGTAGGGGAAAAGATATGGGAGAGAGCAGATGGGATGAGGGAATAAATCCTGTGGGACTTCTATTCTGGGGTAGGGGGTAGGGGAAAATGGGGGAAAAATTGTAACTCAAAACCTGGCGGAAATGAATGATGTAAACCAGAAGCTGATAAAGCATTTAAAAAAAAAGAAAAAGAAAAATACTACAGTTCTTATTCTTAAGATGATTGTTATGTATTGGAGTTGGGGGGATAAAACACAGAATTAAGTCTGGTACAGGAGAGAATATGATAAAGGGAGAGGAAGGAGCACTATAATCAATACAAGGAAGGAAGGAACTGGGAGGCAGTACAAAACATCAAAGGAATGTTGTTTGTCCTTCAACTGTGCAGTCTCCACTTCCATTAGGTGTAAAGATGGCAGCTCCAACTAACTACCCAGCCTATGCCACAGAAGTGGCCCCTGAAGCAGACCCTAATTCTGTCAACACTGTGATGCCAGAATGTAAGTAACCCTTCATGGTTATTAAATCTAAGTAAGAGAATTCTACGGGATCCATCCATATCTATTCCATTGGAATGGCTGTCGTAGGTATACCACTACGACCTCACTAGATTGTTGGGGGGATGGGATAAGAGCTTTATAAACAGCAAGGTACTATCTTATACGAGCTATTGTAATCATAGTCATCATCACCAATAAAACAAGCATTAATGAAGAGACTTCTAGATTCTAGGGACTGTGCTAAGCACTAGAAATACAAAGATAAAAATAGAAACCAGCCTCTGCCCTCTCAGAGCTAACATTCTGCAGAATGGTAAGAAGCTTCCTAATTTTGTTGGAGTCCATAAATATCCCTTAAATATTAAATATAAACCTTAAAAATGCATTTCTCTACATATCTGTAGTTTCCTTAACAGTTTAAAGAAATGAAGAAACTTTTTCCTAGGTTCATTTGGAATAGGAAATTGTCATTAATGATACTGGAAAACTGAAGTCAAAGGGAGGTTTTCTGGTGCAGATTTAAAAAAACAACAACACTCATTTGCATGGTGTGTATCGAACTTGTGTATTTAAAGCAGGTGAACCGAAATTCAGCAAGGTTGAGGGGCCCACTTGTATCATCTTACGGAATACAAAGGAGCAAGTTCTCACACTAAAAAACGAGAGAGAAGCTGTATTCGAGGAGATGACTGACTCTGAAATTGGAGGTATGTTTTTGTTTGAACCACCATGATAGAAATCCAACACTCATAGAGCTAGAGAGGACCTTCAAAATTATGTAGTCTGAACTCTCACCTTATAGATAAGATAACTCCTATGTTGGAAAAAAAGCAGGTGTCCTATTTCCCAAAGAGGAAGAGTAACTTGTCTACGGTAAAACAGTTAATGATGGAACTGGAATTAGAAAAACAGATGTCCTGCCTTCACGATCAATTCATTGTCTTGAAGAGATAACAGGGAACAGTAAAAAGGCCATGGGATTTGGAGTCAGAGGACCAGGTTTCAAATCCCAATTCTATTACTAAGGTCTGTGTGACCTGAGGCAACTCATTTAATGCCTCTGAGTCTTACTTTCCTTGTTTGTAAGATGAGGAGGTTGGATGATCTCTATGATCCTTTCCAGATCCAAATCTACGAGCTGCCTCAATTCTTATCATTCCATTTTATCTCTTAAGTTTCTAGGTCAGAATCTATGAACATTTTAAAAAAATATTTCAATAACTGTATTTCAATGTAATTAGTTTACTTTGTAATCCAAAACATTTTATTTTATTCACTTAAAACATTATTCTAAAAAGGGGTTCAGAGGCTTTGCCAGATTGCCACAGGGTCCATAATGTAAAAAAAGTTAAGAACCTCTTCTCTCCCAAACCATAAAAAGTGACAGAAATAGATATGACCCAACACCATCCATTACAAACTATAAAGGTTATCTTTTTTCCCCTTGTTATACATTGCTGGGGACTTTATTTAGGAATCTGGAGCTTATATATCCAGATGATTATATAGGATATGCAACATAATCTAATTTTAAAAATATTATTATGGACCTTCATTTGTTACACAAATCTCCTTGTAATAATTGCATTAATAAAATAAAGGAATCTTAAAATTGGATGGAATCTTACTGGTTATCTGGTTTTTCCATGCTTATATCTAATACAGGAGGCCCTTCCACAATCTTATAGGTGACCATCCAACCTTAGATTTAACACCTTCAGTAACAGGGTGCTTACTCTTTAACATGATAGTCCATTTTATTTTCAAACAGCTTTAATGCAGCATAAGAAAGTTATATTTATTGTTGGTCATAATTCTGTCCAGAGCTGGGCTATCTCCAGGTGTCCTGCTCAGATTTTGTATATCAGAACACTGGACCCAGATGACTCTGGAGGTAAAAGTGAGAGTGGTGATGTTGCACAGGCTTCCCTCCCTTAAATCCAATTCACTTGCATATCATGGCATCAACT
Source organism: Gymnobelideus leadbeateri (assembly GCA_011680675.1). Lineage (NCBI taxonomy): Eukaryota > Metazoa > Chordata > Mammalia > Diprotodontia > Petauridae > Gymnobelideus > Gymnobelideus leadbeateri. Next base: position 222,956 of record WOXC01006772.1, read on the forward strand.
CCCTGATGACATGGTCCTATTTGAGAACAAATGACGTAAACAGCAACCTCTGTTAGTAGAAAAGGAGCTGCCCACTGGGGTCCAAACTAGAACTGGCCAGTTGGGCAACACACAGTATTAGAATGTGAGTATGAGTGTGTGTGTGTGTATACATAGATACATATATGTATGTGAGCATGTATACACACACATATAGTATTATAGTATATATAGTATACTAGTATAGTAACCCAGTAATTGGTATCTACCTCAAGCCTCACTTCTCTCTGATCCATCCTACCAAAATGATTTTCCTAAAGGGTCTGTCACTACCCTACTCAATAGGGCATTTGGCATATAGCAAGTACTTAACAAATGCTTTCCAATCATTCAATAAACTCTCTTGGCTCCTTGTTGTCTCTGGGATAAAATATGAACTCCCCCTTTTGGCTTTCAAAACCCTTTACAACCCCCAACCTTATCTTTCCAGATACACCTGATGACATGTTGTTCCTTGCCTGTCTCCTTACAACATCCCATCCTCCCAACTCTATGCCTTATAGCTCATTATCCTTGATGCCTAAAATGGTCTCCCTTCTCACTTCTACCTCCTGGCTTCCTTCAAGGCTTAACTGAAATTCTACCTTATGCAGGATGTCCATCCCAGGCCCCCCAGCTACTAGTGCCTTTTTTCTGAGATTACCCTCCATTTTCAACGTATATATCTTGCATTATTTAATGGGAGGAGGGGAGAGAAGCAACTGGTATATGTGCAGACCACCTGGGTCAGTGTCTTTACATGTAGAAAGGCTGAGGAGCTGAATCAACAATGCAGTATTCACAATGCCTATGGTAACTATAAATATGCTGGTATGGTTATTAATTGCAAGATGTAACAGGATCTCTACTTGGGGACAGAGCTAGAACATTTATTCATATACCAGAAAACTGAGTCCCAAAACCAGAAAGTAAAAGCCATAACAATAGCCACCAAGTTGGCACACATAGTTAATGCAGTAAACACCCACATTTTCAAGCCTTCAAAACAGAACAGGATACCTCAGGCAAAGATACTCTTCTCCTCACTCATGGTAACTGCTCAGCCTCCATTCAGCTCACTCCCAGCAGCTCTGGCACCCCGCAGCTCCCATCGCCGGCAGTCCTCAGCAGGAGTCGTTAGCAGATATTCTGCCTGGCTCAAAAAAAAGGAGTTCTTGCTTCCACCACCTGCCGCCACCACCACCACTGCTTCCTGTCACCATGCTGGCTCCAGCCTGGCTTCTACTCAGCTCCTGCTCCTTCCTGCCCCATCCCTTCCTGCTACATCATCAAGTTCAAGGGGCATGGAAGATCTTCAAATCTCATTACCATTACAGGAGCCTGTTTCTGAAAGTTGTGATGACATGGGACAAAAGTGCCTTGGAAATGCTTTGGAGATGTGTAGACATTCTGTACCTGGTTCTGGATTACTGAACACATCATTAAGAGGAGCCTTTTTAAATTTAATTGGCTGTGTAACTAGAACTTGGGGCATCTTCAAGAAATCAAAGTCACCATCAGACTACTCTCTTTACCTCAACACTCTTGGTAGTATCTTGGTGACTCTGCTCATACTATTCAGTGAGAAACAATGTTGGAAGGAGACAGTCATTAAAGCCTTATTCCCCTCCCTTCTTAGGCCACATAGTCCTGTGAAAGGGCCTCTGTTGCTGGCCTCTGCATTGGTTCTTTTCAATTTCAAATGAAAAGATTAGAACTTCCAATCTTGTGAGTTTTAAAAGGTCAAGATGGAACCTCAGCATCTTAGAATTTCAGTCTGAATTTGCAGCCAGCATAGCATCAATGTCCCAAGGAGCAGTAAGTGACTTTTAGGAGCGACTTTCTGGGCCTGGGCCAGCATCTGGTCATGAACTTGTCAGGACTAATTTTACAAAAGGAACCAAGCTAAAAGTATTTCCTTAATGTATTGAGGGGAAATGTTCATATATTTGTTCTTGCTGTGTCTTTGAAACAAATATCCTTCTGTAAAAGCTAATTGATGTTAAGTGGTTAAGTAGAACCAGGGCTAGCCACTAAGGACACAGCCATCAGGTGTTCAAGAAGAAGGCTTTAGAGAATATACCCAAAACTCTGGGAGAGTGAGTCAGAGCATATGTGCATGTACACGCACACATACACACTACATGTGTGTATAGACACATGTAGTTATAGTTATTTATATGTTGTGTCCTCTTATTGCAGACCAAGCTTCTTGAGGTCAGGGACCCTGGCCTCCTTCTTGTATCTCTACTGCTTAGCACAGTGCCTGGAGTGTAGTAAGTCCCTAATAAATACTTGTTAACTGACTTTCTCACATATACATGTATACATATATACACACACAAACATATATACATATATACATACAACCACATACACATATACACGCATACTAGTAGTATGCAGGAACTTTCATTTTTTAATCTTTGCATCCCCAGTGTCTAGAATAGAAATGTTTGTTGATTGATTAACTGGACAGTATGCCTTTTATGTCTTTATCAAAGTCATGAATCAAAATATTTAACAGAAAAGGGCTGAGGACAGATCCCTGTAAGCATTCTTAGAGCTGCTTCTCCCTTTAATTTGACACTGACCACATTAATCAATGCTTTTTGGATACCATGATTTAACTGATTACAAAATCAACTGAGTCATAATTCTGCTCATCTATCTTATTCACAATGATATAATAAGAGATTTATCAAATAGAATAGGAAATCAAGATACTCTACCACAGCATTCTCCTAGTATACTAATTTAAGAAAGGAGCAAGGAGGAGGAAGAGAAACACACGTTTGTTAATCCCCAGGCACTGAGCAAAGCACTTCATAAATATTAACACTCATCTGATCCTCACAAAAGCTCTGAGAGGTAGTAGGCATTATTACCCCCATGTTACAGCTGAGGAAACTGAAACAAAGTTTAAGTGACTTGCCCAGGATCACACAGCCATGAAGGTCAGCTCTTCCAGGCCCTAAGATTAATGTTCTATCCACTGTACCACCTAGATAACAAAAAAGGAAATGAATTCAGTTGGGCATGACTTCTAAGTGAATGTAAATTATTTTCTGGTTGTCACTGACCTCTTTCTAAGAGCTTAAAAGACTTCTGCTTAATAACCCCTTCTAAAATTTTGCTGGGGACTGATGTATGTCAAGCTTTCCATCTTATGGACAACTAGATGGTGTCATGCTGGACATGGAGTCAAGAAAACTTGAGTTCAAATCCAGCCTAAGACCCTGCTGTGTGATCCTGAGCATGTAAAAATCTGCAACATCAAAAACAATTATCTCAAATAAGACTCTAATTTTATAAATGTTTATCCTCAGACAATGCATCCCAGACTCAGTTTATGATGCAGCATTATAAAGACACTGACCCCACATGTTCGTTAGTGGCCTTCTCTGTGAAGACTCCAGAAACAACTTACACTATGTCCTGTAAAGACAAAAGCCTCTTTTTTAAGGTAAGACTGATCTTTCATTTGTTATTAGTTTCATTTTGAGGAAAACTTTTAGAATTTCCTGTTTTCCTCCAGAGAAGGAGGCTCCAAAGCATGATTAGCATCCATTTCAGGCCCAGAGCCCTCTAGACAAATGGCCTACACATTCATCACAGAATACATGTATTGAAAGTCGCTATGTTATTTTAAGGAGATAATAACATACACTAGCAGTTTCAGGAATAAATTTTGCTTCTCATCATTAATTTTTATTTTGAGGGTTCATTTACACATTAGCCAAAGTTAAGGATAATTAGCAAGCTAAATGTGCCACAGAAATATGGCCTGAGGACCAAAGTCAACGCAGGAGATTTTTGAAGTGCATACTCTTTCAGATCAGTAGCATTAGCAGAGCCAGGTCCAGGAATGGAGGGGCCCTGGGCAAATCCTATTGTGTGGTTCTCCTTCCTCTCCCCTTCAACCTTTTGATCCAGGTGAAATTGAGATGAGATGAACATCAAAATCAAACTTGAAGGGGGAAATCTATATAAGTCTGAGAGTTAAAAGGCATTTTCTATCAATTACCTTATTTGACTGACCCATTAGAGCTAGAATGGAACTTAAAACTAACCTTGCACAATTCATATTTTGCAAATGAAATAAGAATAATAAAAGCTGATTTTCATAATAGCACTATAAGGTTTCCTCAGGGCTTAAAATACATTATCTCACTTGAACCTCACACAACCCTGTAAGGCTAAAAGGAAACAAGCATTTGTCAAGTGCCTACTACATAATAAGCACTTTACAAATATCTCATTTGATCACAACAACCCTGGGAAGTACTTGCTATTATCATCCTTGTTTTATAATTTTGGAAACTAAGGCAGAAGTTAAATGATTTGCCCAAGGTAACAGTCTAATAAATGTCTGAGATTGGATTTAAACTCATGTCTTAGGGTGGCTAGGTGGCGCAATGAATAGAGCACCAGCCCTGGAGTCAGGAGGACCTGAGTTCAAATCCGGCCACAGACACTTATACAAAAACTAGTCGTGTGATCTTGGACAAGTCACTTAACCCCAACTGCCCTCAAAAAAAAGGGCAAAAATAAAAAATAAACTCACGTTTTCCTGACTCTTCTGGAATTCTATCCATTGTACCACCTAACTGCCTAGGTACTACAGGTATTATTATCCCTACTTTACAGATGAGGAACCTGAGACTAAGTATCACAGACAAGACCTAGACCCATACTCAGTACACTAACATCGCATTGCCTCTCACTGATTCAAGAACTCAAAATTAATAGTTTAGGGACTTGCCTAAGGTCCCACCAAAAGCAGCTGGGAAATTAGACTCCTGAGGTCTCCTGATTGGTCCCATTACTGGGGACTTATACCATATTGTACACTACTGTGCCCCTCAAAAAAGGACAGCTAAAGGGAGATTCTTGGAAGGATGCAGGGATAAATCATGCCTTTTCAGCACTGGGGAAAGGGTATGTATTGATTGTATGTGTATATGGGTACTTGTCACTATATAGTAAGGAAACTGATTTCAAGAAGTCACATGAAAATCATTCTCTTTGCAGGTACATAGCAGAGCACATCTCTTCCTTTTATAAGCTGTCCCATAAGATCAGCTCCAGTCAGCCAGAAATCAGGTCCCCTTAGACCAGTTGTCCCATTCTTTTGATCCTATTTGGTTTCTAAGATCACTATTTAACATCTGTTGTAAGAGTTGCCTAGGAAAATATTTCTTCTCTCAGGCATTTTATTTTATACATTCAAAAACATTATTCTGGAAAGGGTTCCATAGACATTGGCACTATTCTACCAAAAGGGTCCATAACACTATAACGGGTAACAATCCCTGGTCTAGAAAATAGGGAAAAGTCTTAGAAGATGAGGCATTCACATAAAAGATCAAGACAACCCTAGTCTAAATTCCTCACTTATTGGTGAAGAAACTGAAGAATGAAGAAGAAAATTAATTGGTCCACGTTATACCAAAAGTCAGTAGCAAAGGATCAGGACCCAGGTCTATGGAATCTTCCACATCATACAGTTCAGGAGCCCTTCAGGTCACAGAAGGTCAATTACTGTCTCCAAGCACTGGGACATATAAAGTTGGTTCAGAATTTCCCAGTGATGTGGTACGAACTCTATGCTCACCAGGTGAGTTAATTACCTGGAGTGAATGACCTGAGATAACTAAGATAGGGAGCACTCTAGTGAGCATCGAGGATATAAAGACTGTACCTGGGCTGGAGGCTGGTGAGGAGCTATTTGGACATTCCTCGGGCCCCTGCCAATGAAGGAGCCTTGTTTGAAGGGACTATTGCTTTATTGGAGTAGTGTCTACCTGGAAAGAGATGAGGTGTCAGCCAGGTGGGAGAGAGGAGGGTGGACATGTCCCAGAAATATAATCAAGGATAAGAACATCCAGAAGATTCTGCAAGAAGATGGAATCACATGTGGCTTTAAGAGCACTCACATATGTGAAGACTTTTTCCTAGGCAAAATTTCAAGGATTATTAACCTCTGCAGTGTTGTGGCCACTTTTCGCAGTCTAATGAAGCCTGTGGACCCCTTCTCAGAATAATGGTTGTAGCACAAAAAATAAAATGCATAGCATTGCAAAAGAAACCAATTATATTAAATTAAGATGTATTTTTTTCTCCACTCAAGTTGATTTTCAAGATGCCTTGAAATATATCCACAGATTCTTGAATCCCTAGTTACTGACCCTTGTTCTAGAATTACTCTTTGACCCAGTGTGATGACTATGCATGACACTCAGTCTTTCTATGGACCCAATTAACATAATCTTGCATATTTTCTATTTTTTCCTCTAGGAGGGGGCTGCTCCAGATAATATCATTGGTGAAGAAAAAGATATCTTATTCTGTGAAGAGAGAGTCATTGGTTATAGTAACAAGATGTATTTTAAATCTTTATTATACCCACAATACTACCTGGCATGTGAAAATGAAAGTGAGAAACACTTCCTAATTTTAAAGGAAAGGGATAAAACTGAGGAAGAATCCACAGTGTTCAAGATTGAATATTGTGAGAAAATTGACCCACAGAATAATTGTGATTTAGGCCTGATAGGACCTTAAAGACAAGTTGTCTTTAATCAAAATGAAATTATATGTTTGACATAACTGCACATGTATAGCCTATATCTGATTCCTGCCTCAGAGAGTGGGGAGGTGAGGGAAGGAATAGAATTTGGAACTCAAAACTTCAAGTAAAAATATTAAAAATTTGGGAAAAAGAGAAATTATAGTCAGTGCCTCTGGGGAAACTGAGTAACAATATAGAAGAAAATATATTTAGATCTTTCTTGTGACACTAGTACTAGGAATGACAAATTTAATTTCAATTATATGTAGATAGGAACAGTAAGGCTAAGGAACTTACCCATGTTCACAGAGCTAGTAAATACTAGAAGAATTTGAATGCACATCTTCTGACTACAATTCCAATGTTCTTTCTACTACAATATCCTTTATCTTCCAAAATTGGCATCGTCTACCTTTTGTCTTGAAGCTAGAATCCAGAATTGCCCAAAGCCTGAAGAAACTGTAGAGTCCTAAAGAGAGTCCCAAACACTAAAAGAGTGAACCTCTCCTCTCTCTCAATTCTGCCCTGTTTCACACCAGCACCGGGTATTAATCTCTATCAGAGAGAAGAAAGTCCCATAACGAATTTACTTTGGGACTCAGATTACATTAAGAGAAATAATATAGACCACCGAATCAGAAGGAAAGAAATGCTAAGTTCCAAAGAGAGATCACAAAGCTAGTATAAAGACATATATTAATGATGGGATTTAAACAATTCAGATAGACTTCTAGTAAGAAGTCTCTCTATGAAAAGCAGAGCCACTGGTAATTTTTTTTTACTTGCCTTAATAATTATTTCATTTTTAAAAGCTGGAGGAGACAATGATGGGAAAGGATTTCTGGAAAAGATTGTGGGTTTTGTCCTTCATTCTCAAAGAAGACCATGACACCAGGGAGATGATGACATGACTTGCAATTGAATTGGATTTAAGTGAGGAGGGGCTATGCAAAGTCACCAGCTTTACTTTCTCCTCCAGAGCCATCTGGGTCCAATGGTCAGAGATAGATCATGACAACTGGAGATGGCCTACCTCTGGAGAGAATTATTACCAACCCTAAGGAACCAGTTGCCAAAGTAGAAATGACAAAAGCCTTGTAAAGGACGGACCACCGCACTTTATAATGTGTGACAGATAAACTAGAGAAAAATAAGCAATGTCTTCCACAAAGGTGTCTCTCAGCAAAACTCCAGAGTGCTAGGAAATCAGATTAAAAATGTAATTTGGAAATGTTCAACAAAATAAATAAAAATACACTAAAAACAATGCTAACTTGTGGTTTTCTAATTCAATATGCCATCTGCAATGAGCTGTTTCTATCTGAGTTTGATACTATTAATCTACCAACATCTGATTTTTTTCTATTTTTTTCCTTCTCATATTCTACCATCAACCCTCTGCCCACTGAGATAAAAAAAAAAAAAACAGGGAAAAAAAGTCTTCATTACAATTAGGCACAGTCAAGCAAAGCAAATTTCCTCACTGTGTCCAAAAATGTTATAACCCATATTGCACTTTGAGTCTATCACCTTTCTGTCAGAATGTGGGTAGGCAAAGAGCTTCATCTTCTGTCCTCTGGTATCTTAGTTTGTCATTGAAATCATCAGAGTTCTCAAATCTTTCAAAGTTATTTTCCTTCACAATGTTGTTACTCTACAAATTATCTCAATTCAACTAAGACAGTGCCAGATCTTACCCAAGTGGAAAATTCCCCACAGTATCTAAAATAGCAAGCTAAGGACAGAGACACAATAGACACTGCCAGTTCCTCTCATATCAGCTTCCTCCTAGAATCTTTCTCTTCCTTTGGTGACCTGAAGAGAGGTTAGCAACACTTATCTTTATCAAAGCTAGAAGAACTCAAGATCTCTTGCTTTCACCAATTCCATTCTGCCCCTTGCACAGGTATGGTCATTGATTTCCACCAATGAAGAGAACATTCCATAACAATGGACTTTGGAGTTTGGGTTACATTCTATTATATTCAACCGCTCTTTCTAGCTACTTGAAGAGTCTTTTAGATCCTATCAATTGATGCATTGGAAATCTCAGCTTTGTGACATTTGTAAATTCAATAAGCATGCCATATGTGACAATACAGAGCACTGATAAAAATGTTAAACAGAACAGAGAAACAGGCAGGAATTCTACTGCACAGCAGTAGATACCTCTCCCCTGGTTGATAGCAATCCATTCATCAACCGGTCATTCAACCAGTTCTGATATACCATTCTTCAGGTTGCGTATCTCCATCTGATCCTAACCACATAAATTTTTAGTAACTCTGTCTAAGCCTAAAAGGGCCAGGGTCTCCCATTACATCCTGGGTCATCTCTAGTCATCCTGATAAATATCTGGTCATTGGATCTAGATGGCTCTGGAGGAGAAAGTAAGGCTGGTGACCTTGCACAGCTCTCCCTCACTCAGATTGAAGTTAACTGTAAGTCACATCATCATTTTCCTGATGACATAGTCCTCTTCAAAAACAAAGGACAAGCACAACAACAAGCTAAAATCCAAGTATGCTGTTTATGGCATTCCTCTGATCTACCAGTCTTATGATGTTGTTAAAAAAAGAAGTGAGGTCAGTCCATCAGAACTGACAATCTAACCTATCTCAAGGATTGTTCTGTGGCCCAATGAGATCATCTATATACAGTATTTACAAACCTTAAAATGTTAAATAAATGTTAGTTATCATCATCTTCCTTATGATTCCTACCTCTGCTGATCTACCCAAATGCTCTACCATGCTTCCCTACTCCGAGTTCTTGGATTTCACCACATCAATACATACTCCTAATATAAAATGCTACCCTCACTCTCTCCTTTCTTATTTCCTTTTACTATCATCACTCTTAGACTGCTACTTTAATTAATTTTAACTTAAAAGTTTCTTGTCCTTAGTGGCTCACATATATTATTATTCAATTTTCCTGTAGTTAGGATAAAAATACAATTTCTTTCTCCCACTGTTTAATTTCACCAGGTTATAATCTAAACTTTTTCTACTTACTATTCATTTTCTAATTTACTTTTAAATAATATCAATAAGCAAACATATTTGAATGATCAACTTAAAAGTCCTTTCAAACCCTAACACTGAATGATTCTTGAACCTTATTTTCCTTACAAGTTTAGATACTGAACTTTTGTTGTTCCAATTACATCTTGACAATCTTTCTTTAAAAATCAGTTTGATATGGAAATATGTTTTGCACGATTTCACATGTATAGTTGCTATCGTATTGCTTGCCATCTCAGTAGGTAGGAGAGGAGCTGAAGAATTCCAATAATCTGGAACTCAATATTTTTTTTAAACAAAGGAATGTTAAAAACAAATAATAAGGTTTTAAAATGGCCAAAAACAAAATATGTTCCAAGTATAGCCAGAATGGAAATCAGAGTTTATAAAGAACAGTGGACAAACTGTACTAGAGCCCCATGACTAAAAATTTTGTTCAGTTGTTTTTCAGTTTGTGTCTGACTCTCCATGACCCCATTTGGGGTTTTCTTGGCAGAGATACTGGGATGGTTTGCCGAAAACCATGTGATTAGAAACAGCTTCTTTCAAACTAAAACTGTCATATGACTGGCTCTTCAAAAAGTAGCCCCATAAGCCTAAATAAATGCCAGGTTGAGTAACCAGTGGGTGGGTGGGTGAATGTGTTGGGAGGGAGAGGGAAAGGAAGAATGAAGTAAGTTGAAAGCATTCTCTTCCTGGAATTCCTGGAGATTTATAGTATAGTTGATGAGACCACATATATGTATCCATAGAATGACCCAGGAACAACACGGTGCATTTGTGAGTAAAAAGTACTATGGTAAAAATGGAATGCTTATAATATACCTGAGGGGACACTGGCAAGTGATTTAAAACATAAGTTTCCAAACCCCCAACATGAGGTTTCAACAGTGAGCTCTGGATCTATTTTCTACCTATAGAGACAAATAAGAGTTTTTTACCTGCTCTGATCTGTATAGTTACAATGTACCCTGAAAAAATAGACATGAAAAATGGGCTAGTTGTTAACTCTTTAGGTGTAGGACGGAGAGCACTGAAATGTAATTCAATTCAATCCAATAAACATTTATTAAATGCCTATTTGCATAAGAGGGCAGTTAAGTGGCTCAGTGGACAGAATTCAGAGTCTGGAATCTAGAAGAATTCCTCTGAGCTCAAATCTGACCTCAGACACTTACTAGCTGGGTGACCCTAGGCAAGTCACTTAACCCTGTTTGCCTCAGTTTCCTCATCTGTATAGTGAGCTGGAGAAGGAAATAACAAACCACTGTGGTATCTTTGCCAAGAAAACTCCAAATAGTGTCACAAAGAGTTGACATAACAGAATGGGGAGGGGAGCGAGCTGGTCTTGTAGGCAGGAAGATCTAGGCTCAAGTCCACTTTCTACCACATTCTAGTTGTGTGACTCTGGGCCATTTAACCATTAGTGCTTTAGGCAACTCTTTTAAGACTCAAAATTGCACCAAAGTTGCCAACATGCCTTGGTAGTGAGTCTACTCCCCTGGGAGTTTCCCATCCCAATGAAATCATAGGTCCAGTACCAACTCCTACAAAGTATTGTGCTAGATGCTGAAACTGGACTGCTGAGCTATCTTGTATCTCATTTGATCCTTGCAACAACCCTGGAAGGTAAGTGCTGCTATCTCCATTTTACACACGAGGAAACTGAGTCAAACAGAGGTTAAGTGACTTGTCCAGAGTCACACAGCTAGTCAGCATCTAAGGCCAGGTATAAACTAAGGTTTTCCTGACTCCAAGTCCAGGATTTATTTACTGTACTACCAAGCATCTTACTCCTTCCCAAAATCAGTAACCTGAAAGGAAACACATTCACATTGTAGTCTAGAATATAATTAGTGAATGAAATGATAATTTAAAAGATACAGCCTTCTATTCTTGGTCATTCCAAATTCCATGAAAAATCCCATTCCCAGTCTTTAACCAGGTATTCCCAGAACATGCAAGTGACCTATTCGGAAAAGCTCAGTCCCACGTTCTACTTTCACAGTGAGTAGGGAAAAGGGAAGAAAGAGTCTTACCAGCATTCATGCTGGTTCCCAGTGGCATGGGAAGCAGTCATTAGAGAATTTAGAGTCTGAAGCTATCTTGGTCTTCCAGGGTGGCTGCCTCCTGTGTCCCCCAGGGCAACTTCTTTCTGTTCAGCTCTCTAGCCTCCCAGTTCACCAACCTCCTAAACCTCCATGACTTGTATCTTCTTAAAACTCACCTCCACCCACAATATTCCATCTCCATGATCCAGAACTCCAAAATTCCTCTCTAACTACAGCTTCCTATCTTTCTCTATGTCCTTTTCCTTCACTCCCCTTAAGCCTATTCTTACACACTAGACCCTTTAGTCCCTCCACCCCTTCCTCTTTTCCCAGTCCACTACCCCTGTTCTGGCCTCACTTCCCTTTCTTTAGTATGGATCCTATGGTGGGTTTGTTCAACCAAACATTTATAAGCTACCCTTGCATCCCTTACCCCCTTGTCCTAAATTGGTAAATGAGTTCCCAGTGCACGTGGGTCAGTCTCTTTGACTGGCTTCCCTTTTTGTTTCTCATCAGAATTGTTTGCATTTGTGTCATAAGTATTTCACTCTTGAAAGTTTCCCATTCCTTTTGGGTTACCTTTCCTATGTAATTCTAGCCCACAGATTCCTACTCATCCATTCTTTGAAACCTTTAATAGCCATTCTCCCAAAATCTAGGGCGTCAGGCTATGCTCAACTTTTCTCATCATTACAAATCCTAAGAGACAGCAGTTACTTCCCTCCAAGATTACCATCATTTTCATTTTAGCAATCAATTTCTCCTTGTTAGTCAAAGTGAAGTCAAAAATAGCAGTTCCCATTTTCACTTCCTCTACCTTTTGAAGAACAAAATGGTCATTTTAACAAATCAAAAATTTACCAGAGCTCTGCTTTTGTTAGAGTTGGAGATGCCTAGATAATTGAATTCCTCCATCACTACTATATCATGAGTTAAACTAGGTTTGTGATGTTTCCTAAATTCCTCACCCATTTTCTCTTCCTGTTCAAATGGTCTGAACTATGTCCTCATGGCAGTACTGCTTTTGTTTCTTACAGAATGACAGAAGTTAAGAGTTGGGACTTCAGTGGCAATTAGTCTGATCTACATACAAAAGGGGAAGTCCCAACAACTGATGTGTTATACCGTTCACTGAACCTTACCCAAATGTTTTCCACCATGTTTCACCCTTAATCCATAATCCTGGATTTCCTCATAGAAGTAATAATAAGTAATATTGTCCCTACTATACTATAAATAAAAATCCATTCTATCCCAACTGAATAAGGTACACCCTCATCAGGGATCCCACCCCACACCAAGTCTCACTCCTACTTAAAAGGTCAAATATGCCTCCTTGCTTTAGGATCATTTAATTGCCCTAACTTTGGAATTCCTATCTCTACACACATTTTGTAGCTGGGTCTCTTCTTGGGCATGATCTCCTATGAATTATTGTTCCTTTCTACTGATCTTCTTTCTGTTCTATACTTTATACTTTCTGTGACTGTGTGACATGGTCTTAGAGTCAGGAACAATTGGTTTAAGTATCACCTCTAACATATACTGTCTATGTGAACCCTGAGCACATCACTTATCTGTCAGTGCCCCAGTCACTATTGACTATCTACCTCAAAATCTGTTTAAGTTAATTTAATGTAATTTTGTTACATTTTAAGTTTCAAACTGTCTCCCTCCCTCCCCACCCCACATTAGAGAAGGTCGCCATTTGACATAGACAGCAAGACAGATATGTAAAACTATAATATGCATACTTCTATTTATCAGTTCTTTCTCTGTAAGTGGATTCCATCTTATTTCATATATCCTTTATAATTGACCTGAGTATTTATAGTACTCAAAGTACTTACTCGTTCACAGTTGTTCTTCAAACAATATTGCTATTACTGTATAGGATATTCTTTTGGTTCTACTCATTTCATTCATCATTATTTCATGCAAGTCTTTCTATGTTCTTCTAAAATCAATCAGCTTATCTTTTCTTATAGTACAGTACTATTCCATCACAATCATATACCACAACTTGTTTAGCCATTCCCCGATTGATGGGCATCTTCTCAATTTCCATTTCTTTGTCACCACAAAGAGAGCTACTATGAATATTTTAGAACATATAGGCTCTTTTCCTTTTTCTCTGATTGTAGAGGCAACCACACTGGAATACCCAAAATGACTGCTAGCACAGGTTCTTAGATCTGCTTTACTAGGAAAGATAGACTGTTTAAGTCGTCAATAATCTTTTTAAATTATATTCACTAGTTCAGGGGAAAAGTCAGCACCCTGAACTTCAGAGAAAATCCAAACAAAGAAAATAGAGGAATACAAGCAGAGAAATAAAGTCCAACAGACAGGGCTTCTAACTGTCTGAGAAATGGGCATATATCAGCAGACAGATCCAATTGTCTGACCTAGGCATACATACATAGTTACCAGAGAGAGAAGCACCAGCATCTGAGTTTTTCAAAGGCCAAAGGGGAGGAGGAGGGTGCTCCTTAACAACTACCCAGAGTCTCATCTGATCAAATTGAAAGAATAGCAAAATGCTACCCTTTTTAGAGTCAATGGTCATTGCAACCCTCCTGACTCGGTACCTAATTAGAAATTAACGAGAGATTTGAAAGCCTGCCTACGAGCAAGGCTCCCCTAAGCAGGCTTCCCTTAATGGGCCCCACATAAGGCATATTAATGGGGAGGGAAGATCTCATATCCCATTAACATTACACTGATCACCTAGGGAAACATACCTAGCAGTGGTATTGCTGGGTCAAAGGGTATACACAGTTTTATAACTCTTTGGGCATAATTCCAGATTGCTCTTCAAAATGGTTGGATCAGTTCACAGTTCCACCAACAATGTGTTAGCGTCTCGATTTTTCTACATCTCAAATATTTGTAATTTTCACCTTCATTTTAACCAATTTGATAGGTGTGAGATATTTCAAACTTGTTTTTAATTTGTATTTCTCTAATCAATATGCTTTAGAACATTTTTATATGACCATATATAGTTTTTATTTCTTCATTGAAAAACTGCCTGTTCATATCCTTTAACCATTTGTCAATTGGGGAATGACTCATATTCTTATAAATTTGACAAATTTCTCTATATATTTGAGATATGAAACCTTTTTCCAAGAAACTGTCTATGAACTTTTTTCCCCAATTTTCTATTTTCCTTCCAATCTTGGTTACATTGGTTTTATTTGTACAAAACCTTTTTGATTTAACATAACCAAAATTATCCATTTATGTCTCACAATGCACTCTATCTCTTGTTTATTCAAAAATTCTTCTTCAATTCATAAGTCTGACAGGTAATATGTTGCATGTTCTTCTAATTTTCTTATCATCTCTCTCTCTCTCTCTCTCTCTCTCTCTCTCTCTCTCTCTCTCTCTCTCTCTCTCTCTGTCCATATATATTGCATGAGTCCTTTTTTTTTTTAAAAGGCTGCTCAAAGTTTATTAGTTTCAGTTGAGTACAAAGTCAACAGGTTACTGAGGCTGCCGAAAAGCACATAGGTGATTCAGATAGTAAAAAACCAAAATAGCAGTGTGGTTTCCTTTACTTGGTTGGTTTTTTTTTGTTTTTGTTTTTGTTTTTTTGGTGTTTTGCTTTTGTTTTCCTTAAAAAAAAAAAAAAACCACACACCCCTGTAATGGAAATGCAGATTTAAAGATCTTCCCTGCCCCTAGCTTAAGTGCACCTGGAGCCTGTGGTGGGAGGCTTGTTTTTCAGGAAAGCCCACACCTTGATACTTTGTGATTGGGCAGTGGGTAAAGGAGGTTGTTACAATCTCTGAGCCAAGAGAAGCCTGAGGAGAGGCTTTGCTTTGTGGCTCACTTTGAGAAGTGTGTGATTTGGCCAGATGAGACTCTGGGAAGCCGTTGTTGAGAGCCCCCCGGCTTTGAAAACCCAGATGTTGATGCTTCCCTCTCTGGTAACTGTGATTTGGTATTGATGCATGTAATGTTGGGACAGTTTGGAAGCCTGTCTGTTTGATCTGTAAGTTCTGTAACTCTGAAGTTCGGGTGCTGACCTTTTTCCCCTGAACTAGGTAATGTATGTTTGTTTGATTAAAGTAAGCTTGTTAACCCATTTTGAGTTGCTTTCCTTTTGAAAAGCAGATCTAAGAACCTGTGTTGGCAGTCACCCTGGGGATATTGGGGTGCTTGCCACTACAACCCCACAACTACTTCTATACTTATGCAGCCTATCTATTCTAAAGGAATAGGTGGGAGAGGGAAGGGAGGGGAAGGGAAGGGGAAATGGGCTCTGATGCCTAGCACACTTCAGAAGCGGGGGGAGCAGCAAGGAGGGTGCTGCTGCTCATGCAGAAGGCCCAGTGCTGGTCTTGCTGGGCTCGCTGACATGCCGCTTCCTCATGGCCTCCTGAGCCAGGTCACAGGTGATCGTGCCATGAGCAACCTGGAAAGTTCCTGAGTGCTCTGGGGATTCCAATACAGTTGTCATGAATGGATGACTCAACTTGCCGAAGAAGAAGCTTGCCCACCAGTGGCCTGGGTCTGATTTAGGAAGACCAGGATGGTGGGGGATCACTTCCCCAGAATACTCAGCACTTCCACAGGAGCTGTTGCTGGAGGTGGAACCCAGACGCCTTCGGTAGTAGTCATGGGTTGCTACAAGTGAACCGCTGGACGGGATTGCTGCCATATTGCTTGTTCTTCTTATGATGATGTAAACCTTAGTGGCGGCTCCTGAGCAGCCCCTGTCAGGCAGTGGGCTGCGGCGGACGATCACCGGTGACCTGGCTCAGGGGAAGGGGGCGCTAGGCCACAGAGCCCATTTGTAAAGGAGATTACGGGAGGATACTCCATGGCAACGAAAATGCGAGAGTTCTTTGGGTTTCGCATGAGTCCATTTTGACCTTATACTGGTAAATGGTGCACGATATTGGTCTATACCCAATTCCTGCCAGACCATTTCCAGTTTCCCAACAATTTTTTACCAAATAGTAAACTCTTATCCCAAAAGCTTGAATCTTTACATCTGTCAAACACAAGGTTATTGTAATCATTTACTATTGTGTATTCTATATCTATTCTGTTGCACTAATCCATCTTTCTATTTCTTAGCTAGTAACAGCTTTGAGAATTACTGCCTTACAATATAGTTTAAGATCTTGTACTGCTAAATAACTTCCCTTTTACATTTTTGATATTCTTGACCATTTGTTCTTCCAAATGAATTTTTTTCTAGCTTAATAAAATAATTTTTTGGTAATTTAGTTGGGATGGCATTGAATAAGATTAGTTTAGGCATTTTTAATATATTGGCTTTGCCCACCCATGAACAATTTGTATTTCTCCAATTATTTATATCTGGTCTCATTTGTATAAAAGTGTTAAATAATTATGTTCATGGAGTTCCTGGATTTGTCTTGGCATGTATACTCCCAGCTATTTAAACTGTCTACAGATATTTTAAATGGGGTGTCTCACTATCTCTTTTTGCAGGGTTTTGCTGGTGATACGTAGAAATGGTGATATTTATGTCAGTTTATTTTATATCCTGCTACTTTGCTCAAATTATTGTTTCAACTCACTTATTAGTTGACTCTAAGATTTTCCAAGTATGTCATCTATCTGAAAATTAATGTTTTAATTAATAGATATTTTTGACAGCAAATGTTGTGAAACCTTTATAACTTTTAGAAACCTGTAGGAAATTTTTCTTTAATGCTTGAATAAAAATTCTGAATATATTTTCAAATTTAAAAAATTTTTAAAGAAATACTGTAACTTGTAGAGAAGGTACTGACATGTATTAGAAGAGAACTTCTGACTTCAAGAAATTTATGCAACGCAGGCGGCGAGGTGGCGCAGTGAGTAGAGCGCTGGCCCTGGAGTCAGAAGGACCTGAGTTCAGTTCCAGCCTCAGACACTTAACACAATCAGACAAAAACCTAGCCGTGTGACCTTGGGCAAGTCACTTAACCCCAATTGCCCTCCAAAAAGCAAAAAAAAAAAAAAAGAAATTTATGCAATAAAATCACTCACCTGGTCTAAACTTTCTGTAGTATCTCATTTGGCAGAGATAGATAATAGATAGATAGATAGATAGATAGATAGATAGATAGATAGATGGATGAGAGAAATGTTCTTTTCTCTCTGCCTCCCGTGTTAAGTGCCTTTGTGCCATATTCATAAGCCTAGAAATGAAGTATACTGGACCTCTTGAGGTGGCCTAGTACCTAGATTTTAAGCTGTGATCCAGAAGAAATCTTGGTCTGACAACCAAATGTTGTTCTTGGATGCCCTCTCCATAACCACTGACAAATGGCTCCAGATGACCTTTCTTTCCACTCTGTGCCATAACTGACCCTAGAAGGCCTTATCAGCAACACAGACTAATTAGGTCCAATTCCCTACTGCTAGAATTTCTGCAGTCTATTCCTCAAATTATTTGCATGTTGTCTCCCTCATTAGACTATGAAAGGATTGGTTTTTGCCCTTTTTGTATCCCCAGAGTTTAGCACAGTACCTGGCATGTAGTAGGACATTTAATAAATGGTGTTGACTTAAATTCTGTTTGCCAATTGTTTGTCTGTTATATAAGTTTTTTGGAGACAGTCATTTGCTTTAATCCAGTCACATAGGCCAGGGCTTCTTAAACTTTTTCCACTCACAATCCCTTCAGTGCTTCCTAGGCCACTATTTACTGAACCTTTTTACAAGACCTCTTCTTATGAGAGCTGATTAGGAAAAGGGTTGTATTTTATTCCAGCTAGCAGGTAACAAGGCATCGACCAGTTGTGATAATATTGATGAAGAGAAGGCAAAGGAAAAAGTTTTTATTATACAAAGAGCATTTGCAAATCTAAATAATGTGAAACAGTATTTTGATATGAATAGTAGCATCAAAATGGCATGTGTATTGGTATGAATTATCCCACTTACTTCTAGGAAAACAATCACCTTCAAACACCAAAAATTAAAATAAACGCTACTTGGAATAAGAACCTACCAGAGTTGGGGAACCTGCTGCCTCAAGACAACATGTAGCCCTCTAAGTCCTTGGGTGTGGCCTTTTGACTGAGTCCAAGTTTTACAGAACAAATCCTTTTATTAAAGAGATTTGTTCTATGAAGTTTGGATTCAGTCAAAGGGCCACACTTGAGGCCCTAGAGTGTCACATGTGGCCTCGAGACTATAGGTTCACCACCCCTTACCCTACCCAATGCCCACTGCAAGATGAGATGGCCACTTCTCCAAAGGATGCTAATTGCTGAAAGGAGCTGTCCAACTCAAAGTACCAGCACTATTCCAAAACAGAACATGGCTCAGGTTATTTGTTAAAGCAGAGCCTTCCTTCTCCCAAGATGTCAAAGTTCTGCTTGACCCTAGACCATTTCTCTTTATTAGTTTCTCAATCTGAGTTGATACTCTGATGCTGACTCATGTTTCTAACCCACATCCTACCTCCCTCTAGCTCTTATTTTTATCATTCTGTGCCATAACTGACCCTTTTCTGGGATGACTCACCTGGCATCTGGCCCTTGCCTGAGCAAAGATGTTCAAACTATGGCCCCTCCCTGCTCCCTAGCTCAATAAACCTCATCATCCTATTTTCTGGGGGATACTATCCAACCCCCAAAATCCAGGTTATAAATTAAGAACTTTTTAGCTTATAACAGTACTGGAATTTTCTAAAACATTAAGAATAAGAATTAGGTAACTGTTTCTTTATAGAAACAAATTTTATACATTTTATATTCCGTTAGTAAAATATTTATTTCCTTATTTCCTGACTTTCTAGAAGTCTCAGCTAAAATCTCAACTTTTGAAAACAACTTTCCCCAGGCCTCCTTAATGCTAGTGCCTTCCCTCAGAGATTATCTTCAATCAATCCTCTATTTATCTTTATTGTAAACAGTTGTTTACATGTTGTCTCCAGATTAGTCTGTAAGTCCCTTAAGAGCAGGACCTGTTTTTTGTTTTTCTTTGTATTCCCAGAGCTTAAAGGTACAATGGCTGGCACATAGAAGGCACTTAATAAACACTAGTGACTTAAATTTTGTTTGCCAATGATTAGTTACAACAGTTTATTTACTATTATGTATAATTTAGTTGCATTTTTGAGTGGAATTTTATAACTTCAAAATTAGCTGCCCTGTCATTTTATAAATCTGAAGTTACTAGTGTGGCAAAGCATTTAATAAAACATGCTATACTGATTCAGAAAAGTTGGAAATATGTGGGGAAACGATTGATAACTAATTGAATTAAATAACTGATTGAAAAAATATGGGTCAAATCAGAATTTACTGACCAGATTAAAAATCTTTAATGAGGAGCGGCTAGGTGGCACAGTGAGTAGGAGCACTGGCCCCTGAGTTGGGATGACCTGGGGATCAGTTCCAGCCTCAGTACTTAGCACCAACACATAAATAACTAGCCGTGTAACCTTGAGCAAGTTCCTTAACCCCAATTGCTTTAAAAAAAATCATTAATGATTTGGTATCAGCTTGGAAGAGGATCCCCAGTGGAGGGGAACCTGCCCCCCCCCCCCACCCATGGAAGGCCCCAGATATCTGCACTTGGCCCTTCAACATTTAAAATTGTTATCAATTACTTGGATAATGACCTAAATGATATGTTTATCAAATCTGCAAATGACACAAAGCTAACACTAGATGACAGAATTCAAAGAGATCCTGACTGGCTAGAACATTAGTGCAAACTGAAGAAGAGAAAATGTGATAGGGATAAATGTAAAGTCTTACACTTTAGTTTTAAAAAATGGTAGATGCATGATGAGATAGGAGTTTGAAAAAGATCTGGGCATTTCAGTGGATTTAATATGAGTCAACAACGTCATATGGAAGCCAAAGTAGCTAATTTGATCTGGGGCTACATTATGAGTCAAAGCTTACAGGAATAAGAAGCTGATATCACTGTACTCTACCCTGATAAGACAACATATCAATTCTGGACATCACACTTTAGAAAGGACATGATAAGATGGAGTGTAAACAGAAAGAGAAGGACCTCCAGCCTATATCATATAAAGATCAAAAAACAGAACTAACTGGTGGTGTTTGGCCTGAAGGAAAAAAAACGATTAAAAGGTTCATGGTAGTTGTGTTCAAGTATTTGAAAGGCTGTTAAATGGATTAGGAATTAAACTTGTTCTATCTGGCCTAGAAAGGCAAACAGGAGCAATGGAGAAGAAGTTTCAAAGAGGCCAATTTAGGCTTGATGGCCAGAAACACTTCCTGACAGTTACAACTGTACAGCATAAAATGAATGGGCTGTTGTGGGAGGTCCTGGATTTCCCCTCTTTGAAACTAAATGGCCACTTCTTGTGGATGCTGTGGAATGTTTTCAGGTACTGACTAGAGTAGATGGTCCCTGAGGTTGCTGTCTAACTCTAAAATTCTTCCATTCTGGAGAAATATTTTAAATGGTGTGGTAGAAAAATCTAATTTTCTCAAAAAAGAGCAATGAAAAATTTAATTGTATAACGAATTAAGGTATCAAAAAAATCAAGTATCTTTATTAACAGATCTGAGCAAGGATTGAAGCAATAAGGCATAACACTACTTTTGTGCCCCATTGCTATTAAGAATGTCAAATAAGATATACAGGCACTGGGGTATGGAGATCCATCTTGCCCTACCGGAAAGTCGGAGTGGGGATGAGGGAAGACATAGGAGAGATCAGATTAGGAGAGAGATAGGTATTCAGTGGGATCGCTGTTTTGGGGTGGTGGGTAGAGGAGGAGAAAATCTGTAACTCAAAATTGTGGAAATGAATGTTGTAAACTAAAAATAAACATAAAACTAAAAAAAAGAATGGCAAATAGAAAGTTTATGCAGAAATGCAGAAAATTTCTATAAGGCAATGACAAAAAGTAGAAAAAGCAGGTGTGTTACACACATCTTGATTATAATTACATAAAAATATTATTGTACAATCACAAAGATTAGAAAGCCAGAGCCTATCATTTCTTCTCACTGCTCTTCCAACATGTGTTTAATTTGCATAGTAAAGCAGATCAAATAACATGCAATAACAATAACAAAATAAATAAAATGCAACAAATAATAATTTTCCAAAAATCAGTTAGCACCTTTAAAAACCCTAGGGAAATCACTTAACCTTTGTCTGCCTCAGTTTCCTCATCTATAAAATAAGTATAACAATAGCACCTACCTCCCAGGGTTGTTGATGGGATAAAATGTAACATGTGGGGAGAAGGCAAATGGAAGAGAAACTGGCCAATCAGGGCTCAGACCTGGGAGTACCCAGGAGTAAGACAAGGCTTTTCAATCTGCCTTCTAAGCCTGTATACAAAAGCCTCCAATTCAACTGGCTCTTCATTCTGGTTGTCTATGTCCAGGTGAGGGAGGAAGGATGTGCTATGTCTCTGGCAGCCAGTTCATTCTCCTCATCCAGATCACACAAAGCCAACATATATGCCCTTGCTGCTGCTTCAGTCTTCTGTTACATGTTTTCTCTTGCTTTAGGCAAGACTAGGGATGGAATAGATTAGGTAGTAAACATCAGTGATAAGATTTGGACCCAAGTTTTCTGACTCCAGCACCAATTCTCTTTCCATAGTACATACTACCTCCCAAGACTAAGCATCTAAAATTTAGTTCTTCTTTCTCTAGATTGCCCCCCTCAAAAAGGGGTTGTTTTTGCCTTTCTTTGTATCCCCAGTGCTTAGCAGAGGCCTAGAACACAAAAGGCACTTGACAAATGCTTGTTAACTTCTAGTTCTCTATGGAGATAACTCCTAAATGTAGATTTCTGAGTCTGATTGCTCTCTATTTCAGCCTGTTTCCAGCTGCCCTCTAGACTTTCCTACTTCACTTTTCCATTATCATCTCTAACTCACTTTTCTCAAATCAGTCTACTCCTGATTTTCTTATTTCTGTTCAAAGTTTTATCAAATTTTCACCATGTCCCTTCTCTGCTCAAAAATCTCCTCACTTACAAAAAAAAAATCAAACTCCTTAATTTGGTATTCAAGGCCTTCCACACTCATGGCCCAACACAGATCTCCAGTCTTATTACTCCTTTATCTGACCCTTAAACTCTGACTAACCTACTCTATTCACCATTCCTGAGATACTCTTATACTTCAGTCTCTCAGTATATGTTCATTTCATTCACCCCTGATCATGCTATTCCCAAACTCTATGTCTTTCAAAATGCCATTCATCTTTTCAAGACCTAATTCTTATCCTATTCCATAAAATCCACCCTGACCACCCCAGACCAAATCTAAAATTCTGTAGCTCTTTTTGTCTTTATTTTTATTTGACACTTGTTCACTTTTTTATCATTAGTTATAATAGTTATAGGTGATAAAACTAGGGAGACAAGCTGAACACTAATTATTTAAGGACTTGATTACTGAGCTACAGAGATTGGATTTTTAGCTCGTAAGAAGGAGGTATTTGTCATTTTATGATCTATGGCTAATTATTTCACATTTCTTATCTCCTTACTACTTTATAAACTGAGAACAGAGGCAATGTCCTTTATTTCTTTGTATTCTTCATAGTACTTAATATAGTGTCTTGTGTAGGGAAGATAAGTATTTCTTAAGTTATTTTGTTCCTTAATATTTTTAATCCATTGTTTCATCAGTGTGGGATCTCCCTCACACGTAAAGTGATAGTCTTTATCATATACTGTGACCAAAAAAAAAAAATCAATATTGGGCAACCAATCTTTTTGTGATCAATCTCAAGACAAATATCTTTACCTAGTAACAAAGGCTGAACCATTATCTCCAGCAGGCTATGACTAAAAACAGAGCCTTAGCAATTGTGGTGTCCAGGACAAGGTACAGGAAATATACCCTCAAATCAGTAAGTTAATCAACATTTATCAAACGGAAAACCCAAAGAACTCTCGCATTTTCGTTGCCATGGAGTATCCTCCCGTAATCTCCTTTACAACTGGGCTCTGTGGCCTAGCGCCCCCTTCCCCTGAGCCAGGTCACCGGTGATCGTCCGCCGCAGCCCACTGCCTGACAGGGGCTGCTCAGGAGCCGCCACTAAGGTTTACATCATCATAAGAAGAACAAGCAATATGGCAGCAATCCCGTCCAGCGGTTCACTTGTAGCAACCCATGACTACTACCGAAGGCGTCTGGGTTCCACCTCCAGCAACAGCTCCTGTGGAAGTGCTGAGTATTCTGGGGAAGTGATCCCCCACCATCCTGGTCCTCCTAAATCAGACCCAGGCCACTGGTGGGCAAGCTTCTTCTTCGGCAAGTTGAGTCATCCATTCATGACAACTGTATTGGAATCCTGTAGCGGCAAGCACCCCAATATCCCCAGGGTGACTGCCAACACAGGTTCTTAGATCTGCTTTTCAAAAGGAAAGCAACTCAAAATGGGTTAACAAGCTTACTTTAATCAAACAAACATACATTACCTAGTTCAGGGGAAAAAGGTCAGCACCCCGAACTTCAGAGTTACAGAACTTACAGATCAAACAGACAGGCTTCCAAACTGTCCTACCATTATATCAATACCAAATCACAGTTACCAGAGAGGGAAGCATCAACATCTGGGTTTTCAAAGCCGGGGGGCTCTCAACAACGGCTTCCCAGAGTCTCATCTGATCAAATCAAACAACACTTCTCAAAGTGAGCCCCAAAGCTAAGCCTCTCATCAGGGTTTATATAGTCTTCTCCTAGCTCAGAGATTGTAACAACCTCCTTGACCCACTGCCCAATCACAAAGTATCAAGGTGTGGGCTTTCCTGAAAAAACAAGCCTCTTCCCACCACAGGCTCCAGGTGCACTTAAGCTAGGGGCAGGGAAGATCTTTAAATTTGCATTTCCATTACAAATCCCCAGAGCACTCAGGAACTTTCCAGGTTGCTCATGGCACGATCACCTGTGACCTGGCTCAGGAGGCCATGAGGAAGCGGCATGTCAGCAAGCCCAGCAAGACCAGCACTGGGCCTTCTGCGTGAGCAGCAGCACCCTCCTTGCTGCTCCCCCCGCTTCTGAAGTGTGCTAGGCATCAGAGCCCATTTCCCCCTCCCCTCCCCTCCCTTCCCTTCCTTTCCCTCTCCCACCTATTCCTTTAGAATAGATAGGCTGCATAAGTAAAGAAGTAGTTGTGGGGTGTGTGGTTTTTTGTTGTTTTTTTTTTTAAGGAAAACAAAAGCAAAACACCAAAAAAAAAAAAAAACCAAGTAAAGGAAACCACACTGCTATTTTGGTTTTTTACTATCTGAATCACCTATGTGCTTTTCGGCAGCCTCAGTAACCTGTTGACTTTGTACTCAACTGAAACTAATAAACTTTGAGCAGCCTTTAAAAAAAAAAACATTTATCAAACGGTTACTATGTACCAGGCAGCTAGGTGGTACAGCAGCTACAGCTCTGGGCTTGAAGTCAGGAAGACCTGAAATCAAATCCAGCCTAGACATTTACTAGATTAAGATCCTGGGCAAGTCACTTAACCTCTATTTGCCTCTCTTTCCTCAATTGTAAAATGGGGTAATAACAGAACCTACTCACAGGATTGTTGTGAGGATCAAATGATATATTTGTGACAAGTGTTTGACCCAAACTAGCCTTTACTGCCCTTCTGGGCCTGGTTCCTTACTTCCAGACTTCAAAAACATGTTTCTGCTGTTGTAGGAAATTTTCTGAAATGTTCCTTAATGCCTGGGGCCTCTTCACCCTGGAACATCCAACCACCCTTGTAGTTTTCTCAGCCTGTAATGTCCCTCCACACAGCCAGTTCCTCCTCTGCTATTTGTGAATTCTTTCTGGAGCATCCACTTTCTGAAGGGGCTCAGACCACTTCCTGGTCCTATTCCCTTCCTGGTCTGGCTCCTCAAACTTCAAAAACATCCCAGTACCTTCATCTCCTCCTCTTCCATCCTCCTGTTTTCTCAGCTTCCCTCTATATGTTTCTCCCCCAATAGAACATAAGCTTGTTGTAGGATCTTTCTTTTTGCTTGTATTTATATACCCAAAGTTTAACACAGTAAGTGACACACAGTAAGGGCTTCCTTCCTTCCTACTCAGAGAGCTGCAAGTACTGAAATACAAAAGTGACATAATGGGGACTTAGGGGGTGTATGATAGGACAAAAAGGAATATCCATGAATCAATGTAAGAGAGGGGCCATACTACAGTATGTGAGCTATATCAGCAAAAAGCTTTCAACAATTCATCAGTTTTGTCCACTAGGTCTGTTGAGGCACTGGAGATTAAAGGTGCATCCAGTTTACTTCAACCTCCATCTTCTTCTACCTAGCCCTGAATAAACATCAAATAATAGAGGCCCATGAAGCCAATGTCACCACACAGACTGATGTCTTAAAAGATCACAGCCCTCCCTGAAACACCCTGGTCCTTAATGTACCTCTCCCAGAAGCTGATCTAAGCAGACTGACTGGTGAAAAGGGCTCACCAGAAAGGAAACTAAGAAGCATTACTTTTTTTTTTTTAAGTCCTCATTTATGGTGAAGAATTCTGGAAGAATCATATAACTCATTATCATGTACTCCAATCACAAAAACTTTACCAGTAAAAATAATGCTTAACTTACCAGGCATTATTTTTCAATAAATTGAACTTCACTATTGCCTACATTCCAAAATACCAAAATCAGAAGACTATTGCCCTCAAAACCATCAACTCATTCGCCTAATAGATTAGCTGGCTACTCTACAGACTAAATTCTGTCACCACTCAGTCTCAACTAGACCTATTAGATATGACCTACAAGCAAAAGATTTTTAAAAGGCTTATATACAAACCCCGTTACCTGTCTTCTATGAAGGTACACCTAAAGGAAAGTCAGTGTCTGATGGGTTCCTATACCTCCATTCTTACCTGTATGTTTTTCCCAAAAAATTTCAATGGGAAATATCCCAGCTTTGCCATGATAGCCTAATGGCAGGTCCACATAGTCCTATTCAAGACCTCAAACACTATCACTTTGGACTACTGCTGGTATATCCAGTCCTTTGAGATATATGCCAGGGGGATTTAGCTCATGGACAAGGAAGACTACTGCAATCCCTGCAAATGTCCCTCTGCAAGGCAAGGGTCCTGTACTGACATTATCCATACCCTAAGTTACCATCACATATATATATATTTTTTTCTTCTGAAAGAAGATTATAGAGCAAGGCAGTAATCGAGTGAAGAAAGCCTTGGAAATGTGTATTGAAAGAGTTGTAGAGTATGGGGTCCAGGCGAATGCAGTTATCTCTTGCAACTGTGTATTCTTACAATTAATCTTGTCTGAAGAAAGTACAACTGTGAGTGCCTCACAGTCACTTCTGACACCTCTAGACTAAAAGCTAACCAGTCAGGTACAGTACTAGAATGCCAGTATCACAGTATTTTGCCCACAACATAAGAAATAACATTAAGGATATCTTCATAATTAGTTATCACCCTTTGGGTCCCACAGCTCTTGAAACAAAGTTCACAAACCTTCAAAAATCTGCAAGGATATTTTACAAACCCAAGACACAGGACATACAAAGTCTAGGAAGGATTTGCTATTCATCATCTTATATACGGATTATGCTTCCGTATCAATGCCCAGATGTCCAATGTAGTAAATACAAGTGCCCTGGAATCTGGTAGAGTCAGGAGGCTATGAACAGTAAGGAGCATTGGTCTTGGTAGTAATGGCATCAAAGTTCTCTGTAATAATGACAGAATTTTAACTTCCTGCCTTCTTCTTGGCAAATAGTTCCAAGATGCTGGCAGAAGACATAGAGGGCTAAGTCCATTCTACCATCCTTTTTCTAAGGTTCCTTCCATCTCTATGGAAGGCTATGATCTTATGAGAACTATTTCAGTAAAACACATTAACTTAAAAGCATCTTTGCTAAGTCATGTACACTACTAATGAAAGGAGTGTTCCTAAATAACATATGGAACTCAATTTAATGTATACTTTAGATCAAGTTTCTAATAAAGTAGTGTTAAGGAAATAAACCAGGAAACACACCTTTAAAACTGTCCCAAGAAAACGATATACATACTGAAAGAACAACACTGATATGATGAAATATTATCAGATTTGCTTTCAAACTGGTTCATGTTCATTTATCCTTGGAAGTCCTCTTTAAAATGATAGGAGTTTTAAGACAAACAGAAAATTATTCACATTTAATTAGGCTTATTACATTTTTATGAAATATGTCAGTTATTGGAACTTCAAGGTAAATTTCAAGAAAAAAGATATTGAAACTTTAACATAAAAACCAAATATTTGAAACTGACATCTAGCTTAAAAGTTCTATCAAATCTAACAAAGTATCTTGAATATTCCCTTCTATAAATGAACTGTATACATTTTCTATAACTACTAAAGATAGGTGATAAGTTTTCTATTTTCAAAGCACATATTAGCATTCTTTACATACACAACAGAAATGGAACACAAATAGCTTGGTATCTCATGTTATTTTGCATATACATTTCATTTTAGCTTTGCAGAGTATTTGCAATCATTGTGAATCTTTGCCTCAGACTTTCTCTTTTTTGTTTCAGAAGGTTTTCTAAAGTACTGGCTTCTTTGAAGATTGCATCAAACTCTTCAATGTAAGAAGCATCCACTGCTGCTCTCTCACTATTAAGGAAAACAAACCTAAAATTAAAATATTATAAAACTCAATCATAATCAATTTTATTGGATGTTGTTTAATATGTTGCTTAGACATTTCTTTCAAATATCTTTCTGTAATGGAAGATAGTTTCATAAAAGTTCAATTACTTTAAGTCTTATGACACTTCAATAAGCATATATCTTAAATTTGTAACTGTAATATTAATATTTGTTTTCTACATTCACATAAACAAAGAATTAAATATGCTATTTGATAGTTTATATGACAGCCCTATATTTGATACTAGGTTATCAAAGTATTCTTGATTTTTTCTGAATACAGTTTTTAAAGACTTGAAATTCAAAAAACTACAAATGTCTTATAATAAGTATCTTTCTTAAAAGTGTCTATATGTAAGAAAACCAAAAAAATATACATTTAGTACTAAACTAGGCCAAGATGGATCAAAGTTCCAGTTCCATCACTTGTTAGCTATGTAACCTTGGGCAAGTCACAACCTCTGAACTGTGATTCCTCAAGTATAAAATACAGGGACTGATCTAGATGACCTCTGAGGTCCCTTGAAGTTCTAAATCTCTATAATCTCATGAATCAAAGGTCTGATCAGTTGAATAGAACTGCTGACAATAGCACTGAATGATGTATAGCTCAAAGGTCACTCAAATCTGTATTCATGTATTCACTGAAAACCTCTAATATGTAATCTAAACTCAGGGTTTACTAAAGTAGCATCCTAGACAAGAATATGTGAGTTTTCAAAGAACATATGCATTCTTAAAATAATTTAATTGGAACTAAAATAATTAGTAAAGTAACAGAGAAAACAATGTCAGTTCACATACTTGGGGGATTAGGGTGTCACACCAAAATAAAGGCATGGCAGTACCAAAGATTGGAAAGATCTACTCACATAGTAGCTGGGTCTCAAAGTACTGCAGCTCTCCACATTCCCAGGTGTAGTAATGACATCGCCTTTCTCATTCAGCACTCTTCAACTTTACAGAAGCTGGCAAAAAGGCTGTACCCTATTGTTCTCCTTCCTGAACCAGTTAACAATGACAAAGTCTTCTCACAAAGACTCAGTTGCTGTCCTAATGCAATCACTCTGAGCTCTAGACACACTATGTGCCTTAGTGATAGGCAGGGGTCATATTTTTGCCTTAGCCCTTAGCAAAGTGACACATATTAAATACTTAATAAATGCTTGCTTACTAACTATGCATACCAAGACAAAAAGGAAACAGTCCCTGACTTCAAGGAACTTACATTCTAATAAATATAAATAAATGTATGACAATAAAAAGCAAACAAGGTTAACCTTGGATAGGAAGGCACCAGCTGATGATTACAGGACAGGCTTCCTCTTATAGAGGGTGGCACTTGGGCTGAGTTTTGATGCAAGCTAGGGACACCAAAGGGAACAAGAGTAGAGGGAGAGCATGCTGGGCATGGTGGACAACCTGCTCAAAATCATGAAGACAGAAGATCAGAGTACTTTGTGTCAACAATAGAAAGGAGGCCATTACAGCCAGACCACAGAGTGTGTGGAGGGGAGTAATTGGTAAGGAAAACTGAAGTGGTAGGAAGGTATCAGATTGTGAAAAGCTTCAAATGTCAAAAAAGTATATAATTGAAGCCAAAGGTAATAAGCCACTGAAGTTTACTGAATAGAGGAGACACAAGTTCTACAAGGTCTAAAGCTCTACAAAAAAATCACTTTGGCATCTATGAGGAAAATGGATTACAGTAGAGAGGCTTAAGAAAAGGAGTCCAATTAGGAAAGAGGTGATGAGAGCCTGAATCAAGGCAGGGGCTCTGTGACTAGAGAGAAGAGGACACGTGCAAGATATATCTGGATACAGAAAAAAGATTCAACAACTTACTGGATATGTAATGTGAGAGTGAGGCATCAAGGATGACACTAAAACTGTTAACCTGGGTTATTGGAAGAACAGTGGTGGCCTCAACAATAATTGAAAAGTTTAGAACACTTATGGAATTGGGGGGGAAAATGAGATGTTTTGGACATGAGTTTAAAATGCCTATTGGACATCATTATAAATGTCCAATAGGCAGTTGGCAATGCAAGAGTGGAGTTCAGGAGAATACCTAGTACTGGATATAGACCTAGGAGTTATCTGTGTAGAGATTATAACTTAATCCATGGGAGCTGATGAGGTCTACAAACAATAAAGTACATAAAGGAAAAGGGGGTCCAGGAAAAAGCATTGGGATACATCCTCTAAGACGTGACATGGATGATGAACCAGAAAAGTAACCTGAAAAGTAAGACAGAGGAGATTTACATCATGAAAACCAAAAAAGGAAAGACTATCCAGGAAGACAGAGATGTTCACCAGTGTTAAATGCTACAGAAAGAATAAGAAAGATAAGGATGGGGGCAGCTAGGTGGCTTAGTGAGTAGAGCGTCAGCCCTGGAGTCAGAAGGACCTGAGTTCAGATCCAGCCTCAGACACTTAACCCACACACAAACAAAAACCTAGCCATGTGACCTTGGGCAAGTTACTTAATCCCAATTGCCCTCCAAAAAGGAAAAAAAAGATAAGGATGAGGTTTGAGAAAAAGCCATGTGAAATTTAATCCCTGTAAGCAAATTGTATCAAATATTTAAAGAACAATTAATTCCAATACTATATAGACTATTTGGGAAAATTGGTGAAGGAGTTCTACAAATTTCTTTTTATGATACAAATATGGTACTGAAACCTAAACCTGGAAGAGTCAAAACAGGGAAAGAAAATTATAGACCAATTTCCCTAATGAATATAGATGCAAAAATATTAAATAAAACATTAGCAAAAAGATTACAGCAACTTATCAAGAAAATAATACATTTTGATCAGGTAAGATTTATACTATGAATGTAAAGCTGGTTCAATATTAGGAAAACTATCAGAATAATTGATTATATCAACAACAAAACTAACAGAAAGCATGTGATTATCTCAATAGATGCAGAAAAAGTTTTTGACAAAATACAACAGCCATTCCTATTAAAAATACTATAGAGCAGAGGAATAAATGAAGCCTTCCTTAAAATGGTAAGTAGCATCTACCTAAAACCATCAGCAAGCATTATATGTAATGAGGATATGCTAGATGCATTTCCAATAAGATCAAGGGTGAAACAAGGATGTCCGTTATAACCATTGTTATTCAATATGGTACCAGAGACATTAACTTTAGCAATAAGAGAATAAAAAGAAACTGAAGGAATTAGAATAGGCAAAGATGAAACTAAGTTATCACTCTTTGCAGATGATATGATGATTATATGTAGAGAATCCTACAGAATCCTACCTGAAATAATAAACAACAGTAGCAAAGCTGCAGGATATAAAATAAACTCACATAAATCATAGGCATTTCTATATATTGCAAACAAAGCCCAACAGCAAGAGATAGAAAGAGAAATTCCATTTAAAGTCACTGCAGACATTATAAAGTATTTGGGAGGCTACCTGCCAAAACAAACCCAGGAACTATATGAACACAAATAGAAACACTTTTCACACAAATAAAGTCAAATCTAAATAATTTGAAAAACGTCAGCTGCTTGTGAGTAGGATGAGATAATATAATAAAAATGACAATTCTGCCTAAATTAATTTATTTATTCAGTGCCACATCCATTAAACTACCAAAAATTATTTTACAGAGCTAGAAAAAAAACTATCAAAATTCATCTGGAAGAACAAAAGGTTTAGAATATGAAGGGAATTAATGAAAAGAAATGCTAGGGAATGCTAGATCTCATACTAGCCATCCTAGATCTCAAACTGTATTTCAAAGCAGCAATCATCAAAACTATTTGCTACTGGGTAATAAATAAAGGGGTAGATCAGTGGAACAGGTTAGGCACATCAGACACAGTAGTTAATGATTATACAGCAATCTACTGTTTGATATACCCAAAGACCCCAGTTTTGGGGGTAAGAATTCACAAGTTGACAAAAACTGCTGGGAAAACTGGAAAAAAAAGTATGGCAGAAACTGGGCATAGACCAACATCTGACACAATATACCAAAATAAAGAGCAAATGTGTACACAATCTAGGTATGAAGGCTGATACTGTAAACAAATTAGGGGAGCAAGGAATAGTTCATCTGTCAGATTTATAGAGAATGGAGGAATTTATGAACAAACAAGAGAGAATATTATGACATGCAAAATGAATAATTTTGATTAAATTGAAAAGTTTTTGCACGAAGCCAATGCAACCAAGATTAGGAGGGAAGCAGACAACTGGTAAAGAATTTATATGAGTGTGTCTGAGAAAGGCCTCATTTCTAAAATATATCGAAAACTGCATCAAATTAACAAGAATACAAGTCAGGGTGGCTAGGTAGCAGAGTGAATAAAGCACCAGCCCTGCAGTCAGGAGGACCTGAGTCCAAATCCGACCTCAGACACTTAACACTTACTGGTTTCTTACTAAGTCACTTAACCCCAATTCCCCTGCTTTCCCCACTCCAAAAAGAAAAAAAAAAAGAATACAAGTCATTCCCCAATCAATAAATGGTCAAAGGATATGAACAGCAGTTTTTAGAGGAAGAAATTAAAGCTATCTATAGTCATACAAAAAAATGCTCTAAATCACTATCCATTATAGAGATGAAATCAAAACAACCCTCAGGTACTATGTCACAACTATAAGACTGGTTAAAATGACAAAACAGTAAAATGATAAATGTTGGAGAAGATGTGGGAAAGTTGGAACACTAATTCATTGTTGGTAGAGCTGTGAGCTGATCCAACCATTCTGGAGAGCAATTTGGAAATATGTCCAAAGGGCTATAAAAATGTGCATACCCTTTGACCTAGCAATACCACTTCTAGGGCTGTATCCCAAAGAGATCATGAAAATGGGAAAAAGACACATATGTACAAAAATATTTATAGCAGCTCTTTTTGTGGTGGTCAAGAACTGGAAATTGAGGACACACCCATCAGTTGGGGAATGGCTGAACAAGTCATGGTATATGAATGTAATGAAATACTAACGTGCTATAAGAAATGATGAACAGGTGGACTTCAGAAAATCCTGGAAAGACATATGAACTGATGCTGAGTAAAGTGAGCAAAACCAGAAAAATGTTGTACACAGTAACAGCCACAGTATACGATGACTGATTTTGATAGACTCAGCCCTTCTCAGCAATGCAAGGACCTAAAATAATTCTAAAGGACTAATGATAGAAAATGCCATCCACATCCAGAGAAAGAACTATGGAGTTTGAATGCATAGCAAAGCAGACTTTTCTTTTTTTTATTTTGTTTTGTCTTTTTTTTTCTTTCTCATGGTTCCTCCCATTTGTTGTAATTCTTCTATACAACATGACTAATGTGAAAAATAGGAACGTTTAATAGGAATGTATACAGAGAGCCTCTATCAGATTGCATGCCGTCTTGGGGAAGGAAGAGGGGAGGGACAGTAAGAAAATTTTAAACTTATAGAAGTGAATGTTGAAAACTAAAAATAACCTTAAAAAAAAGAAGAAATTTAGTCCTTGCCCCTAAGATGGGTCTCTATCATTGCAGTAATGCTGGAAGGTTCCCATATAGTAGCCATTTAGCAGGATCTTTTCAGGATCCCCACCTCCTGATGCTGGAAACACAAGCTGAAACTCATTCAATAAAAGATCTTTTTGTTACTACATTGTGTTTTTCATCCTATTGTGCCCACAAATCAAACCCATGTCCTCCACAGACTATTCAGATCACTAAGGAAAAAAGGCAATTGATTTCAATTCACTAGCTAAAAAGGGTATGTTTCCTTCCAGCAGGCACTGTCCATAATCTATCCATGCCCTAAAAAAAAATACAAATAGTCTCTAAACATCACTAACTTCCCCACAAAGAAAGGTTGTGGTAAACCTAAAATCTCCAAACCCTTTACGGAAATAAATGCCTAGTCAATGTACCAAAGTTCTTTCTATTAACTTTCCAAAATAAAGCTTCAACTTAGCTTTTAAATAGATATATAGATATATAGACATATAGATATATAGATACACACACATATGTATTCTAAGACAAATGCTTTTTCCAGTCTATGAATTTAAGATATATTATATGTACTTGCCTTAAAATCTGTGCATATTTAGTCAACAGTAGATTAATCTCCTTGCTCATATCTGCTAATTAAAAAAGGAAGAGTTTTTAAATGATACCTTTGTCCATTGTAAAATAAATTGTTCTTTAATTCTATTTGTGAGAAACATATATATATTTGTACATCACCATTTAAAATTTTCTCCAGGACTTCAGTTTTATAAAATGATGGCATAGAACTTTCAGAAAAAGTAGAATCTGATTTTGCAAGAGAAGACAATTGTGGACCCACTAAAGTTTCATTCTAGTAAAAGAAACAGAGAAAACGGAGATATAGTAAGAGTCCTATGACTACCATCTATACACATAAAACAAGCTATGGGAAAATTAACTGAAGATGACAATTTTTTTTTCTGGAATATACCACTCTATTAGTTTCAGAGGATTAGAGCTGGAACAGGTTTTAATCTAACCCCTTCATTCTAGTAGGGTAACACTAGTGTCTGGAGCAGAATTTGAACTGAGGTCTTCCTGACTTCTAACCACTAAAACATGCTGCCCAAGGTGCTCAGTTTAAGAATGTAAAGTTATCAAAATCTAGCTATTGATTTAAATTTCTTTATAGGAAGAAACCTAAGTAAATGGTATGTGAAAAAATGGTGCCCCTAAAAAACAGCTGAGAAGCACAGAACTCACCTCCATCTCTCTTGGTCGCTTACAACTTTTATTCTCCACAGATTTCACTAGTTGACTTGCCATAGTAATTCATACACAATTTCTGTAAAGTCAAAAGTAATGCCTAATTTAGGTACAAATTATATCAAAGTTTAGGTCCTTGATATATGAAGTCCTTACTGGAAAAACATCTGAAAATAGAAAGATTTTCAAAAGTCTGTGATGTGTTAGTCTTAATTGACTTACTAAAATGGTTTTATATGCTTTTTAAAAGCTATAGCAAAGGACTAGGCACACTAGGTACCAAAATATTTTGTAAGGAATCTGTAATCACAATACCAATGCTTAAAAAATCTTTGTTGTCTTTTTTCAATAGTCCTTAATACAAATCTATTATCTTCTGAGAATCATGGAATCTTAAAAATAATAAAAAGTATGTTTGGCATTATTTTTTTACTCCAACCTCCTCAATTTTAGAAGAAGAAACTAAAGTTAAGTGATCTGGTCAAAGCCACAAAACTAGTCAGCTTGGTGATAAACCTAAAAAAAGTTTTTTAAGTCTCCTTACCTCTTAATCTAATTCTATTTCCACAACTACTTCAAAGAGCTTTAGTTTATTTTTTTTTAATAAAGACAAATTTTCTCCTGTAACTCTGAGGACTCTTTTACATACAAAGGTGTTAATTTATTTCTTTGGTAATTTATTTACAACACAGCCAAACCCTCAATTTATGTATTTACCTACTGGAATATCACAGGAGCTTTAGAGTTAAGAAGGACCTTAGAAAACAACTTATCTATCTCCTTCATGCTACCATGCTACAGAGATTAAATGATTTTCCTATGGTCACGGAAGAAATAAGTAGGAAGATCTAAGCCCTCCATCAGACCCTATCAACTGTACCACACCATATCTTAGACCTGAGACACTCTAAAATCTGTCCAGTTTCCCTATTCTTATTCTTAAGCATACTAAGCTAAGTTGTTTATTTATATCTAATATTCTTAAATATAAAGACAGATAAGATTCTTAACACATTCAGTATAGCACTCAATTACTGTTTGCTCCTTTACAGCAAATTTGTCTCCTTGCTCTGGAAATTTAAAAAAAAAATTAAGAAACAGCTACTGCTGGAAGGCAGACTAAGATTCAAATGATATTTGCATCCAGGAAAATAGTGGTAATTGGTGTCAGGAAACATTACATCACTGAGTCTAAGTCCAACAATGCTGAGGTTTATTTTACTTTCCCTAGACAGCCTGTCTTCTCTCACTTCCCACATCTGCTCTCTCTTTTTCCCTTCCTGGACAGGAAAAGTGTTGCAGTAGAATGGTAACTGCCATCAAAAACAAGAAAATGAACTATTTATAAGAAAATACTCACAGCTGCTATACTTACGGTAGCAAGAAAAGTTGCAAACTCATATGGCTGAATAAATTATGATACATTAATACAATACCACAGCATCAAAAAATAGTAACTATGAAATATACAAGGAAATATATAAAGTTATGGTCTCAACTAGGTAGCTCAGTGGATAGGGTGTTGTGCTTGGTCAAGAAGACTTGAGTGCAAATGCAGCCTCAGAAACTTCTTACCTTGTGTGACCTTGGGCAAGTCACAACTTCTGTCTACCACTGGAAAAGGAAATAGTAAACAACTCCAGTGTCTTTTCCAAGAAAACCCTATGGACAGAGGTCAGGACTGAAACAACTGAACAACAAATAGTCTCAGGAAGATCTAGGTGCAAATCCCACTGCTGACCATAAAAAAAATAAATAAATAAATAAAACTGTATGAGCCTGGACAAATCACTTAGGAGCTTTGGACTGAATGACCTAGGAGGTCCCTTCTAAATCTAACTCCAGGATCCTACACCCTACACAGATGAAGTGGGATGAAAATAGCTTAATCAGAACCACATATATAACAATCTATTTTTTAAAAGAGGAAAAAATGTAGGAAAAATCCCAAAGTTGGTCGCACTTCAGGCTGATATGAAAGAAAAACATACCCAGAGTAATTTTTTTCAATGTGGTTTGTGAATTCTTTTGGGAATTCTTCCTTGGAGTCCGGAGCAGTTTTTCACCTTGTTTTATATGCTTATTAATTGCCTGTTGAATAGGATTAAGCAAATAACAAAAATCAGTTTCTAAAAGAAAAGGGCACTTGGCTGAGCCTGAATAAACTGGTTTAAATCCAAGGTCTTCTTGTCCAACTACTTAGCAATGGACCTCCATTTCCTTTGTAAAATGCCGCCCTTGGTCCAACTCAGGTCCTTGGGTGCGGCCTTTGGACTGTGTACAAGTTTTATTAGGGGGATTTGTTCTGTGAAGTCTGGATTCAGTCAAAGGGCCGCACTTGAGGACCTAGAGGGCCACAGGTGGCCTCGGCCTGGGATAATCTCTAGCATTCAACCATCTGTCCCCTGTCTCACCTTGCCTTTTTTCTCTCTGGTCTCCCTTCTCCCAACGTGTTCTTCTATCTGCAACATTTATTCCTTCACTCTTAGGCATCCAAACAATTGCAAATGCTGCATTTACCCAATAGCTAGATTCATGGCCGCAAAACGTCTGAATCCATTTCCGACCCAACCCTGCCCCCCTTGGCCCCTTCTCCCACTCCGCCCCACCCCCAACTCCAGCCCTTTAAGCCACCTCCCCTGGCCCCTCCCCGCCCTGGTCGGGCCCTTTCCCCACTCCCGCCCGCCCGCACTGCTTCCCCAACTCTTGGGTGTGTGACCTGAGGCCTGGGCTAACACCGCACTGAAAATTACCACAAACCATTCGCTCCTCCTTGCCTGCCCCTTGTCTCCCTCACCCCCAAGCCCATGGGTGGCCTTAAGCCCCGGCTCTGCAGTCCTCACTGGACAAGGGTATCCGATACCACACTCTCACTCCCCGCTATGCAAGCCCACTTTACCCTCGGGTTTCAGACGCAGCCGCAGGCTAGCCACGTGCTCTGGCACGTGGCATGGCAGCCGAGGGGGGGGGCGGCTCGAATTTACGTCACTCCGTCACTTCCGGGAAGTGTGCTCAGAGTCCCTAATGGTCACAGAGCCCCAGAGCCTCAGCGCATAACGCTCCCTCATTTGGCGGGCCCATGTGACCAAAGGCGATCACTACCCAATCTCCTTTATTCTTTTTTCAAACCCCCCCCCACTTCCACTTAGGGTGTCAGATTTGTGAACACGAATGAAGGACAAAGTTGTGTATGTTTTGTTATTGAGTCGTTTCAGTCAGGAGTGGTTTGCCCCCTTTTTCTTAAGTACATTTTACAGGTGAGGAAACTGAGGCAAACATTTTAAGTGACTTACCCAACTAAGTGTCTGAGGTCACATCTTCCTGACTGCAGGTCCAGCAGTACTCTGTCCCCTCCAACACCTACCTACCTACCTACCTGATAACTTGTCCTTGTTTGGAAGAGAACCAATGACGTCATGGGTCATGTAGTGCCATGCACAACGTCATCGGACTCACCCTCACTTCCAGAGTCCTCAAAGCCCAGTGGAAGACAAAAGATGGTCCAGGATGCAGTGGAAGGCTGGCATCTTTCATGTCTGACCAGGCTCCATTCCACAGAGCCCCTGCTCCAGCTGCCTCCATGGCATCGGCACAGATTGTTTTCTTCTGCCCTTTCTGCCTGGGGATATCCTCAAACGGACCGCTGGGTTTGGAGACTTGCTTCCCTCAGCCTGGCTTAGCATGTCTGCAGAGTTTTACCAAGGAGTGGCTGCTGCGCATGCTACAGCTTCTTGGAGCCACAGGTGAGAGCTGGGTGAAAGGTGGACACTGGAAGTGGATGAGTACCCTTGAGGAAGGGCTTGGCAGCCCGCACAGCAGAAGCGCCAGTCCTCCCTGCACACCCCACACAGCTAGTGGAAACTTAGAAAGATGTGATCCATCCTTGGGCTTGCCTCATCTGTGATTTCACTGGCGAATGGATTTCTGGTTGAGGTGTCCTGCACCTTAGGATCATGGGATCATAGAGCCTGAAAGGGAAAGGAGCCCAGATGACCAGTTTGTCCAACTCTTCTTTTAGAGGTAGTCTTAGAGAGTAGCCTAGGGCACTATAAAGCCAATCAAGGCAGCACACCCAAGGTCTGCAGCTGCGAATTATTTTAAGGGTCTAATCACAAGGTATAATGAGCACTCTATTCAAAACTAAACCTTGAGCCAAGAAACTAAAGCATTCACAATTCATAAGAACACAACTTATTACCAGGGTGGCCACGTGACCTTAAACAGATACAAGAGGATATAACATAACATATTATATCCCCCACCTTTATATTCTTTTGGGGGCCAAAATCTTTGGGAAGTGAGCAGCCAGCTCCACCTCACCCGGGTACTGTTCCAAAATACTTGTTTATACAATCAGGGGATCCTGGGCCAGGGTTTTCCCTTAACACAGCCTATCCCCAGGGGTAGCAGAGAACACAACACCCTCCACCCCTAGGTCACAGTAGGTTACAATCCCCTCAATCCAAACAGATTGTCCAAGTAAAGTCCTCTTGGAGATGTGTCCTTCTCCCCACACTGCCATTGAAGATTCCCACCTGGCATTCTCAGGGGCACACATGCTCTAATGAGCCAGAGTCCAAGTCTTAACACTGCTCCATCCCCTGCTTCCAAGTCTCGAGAGGCAACTGGGCAATAAAGCCAATAGTGTGGGTGCCTGGGGGCCATGGCACTTCTTCCCTCCCACCATAGACAACTCTATCCCCGGGTCCCAACCCATCCCAGGGAAACATGGTAGGAAAGCACACTCACAGCAAAACCTCCATCTCGACTCAGGGCTGAATCCTGAGCTCAAGGGTTCCTCCTTCTGCAGTTCAAGGAACCAATAGATCCCAGCTCCTGCCAGGGTCCTGACACAGGCAGCTCTCTGCTCCTGTTCCATGTCTGACCTCACTAGGGAAGGGACTACTCCATTCCAAGCTTTCTCTGCTCCTGCCTGGGTCCAGGCACAGCAGGCTCCAAGGGCTCCTGCCCCCAGGTTCTGTCTCTGGCCTGCACTACCCCAACTCCAGGACATCATCCTCCCCCAACCTTATATGGGGAGGGGCCACTCCAGTCTGGGCTCAGCACACGGCACAGTTCCAAGGCCTCCATCCCTCCAGCATAGTCTGGGGCTTGCTACTCCACTCAAGCTCAGGCTCTACAAAAAGTAACACAATAACTGGGAAATAACAGATGACTATCCCAGTCTCACTAAACCCCATCCTTTCCTTTAGTACTTTATTCTAGTCCAATGTGTTCCAGTGTTCTCACAAGGGTTGGTATCAGAGGTCTTCTCTCTCAGAGGTCTCCTCTCCAAACCTTGATGACATGGGGAGGGGGGCGCCTTGATAATGGCTAAACATCGATCCACAAGCAAGCCCCAAAGCATCATCTTACCTCACATAGCCAAAAGGCACCAAAAGCCAACATGACTCAGTACAGCTGTGAAGTACCAGATTTCAAAGCAGATTGATCCTTTAGCTGTTTACAATTTAGCATGAGCGTGGGAAACTGAGCTCCAACAAGAAGGAAAAACAACAACAAAAATTCCACTTTGTTTGTGCTCACAGGCACTGAGAAGTTAAGTAATTTGTCAGAATCCCATAGCCAGTCTGAGACAAGAATTGAATCTAAGACCTTTATGACTCCCAGGCTGTTTCTGTCTACCCCACTTTGCCTCTTGTAACCATTTAGACACATGCAAATGCTGGCTAAAAAGGAACAATCAAGTGAATGAATGATTCAGAATTCTGACAAAGTCATTCCTACTTTTCAAGATGATGGAAGTATTATAATATTTTGGAAGTAGTTACACATTTTAAGGATTAATATACTCTAGGTAACTTTTTAAAATGCCTTTAACCCTCAATGATTTTTATATGACAGTTGTTACGCTCCTCATTTAACAGATAAGGAGAGGTCCACTGAGGTCCACAGAGGATAAATTATTTGTCCAAAATTGATTCTTCCTCCATCCCATCTCTCATGTCTACCCTCTTACCTCCAATCACATAGTCCCTATTTCTTCTCTACAAGCAAGACTGCATTTCCTGACTGCCCATTACCAATCTCATATGTTGCAAGTAAATGTAGAAGTGGAGGGAGATGGATGAAAGTAACATATATTTCAATAATCTAAAAAATTGGTAAATTATAGGGGTACATCATGATAATTTTCATGGGCTACTGGGATATAAATGTATGTGAATATGTATGTGTATATATGTATGCATATATGTATATGTATATCAGCCCTTAGAAGCTAATCCTCCCTGAACTTAGCTAGGATTGCTCCTCAGGTGACTGAGACACAATCTGTCAATGTCCTGTACTCTAAGCCTTTTCATCTTAGTAGGCACTCCTAGAATTTACACTCCATTGATATAAAGTTAAAGAAATTGGGGTCATTGCATGCTGAGGCATCTAAGTAACAAAGAAAAGTAATAAAGAAGTAATAAAGAAATAAAGAACATGTTCAAGAAAAACTGTACAAAAGATATTCCAGGAAAGTTTAAGAAACTAAGAGCAGCAATTCTTAACTTTTTGTTTTTGTTTTGGGTTGTTTTTTTTTTTTGGAGGGCAGTTGGGAATAAGTAACTTGCCCAAGGTCACACGGCTAGGTTTTTATTATTTGTGTGTGCGTTAAGTGTCTAAGGCTGGATCCGAACTCAGGTCCTTCTGACTCCAGGGCCGCCGCTCTACTCACTGCGCCACCTAGCCACCCCAGCAATTCTTAACTTTTGTGGACTATAAACCCCATTAGCAGTCTAGTGAAGTGTAGTGTTTTATACTCTTTAAATTTCAAGATTTGTGCCAGTTAAATGGCCCAAGAAGCACCTTTGAGGTGTGTTATTGACATTTGTATTAGGAGGTCATAGGATCTACAGGTGATCTGGTCTAACTCCTTCATTTAACTGATGAAGAAACAGAGGAAAAATTACTTACTCAAGACCACTCCTCAGAATTATGTTTTTAACTGAGTAAAATTAAAAATACAAGAACTACAAAGGAAATCAATTACATTGAAATATTATCAAATATTTTTCTTAAAACAAGTTCATGGACCCTATTGACTGCTTCCTTTACTGCCTAAAAGTATGCCCATGTGTTCCCTAGCCTCGAAAAACTTTGCTTGATCTACCTCAATTGTCCTAGGTCTTTCCTCCTTTTGGAGGCTAAGCCTCTTGAGAAGTCTATCTACAGTATATGCCTGCACATCCTTTTCTCTCTCTCTCTCTCTCTCTCTCTCTCTCTCTCTCTCTCTCTCTCTCTCTCTCTCCTTAACTCTTTGCAATCCTACTTCCAACCTCATCATTCAACTAAAATGTCTCTATCCAATTATGTAGCAGCAAGCACCCTAGCACACCCAGAATGGCTGCTAACACAGATTCTTAGATCCGCTTTTCTAAAGGGAAAACAACTCAGAATGGGTTAACAATCTTACTTTCATCAAACATATATCATTTGCCTAGTTCAGGGCAAAAAGCCAGCACCCTGAACTTCAGAGAATACAAACAGAAGTTAAAAACAGACAAAAAAAAAATACAGAGAGAGAAACAGACCAGCAGACAGGGCTTCCAGCTATCTGACCATTACATCCATACCTAGTCAGTTACTAGAGAGAGAAGCACCAGAATCTGGGTTTTCAAAGCCAGGGGGCTCAATAGCTGCCCAGAGTCTCATCTGTCCAAATCACACAACTCTTCCCAAAGTGAGCCCCAAAGCAAAACCTCACATAAGGGTATGTATGTATGTGTATGTATGTGTGTGTATATATATATATATATATATATATATATATATACTTCTCCTGGGTCAGAGAATGTCACAACCCTCGTGACACACTTCCAATCACAGAGCATCAAGGTGTGGGCATTCCTGAAAAACAAGCCTCCTGCCACAGGCTCCATGTGACCACATTCAGCCTATTAGGGGTATATTTTCAAATCAGGGAAGGTTCTCAGATTGACTTAAGCCTATCAAGGGGCCAAGGAGCAGGGAAGATCTTCAGATTTCCATTATCATTACAAATTATCAGTGATTTTTAAATTGACAAATCTAATAACCTCTCAATCCTCATCCTTCCTGACCTCTCTGCA
This sequence comes from Gymnobelideus leadbeateri, assembly GCA_011680675.1. Classification (NCBI taxonomy): domain Eukaryota; kingdom Metazoa; phylum Chordata; class Mammalia; order Diprotodontia; family Petauridae; genus Gymnobelideus; species Gymnobelideus leadbeateri. Next base: position 266,080 of record WOXC01006772.1, read on the forward strand.
GCCCTTGACACTATCACCCTCTTCTCCTTGATATTCACTCCTCTCTAGGTTTTCAAGACATTACTCTCTCCTGGAGGTCTCCTCCTACCAATTGCCTTCTCTTGTCTCCTTTTCAGGATCTTCATCCATTTGCTGACTTCATTGTTGTATGCCTGTGAAACCTAGACAGTCTTACCAGCGCCATGCCAGAAAACTAGCTTCCACTTTAACTGTCTTAGGAAGATTCTGAAGATTCCCTGGCAGGATAAGATTCCAGACATTGAGGTCCTTTCCTGAACTAAACTGTCAAGTATTCAAACTCTACTGCAGAGAGCACAATGCCAATTAACTGGCCTCGTTGTTCGAATGTATGCTTGCCTCTTCTGACAACTGTTGGGTATATGACTCTAGGAAAATCATTTAACTTCTCAATTCTGTAGGCAACCCTCATAGACTTCAAGTTGCAGATTTAAATGGTAAAAGTTAAATTTAGCTGGTAGGAGTAGTGTCTTTACATGGAGTTCCATGTACCCGTGAAATCACTGATCCAGTCCCTGTACTCCATTGATCTTATTTAGAGATTATAAGCTACTTTTATCAAAGCCTGTCATATCACAGTTTAGTTTGAAATAAGCTATTTTTCACTGTGAGAGTTCTAGCCCAGTCTTTCCATTGCTTTCTGTTCTGGATGGTATAGATGCCACATTGTGTAATGGGTGATTTATGGACTGGATACACTTTCTTATCAGTTGTGATTGTTATTCTTGTATTCTTTTAGGTTGTAAACCAGTATGTCCTTGAACTGGTTCTTCAATCTGCCTTTTTCTTTCAACCTCCCCTCCTTGAGCTCACTGAGTGTAAACTGATTTCCTATCAGTATAAGTCATCCTCTTTACTTGGCATAAAAAATGTTTTATGGTGAGCATAGCTTCAATACCTAAGATTGGCCCCAGGTCAGGTTTCTATTTTTAAAGACTTTGTCCTACCATCGGCATGACAGGATGTCTCAAGCTTAAGTCTGATTCAAGTAAAATAATAAAAAACCACCCCAAAATAGCAGGACCATCTTGTTACCTTTGTGGTCTTGAGTAAGTAATTTTTCCTCTGTTTCTTCATCAGTTAAAAGAAGGAGTTAGGGGGCGGCTAGGTGGCGCAGTGAGTAGAGCGTCAGCCCTGGAGTCAGAAGGACCTGAGTTCGGATCCGGCCTCAGACACAACGCACACACAAAACAAAAACCTAGCCGTGTGACCTTGGGCAAGTTACTTAACCCCAATTGCCCACCAAAAAGGCAAAAAAAAAAAAAGAAGGAGTTAGACCAGATCACCTGTAGATCCTATGACCTCCTAATACAAATGTCAATAACACACCTCAAAGGTGCTTCTTGGACCACTTAACTGGCATAATTATTGCAATTTAAAGAGTATAAAATACTACAAATATCTTATCTCCAACTTTATTTGATTTTCATGAAGCCTCATAAAACAATAAATATGTTCATCTTTGAACATATACATTAGTCAATTTAGCTTTAAATTGACTAGCATTGTTAAGATGGACACAAATCATAAAATCATAAATTTAGATTTGGAAGGGAACTGAAAGGAAGGTAATATAGTCCAACCCCTCATTATATAGCTGAAGAAACTAGGCCCCAAAAAGGCTAAAAATGACACACCCAAGGTTGATTCTATCTCCACAACATCTCTCACATTCATTGCCACTCACACAGCCATTATCCCCTCTCATCTAGACTACTTCAGTAACCTCCTAGTCACTCTCCAAGCCTGCCTCCATTCATCCTTTCCACAAATGCTAAACTGACAATCCTCAACTACATGCTTTTATTACAACCCTTTCCAAAAATTTTCAATTGCCCCCCAGCACAAAATGCAAAATTTTCAGCCTGGTATTTAAAGCCTTGGGCAACATGGTGCCCACCTATCTTAGTCACATTTCATATTTCGCTTCAGGAACTCTCTATTCAAGGCAAATTGGCCTATTTGCCGTTTCTCATATAGAAGTTACACCTCCACCCGCTTTGGTGGTTCCCTTGTCTGGAATGTACTACCTCCTCACTCTCCATTAGGTGGCAGTGTGGGTCAAATCCAGCCTCAGACACTTCGATTACTATCTGGAAAGGAATTTGGAGGTTTAAATCAACTCTTACAATTTAGGTGGCTCGGTGGATAGAGTGCCAAGCTTGGAATAGGAAAGACCTGGGCTCATATCCAACCTCAGACACTTAATGTGTGATGTTGGGCAGCTCACTTAAGTTCTGTCTCCCTCAGTTTCTTCAACTATAAAATGGCAATTATAATGGCCTCCTTCTAGAGTTGTTGTGAGGATTAAATGAAATAATATTTGTAAAGCATTTAGCACACATTATTGTTTTTCTTAATAAATGCTTGTTTGTTGGGGGCAGCTGGGTGGTGCAGTGGATAGAGCACAGGCCCTGGAGTCAGGAGGACCTGAGTTCAAATATGGCCTCAGACACTTAACACAAAAACTAGCCGTGTGACTTTGGGCAAGTCACTTAAACCCAACTGCCCCTTCAAAAAGCAAAAAAAAAAATTTTTTTAAATAAATGCTTGTTTGTTGTTCAGCCATGTTTGACTCTTCATGACCCCATTTGGGGTTTTCTTGGCAGAGATACTGCCATTTCCTTCTCCAGCTCATTTACAGATGAAGAAACTGAGACAAACAAATTTTTATGATTTGCCCAAAAGCGACTTACCCAGGGTCACCCAACTAGTAAGTGTCTGAGGCTGGATTTGAACTCAGGAAAATGAGTCTTCCTCACTCCAGGCCCAGCATTTTATCTACTGACCTATGTTACCTTCCTGTATTATTTAGAATCTCTAACTTCTTCCTAAAGCTTTTCTAAGTTATTAATCCTCTTGCTCTTAAAATTATTTGTACTATTTTTGTATACATTGTGGAAACACATTTAAAGTCTCCTTTTTAGTTTTCTGCATACATTAAGTGATATTTCTCTGTCTGGTCTAAAAATTTCTTTCTAGATTTCCCCATGTAAAGACAGATTAGGTCAAGGACAAAAATCCTTTTCTAGGGAAAGAAATTAAGGGTGGTAACTGAAATTTACAACAATGAGTACATCCCTCTTGTTAAGTTGTCCCTTCCACATCCATATTGAGGAAGAGTTGGGGTGTTAAGGGTGTGGCACCCCTAGATCTGGAAAAACTGCATAAAATTTTTTGGCCCTCCCTTTATACCAGAGAAGAAGTTTGAATTATTATGGTATTTAAAAGATAAAAATATGTTGATATTATACAATACTATACATATATTTTATGTATTTCTGCGTTCCTAAACTTTTTCTTTGCCATCTTCTGGCCTTGAAATGTCTTCTGTGGCTTCCATAAAACTCCTCAAAATTTTCCATTTTATTTCTTATGCCAACCATGATGGAGAAAGTGGAGGTATGAAAAAGATAACTGTATTGCTTTCTCTATCCACTGAAGGGATTGGGCTATTGACCCATTTTAGGGTAGTCATCTTCTCCATCCTGGAAATGCTATAAACCCACCATTCTCCTTTGAGAGGAGGTCCCTTTGTTTACTCCAAGAGAACATTTGAGGAGAGAAAACACTTCTAGGGGAGGAACTCATTGTTTTGGAATATGAATCCTAACTTGTATTTTAACAGTATGAGTTTCTTCAAGATTCCTTTAAATTTTCCTCAATTACTCAAATTGACTTAGAGTAAAGAAGCATGCCAGGGAGCATTGGGGTGGTATGGTGAGGAGGGCTATCCTTATTTGGATGTTTCTATATATTAAATTAAATTAAATTGTTTCTGGCAGTCTTGGGTCTAAATCACTGAATACAGTATTAATATTTTTTTTCTTCAGCAATACTTTGTATCTTTTCTAGGTATCCTACTGGTAGAATATTAATTCTTTGAGGGCAAAGAGGTGCCAAGTTTTTCATTTTTCTGTCCTTTAGCTTGAAGTACAGTGCCCCATAACCAGCAAATACCTACAAAAGTTTGTTGAATTAAATCCCACAAGTGGCTGAGTTGGAACCACTCCAGGGCATTAGAAGAAGAGAATAGAAATTGAGCTCTATCCCCACCCTGATGCCAAAAAACATGAACTTTGAGGGAAACAATGAGGAACTGAAGGAAAATGGAAAATGTCTGGTCAGCAGTTCTGAAAATGCTTCGTATTTAGATGGGGTTAAGTTGCTGTAAATGTGATAAATATAACAGTGGTTATAATTTATTTCACTGTATCCTGTTCTAAGTCTTCTTGTTAATGAATGACACTTTGTAAGAGCCTTTTGTGTTAAGCCTTTCTTTTGTGTGTAGGAAACAAATACAAGTACCAAACCTGAAAAACAAAACAAAAAACTGCCAAGTAGTAGAACTGGGAATTCAAACCCCAAACTGTGAGACAATACCTCATATGGAATTTAAGAAGCATTATTCTAGATCCCACTTCCTGTTTTCATAACACCACAAAATCCTGGACTTTGATTACAATCATCTTTCAGTTTTATCTAATCTCTCAACCAATCTTTGCAAAGTATGACATCTGTATTATCCTAAACAAATAAGAAAATTAAGCCTATTCTTAAAGATTTCCCAAGGGAAGAATTCTTTATGCTAAGAGGACCAATGTGATGTTACAGAAAGTGACCTGGCCTTCAAGTTAGAAGATTGTGCTTCTTTCTAGTCCTAACTCTGACATTTAAATAGCTGTACTATTTTGGATATCACTTAACCTCCATGACAAATAATATTTTTATTAACTAGTTCAAAGAGTGGTGAGGAAAGTGGTACATACTAAATGTGAGATATCATTATATAAATAATTCCATAAATCAGGTCAATGGGTCAAAGAAATGGAATTGAAAATGGTAAAGAATGTTGACTTTTCCTCATTCCTCATCTCTACTAAAAGTATAGGCTGAGTAAGTGAAAGCCAATAAGTCAAAAGAAGCAAAAGACAATCTCTACCCTCAAGGAGCTCATAATTTAATAGAGGAGACAAGAAGCAAACAAATATGTAAAAACAAGCTATTTACAGGATAAGTAGGAAATAATTAAAAAAGAGAAGGCACTAGAATTAAAAGAGCTTGGGAGGGGCAGAGCGCCGGCCCTGGAATCAGAAGGACCCGAGTTCGGAGCCGGCCTCCGACACTTAATCCACACAAACAAAAACCTAGCCGTGTAACCTTGGGCAAGTTACTTAAACCCAATTGCTTTAAAAAAAAATAAAAATAAAATAAAAATTTTTTAAAAAGAGCTTGGGAGAGGCTTCCAGTAGAAGATACATATCCTGAGTTCAAGATGTCTTCTGGACATCCAGTTGGAGATATCTGAAAGTTAGATGGTGATATGCCATTGGAGATCAATAAAAAGGTTTAAAAAAAAAAAAAAAAGCAAGTTTCGAGTACTTATATTCTTGACTACATTGTAGACACCCACACTCTATTCTCTAGTGTTGCTTCTTAGGAACCTTAACATATTTATTTTTAGGTTCCAATCACAATGTAATTGGCTCAATAAAAATACCCAAAAAATTACTGGGAAATTCCACTGAGTTAAATAGAGCTTTCTGCAGTACCTATTTTAAAAATCCTGGTGGAATGAATGAATGAACAAATTCATTAGTTAATTCTGATCTGAGTACAAATGAATTTCTAATGTGTGAGATTTGAGGAAGAGTAACCTTTTGCCCAAGATGTCTTTTAAATGGTGGCTCTGCACAAAGAGAAATAAATCCAACAGATTTTTAGAAAGATATCCTCGGACGAAACTGATTAAAGAGGTTATGATGGTTCAAGTCATTTCCTTAACACTATTCTCCTCCCCCTTCTCTCTCCTCCCCGCCCCCCAATTCCGGGATTTCGGGAAAAGACTAACTAGCTAGTCATTTGAGAGCGGAACTGTCTGGAGGAAGGTAGGAACCACTTCTTTCTCCGGGCTTTCGGGGCGGGGCCGCACCTGACTGCACCTGGAGCTATCTTCAGGACTTGAGTCTCCTGGGTCCTAGAGCTAAGCATTTAAATGCTTCCTCCAAACCCCTGTACTTTTTTGCTTTAGCAGTCATAGCACCGCAGCCCGAACCTGGAAGGGGCTTCGGACCCCTGCTTCTTCGATTAGTTCCTCTCTCTCCCCCTTACTGACCTGCCCACTTCGTTTGGACCTCCCTAGGAGTGCTGACTGTGACTCCGAAAAGGGAAAGAGCTGAACTGTAGGTATGTATGTATGTATGTATTGTTGTAGTATGGGTAGTACACATGCATTCATAAACAGTTGAGAAGGCTTGTATGAAAGAGGGTGGACGTTCGAACTACTTTATTGGCAGCCTTAGACGGGAGAAGTGCATTCATTATTATATTAATATTTTCTCCTGGCAGTCAGAACTATAAAGTTTTACTAGGGAGGGAAAGTGCAAGCTTCCATTGAGCAGAAATACTATGAAAGTTTATAGTCTGTCTTTCATTACTTTACAAGGAAACTACTGTTAAAAGCTTTAGAGATGTCCTGACAGCCAGCAGCAGGATTAGCCCTTAAGGAGCAGGGCTTTCTGTAATCCAACCCAGTGTCATTAGAAGAATACGATCTGTTTTCTACACTGGCTAAAACCTTGTCATCTGTACTTGGTTGTTTATAGTTAAGCAGGTGCTACTGCTGCTCCAGCTATAATGGTTAGAGCTCTAGAATTGGGGTCAGGAAGACCTGAGTTCTTGCTGTTGTAGACACTTACTGCCCCTCTGTGACCCTGACACTTGGCCTCTCTCACCCTCCATAAAATGGGAATGATGCTATCACATATCTCTCTCATAGAATTGTCTTTGAGATTCAAAGGAGGTAATGGGGCAGGTAAGTGTTGCTGTGGAAAGAGTGCTGGGCCTGGAGTCAGGAAAACTTGAGTTCAAAGGCAGCCTCAGGTACTTATTAGCTGTATGACCCTGGACCAATCAGTCACTTAACTTCTGTTTGCCTTAATTTCCTCATCTGTAAAATGGGGATAATAATAACACCTACTTCCCAGGGTTGTTGTAAGGATCAGAAGAGATAATAATTGTATAGCACTTAGCACTTGTCTGGCTCATGGTGTTATGTAAATGTTAACTGTTATTATTATTCATATATAAAGCACTCTGCAAGCCTTATCGGGCTGTTTAACTATTAGCCAGTACTATTGTTGCTACTCTCTAAGCCATGTAAAAGGGACAAAGTGAGCTTTGCTGATTTTGAGTTTTTACAATTATTAAAGAAGATTCCTACACACAGAAGCCTTGGACAATTAACATTATAGGCATTACTTCATTCAGTTCTGAGAATGTCAATAAAATCCAAAGAATACCTGGGTTTTTATTTTCCTGCATCCTAATTTTCTTCAGATGTTTTCTACTACATGAAGAATTATCATTTTCAGGGCGGCTAGGTGGCGCAGTGAGTAGAGTGCTGGCCCTGGAGTCAGAAGGACCTGAGTTCAGATCCGGCCTCAGACACTTAATGCACACACAAACAAAAACCTAGCCATGTGACCTTGGGCAAGTTACTTAACCCCAATTGCCCTCCAAAAAGGCAAAAAAAAAAAAAAAAGAATTATCCTTTTCCTTTGCATTTTAAATGGTTAATATCACTTTTATTCCTACCTCTGAATGTCCAGATGATTTATAAATTAGTCAACAAGTATTTATTATACACATACAATATTCCAGATACTTTGCTAAGTGCCAAGGATACAAAGAAAAAGTGTTTTTAAAGAAGTCCCCACCCTTAAGGAGCTTACATTCTAATGGGTAGGCATGTTCATAAATGGGTATATCCATGATATCAATGGTAATCTCATAGGGGAGGAAGACATTAGCATTGGGGGCATCAGCAAAAGGCTCCTACAGAAGGTGGGCTGAGTCTTGAAGGAAGCTAGGGAAACTGTGACCCAAGTGAGGAGGAAGAGCATTCCTGGCTTGGGAAAACGGCTGAGGAAAAGATCCTTGAGGGGGAAAGAGTGTGATGTGCCAGGAACATGTAGGCCAATGGAGCTGGATCATATAATTCACAGAAGGGAGCAAAGTATAAGAAGGCTAGGAAGGTTGGAAAGGTTCGGGTTATGAAGGGCTTTAAATGCCAGACAGAGGCCTTTGTGTTTGGTCTTAGAGGTAGTAGGGAAACAGTGGAGTTTAGGGATGATGTGACAGACCTGTGCTTTGGGAAAATCATTTTGGCATCGGAGTGGAAGATGGATTGGAATGGGGAGTAGATGGGGGCAGATTTGAGGCAGGAGAGACAAGACGAATAAGGAGGCTATTGCAATAGTCCAGGTGATAGAGATGATGACTAGATCTTTTAATAAAAATATATAAATTGAGTTGAACTCTTTCAGAAAAAGCTATACTTGCTAATCAGTTACTAGAATTTAAAGTCCATGAGATTAGAGGAATCTCACCTAGCATCTAGCATAGTGCTTTGCACACAATAATTGAATAATAAATTATCTTTGTTGAAGGTAACAGGAAAATATTAGTGGCCACGATTTTTCTGCCTAACCTCAGGTATTGAATAACAGAAATAAAGTGTTATGGTGAATAAAACTGCTTCTGCCCAGGAGGCAATATAAAGCAAAATTGTGGCATAGGTGAGGTTTGCCCTGAACACCTCCAAACTTAATGCCTGTCTCCTTTCTCAGACTCTCATAGTCCCTTTCTCCCCCAGATAGCCAGTTACCTCAAACTTGTTAGTCCTTTCTAAGGAAAATATCTGACAAATTAATTCTACCAAAGTATTGTTGACTTAATGAAATTGAGACAATGTGTGGGAGATAAATACATGAAAGACTTAGTTTATTTATTTAATTTGTTATCCCAGATGGGAACATTTATATTGTAAAATAGACATGATAGGGTAATGGTTAACTTGGAAGAATAGCAGAATTTTAGGTCATTAAGGAAGAAGATATTTTGGGACTGGGGAATAGAGTATATTAAGAAATAAATTCTCCTTCACCCGCTAGTGACATGCTTAAAATCAGTTCCTTCTAATCTAGGAGTCACCTTTGACTTATCTCTCTTTTGTGTTCTGAATACAAACTTATAAATTCTTTCACTCAACAAGCCTTTCTTAATCACTTTCTATGTGCCAGGCACTGTACTACATACTGGGGTACAAAGACAAAAATGAAACAGTCTCTGCCCACAAGGAGCTTACATTCTATATGAGGAGTCAATGTATACACATACAAGTGTAAACCAAGTAAATGCAACCAAGTAATTTCAGGTGACTGGGGGAGGGAAGCATGAGTGCCTAAGAAGATCAGGTAAGGCCTCATATAGGAGATGGCATTTGATCTTTACTTTGAAGGAGTTTGGGATTCTGAGAACCAAAGATCAGTAGGGAGTACTTTTCAGGCATGGGGAACAGTAGGGAAGAGGGAGGTGGAGAGATAGAGAACAACAAAGGCATAGAGACTGGAAATGGAATGGCTTGTCTAAGGAACAGCAGAAAGTCAGCTTGGTCAAAAGGTAAAGTGTGTAGCAGGGAGTAATGTACATGTAGAATGTGCCTGGGAAGGTGGTAAGGACATTAAAAATGAAACACAGGAGTTTGTATTTGATTTTACGTGTACCAGAGCCACTGGACTTTATTTAGCAGAAGAGTAACATATTCACACCTAGGTTTTAAGAATATGATTTTAAGGGGCAGCTAGGTGGCACAGTGAATAGAGCATCGGCCCTGGAGTCAGAAGGACCTGAGTTCGGATCTGACCTCAGACACAACCCACACAAACAAAAAAAAAACCTAGCCGTGTGACCTTGGGCAAGTTACTTAACCCCAGTTGCCCTAAAGGGGCGGCTAGGTGGCGCAGTGAGTAAAAGCGCCGGCCTCGCAGTTGGGATGACCCGAGATCAAATCCGGCCTCAGAAAATGAGCACCCACACATAAATCATGACTAGCCGTGTAACCTTGAGCAAGTTACTTAACCCCAATTGTTTAAAAAAAAAAAAAGAATATCATTTTGGCAATTGTGTATAGGATGGATGAGATGTTGGGGAGTTGAGTCAAGGAGATCAATTAGGAGGTTATTGCAATAGCCCAGTCATGAGGTGATGAGGACCTGAACTGGGGTGGGTGAATAGAGAGAAAGAGATGAATATGAGAGATATCATAGGAATAGTATCAACAGTACCTGACGACTAATTGGATGTGTGGGGTGAGGGAGAGTAAGGAGTCTTCAGATGACTCCAAGGTTGGAACCTGGGTGCTTGGAAGGTTGGTGGTATTTGAGATAGAAATGGGAAAGGGAGAAAGATGATGAGTTCTATTTTGGACACATTGAGTTTGAGATGCCTATGGGAAACCCAGTTTAAAATGTCCAGCAAACAACTGGTGATGCATGACCAGAATTCAAGAGAAAGACAACGGATAGAAATATAGATCTTAGATTTATCTCTACAGAGATGACAATTAAGTCCATGGGAGTCAAAGAAGTCAACAAAAAAAAGAGAGATGAGAGAAAGAAAAGGGGAGAAGAGAAGGGAAGGGAAGAGAAGGGAAAAGAAGAGGAGAAAAGAAAAGAGAGGAGAAGAGAAGAGGACCCAGGACTGAACCTTAGGGTATTTAGGATGAGGTGTACCTGAGATGATTCAGCAAAGGAGAATGAGGAGTCGGACAAACAGAAAAATAACTAAGGAAGAGTAGTAGCATGAAAACCCAGAAAGGAGAGCACATCCAGGAGGGGAGGAGAGGATGATCAATAGTGTCAAGTGTTACAAAGAATTCAAGAAGGACATTTGAGAAAAGCCAATTAATAGATCATTGTTAATTTCAGAGGGGATAATGTCAGTTGAAGTGGGAGCTAGAATGCAAGGGCTGGGAAATATTTGGGAAAAAGTAGAAGCAATGAGAAAAAGACAGTTTTTTTCCTAGGAGTTTGTCAATACACAAAAAAAGGGTAATAGGGAGATAACTAGAAGGGATGGCATGATCAAGAGATTTTTTGTAAGGGCAGAAGAGACTTGGGATTGTTTGTACATAGCAGTGATTGAGCCAGTAAAAAGGGAGTATTGAAGATTGGGGAGAAGGAGAGAGAAAATGGTAGAGCAACCTGCCAAAGGAGATGGTAGATGATAGAATCAAGGATACTACTACTAGAGGAGTTGGCCTGGGTGAGTCAAAGGATCAGCTCTTCATCAGAAATTGGAACAAAGGAGGAGAGTATAAAGGATGACATCAACTGTTTTTGAGATAGAGGTTTAGTTCAATATTCTCTACATCTCTTATGTACATTCCCGACATTCCACCCACACAGTCACTGCCCTTATTCAGTCTGCCATCACTTCTAACCTGGGCTATTGCAGTAGTCCCCCAATTGGTCTCCCTGCCTTAAGTCTGTCTCCACTCCAATCTCTCTTTCCACTCAACCACCAAAATGATCCTTCCTATAGCACAGGTAACCGTGTGACCCCCATTGGCCATCTCAGACTTGATGTCCCTTAGACACAGTCAGTCATGTCTGTCTCTTTGTCCCCATTTGGGGTTTTCTTAGCAAAGATACTAGAGTGGTTTTCCATTTCCTTCTCTGGCTCATTTTACAGATGAGGAAACTGAAAGGTTAAGGGTTAAGTAACTAAGTAAACTTAAGGGTTAAGTAACTTGCCCAGAATCACACAGTATCTGAGACCAGATTTGAACTCAGGAAGATGAGTCTTCCAGACTTCAGGCTCAACACTCCTTTGACTCTAACTCAGTGATCTTTTTGCTATATCACACTAATTCTGTAAGGAAAGTTCCAGAGAGTGTTCTTCTCAATTTCTGCTATACTTTCTTAACCACGCCTTTCACAGCTTGCTTTTTCTGGCTCTGCAGGAATTTCTGTAGTTTCTGATTCATGAAACCTATGAAACAGGGCATCTTTGTTTGTGTTGCTTCTTCCTTATCTGCTCAACTTCCTGATTCACTGAACGCAGAGTTAAGAAGAGCAACTAGTTATCCATATTTGGTTAGTAGCATACAATTTAGCATGTTAGTATCGCCTGAGATCAATGGACTTAACTTTTTACTAACAGCCCACTTTGGAGCCCAATACACCAAATTCCCAATAGGATGAAGGCATTCAATATCAGTGACAGATTAAATAGGCATCTGGAAGCCACTGTTTTTTTCCTACAAAATTCCAACTAGCCTATTCAGGCTAGAAACTATTTATAAAATAAATTATTTGGATCAACAAGCTAACACTATAAGGTGTATGACAAAGTTAGTCAGGTGTTTTGTCACATTTCACAATCCAGCTATCACCAAAGGGTACCAAGAAATCAAGCCCATACTATCCCCTCTTTGTTTAGAGTGCTATTTCTAAACCTCCCTTCCACTCTTCTGCTTGTGATTTCTTCCAAAAAGATAACCACAGGCAAGGTTTCTGAGTTTTGCAGTGTTAGCAAAGTTCTTCCACCACTTTCTTATAATTGAGAAACTGCATGGCGTATTTGCTAGAAAGTCAGAAAGACCTGGATTCAAGACCCTCCTCTGATACATGGCTCTGTCATTCCAGGCAAGTCCCTTAACCCATCAGTGCTGACTCTAAGACTCTCTGAGATACTGGTTTGCACTGGCTGTAGGATTCTTCACCATGATTTCCCTAAGCCTATGAAAACATGCTTCTGGACCAAAAGAAAAATATGACAAAAGGCTATTCTTAATCCCCCCTCTCTGAGTTTAAAAAATATATACCAATTGTTTATAATTTTTTCTCATGGGAACCCCATTGTTCGTTTGGGGATCTTTTTGCTTGTTCTCTATTTCTTCTTTTCTTAGTTCTTCCTGATTTCTCCTAAAATGCTGTTCTTCCCTCACTCACAAACCACTAACCAATGACAGTGTTAGATTAGCTTCTCAACTAATCAAGGAAGTTAAGGAACTTGATTGCCTGCCCCTGGTCTTGGCCATTGTACTCCTTGATGTACTTTCTGGCTTCTTAATAGGGAGGTAATACAAAATGTACAAGGAATTGCAGTTGTCCCTCAACAATCTGTTCTATACTTTCAGTGGGTAGAAAGATGGCTGATGAAATGTGCTCTGATCCAGATGACAATGCTATCGACCTTATAGAGATAGAATTTCGAGATGGTACACTTTACTTCAAAGGTAAATCTGTAACATAAGGTTCAATCATGTGCTTGCTTATCCAAGAAAGTTGCTGTGAGGTATCCCACTAAGTAAATTCCATTTTCTCTTTGACTTCCATTCTAATATTCAAGAATGTTTACTCCATTAAAAAAAAAACAAGTTGGCACCTTTATATTTGACCTAATACATGCGGTATAAGTATATATGACATCAAATTCCATTTAGTAAAAATTTACTGAGTACATATTATATGAAATGCACCTTCCAGGTGCTAACAGAGATACAAAGGTAAAGAAGATACAGTCACTTCCATTAAGGAACTTTTTACCCAAAAGAAGAGATAAGATAGGTGCAAAAGTAATTAAAATTAAAAATTATCATCTGGACAGTAAGAGAATTACAAAGTGCTAGTGGATGGGAGAGATCCCTTCCAGCAGGTTGGTGAAAAGTGAAGGGAAATCTGGGGAAGACTTCTTAGAGATCTAAGCATCTAAGATGGGTAAATTGACGACCTGTAGAACCCCAAATTTAGTAAGTTTGCAGAGTGCTGTTCCTTACAGCAAAATTGTAGCATGGATCCCATAAGTTTTACATTTTAAGTAATTTCAATGAAGGGAAGACTATATGTATACATGAAGAGGCATTCTTATTTAAAATATTATAAAAACAACTTTTTTTTTTTTTTTTTGAGGGCAATTGGGATTAAGTAACTTGCCCAAGGTCACACGGCTAGGTTTTTGTTTGTGTGTGCATTAAGTGTCTGAGGTTGGATCCGAACTCAGGTCCTTCTGATTCCAGGGCCAACACTCTACTCACTGCGCCACCTAGCCGCCCCTAAAAACAACTTTTTATTGCAAACTCTATAGGAAGCCTTTAATAATTCCATGTGCCCAATAAAATATCTTTACCTTAAGAATAAACATTATTAGGGGCGGCTAGGTGGCACAGTGAGTAAGAGCGCCGGCCTTGGAGTTGGGATGACCCGAGATAAAATCCGGCCTCAGAAAATGAGCACCCACACATAAATAATGACTAGCCGTGTAACCTTGAGCAAGTTACTTAACCCCAATTGCTTAAAAAAAAAAAAGAATAAACATTATTTTATAGGCATTTCTATTTGACTGTGAGAAATCTGAGCCTTTGAATTTATAAAAACTATTTTTAAATTTTTGCATCTCAGTTTTCTAAGATGATAACCTAAAATATCTCATTTGAGATGGTATTTTTGGCTATCTACATTCTCCAGTAGCAACTGGGAATGGGAAAGAGAGAAAGAAATTTATTAAGTAAATTTTGAATGAACAGACTAAGTAAATTCTAGGTGAAAATAATTTTTTTTCCCTTTGAAACAAAATGTAATGACATATTCTTTTTTTTTTTCTCCCTCTCTCTCTTTTTCCTTAAGCTGAAGATGACGGTAATGTATGATTGTTTCTCTGCTTTGGATCATATCTACAGGTTGATGCATGAGAATGCATACCCACCTATTCCATCTTTACCTACATGTTCGTCATGGAAAGAGACTGACTTGACATGATTCAGATTTGGTTTGAGAAGCCAGTATTCTTTCTGAAATGGGTATAGGCTCTGTAGGTTCAGTATTTCTCCCACAAAGTGAAAAAGAGAGAAGACCATTACTAAGAATCCTCTGGTGCTTTGGAAATTCTGCAACTCTTAAAAAAAATTCTATGTGAAGAGAATATATATACTACTCAGCAGTGTTTAATCTAACTGGAGAGCATGTGAAAATGGAGCAAGGAATAGTAGAGCCACTCTTGAGAAACAGGGCAGTGTACCAAGGAGGAACGTATGGACATCTAGGACACAAGAAAGAAGATTCCCCATGCTGCTGCTTCTACCCCCACTCTCATTGGTGCCCTAAGGAAAGTGGCATAGGGGAGACAAAGAACTAGCCCTACATTGCTGGGCTTTTGGTTTTTAGACAGTAAATCCCCATAAATAAGCAGTATATATAACAGATGGCCACTTTGGTGGAAGGGAAGGACCACTCCCCTATCTAGCTCTAGTTCCCCAGCTAGACATTGATGCCTCTAGATATAGACTCCTCTTTCTTAAAGTAATTTAACAGGGGTAATCAAGGAAACTCCCCAATTTATGGCTCTGGGTTGCTTCTCATAGCATGAGGCAAGAGTTTTGACCCCTTTCTGTGAAATGTGATGACCTCTTGCTTTGGAATGATGAAATGACTCCCGATTGATCACCAATGATGGTGATTGCCACAAAGACAATTGGCAGTTGAATTATATGGAACCATCTACTCTGTGATATATAAGGAAAAAAAGAAACATCTTTTGGCTTCTTTGATATGGGTCCATTGATTCCTCTCCCTTGAACTATCAGCAACGAGCCTGTACATTACAGAAGGAAGTCAGAGTACATGGCCAGTTAAACAAGTGGTGCCCTAATCCAGCAGATTGGAAGTACCTCTTATTACCTTCATTACAAAAGCAGTGTCCCTCTTCCCTCTACCCACACCCCCCCCCCCCACCAGCACCACTCTATACTGGATGCCAAAGAGAATCACAATCTATAGAAAATTTTCCTCTTTCCTTGAATTTCTATAGTAGTCCTTTGCATTTCTTATAGATTGAATTTCTTTATACATCTTAAGGTCTCTTGTTTAGAGCAATTAAAAACAATAGGTGGCATTAACACTGATGATTGTTATGAGAGGCTGTTAATTTTTCAATAAGAAAAGCTCATGTTTCTGTGACCCGTATTCAATGCATACTGTAGATCACCTGGAATCAGATGATTTCCATAAGCTTGAAGACCCCAAAAATGCAATCTTAAGAAACCTGAACAATCAAGTTCTCATGAAAAGAAGTGGGATGGACTTAGCTGTGCTTGAGGATATGACTGATTATGAGATTCAAGGTATTGTTTTTATTTGAGTTATAACTGCTAAAATCGCTACCTTGGTTCTTCCTGCTCTATTTTATGACTTAAGCTTTTCTAAGACCGATACCTTCATTAAAAGTAATGGAGAATAAGTCACATGTATTAATGACAGACTTCTCCAGAAATTCATGTTTTCATTGTTGTCCATCCAGCTTCCTTGGATTGAGCAAAAGTATTGAATCTTCATGTCAAAATCTAATATGCCTAGCTCAGTCCTGACCTTACCTATTAAAGAGTTTAGCTAGTAACTCTCAACAAAAACTACTCTTATCAGCCCTCTTTTTGTCGTGCTGAGCCTTTATTTATAATGCTATTCACTACAATGAGGATTTTGCCTGAGTGATAAAATCTGATCCTTAATGCCTTCCCTGATATTTTCTACAGTGGCTGCGAAACAAAGTCAAAGAAAAGTACAGCAGCATTTCAGATGGTTTTACTTTTAACTAAAACCTAATTTGCCTCATAACATTAAGGAAGCTTCCTGTTTTTTCCATTCATCAGATCCCAGATTTGGGGATTTCAGGAAGAGCTGATGGATCTGCCTGCAGAGTAGCTCTGGGTTTGGGAATGAAACCTCGGGTCACCTGGAGGCTACAGTCAGATTCTTTAGGTTAGGGACAGGCTTTCACAGAAGCTGCCATTGCAGGTGTATGGCAAAACACATTTTACATCTCTGACCAAAACACACAGAATACTGGTTACTAAGACAACATACTATAAGACTGGTAGGGTCTTTATAGGAATTTTCCTTAATTTAAGTATTTGGTTAAAAATCATTTTTTCTAAACAGGATTCTAATGTGTACATAAATATTTGTCCTCAGAAAATGCACCCGAAACAATATTTATAACACAGGCCTATAAAGAGACTGTGCCCAATGGTTTGGCAATAGCCATCCTGGTGAGGAGTCAAAACCAGATTTATAGTCTGTCCTGCCAGAACAAAAAACTTCAATTTAAGGTAAGATAGAACCTCCTATACTTGTTATATTGATAGATAATTGTGAGGAAAATGTTTGTTCAAGAGTCCAAACCCAGTGCCAAGTGAAGGAATTATAGGAAGCAGAGAGTCAGAATAGTAGAGAACAGGGGTGTCATGAGGCGTAAGTGAGATTATTGATATTGTTGTTATTATTTTATTTAGCCTATAGTCATCAGGGCACAAGGCTAATGAAGACTTCATTTCCTGAGCCTTCTACAACACCTGAGCTCAAGTAATGAGCAATACAGAGGTCTGTAGGTAAATGTTTAACAAACAGGCTGGGGGCAGGGTGGGGGGAGAAGGAATGTATAACTACACATATACATTATTAACATTTTCTCCATTGCTTTTTAAAATCTAGACAATCAGCAGAATAATAAATTAAGCCCTGATTTGTACAGTTTGCTGATTTCTTTTTTTTTAAATTAATTTATTAGTTTAGTTTCAGTTAACAAGATTCAATTCCATAGTTCCTTGATTTTCAAATTTCCTTTACTTTCCTCCCCCCTCCCCACACGACAGCATATAGTCCAGTATATGATCTGCAAATGCATTCATATTAGACATTATTCCAATTACAAAGGTGTATTGTACTAGGTGGGATGAAAGATGGTAAGGAAGAAATAAAACCAAACAATGATAAGAACAAGATCATTTAGTTTGCTTCCATCAGGATTCAGGCTCAGTTCTTAATAGTTATATCTCTGGATGGCGCATTTCTCACTTTCTTGAGTCATTCGGGATTAACTTATATCACTGCATTGCTGAAAAGAGTCCAGTCTGTCATAGTTGGTCATCACAGATAACAGTTTGCTGATTTCTAAGGTGTAAATGCTCATATTGAAATTTTCACAATTGACAGCTGGTTAGGGCTGACTCCAGTTCACTTGGGTGGAGAGTTAGTATAGTATAGAAGAAAAAGAACTGAATTTTGAGTCAGTAAAAATGGATTTGATTCCCAACTCTACTACTTACTCCCTGTGTGACCTTGGGCAAGTCATTTGATTTCTCTGTGCCTCAATTTCTTCCTCTATAAAATAAGGGGGTCAGATGAGATGAAATCTAGGATTCCTTTCCAGATCTAAATCCAATTAACAGCTTACCTAAGTCTAACAAATACATTGTTACTGCATCCAGTAATACTGTATATATTATTGGTGTCAAAGTCGAATAGAAATGGGACCACTAACCCATAAGTAAAGATCTCTATGGTCTGTATATTGACTTAGAAAAACACATATTAACATTATCTATGTTCTGTTATATTTTTATGTGTTTTGTTAACTATTTCCCAATTATATTTTAATCTGGGGCAGGAAGTAATCAGGAAGTATTGTGGACCTTAATGCAGCCTAGTATATATTTGATACTTCTGCTGTATAGAGTAATACCATGCCACTGTATAATGTATGAAGTATACAGTGAGCTACCATATTACTCTAAGGCTAGAACATTGCTCTTTCAGAAAGGAAGCATGTTCTATATATAGTCAATTCTTAATTATCTACAGGGATACACCAGAGCCATCTTGAACCAGCTCTTGACAATTAACCAATTGTTAAATTTTCAATGTGACTATTTACGTCTTAGAAATCAGCAAATCTATCAATTGTGATTTGATTTATTTTTTTATTGATTTCTAGACTTAATATAGTAATGGAGAAAGTGTTAATAATTCAGGCTATTTTAAAATTTCTAGGATGTGCATTTTCCCCCTGGTTGTTGAATATTTACCAGTATGCTTCTATCTTTCTATCGGAATGATTTATTTGTGAATTATCTGTGATACTACATAAACCTCCAAACTATTTTCTATTGTTCCCAACCTTACTTATTAGCAGCCTTTCTAGATTTTAATTGGCATGTTATTCATTTTGATATTGTAGCAGCAAGCACCCCAACATCCCCAGGGTGGCTGCCAACACAGGTTCTTAGATCTGCTTTTCAAAAGGAAAGCCACTCAAAATGGGTTAACAAGGTTACTTTAATCAAAAAAACATCTATTACCTAGTTCAGGGGGAAAAGGTCAGCACCCCAAACTTCAGAGTATACAGACAGACAGATCAAGCAGACAGGCTTCCAAACTGTCCAACCATTATATCAATACCAAATCACAGTTACCAGAGAGGGACGCATCAACATCTGGGTTTTCAAAGCCGGGGAGGTGGGGGGGGGGGGGTGGCACCTCTCAACAATGGTCAAATCACACAACACTTCTCAAAGTGAGCCCCAAAGCAAAGCCTCCCATCAGGGTTTATATAGCCTTCTCCTGGCTCAGAGAATGTAATCACCCTCTTGACCCACTGCCCAATCACACAGCATCAAGGTCTAGTCATTCCTGAAAACCAAGCCTCCTACCACAGGCTCCATGTGACCATATTCAGCCTATTAGGAAGCAGAGCATATTTTCAAATCAAGGAAGGTTTTCAGAGTCTCTTAAAGCCAACCAAAGTCTCTTAAGCCAATCAAAGGGCCTAGGGGCAGGGAAGATCTTTAAATCTGCATTTCCATTACAGATATTAAGTAAAATGTAGTTAGCAAGGAAAATCTGCCATAAACAGAAACACATAATATTTCTTGGAATTGAATCTTAATAATTTTTAAAAATTATCCTCCCTATTTCTCTTCCCTAGCTAAACAGTCAGCTGTAGTTACAGCCTAATTTAAAAACACGCTTTCCCAAACTTCCCAGGACTTTCAGATAAATGGATAATGAATGAAATGTTTCTTGCACTCTGTTCTACACTGGCAATTATATCTGCTTCTGGCTAAGACTCTGGGTCATAAAGATGGCACATAGAGTGGGAGAAAGACAGTGAAGAGATACCTTCATGGGCAGATACCTTCATGGGCAGCCAACTGCTGCTGAGAGGGTTTGGTTCAGCAGTCTTCAAGACAGAGAGTTTAGCACAAGTACTTTGTCACTCTTACTGGAATCCTGTCTCATCCTGAATTCAGCTGGGTGCCAGGGAGAGGCAAATTTAGCTAGGTTTGAGAATGTCCTAGATGTAAATCAAGGTAAAATTGGAGACTAGGGACATTCAAAAGTATCCCAGGCTAAGAGAGGATGTAAACTAGAAAATAAGATTTGTAGTTAAAGGAGGAAGTACCATTCATTCAGCAATCTCTTAGTAAGCATAGCTATATTCTAAACACCCTGCTAAGAACTATGGATACAAGGACAAATATGAAATAGTCCCT
Source organism: Gymnobelideus leadbeateri (assembly GCA_011680675.1). Taxonomy (NCBI): domain Eukaryota; kingdom Metazoa; phylum Chordata; class Mammalia; order Diprotodontia; family Petauridae; genus Gymnobelideus; species Gymnobelideus leadbeateri. The sequence goes on from WOXC01006772.1 coordinate 286,268, forward strand.
CCCCTCAAAAAGATTATATTCTAATGAGGAAACAACACGTGAATATACATAGAAAATGAAATAGTAACTAAATACTAGGTTCCAAATGCTAGATTAAATAACTAGATACAAAATAACTTCGTTGGGGAAGAGTACTAGCACTAGGGAAGGGTGGGGTATGAGGTGAGTTTTGAAGGAAGCCAGAACTTCTATGGAGATTAGGAGGGAATATTTTCCAGGAGAGGGAAAATCCTGTGCAAAGGCATGAAGATATAAGATAGAATGTCACAAATAAGGAACAGTTCCTTTTGTTCTGATTCTTCTTTGACAACATGACTAATGTGGAAATGTTTAATAAGCTTATACATGTATAACATATATCAAATGCATACCATCTTGGGGAGAGGAGAGTGGAAGGAGGGGGGAAACTTTGAGAACCCAAAATCTTATAAAATCGAATATTTAAAATGAAAAAAATAATTAGTTAATTTTTTTTAAGAAAGAAAAACAAATACAGAACAGCAAATTGACCAGTTTGACTAGAACATAAAGTGTATGAAGGAGATTAACATGGATAAGCGTGGAAGGAGATTGAATCCAGATTGTGAAGGGTCTTAAAAGCCAGAGAAGTTTATATTTTATCCTAGAGGAAGCCCCTGGAATTTTTTTGAGGAGGACAATGACATAATCAGGTCTGTGCTTGAAAAATATCAATTTGGCAGCCCTGTGAAGAGTAAATTGGTGAGGGGACATCTTAGAGACAGCAGCATTCCCATGTCCAGAATTAGTTTTTCTCTATAGTAGACACCCCGCCTTAGATCTGAACCAGTATGGTATATCATACACGCTCAGGCTATTCAATGTCTACTGTAATGTGTAACATTTTTTTCATTTTTCCATAGGAAGGTCCTGCTCCAAATCATATTGCATCTACAACAAGTGAGTTTATATTCTACCAAAAGAAGGTTATAGGTCATGATAAGATGCAATTTGAGTCTTCATTGTACCCAGGATATTTTCTGGCTTGTGAGAAAGAACAACAAGGCTATTTTAAACTTGTTTTAAAAGAAGGCTATCAAGAAGATGATAAGCTTATGATGTTTATTGTTCAGTACTGTTAGGAAAAAAAAGACACATAAAACCACTTTGAAAAAATTTCTTGGGACAACAGAAAAAATGTATGAGTAAAAAATAAACTCTCACATACAAAAAAATTCTTAGTGACTTGAAAAAAATTCATCCACTTAATTAAAATTGTAAAATCAAGAAATAAAGATCCAGTACAGTGAACACAATGATATAAACAAAATAACAGCATGTGTGACTGTTGCATTACAGCTAGTCGCACTCCCAGTGTGACTTTGGACAAGGCCAATTCAATTAACCTTTCTGGGCCTCGGTTTTCTTACTTTTACCTCTTCACAAACTCTGTGTTCCAAGCAAACAGGATTGCTGTTTCCTAACATGCTATTTCTCACCTGCATGCCATGTAAGTACACAAGCTACCCCCCCATGCCTAAAGTTCATTCCTTCCTAATCTCCACTTTGGTGCATCTTTGCTTTTCTTCTATCTTGGCTCATTTCAAGAGCCTCATCTGAGCCCTCCAAATATAGTCATCTCTCCCTTCTCAATATTCTCAGAGTATTTCATCTGATATCTCCTTTGCCTTTAGTCTCCTGGATCAACAAACTCAAGACCTTGATGTCATCTTCAACCTTCATTTATTCAACAAATATTTATTGCATTGTCATTGCGTGTAATGCCCCCATTTCCTTTATCCCTGTGATATTCAGTCACCAAGTTCTAACCATTTCCCTCCTTGTAACAGTTATATTCTTGATTCCCTTTTCATTCTCATTCCCATTGCCCACGTGCTGGCCCATAACCTTCCCTACCTCACATTGAGGTGGGATGTGTAGGAAAATGTTTAACAACTGGATCTCTGGGGAAAAAAACTGCATGAAACTTAGTTTTAATCTGGATTATTAACATTTTATCCATTACTTTCTTAAGTTAATAATTAACAAGACAATAAAGCAAGCCCTGATTTGTAGCATTTGCAGATTTTCAAGATATAAATGCTCACCCAGAAAATTTAACAATTAGACCTAGTATGTCAGTTCAAGTTGGCTCTAGGACATCCCTATATCTAGATTATGTCAATAATAACATAACTGATCTCTCTCTATCTCTCCTTTGCCCAATCCATTCTGTCATTTTCATCAGATTAACCTTCTTAAAATATATTCACATTCTTAATTCATCACACTCCTAATCAAGTACCACCAGCAGCGTTCCATTGTACACAGAATAAAATCCAAGCGGCCCAAACTGACATTTGAGGCTCTTAAAAACAGCTCAGGGGGCGGCTAGGTGGCGCAGTGAATAGAGAGCCGGTCCGCACAAACAAAAAACCTACCCGTGTAACCTTGGGCAAGTTACTTAACCCCAATTGCCCTAAAGGGGCGGCTAGGTGGTGCAGTGAGTAAGAGCGCCGGCCTCGGAGTTTGGATCACCCGAGATCAGATCCGGCCTCAGAAAATGAGCACCCACGCATAAATCAAATGACTAGCCGTGTAACCTTGAGCAAGTTACTTAACCCCAATTGCTTTAAAAAAAAAAAAACAGCTCAGAGTTGTCATAACTGTGGCAAACTGTGTCAAGCTGTGGCCCCCAAGGAGTTTATGAAGAACTGCTCAAAAAGGAGCTGCTATCAAACCAGGATGTGCTCCTGCTGCCGCAGCCATAAAACCCAGCACTGGGGTCTTTTCTCTACTGGCTATTCTTTATCTGGCTGCTTTGGGAATGAGCTCACATCAAAGCCTCCTGCTGAGGAACCTTGGTCCTTCACCATCCGGTGGTCATCTTTACTTTGCCGATGCATCGTATGTGTCTGGGCTTTTCCCCCCTGGGTTCTTGTCATTCTTTATGACTCTGGGAAGATGTGGACCTCTACTACAAATCCACTCATCTGCATGCTCCCATGTGGGGACTAGAGCAGGGGTGGGAAACCTGTGGCCTTGAGGCCACATTTGACGAAGTCCGAGTTTTACAGAACAAATCCTTTTATTAAGGGGATTTGTTCTGTGAAGTTTGGATTCAGTCAAAGAGCTGCACTTAAGGACCTAGAGGTTCCCCACCCCTGGACTAGAGGAATCCAGAAGCAAGATTCTGTTCTTGACCTTTTTCTCATCTGTCTCTGTAACCCATCCCTTGGTAACCTCATTCCCACAACAAATATGAACCCAAGTTTGCACTAGAGTTGTGACAGTGGGAACGAGCAGAAAAGGATGGATATATGCAAGAGACACAAAAGAAGCATAATTAACTAGAATCTCCAGTCCTGACTTGTCTACACGGCTCCAAACCCACATCAGCTGCCTGTAGTCATCAGCACCGGGATTTCCCACCAGCACTTCAAATCCATTATTTCTAAAATCAAGTGATCTTTTACCCCAAGCTCCTCTCTGACTTCCCTGTTGATGCTAGTTGTACTATCATTCACTTAGTCACTAGTATTTGGTGTTCTCTTTAGTTCTTCTCTATCTTACTTCCCATATCCAACCAGTTGTCACATCCTATCAATTTGAGAGCAGTTAGTGGCATAACAGATAAAGCCCCAGGCCTGGAATCAAGAACACCTGAGTTCAAATCCAGTCTCAGAAATTTGCAAGCTATAGGACCCTGGGTAAGTCACTTAACCTTGTTTGCCTCAGTTTCCAAGTCACTTAAACTTGTTTGCCTCAGTTTCCTCATCTGTAAAATGAACTGGAAAAGGAAATAGCAAACCATTCCAGTATCTCTGCCCAGAAAACAAAACAAAACCCAAATTAGGTCATGGAGAGTCAGATATGACTGAACAACAACAAATAGTTTTGCCTCTGCAGTATCTCTTGCAGCCCTCCCCTCTCTATCCCCACTACTCCCACCCTAGTCCAGGCTCTCCTTATCTACCAGTATTGGGGTAACCTCCCAAATAGTCTGCCTCCACTCCCCATCCAATACTGTCTTCACATCACTGTCAGATTAACCTATGGTATGAACAGATTTAATGTTTCTCCCTTTCCCCAAATATTTAAATGGATATCTATTCACTTCTCAAGTAAAATTCTCACTGTTTTGGCACTCTTTGGCACTGAGTTCAAATCCTACCTCAGATTGGGTGAGTGGGTAAATCAGTGAACCTCTTCATTTATTGATGAGTTTTCTCATCAATAAGTGGGGATGATGTTAACAACAGGATTGTTTTGAGGATCAAATAAGATAACATATATAAAGATAACAAACCTTAAAGGACTATATAAATGCTAGCTTATTATTATGTTAAGTCAAATCTTCCAGAAGTATCATCACTGCTATTGTGCCTTCACCAGAAAAAATGCACAGGATATGTGCAAGGAACAATATATAGTCCCAAAGCAGCATATCCCCAGGCACCTCCTGGCAGAGAAAGGACAAAATGGCTATAGACATACTGTGAGACCTCCAGCTTGGTAAGAATACAGCCCCATTGGATGAAGCTCCAATTTAGTCTGTCTAATATGTTGTCTTGCTTGGTCCAGTTGTGGTTGGAACCTCTGAAATCCACCCCTAGTGTGGGGCACTGGCTATGTTCCTCTACCTCAGCACCCACCGCCCTTATACTTCTTAGCCCAGCATTCAAGGCCACCCCCCATCAGACCTTATCCTGCCTTTACAGACTCTTCTTACTTGATTCCCCTACATAGTTCAACAAACATTTACTAAATGTCCACTACGTGCAGCATACTCTTTGCTCTGGTTAAATTAGATTGCTCACTGGTACATGTCCTGTTTCTGCACTTTTGCTGGCATCATTCCCTACACCTGGAATGTCCTCACCCTCTCCCTCAAGTCTACCTTTTGAAATCCTGCCTATTCTTTATGGCTGAGTTTGAACACCATTGCCTCTACTAATCCTTCTATAACCCATTCAGTCAATGATGCTTCTTCATGTTTGGACCTAAAAATACTTTGTGCTTCTCACAATTTTTTAAACTCATCATCAGTATTTACATATGTGTCCTATTCCCCTACTAGACTGCAAACTCCCCAAGGACAGAAACCATATGGTATTTATCTTTGTATATCCTCCACTGTCCTACACATAACATGCATTTAATAAAAGTTTGATGAAGTTGGGTAATGGGAGGGAACTGCTGGGAGAGGAACCAACAAGGGGAAATTCCCTCCTGGATCTGATTCTCACCAAAAGGAGGAACTAGTTTCTGAAATAGAAATGATGGGAACTTTGGGGGAGAAGTGGTCACTATCTCTTTGTGATTTGTAGATTTGAGGAGAATGGATTTCAAAAAGTTCAGAGGAAGGACTGGTAGGATTCCACAGACTAAATGTAAACAAATAATAAACTAAAATTCTATAGAGAAAACCATTCCATTGATGGGAGGAAGGGCAATAGGTTCCAGAGGGGCTCCAGTCAAGATCAATGACTAGAGTCCCTGAGTCTGGAAGGAATTCCATAGGCTCAAGCAAACTTGGAGTCAAGATTGTAAAAGTTTATTGTTACGCTTTACAGTGGGCAAAGGTTCTTAGGGAACCTGCAAACTTACAGAAATCACAGGTATAGTTTTAAGGAGTCAAGACAGTAAATCAGGTATCAATTATGCTAACTAGGTGAGTAAGGGTGGGATTAGGGAGGAGTTAAGGAGTGGTCAGTGCTTAAAGGAACATGCACTTTTAATATCAACTGTGCAGGCGTATTGCCCTTAATTCACTGGGAAATAGCCCAAGGTGGGGGCTACCTAGAGGTGTGGTTTTAGGCCTGAAACGTCACTAAGTCAGCCAGTGGTCAGGGCTGACTGAGAAATGTCCAGTCTGCCACACATCAGTGTCATGTTTGACAAGATGGATGTTGGGAACCAAGGCTAAAGGAGCCTCAGTATGGGAATAATTGGCTAAGGAGTTAACCTATAGATAGGTCATTGAAGGATTCATGGGCACAGCTGGCCACTCTACTAGGGGAGATAACATTTGCCTAAGCTAAAATGTTTATAGATGGTTTAGTGAAGGATTCATAGGTAGCTTGTTATTGTTACAAGCAGAGATAAACAGTTCATGCGTTGTTGCTGGGCCGAGTGCTGGCAGGGGGAAGGGGCAGAGTTAATGCTCTGAGGTTGGGGAGGGGGAAATGTGATTTTACAGGCTGGTTTTACAAATTGATTTTACAAACTGATATTACAGACTGATGTTACAAACTGATATTACAGACAGTTGTTACAAATATATATCCCAAGCACCCCATCACCATGAGTATAGGAAACTCTTAAGAATGAGACTCTGCAGGCACAAAGGGAAACAATTCTGATGAGAAGGAAAAAAGGTGTTTTCACAAAGGACTCACCATGCAATTAAGATTTGAAAAAGATAAGGTAGATGGAAGCAGGGACAGGGAAGAAGGGAGTCTTGCCAAAGTCTATAGCCATCCAATAAAAGATGGTGTCAGGAGTGCTAATGCTCAGGTAAGTTGGCTGATAAGAAAAAGAGTAACAAAGGAGGTGGATTCTTTGTTGTTTTTAAAGCTACTTTGGGGAAAAGCAGGAGGATCAAAGAAAAGACAAGACTGCTGTTTGGGATGGAGAGGACAAAGATAACATGACAAAGACAGCCGAGCTGCTCGATTCTAAATTTTAGTCTATTTTCTCTGCCAAGGATGACTTTGGAACCAGAAATAGGGAGGTGATGTTATATGCATATAAATACAGAAATTCTAAGAGAGTACACACAGCTCATAGCTGTCCTTAATGATTCAAGTCGTCTGGTCCATCCTCTGGTACTGAATGAGAAAATAGACTAAAATTTAGAACTGAGGGACAGGAGGCCTGGAAAAGAAGAAAAGCTGCTTTGCTTCTCAAAAAACAAGTAATATGAAAACTATAGACCAGTGAACTTGATTTAGATTCCTGGAAAAATTCTACACTGGATTACTAAAGTAGTGATAACACCTAGATAAGAAAGTGATTTTTACAAATTGCCAGAGGGGCTTTATCAAGAACTGGTCACACCAGGCTAATCTTCTACCTTTTTTTTTTTTTTTGATAGGGCTGTTAAAGAGGAAGATCAGGAGAATACTTTAGATACAGTTTACCTAGATTTTAGAGAAGCATTTGGTAAAGCTTTGTGGAAAAGATGAACAGACATGGGCTAGACACTAACACAGATAAAACTGGAACTTTTTGAATGACTACTTGGAAGGAATCCAGAGTGCAGTGCCCTAGGGATTTATGGTAATGAGTATTTTATCAACAACTTGCATGAAATTATAAGTGATGAGTCTATCAAATTGATATATGTTCAAAACACTGACTTCACAAATACAAAATGTGGGAGGTAGGTTTGAAATCGGTTTGTCTGACTTAGTATGAGTCAGTCGATATGGCAACTGGGAGAGGTGATATGATCCTTGACTACAATTAAGAGAGATGCCAGAATAAAAGATGAAAGTCTCTCTCCACCCTACGTTGGTCACATCACATCTGAAGAATTGGCTTCAGTTCTGGGCATTCAGATCACTTGGGAAGGACATCGATAAAGTGGAGATCAGATAGGGAAGGTCGATCAAGAGAGGAAAAACAAGCATTCATTAAGGGCCAGTCACTGTACTAAGAACTTGACAAATATTATCTCAGTTGATTCTTACATAATGAGGTAGGCACTATTAAGATGTTAACTCAATGTTACAGTTGAGGAAATTGAGGCAAGAGTTGACTTGCTTGGGTCACACAGTACATGTCTGAGACCATATTTGAACTCAGGTCTTCATGACCTGAGCCCAGTGTTCTATCACTCCACTAGCTGCCTGATCAAGATAGCCCTCAGTCTGTATCACATATAAATCAAATGGAAAAACTGGGGAAATTTACTCAGAGGAGTCTTGGATATTACCAAATATTTGAAGGGCCTTCTAGTGGAAGGACTAAACTTGTATTTAACCCCAGAAGGCAAAACCTGGAACAATGGATAGAAGTTTCAAAGAGGAAGATTCAGACTCAGAGCCACCCACAAGCTCAGTGCTCTACTTCTAGACATTATAATGGGGATTCTTTCAGGGATTTGGCTTGGACCAGATAGATATTCCAGTCTAAAATTCTGTGAACTAGTACAAAGTTAGTCTGCCTAGACTCTTGTCTAAGACTGGGGTTTCAAGGTTCCTCTTATATCTCACCAAGTATAGAGTACAGATGAAGAGATTCACCCAAAGATGCCCCAGTTCCCTCATTATGGTTGAAAACATTCTTGTTTCTCTCATCATGATGTTGACCTCACCAGAAATACCAGAGGATTATAAAATAACAATCTCAGAATAGAGGAAACCTCAGAAGTCATAAAGTCTAATCTGTACCTAAACAATAATCCCCTGTATAATGGACCCAACTGGACCACTCAGCCTATGTTTGAAGGCCTCTAACTACTATCTCCTGAGGTGGTCCACTCCATTTGTGGGGAAGTTAAGTTAAGAAATTTTTCTTTTCAATAATATTAAATTTGCATCTTTGCACATTCCACTAATTTTCCTAGTTTTGTCTCCTGGAGCCAAATAGACCTCATATAATCCCTTCCTTCTATGACACTCCTTTCCACTCCTTAAAGATAGCTATCATTTCCTACTGAGTCTAATCTTCTCCAACTTTTTCTTCAATTAATCCTCACGTGGCATTATCTCAAGGTCTTTAACTATTCTTGTTGACCTTCTTATGGAAACTCTCCAACTTATCAATATTTTTCCAAAAATGTGGAAGCCAAAACTAGTCATCTAGGTAAAAGAATACACATTTTGATCCTTTTCTTTGTGAATCACATTGCACAGGTATTAACATATCAAATTGCTTACTGTCTCAGGGAGGGGGGAAGGGGGGGAAAGAATTTGGAACTAAAAAAATGTTTAAATTATTTTTATATGTAATTGGGGAGGGCAAAAATATTATTTAAAACAAAGTGAATCATATTGTTTGCTAGGAATTGAGACAAATGTTGCTAGGAGAGGAAAAGTATAAAAGGAAGTAGTCTAGGGGCAGCTAGGTGGCACAGTGAATAGAGCACTGGTCCTGGAGTCAGGAGGACCTGAGTTCAAATCCTGCCTCAGACACTTGACACCAGCTATGTGACCTTGGGCAAGTCACTTAACCTCAACTGTCCTGCCTTCCCCCCTTAAAAAAAATAATAAAGTAGTCCAGAAGGGGCCTAACCAGAGTACAGGGCAGGGGACTTGTCATTTTCCTCATCCCATGTATTATGCTTCTCAATGTAAACATAGCTTTTGGAGCTGCTGTATCACATTACTGATTCACATTAAGCTTGCAGTCCACAAAAACCCCATGAGACTTTTTTCTAAAACATCTCCTATCTAACCATGTTTCTCTCATCCTGTGCTTGGAAGATGATTTTTTTCACCCAAGCATAAGACTTTACATTTATTACCTATCAAATTCCATTTTATCAATTAAGCAATACTTATTTTTTTAAATTTTTTGGCCTTTATTAATTTGTTTACTTTTAGTTTACAAGATTCAGTTCCACAATTCCTTGAGTTTCAAATTTTCTCTCCCTCCCTCCCCTCCTCCCCATGACTGTATACAATCAAGTATAATATCTGCAAATACTTTCACCTTAGACATTAGTCAGGTGATAAAGAAGGATTGTATTGGATGGAATGAACAATGGGAAAGGAAACAAAACCAAACAAGAAAAAGAAAAAGAACAGGTAATTTGCTTCAATCTGGATTCAAACTCAGTTCTTTCTAGTTCTTTCTCTGGACGTAGACATCTCTCTCCATCATGAGTCTTTTGAAGTTGATTTATAACCCTGCATTGCTGAGAAGAGCCCAGTCTATCAAAGTTGGTCATCAAACATACATTGTGTCTGTAATTGTGTACAAATTTCTCCTGGTTCTACTCTTCTCACTCGGCATCAGTTTGTATAAGCCTCTCCAAGTAAACATGAAGTCCATCTGCTCCTTGTTTCTTATAGCACAATAGTATTTCATTACATTCATATACCACAACTTGTTCAGCCATTCCCCAATTGATGGGCATCCCCTTAATTTCCAATTCTTTGCCACCACAAAAAGAGCTGCTATAAATATTTTTGTACATATGGGTCTTCCTCCCACTTCTATGATCTCTTTGGGATACAACCCTAGAAGTGGTATTGCTGGGTTTAAGGATATGAAATTACTTATAGCCCTTTGGGCATAGTTCCAGATTACTTTCCAGAATGGTTGGATCAGTTCACAGCATTTGTCATTTTCCTGTTTTGTCATCTTAGCCAATCTGACTGGTAAGATGTGGTACCTCAGAGTTGTTTTGATTTGCATTTCTCTAATCAATAGTGATTTAGAGCATTTTTTCATATGCTTATATAGATATCTTTAATTTCTTCCTCTGAAAACTTCCTATTCATATCCTTTGACCATTTATCAATTGGGGATTGACTTGTATTCTTATAGATTTGACTCAATTCTCTGTATATTTTAGAAATCAGAGACATGGGTTGTAAAAATCTTTATCAGAGACATGGGTTGTAAAAATTCTTTCCCAATTTCCCACTTCCCTCTTAATCTTGGTTACATTGGCTTTGTTTGTACAGATCAATATTTATTAAGTGCCTGCTTTGTACCAGGCACTATACTAATCTCTAGGAATACAAGAAGAGACAAAAGATCATTCCTGTCCTTGAGAACCTCACAAGCTAATGGATTTTTCTAATTTGTCAAGATCTTTCTGATCCTGACTGTTCCCCAATTTGTTAGCCATTCCTCCTAATTGTGTGTCATTTAAAAATTTCTTAGTTATGCTTTCTATACCTTTGTCCAAATCAATGTTAAGCAACAGAGGTCAGACACAGATCCTTCGGTCACTCCACTAAAGTTGATATCAAGGTACTCCTGAATATTCTTTGGATCCCAATATTCAATTAGCTTTAAACTAAGCTAAATACCCTGTAGTCACACTCAATCTATCTTTTTAAGAAGAAAAGGACCTAGCCTCTTACTTTATTGGGGGAAAAAATGAGTTTATTCAATGTGAGCTCTCTATTCTGATCTTCTCTTCTTATAAAAAGTCTTTGATATCATCTTCCATTCTCTCCTGATTCTCCCCAGTTGGTGACAGGGAGGTGGCCCTTTTCCTTGTCAAGGTCAATGCCTCTTACTAAATCATACTTCCCTCCCTAATCTTTAATCTTTCCCCTACAAAATTATTCTCTCTCTACTGCCTTCATACATGCCCAAATATTCTACATCATTAAAAAAAAAAAACTTTACCATACCATTAAGATATTGCCCTATATCTCTCCTCCCCTTTTCAGTCAAATTTCTTTAAAAATTTGCCTATACTAGCTGTCTATACTACTCCTGTTAATCTTTAACTTTTCGTAATCTGACTTTTGACATTATCATTTAACTGAAACTATTCCCTCCAGAGTTGCCAGTGATCCTTTAATTACTGAATTTGATGTTCTTTTCTCAATTGTAATGCTTTTCAACCTATCTACTGCTTTTGACACTGTTGACCACCCTTTTCTCCTGGATACTCTTTTCTTTCTGGGTTTTCATGACATTATTTTCTCCTACATCACCGCTTACTTGCTTAAGCACTCCTCAGTCTTCTTTGTTGGGGTGTTATCCATATCATACTCCCTAAATGTGGGTGTTTCCTAAGGTTTTGTTCTGGTTCTTCCCTTCTCCCTTTATACTCTCTCACTAACTTCATCAGCTCACCTGGCCTTAATGTAGATGTCTCCCAGATACACATATATTCAGTCCCAGTCTCTCCACTAAGCTTCACGCCCAGATCACCAGTTCCCCATTGGGAATTTCAAACCAGATGTCCCAGAGACATTTTAGGCTCAACATGTCTAAAATTAATCTCATTATCCTTCTCCTTAAACCCTCACCTCCTCCAAATTTCCTTATTTCTGTTAAAGACACCACCATCCCTCCAAGGCTTGAAGGTTGTAATCTCAGCCTTATCCTGGACTCTTCATTCTCCTTCACTCATATAATCAAAAGCCAAATCTTGTTTCTACCTTCACAATATTTCCTGAATCCAATCCTTGCTCTAAATTCCTATGACTATCACCTTAGTAAAGGCTGTCATCACCTCTTGTGTACACTATTGCAACACCTTCCTGTTTCAAAAGGTCTCCCTGTCTCAAATATTTCCCCACTCCAGTCCCTCCCATTCACCGCTGCCAAAAGTTATTTCCCTTAAGAGCAGATCTATGTCACTCTCTATTCAACCAACTCTAGTGACTTCCTATTGTTTCTAGTATTATATATAAGTTCCTATATCTAGTTTTTTTTAATTAATTTATTAGTTTAGCTTCAGTTAACAAGATTCAATTCCATAGTTCCTTGATTTTCAAATTTCCTTTACTTCCTTCCCCCCTCCCCACACGACAGCATATAGTCCAGTATAGGATCTGCAAATGCATTCATATTAGACATTATTCCAATTACAAAGGCGTGTTGTACTAGGTGGGATGAAAGATGGTAAGGAAGAAATAAAACCAAACAATGAAAAGAACAAGATCATTTAGTTTGCTTCCATCAGGATTCAGGCTCAGTTCTTTCTAGTTATATCTCTGGATGGCACATTTCTCACTTTCTTGAGTCTTTCGGGATTAACTTATATCACTGCATTGCTGAAAAGAGTCCAGTCTGTCATAGCTGGTCATCACAGATATTGTATGTCTGTGACTGTATACAAATTTCTTCTGATTCTACTCTTCTCGATCAGCATCAGTTTGTATAAGTCTCTCCAGGTAATTATGAAATCTGTCACTTCCTCGTTTCTTATAGCAAAATAATATTCCATTACATTCATATACCACATCTTGTTTAGCCATTCCCCAATTGATGGGCACCCCTTTAGTTTACAATTCTTTGCAACCACAAAAAGGGCTGCTAAAAATATTTTTGTACATATGGGTCTTCCTCCCACTTCTATGATCTCTTTGGGATATAACCCTAGAAGTGGTATGGCTGGGTCAAAGGGTATGAAATTATTTATAATCCTTTGGGCATAATTCCAGATTGCTCTCCAGAATGGTTGGATAAGTTCACAACTCCACCAGCAATGTATTAGTGTTCCAATTTGTCCACATCCTCTCCAGCATTTGTCACTTTCTTGTTTTGTCATCTTAGCCAATCTGACTGGAGGGATGTGGTATCTCAGAGTTGTTTTGATTTGCATTTCTCTAATTAATAGTGATTTAGAGCATTTCTTCATATGCTTATAAATATCTTTAATTTCTTTCTCTGAAAACTTCCTGCTCATATCCTTTGACCATTTATCAATTGGGGAATGACTTGTATTCATATAGATTTGGCTCAATTCTCTATAAATTTTAGAAATGAGTCCTTTATCAGAGACGCAAGTTGTAAAAATTCTTTCCCAATTTCCCACCTCTCTCTTGATCTTGGTTGCATTGGCTTTGTTTGTACAGAAGCTTTTCAATTTAATGTAATCAAAATTATCCATTTTGCATTTTATAATGCTCTCTAATTCTTGTTTGGTCCTAAAGTCTTCCCCTCTCCACAGATCTGTCAGGTAAACTATTCCTTGCTTTCCCAAATTGCTTACAGTATCATCCTTTACACCTAGATCATGCACCCATTTGGACTTGATTTTGGTATATGGTGTTAGATAATGGTCTATGACCAGTTTCTGCCATACTGTATTCCAGTTTTCCCAGCAGTTTTTGTCAAATACTGCATTCTTATCCCAAAAACTGGGGTCTTTGGGTTTATCGAACAATAGATTGCTATATTCATTAACTGCTGGGTCTCCTGCACCTAATCTATTCCATTGATCCACTACTCTACACCTCTGCCAGTACCAAGCAGTTTTGATGACTGCTGCTGTATAATACAGATTAAGATCTGGCATAGCTAGTCCACCTTCCCTAGCGTTTCTTTTCATTAATTCCCTTGATATTCTAGATCGTTTGTTTTTCCAAATAAATTTTGTTATTATTTTGTCTAACTCTAGAAAGTAGTTTTTTGGTAAATTGATTGGTATGGCACTAAATATATAGTTTAGTTTGGGTAAAATTGTCATTTTTATTATATTAGCTCCACCCAGCCATGAGCAATTGATATTTTTCCAACTATTTAGATCTGCTTTTATTTGTGTGAGAAGTGTTTTGTAGTTGTGATCATAAAGATTCTGGGTTTGTTTTGGCAAGTAGATTCCCAAATATTTTATAATGTCTACAGTGACTTTAAATGGGATTTCTCTTTCTATCTCTTGCTGTTGAGTTTCATTAGAGATGTACAGGAATGCTGAGGATTTATGTGGGTTTATTTTATATCCTGCAACTTTGCCAAATTTATTTATTGTCTCTAGTAGTTTTTTACTTGATTCTCTAGGATTCTCTAAGTATATCATCATATCATCTGTGAAGAGTGATAGCTTGGTCACTTCTTTACCTAATTTGATTCCTTTGATTTCTTTTTCTTCTCTAATTGCTACTGCTAGTGTTTCTAGTACCAGATTGAATAAGAGGGGTGATAGTGGACAGCCTTCTTTCACTCCTGATCTTATTGGAAAGGCTTCTAGTTTATCCCCATTGCATATAATACTTGCTGATGGTTTTAAATAGATGCTATCAACTATTTTAAGGAAGACTCCATTTATTCCTATACTTTCTAGTGTTTTTAATAGGAATGGGTGTTGTACTTTGTCAAAAGCCTTTTCTACATCTATTGAGATGATCATGTGGTTTCTGCTAGTTTTATTGTTGATGTGCTCAATTATACTGATGGTTTTCCTAATATTAAATCATCCTTGCATTCCTGGAATGAATCCTACCTGATCAGAGTGTATTATTTTTGTGATAAGTTGTTGGAGTCTTTTGGCTAATATTTTATTTAGATTTTTTGCATCTAAATTCATGAGGGAAATTGGTCTATAATTTTTTTTCTCTGTTTTATCTCTTCCTGATTTAGGAATCAGTACAATATTTGTGTCATAGAAAGAGTTTGGTAGGACTCCTTCTTCACTAATTTTCCCAAATAGTTTGTAGAGTATTGGAATCAATTGTTCTTTAAATGTTTGATAGAATTCACTAGTAAACCCATTTGGCCCTGGAGATTTTTTCCTAGGGAGTTCATTGATGGCTTGTTTGATTTCTTTTTCTAAGATGGGGTTATTTAGGTAATTCACTTCCTCTTCAGTTAATCTGGGCAACTTGTGATTTTGTAAATATTCATCCATTTCACTAAGATTGTCATATTTATGTGCATACAATTGGGAAAAATAATTCCTCATTATTTTTTTGATTTCCTCTTCATTGGAGGTAGATTCACCCTTTTTATTTTTGATACTCATAATTTGGTTTTCTTCTTTCTTTTTTTTTATCATATTGACTAAGGGTCTATCAATTTTGTTGATTTTTTCATAAAACCAGCTCTTAGTTTTATTTATTAATTCAATAGTTTTCTTAATTTCAATTTTATTAATCTCTCCTTTGGTTTTCAATATTTCTAATTTAGTACTAAATTGGGGGTTTTCAATTTGTTCTTTTTCTAGCTTTTTCAATTGCATGTCCAATTCATTGACCTCCCTTCTCTCTGCATTAATTAAGTATGCACTCAGGGATATAAAACTTCCCCTGAGAGCTGCCTTTAGTGCATCCCACAAATTTTGGTATGTTGTCTCATTATTATCATTCTCTTGAATGAAATTATTGATTGTTTCTATAATTTCTTGTTTGACCCACCAATTTTTTAGGACTAAATTGTTTAATTTCCAATTAGTTTTTAGTCTATCTTTCCATGGCCCTTTATTGCATATAATTTTTATTGCATCATGATCTGAGAATGATGCATTTAATATTTCTGCCTTTCTGCACTGAATTGTGAGGTTTTTATGCCCTAGTACATGGTCTATTTTTGAGTATGTACCATGCACTGCTGAGAAGAAAGTAAATTCCTTTTTATCCCCATTCAGTTTTCTCCAGAGATCCATCATATCTAGTCTCTCTAAGATTCTATTCACCTACTTAACTTCTTTCTTGTTTATTTTGACTTTAGATTTATCAAGTTCAGAGAGGGGAACATTAAGGTCCCCCACTAGTATAGTTTTGCTATCTATTTCTTCCTCTAATTCCTTTAACTTCTCCTCTAGGAATTTAGGTGCTATACCACTTGGTGCATATATATTAAGTAGTGATATTGCTTCATTCTCGATGGTGCCTTTTAGTAGGATATAGTTTCCTTCCTTATCTCTTTTAATTAGATCTATTTTTGCTTTTGCTTTATCTGAGATAAGTATTGCCACCCCTGCTTTTTTTACTTTAGCTGAGGCATAATAAATTTTACTCCAACCTTTTACCTTTACCCTATGGGTATCTCTTTGTTTCAAATGTGTTTCTTGTAGACAGCATATTGTGGGATTATGGTTTTTAATCCATTCTGCTATCCGCCTCTGTTTTATGGGAGAGTTCATCCCATTCACATTCAAAGTAATAATGACTATCTGTCTGTTCCCCTCCATCCTATTCCTTCCCCTGTTTATGTTTTTGTTTCTTCCTTCTCCCTTCCCCTCCTTGAAGTTTTCCCTTTTGACCATCCCCTCCCTTAGTGTTCCCACCCAGTGATCCCTCTTCTTAACCTACCCTCTCCCCTTACTATTGTTTCCCTCCCTTCTAATCTCCCTCTTTAGTCTCCCCCTTTTCACCCCCCTTACCCTTCTGCTTTCTATAGGACGCAATAAGTTTTTATACTTATCAGAGTGAATTACTCCCCATTTGATTCCAAACCAATGAGAGTAAATTTCAAACAGTGCTCCTCTCCCTCCCTCCTTTTCCTCTATTTAATGAATTTATGTGTCTATTCACATTAAAATCTTAAACTTCGATGATTTAAGTTGATCCCTCTTTGAACCAGAACCAGTGAGAATAGTGTTTAAATGATGTTCCTCTCCCTCTTTCTTTCCCCTCTTCTATAGTGTTTTAATGCCTCTTCAGATGGTATATTTTACCTTTTCCTATCTAATCCTTTCCTTTTTCCCATTACAGTCTCTTTGATCCCCTTAATAGTTTTTTTTTTTTAGACATCAGGTTAGTGCATTCATACCCACACCCTCTATCTAAGTATAACCCTTTTGAAGGTCATGATAATCATAAAGATTTTGAATATTGACAGTTATCAGCTCCACATATAAGGATGTGAACATTTTGCTCTTGTTGCATCCCAAGTAATGAGCATGTGTTTGTGGGTGTGGGTGTGTGCACTTATGCATGTGTGAGTCTGTGTTTCTCTTGTTTACCTTTTTATGTCTTTCTTGAGTCTTGTAATTGGAGATCAAATTTTCCATTGAGCTCTGGCTTTTTCATCAGGAACATCTGGAAGTCCCTTATTTCATTAAACAACCATCTCCTTGCCTGGAAAATTATGCTCAGTTTTGCCGGGTAGTTAATCCTTGGTTGTAGTCTTAGCTCTCTTGCCCTACGAAATATCAAATTCCAGTCCCTCCTCTCTTTTAATGTAGAAGCTGCTAGGTCCTGTGTGATCCTAACTGTAGTTCCTCGATATTTGAATTGTTTATTTTTGGCTGCTTGTAGAATTTTTTCTTTAATCTTGTAATTCTGGAATTTGGCTACTATATTTCTTGGAGTTTTCAGTTTGGGATCTCTCTCAGGAGGAGTCCAGTGAATTCTGTCGATAGCTATTTTATCTTCTGATTCCAGGACCTCAGGACAGTTTTCTTTGACAATCTCTTGGAGGATGTTGTCTAGGCTGCTTTTTTCATCATGGCTTTCTGGTAGACCAATAATTCTTAGGTTGTCTCTCCTGGATCTGTTCTCTAGGTCAGTTATTTTTCCAGTGAGATATTTTACATTTTCTTCCAATTTTTTGATCGTCTTGTTTTGTTTGATTGACTCTTGCTGCATCATAGAGTTCTGAGCTTCAATTTGATTGTTTCTAATTTTTATCGAATTATGGTCTTCAGTTATTTTTTGAAGTTCCTTTTTTAGGGAGGTATTTTCTCCAATTACTTCACTGAGACGTTTTTCCAAGTTGGTCACTGCCTCCCTGATTTGGTCTTTAAAATTTTTCTTAAGCTCCTCCAGGAATGCTATTTGGGCTTGAGACCAGATCATGTTTCCTTCTGTGGTCTCAGGTGTGGGTAGAGAGTCTATATTGTCCTGTGTATTTTGCTGTTCTTGCCCTGCATAGTATGCTCGAATAGACTTTCTTGCCTTCCCCTTCTCCTTCTCAGCTTCTTTTTTTCCCATTGTGACTTCCTGTTTCTTAGTTTCTCAGGCTATGAGTTTAGGGCCTGATCCTTGACTTTGAATACCTCTGGGTGGCTAGTTTATAGCTAAGTCAGGGAAGTCAATGAGGGATGTAGATGCATAGGTGTGGGTGCGTCTGACCACTTCAGATTTCTGCCTCTATACCCCTGGGCTATAAGTAGGCTTTTGTTGGTGAGGTGAGGTGGGGCTTGTTGGGACCCCACCCTCTCTTCTCTTCAGACTCCTGGCTGTCTCAGTTACACCCCTTCTTGGAGACTCTCAAGCCTGGGGCTATTTCCATTAACTTGGGATTTCAATCTGGGTGGGAGACTTATCTTTGGGTTTTCTGCTTCATGAAGGAGGGAGGGGAGGATCGGAGCAGCTAGAATTTACTTTGCCATTGCAGCCCCTGTATTATACAGGCAGGCAGTTTCTAAACTTCCAGGCTGGGGGCCGAATGCAGCCAGAGAAGCCGCTCTTTCCACTGAGGGCCCAACTCTCCTACCTGGCTCCAATGATCCTACCCGTCGGAGAGATGACTGTGATTCGTCCTCGGTAAGTCTGCAGGCTGGGGCTTTTGCTCTCTCTGGTGTAGTCTGCTTGTCTGCTCTTAGGTCTGGGCTGTGCAGACCCCACGAGCTCTGAGCTCGACCAGTCCGGACACACTGGGCAACCTCCTGGGCTGGACTCTGCCACACTTCGTCTTCCAGTGGGTTCCGTCACTCCGGATTCCGCTCAGATTCCCTATATCTAGTTTTTAAAGTCCTGACAACCTGACCCCAACCTATCTTTCCAGCCTTATTGGACATTATTCTCCCTTTCAAACTCTGCATTCCAGACAAACTGGCCTTCTTTCTGATCTTTCCACATAATTCTCCATGTTCAGCCTCCTTGCGTCCTTTCCCAATACCCCCGTTAGTGCTCTCCTTCCCAAATCACTTCATATTTAGTTACTTTGTGTGTGTATTAGCTTTATATTTATGCTATCTATATTTTTGTACACATAATTCTTGTTTACCTGTTAGAATAAAATCTCCTTACACAGGAGAGTTTCATTCTTTGTATTTGCATCCCTAGCACCTAGTATCAGGCTGGCACATAATATATGCCTAATAAATCCTTGCTAATTTGATTGATTGATACCATAATCTATCATATATCTCTCTATCTATTCTACAATAGGGTGAGATATTTTATCAAATGCTCAAGTAAAACCTATATAAACTATATCTACCACATTTCCCCAATTTACCAAACTCTTAAACCTATTAAGTCAAATCAATAAACATTTATTAAGTATTTACTATGTGCTAAGCACTTGATTGGGGATACAAAGAAAGGCAAAAACATGGCCCCTACCTACAAGAAGCTCATATTCTAACGGGGGAGCCCACGTGCAAACAACTATGTACATATCAGATATATACAGGGTAAACTAGAAGGAATCTCAGAGGGAAGGAATGGCATTAAGAGGGATCAGAAAGGCTTCTTATGGAAGGTGGGATTTGACTGAAACTTGAAGGAAACCAGGGAAGCCAAGGGGTAAAAATGAGAAGGGAGAACATTCCAGGCATGGGGAACAGTTGGTGAAAAGGTGCAGAATCCGCAGGTGAAACATGCCAGAAACAGTAAGGAAGTCAGTTTTGTTGGATGGCAGAATATATGGGGTGAGAGTAAAATGTTAAAACACTGGAAAGGTAGTAAGGACCCAGATTATGCAGGATTTTAAAAGCCAAATATAGAATTTTATAGTTGATCCTAGAGAGCCACTGGAATTTATTTAGCAGGGCAACTAGGTGGCATAAGGGATAGAGTGACAGACCTGGGATCAGGAAGATCTGAGTTCAAATCTGGCCTCAGACATTCACTAGCTGTGTGATCCTTGGCAAATCACTTAACCTTGTTGGCCTCAGTTTCCTTATTTATAAAATGAACTGGTGAAGGAAATGGCAAACCACTCTAGTATCTCTTCCAAGAAAACCCCACATGGGGATTAAAAACTGAACAGGGGCGGCTAGGTGGCACAGTGAGTAAGAGTGCCAGCCCTGGAGTCAGGAGGACCCAGGATCTGTTCCAGCCTCAGAAAATGAGCACCCACACATAAATAATGACTAGCCGTGTAACCTTGAGCAAGTTCCTTAACCCCAATTGCTTTAAAAAAAAAAAACTGAACAAATGACATGGTCAGACCTGTCTTAAAAAAAAAAAAGACTAGTTTTATATGACCTGTTCCTTGAAAACTGCACTGGTGCTTTGTCCTCACAATTTCCTTTCTGTCAGGTTCACTAACCCTCCTTTTAATAAAACATTCTAGAATTTGGTCAGGAATTGAGATCAAGGTCACTGACCTAGATTTTTCAGGTTCCACTTGCTTCCTTTTGCTGAAAATCATTATTATATTGGCCCTTCTCCATTCCTTTGTTAACTTTTAAAATGTATGTGATCTTTCAAAAATCACTGAGTGGGAGCAAAAAATGTTAATTGCTCTCAGCTCTTTCCATGAATTAGTTGAATGATGCAACTACTTCTGATGGGAAAGGATGTCCAGAAGTTCTCAAGTCCTTCTTCCCCCTCAGGAGAGTCCAGAGGACAAGGTAGTGTTGAGAGTGCATGGATGCAAAAATGTGGGCCCCACTAGAGAGGGAAAAGATTATTGATTACAGGAGCTTATACCCAAAGGAAAAGAGGATGTGTGTATGTACATACACATACTTACATATACATATATATGCCTTATATATTACATTATTTATGTCTTATATAATAAGACATTTTAAACTGCATTTTTCATGGCAGCAAAACATTGGAAACAAAGAAGATGGCTATTAATTGGGGAATCACTAAATAATTTGTGTTTGTGAATAGAATGGATTGTTATTGTAACATGAGAGACAATGAATGGGAAGAATCCAGACAACCATGGAAAGATATGTGAGAACTGATACAGAATAAAATAAGCAGATTCAGGAAAATGATATATACAGTAGCTATCAAAACAAGCCATTACAGTTTTACTGAAGCAGCAATGCCTCATCCAGTACTTTCTGCTGACAGACAAAATTAAGCAATAAGCAAGGTTTCACACCCCCCTTTTAGGGGAAAACCATCCATTCCAAGAGTTCAATTAACTTGAATAGACCCAGCTATTCAATGTGTCAAATATGCTTCATGGTTCTTGCTGACCTACTTCTCCATCCCATGATCTTTGTTGCCCCTCAAAAAACACTAACATTATTGAACTTAATTTCATATCTGGTTGATGCAGAATTCACAAGGTAGAATAAGAATGAGTTATAACCTAGACACCTACCTTCTTTGTTAGTACAATATACTTCATGGACCTGTGATTTGTCAGCTGACAAAACTATTTATAAATTGTAGTTTTAGAGAGTTTCTGGAGACTCATAGAGAATAGGTGACTTGCCTGCGGTCATACAGAGGTGTCAGAGGCAGAATTTGAACTCAGGCTTCCTTGACTCCTAGTCCAGGATTTTATCCATTAAACTATATTGCCTCTTAGTACAATATAAATGATGGGGAAAGGGATTGGCCTTTTAAAAAATAGAGAGGAATGGGAAAAGTTAACTTGCACAATTCTGGCTAAGGGGAGAATTCTGAATTAAATAAGGAATAGATATGATGAACCATTTGAATTACATAAATTGACAAGAATTACATAAATTTGACAAGAACAAAATGAATGTAGCTAGAATTAGAAGACAAATAGGGAAACAAACTGGGAAAAAACATTTTCAGCAAATATCTCTGATAAAGGTCTGATATCCAAGATACATAGGGAATTGATGCAAATAAAAGAGCAAAATTCATTATTAAGTGATCAAAGGATATTTAAAGGAAATTCTCAAAAGACAAAAGGCAAGCAATCCATAACCTTTTTGAAAGAATTCTCTGAATAACTGATAAGATAAATTCCAAATAAAACAACTGACTTCATATCAACAAAGAAGACGAAAGACAAAAATGGTAAATGTTGGAGTAGATATGGGAAGATAGGTACACTGTTATTAGAGCTATGAATACATCTGATAATTCTGAAAAACAATTGTAAATTCTACTAAAAAAGTCACTAAACTATATTACTCTTTAACTCAGAAATACTACTGTTCCTCTTAGAAATACTGAAGACTGTCAAAGCCAGAGGGAAAGGTCCCTTATAGGCAAAAAGTTTATAACTATACTTTTTGTAAAAGCAAAAACTAGAAAGTAAGTCCCTACCAAATGGGAAATAACTGAACAAATTATGGTAAATAAATGTAATGATGTGTTATTATGTCATTTAAAAAAACAACAATTACAAAAAATTCAAAGAAACATAGGAAGACTTATATGAACTGATGCAGAATTAATTAAATAGAACTAGGAGAATAATTTACATAGCCACAATAATGCATGGGAAAACAACTCTGAAAGATTTCAGAACTCTAATTAATGTAGTAACTTCAGAGGAATGATGGTGAAACATGCCTCCCACTTCTCAGAAGAAATGTAATAGACTAAGTTTCCAATGAGGCATCTGTTTCTATAGAGCCAATATGTTCATTTGTTTTGTTTGAATTTACTTGTCCGTGTAGTGTAGACTGATTGGTTGAGTTCTACCCCACTCACTCCAACCGTCTTAACAAGATTACAGTGCAGAAGGGTTAATCATATGTGTATTTGTGGGAGAGTGTGCCCCCAGTTTATTGTTACTTCTCTTTCCATGAAATTTCATTGAATGCTTTTGCTTTAAGGTAATGGTGTCTTCTAGCTGACTGGTCAAAAGATAAAGTCATTGGTAGGAACTCAAGAGCTATAGTTTCATATGGATACAAACCTACAAAGAACCTTTGGGAAGTCTTTTCTGAAGGGCCCATATGCAAGCAGTCTGAGAGACCCATGGTCTCCCGGCACACTTTACCTCCTCCATATGCTAGTGGGTTTTTCATATATTTAAATATTTACCTTGGTGTCTTGTCCCTAGGGTCCACATAGGCAGTATGTTAGAATGGAAAGAGCAATGGATTTCAATTCAGAGGTCTGAGTTCAATCCTATCTTTGCCATTTGCTACCTGTAGTTTGACTTTGGGCACATCACTTCACTCTCTGGGTCTTAGTGTCCTCTTCTGTAATCATTAGGCTGAACTGAGCAGCTTTTATTCAACACCTTTTTTAAAATTTTATTGAACACCTTCAAATTCAAAACATATAATACAATTCTATGAATGATGTATTTTACGGAATTTAATTTCCAAATGCCCTCTTAAATCCTCAAAAAATACAAAATTTTAACCATGTTTATAGATATTTTTGTAAACTTGTTTCTATATTTCCCTGTCTTATGCAGAGGATAATGAACATATTTTAAGCTTCTTTTTTGAACAGTACCATGTCTCAATAGTCAGCAGACATAATAATAATAATCAATATATAGCACTTCAGGATTATAACACAAAGGCCACCAATGGCCTGGGGTTACTGAGGGAAGTCAGTCTGTTTGCTTTTAAATGATGTGACCACAAAACCCTTTCTGTGTGTTTGCTTCCTCCATCATCCCCAGACTACCAGCTGTCTTTGTTGATGTTATCGTTTTTTGTTGCTTGTCTGTGTCCCTTCGATTGCAAAATAGGTGTCAAAAGTCCTGTTTAATGCTAAGTGAAATGAACAGAATGAGAACATTAATGACACGTTATAATAGTAACATTGTGCAATGATTAACTTAGAAAGATTTAGCTCTTCTCAGCAATACAATGATCTAAGATGATTTCAAAAAACGCAGGATGGAAAATGCTACCCACATCCAGAGAAAGAACTATGGAGTCTGAAGGTGGATTGAAGCATATTATTTTCACTGTATTTTAGTTTTTGTAGCTTTTTCCTTTTTTCAGTTTCTTCTTTCTTCTAAAGTGGAAATATGTTTACATGATTGTACATGTACAACTTAGATCAGAATGCTTGCTGTCTTGGGGAGGAAAGAGGAAAGGGAAAGAGAAAAATCTTGAACTCAAAATCTTATAAAAATGAATGTTGAAAACTATCTTCACCTGTAAAATACCATTTATCCAAAAAAAAAAAAAGTGCTAAGATCTGCAAAAAGATTCTCTCCAGCTGGAAGAATCAGGACTTCATGATGGAGGTGGCATTTGAGTTGTATCTTGAAAGTGAGGATTTTGACAGGTAAAGATGTAGGGAGTACAAAGGGCATGTGGGGCATAGGAAGTAGCATGAATAAATTCTGACTAATGCATCTTTACTTTCCTCCAGGCCATAGTACTCTTATACTTTTCTTAATATGTAGTCCCACTTGAGCCTTTCCATCACAATTAATGGCCATATTTTTCCTATCAATCAATCAACAAATATTCACTCAGGACCTACTATGTGCCAGGCACAATGTTAGGCACTGGAGATATGAAGAAAAAAATGAAACAATCCCTGCCTTCAAGGAGCTTACGTGGGAGACAAAACGTACATATAGGAAGACACAAAATAAATACAAAATCACAAGACAATGTTGGTAGGGAAGAGGAGAAAGGATAAGGATAGGCCACATGTAGAATTTGAGGTTTGAACTGAATTTGGAAGCTAATTAGGGATTCTAAGAGCCAGAGGTGAGGAGAAAGTGCATTGCAGACATGGTGGACAAAAGGCAAAGGCATAGAGATGGGAGATGGAGTATCATGCATGAGGAGGCAGCATAGAGAAGGGTTCAAATTCAAATCGCACCCCAGACACTTACTACATGAGTGACCCTGGACACTTCTCTGTGTCTCAGTTTCCTCATCTGTAAAATAAAGAGGCTGAACTTGATAACCTCTAAGATTCCTTCCAGCTCTAGATCTGTTATCTTATGAACAGCAAGATCAATTTGCAAGACCACAGAGTACATGAAGGGTAATAATGAATGAGGTTAGAAAGGTTGGCCTATCAAAGGATATGGTCAGACCTAACTAAGCCTTAGGAAAATGACTTTGGCAGCAGGATGGAAAATGGACTGTAGTGAGGAGAGACTTGAAGCAGAGAGATCATTGCAATTAGGTGGTTATTTCAACAGTCTAGGCAAGATTTAATGAAGTCATAAACTAGGGTGGTAGCTTTGTGAGTAGAAAGAAGGTGGAGGATTTTCAGAAAGTAGAAACAATAACATCTGCCAGTGCAGGGTGATTGAGAGTGAAGAATTAAGAATGACGCTAAGGTCACAAGCATGGGTGACAGACTTCACAAAGAAAGATGCCCTGGGCAGGAACAGGGAAGTTTGGAAGAAGGGTGGATTTGGGGCAAAGATGATGAGGTCCATTTGGACATGTTGAAGATGACCATGGGTCATCCAGTTCAAGATGTCTACTGTGGAGATAAGAGATTGGAAAGTAGGAGAAAGATAGGTCATCCCTGCAAAAAAAAAAAAAAATCACTCACAGTTTTATCCCCTCAGGGCTCTGTTTTCCAGGGAGTAGGTTACACATAGATAAAATGTTAAGCTAACTTACCTAATAATTCTTAACAATGGCCCTCTTGTGTAAGTGTTGAGCTTGGGAAAGGGATTTCATTCACTTGTGATTTCACTGAGACACTCCCAGAATACTCCCCCTATCAATGTACATCTGCAATCTTGCTGCCCCTTTATAATCTTAAGAGGGTTGTATAGGGGTATTAAAAAGTGATTTAACTTGTCCTGGGTCATATAGCCAGCAAGTGTCAGCAGGGTAAAATCCCTGCTCCATTCTTTCCCTTCCCCTCCCCCCCTTACCAGGTGTTCCCCATCTCCACCCATTCTGGGTTTCCAGTCCCTCAGCCTAGGGTAACTGACCAATCACTGATTGCAGTTTCGGCTTACTAGGCTATTTAATCTCTTTAAAAACCGGCACATTGTCCATGCCAGCACTGTCTGATTTGGGTAACCATGTAACCCCGGCAGTCCTGTGGTAATAAAATCCACTTCCAAAATTTAATCTTGGAGATCTTCTGTCTCGCTCAGTTATGTTCTTCATTAATAAATGCTTGTTTCCTTCCTTCTATCTATCATGTCAAGTTTTTATATTCCATTGGCCTTATGGTCAAATAGTTCCTTAAATTTGTAAAGCAGTTAACACATTTCAAAGCCTGTGATGTCATCTTACCTTCTTCTAAAGAGAAGTTATTTCTGTAAGACAGGTAGGCCTTCTGGAAACCATGCCCCTGCCTTTACAATCTAACCCAAAAGAGTGGGTTAGGCTACTGGAGGGAGGGGTAGAGAGTGTTAGAAGTGTGGATAAAAGAAGAAAAGAAAGAAAAGAACATCAATGAAACATTTTTTTAAAAAATACATTGAAGAAAGTGCAGAAGGGGACACAAAAAACCAGGACGCTTTTATTACATTCATGTTGATTATAAAATATTCTTCAAAAAACACAAAATGTCACTATTTCATACACAATATTCTTTTCTATTCTTTGTACATTGAAGTATTTGCATTTGGTGATATTCATAAAGTTCATAATAAGAAAGAACATTTAAAAACAAATTTGTGAAATAGTGGGTTAAGTAGAAAGGGATGGAGCCTTACTTAGTAAAGTGATTTGTGGGAGGGAGTCCCCAAATCACATTGTATAAGTACTTGGCTACTTCCATCTGTGAATGTGGCTAGGATTGGAGGTGGGGCTGGGGCTGGAAGGTATCACTGTTTACTTGCCATGAGAACCAGTTCAGTGGGTCTTGGTTCTCATCTCTGAGAGAGTCAAGGTAAGAAGGATCTGTCATCTGCCAGGGCTATCTCTGTAAGAAGAGTTAGGAAACAAAGATTGGGATCTTCCTCTAACCTGTACCTAAGGTATGCAGAGAAGTGGGATGAAGTGACCCTAGCCACAAGGGTGCCACCAAGAATACTGCCACTCAAGCTGTTCTATGAGTGCATCAATGTGAATGTCCCCTTCAACAGTACAGCTCACTGCCCATTCCTTGTCCATGGCCTCATCATAGGAGAAGTCTTCCTCAATTCCTCCTGACATCGAGAGGACACCAGTGAAATATCAAGACTGTCCCCCCACCTCTACCCCAATCTTTTTGCAACCTATGAAGCAAAGAGCACTAATGCACTTTTTTCAAAAAGAAAAATGTAAAAAACAATATGTGTTGATGTTATAAATTAGTATTATGCACTTTGTTGTTGAGATTAGAATGTGAAGGAAATTCCCTGCCCAGTCTTTGTAGTGCTGGCTGGATTGCATTAAATTTGTGACAAGGCTAAAGTTTTTGAATCTTCAATTAGCTACAAAACTATGTCTTTAAGAGCCCAGAGCAGTAATCTGAATACCAGTGTTAATGATAATAATAGCTAGCATTTAAATATAGTTCTTAAAAGCTCACAAAGGACTTTACAAGTACTATCTCATTGTAACCTCACAATAGCCCTGGGAGGTAAGTGGATTATAATAAAATTATCTCCATTTTACAGATAACAAAACTGGGGTTCAGTGATTTGCCCAGGGTCAAAGCTAGGAATTATCTGAGGTAGCATTTGAATGCAGATCTTCCTGAATACAGGCTTACTGCTGTATCCGTTCATTGTGCCCCCTAACTGTGGAGTGGACAAAATAATGGATTTGTAGTTTGAAGGTGAGATAAGGTGCCAGATTATCTTACTTGTCTCCAGAGGAACCTGTTTGGGGTCTGAGAAGCAACAGTTAGAACCAAACAGGGAACAACTGACTGGTTTTAGATTGGAAAAGGAGTAAGACAAGGCTGTATGTTATCACCTCATTTAACTTATACACAGAGTTGTTGAGTTGTTTCAGTCATGTCCAACTCTCTGTGAACCCATTTGGAGTTTTCTTGGAAGAGATAATGGAGTGGTTTGCCATTTCCTTCTCCAGTTCATTTACAGATGAGGAACAGAGGTAAATAAGGTTAAGTGACTTACCCAGACTCACAAAACTAGTAAGTATCTGAGACCAGATTTGAACTCAGGAAGATGAATCTCCTTGACTCCGAGCTCCTTGCTCTATCCACTGTGCTATCTAGCTGCCCCTACATGCAGAGTACATCATGTGAAATGCCAATCTAGATGAGTCAAAAGGTGGAATTAAGGTTGTCAGAAGAAATACCAACAATCTTAGATATTCAGATGATGCCACTCTGATGACAGAAAGTGAAGAATTCAGGAGCATCTTGATGAGGGTGAAGGAGGAGAGTATAAAAGCTGGTTTGAAACTTAATGTTAAGATCTTGCAGACCTTGGCAACTGATCCTATCACTTCCTGGCAAATAGAGGAAGAAAAAATTGAAGCAGTGTTAGATTTTATATTCTTGGCTCAAAGATCACTGTAGATAACAATTGTCCCATGAAATTAAAAAATGCTTGCTCATCAGAAGGAAAGCTATGGCAAATCTGGACAGCATACTCAAAAAAAAGGGGAGCATTGCCTTGCAACAAAGGTCCATATAATCAAAGTTATGGTTTTTCCAGGAGCAATGTATGCCTATGAGAATTGAACTCTAAGAAAAGTTGAGTGTTACAGAATTAACATTTTCAAATTGTAATGCCAGAGAAAACTTTTGAGTGTCTCTGGGACAGCAAGGAGATCAAATAAGTTAATACTTAAAGAAATTAATTCAGACTATTCAATGGAAAGTCAAATACTGAAGCTGAAGCTTAAATACTCTGGGCCACATAATGAGAAGATGGGACTCAATTGGAAAAGACTCTGATGGTGGGAAAGATTGAAGGCAAAAGGAAAAAGGGACAGAAGAGGATTTCATTTCACTTTTGGACAGCTCTAATCATTATAAGTCTTTTCTTACATAGAGCTGAAGTCTGGATCTGTATCTTCCATTCATTACCTATAGTTCTTACCTCTAGAGCCTAGCAAATATAGTCCTTAATCTATACAAGAACTATGTAGATTTTTTTTTTTTTTGCTTTTTGGAGGGCAGTTGGGGTTAAGTAACTTGCCCAAGGTCACACGGCTAGGTTTTTGTTTGTGTGCGTTAAGTGTCTGAGGCCAGATCCAAACTCAGGTCCTTCTGACTCCAGGGCCGATGCTCTATTCACTGCGCCACCTAGCCACCCGGAACTATATAGATTCTTAAAGACAATTTTCATATTCCTCTAGTCTCCTCTTAACCAGAACAAACATGAAGGAATAGGTGCATAAATGTATGAACAAAATGAAAGAAAAATAATTTACTATGTGCAAAGTACTGTGTTAAGTGCTAGAAATACAAAAAGAAAAGCAAGAGTCAGTACCTGCCCTCAAGGAGTTCACATTCTAATATAGGACACATATAGCTACAAGTCAGATGGAAAAATCCCATGACCTTGGGACACAGCCGCAAAGCAGAAGATAATGCATATTCTTCAATGTCATTTCTTTTCTTTTCTTTCTTTTTTTTGGTTAAAATTTTAATCAAGAATAGAGAAAGTAAGCTGTCATTTATAGATGGAGGCAGAGTTGGCAGGGAGGGGCAGGACAGGAGGAAAGATTAAAATCAGGAGAACAGAAATATGAAAGTCTTAGAGCAGGAGCACAGAGAATTGACCTCAAACTCTGCAGCTCTTCACCAGAAAACATGTTACGGGGGAAATAATTGATTACAAAGCCAATTCAAATTTAGTAATAGTGGGGAGAGCAGAGAAACAGTATGGATTATTGTGTTTAGAATCCCTACCTTCTGTCTTGGCAACTGAAATTTAAGAAAGCTACTTAATTCAGAAAGAAACCAGACCTGAGATAGGCAAAAGGTTGTAACTGGGATGCTACCTTAGCTCCAGCCTTACTGCTGTGACTTCCATACAACAAACTCCCTGCATTATTTTCTTTAATCTATGATTCCCTAAGACTGTTCAGCCCCTTTCCCTTGGAAATTCTACTGAGACCTGTAGCAGACCCCCAGGCTTGCCCCAGTCTAGACAACTCTGGCTGCTCAAATGTCTGTTTATGTCCATGGGTGTGTCCATTGTTACTCCCCTGGGGAGTTTTCTGGGGATCTAATTGAGATCCTTGGCTACTATACTTCAGATGGGAGGCTCAGAACTCTTTCTATAATACAAACCACAGACTACTAGACACTACCTTGGATAGGGTGAGGTAAGAACAAACCCTCTGTTTCTGTTCACACATCCGCCCACGACTGGACCTAGCTGTCCACCAAACAAGAAAGGAACAAGACATCTGCAGAAATAACCATATGGAAGACATTGCTCCAGCTGTAAAGGAGATTAGTCCAGCTAGCAGGGGCCCTAACACAACAGGTATCTCTGATAAAGGCCTCATTTCTCAAATACATAGAGAACTGAATCAAATTTATAAAAATATGAGTCATTCCCCAATTGATAAATGGTTAAAGGATATGTACAGGCAATTCTCAGACAAAGAAATCAAAGCCATCTGCCATCTATAGTTATATGAAAAAATGTTCAGTTTTCTGCATGAAGCCCCCCCTGAATTTTATAAACTGGACTCATCAACATGGGAGTGAAAAGGAGATTTCAACTTCATTCTAGCAGTTGAATGATATACTTCCTTTAGATATAATTCAATTTGACAAATATTTATTTAACACATTCTTTGTGAAAGTAAGAACTTCCTGATTGTGGACCAGATACTTGAACCAAGAGAACAGCTAGGTGGTGCAGTGGTTAGAGTGCTGGGCCTGGGGTGAAAAAGACTCATCTAAGTTTAAATCTGACCTCAGACACTTACTAGCTATGTGACCCTGGGGAATTCATTCAACCTTATTTGCCTTAATTTTCTCAACTGTAAAATGAGCCAGAGAATAAAATGGCACACCACTCCTGTATCTTTGTCAAGAAAATCCCAAACATTTAAACTTATGGAAGTGACTGTTGGAAACTAAAAAAAATTTTTTTAATTATTTTTTTTTTTAAAAGAAAACCCCGGGGGTGGCTAGGTGGCGCAGTGAGTAAGAGCACTGGCCTCAGAGTTGGGATGACCCAGGATCGAATCTGTCCTCAGAAAATGAGCACCCACACATAAATAATGACTACCCGTGTAACCTTGAGCAAGTTACTTAACCCCAATTGCTTTAAAAAAAAGAAAAGAAAAGAAAACCCCAAAACACAAAGACTTGAACATGACTGAACAACAACAAAACAAGAGAGATTGTGGGCTTTGCAGGAACAGCAGCATTCCCTCTCTGGAGTATATTATAGACCTACTAAGAGACAGAAAGATGAACAAGATGACCTACAGAAGATTCCTACTGGCTAGGAAATCTAGTCTAGGAAATCTATCCACTGTGCCACATAGCTGCCCCAAACCATTCTTGGCAACTCTCAATATCCAGTTATCTTCTGTATGTGACATAGTGAAGATAATGTTGGACTTGAGAGTCAAGAAGGCCTAAGTTCAAATCTAGCCTCAAACACTTACTAGCTGTATGACCTTGGGCAAGTCATTTAACTTATCTGCCTCAAGTTTCTTCATCCAGAAAATGGGAAAAACAATAATTCCCAGGATTATTATGAAGATATAATAAGATATTTTATGCATAGCACTTTGCAAACCTTAAAGTTATATGAAAATGTCAGCTATTAATATTTTTATTTTAATCAAATGCTTTATTAACTTCTAGTTTATATCATTCATTTCTGCAAGATTTTGAGTTACAAATTTTCTCCCCATTTTCCCCTACACACCACCCCAAAATATCCCCTTCTCCAATCTGCTCTCTCCCATATCTTCTCCCATACCCCCTCCAACTTTCCAGTAGGGCACAGTGGATCTCCATGCCCCAGTGCCTGTATGTCTTATTCCCAGTTACATGTAAAATAATATTAATAATAGTATATATGTGTATATATATACATATATGTATGTATATATATATTTCTTTTTTATTAAACATTTGATTTTAAAACTTTGAATTCCAGATTCATTCCCTTCCTCCCTCGTCACCCACCCTTACTGGGAAGATAAGCATTTCAGTATAGGTTGTTCATGTGTAGCTATGCAAAACATTTCCATAGTGGATATATTGTAAAAGACTGACTATATTTCCCTCCCTCCTATCCCACCTCCCATTTATTCTATTCTCTACTTTGATCCTGTCCCTTTTCCAACTTCCCTCCCCCTCAGCCTGCCCTTCCTTCCATCATCCCCCACTCTCATCCCCTTCCTCCCTACTCTCCTGTAGGGTGAAATACCCTATTTAGTGTGTATGTCATTCTCTTCCTAAGCCAAATTCAATGAGAATAAGGTTGACCCATTCTCTTTTGCCTTCCCGTTCTTCCCCTCCACTGTAACCATTTTCCCTTGCCTCTTCTATGTGAGATAGTTTACCCCATTCTGTCTCTGCTCATCTCTTCTCATTATATTCCTCTCCCACTTCTTAATTTCACCTTTTAAATGTCTTCCCTTCCTGTTAAATTGGCCCTGTGCCCTCTATCTATGTATACCTGTACACATATATACACACATTCACATATGTATTCATATGCCCATATACCCTCCTGTATAGACATATGTATGTGTGTGTGTGTGTGTGTGTATACACATTTCTATTCCAGTCAACTATTCTCATACTGAAAAAAGTTTCATAAGTTACAATTATCATTTATCCATGTAGGAATGTAAATAGTTCAACTTTAATAAGTTCCTTATGATTTCTTTTCCCTGCTTACCTTCTCATGCTTTTCTTGCTTCTTGTATCTGAATGTCAAATTTTCTATTCAACTCTGGTTTTTCATCAAGAATGCTTGAAAGTCCTTTATTCCACTGAATGATCATATTTTCCCCTGAAACAAGATACTCAGTTTTGCTGGGTAGGTGATTCTTGGTTTTAATCCCAGCTCCTTTGATCTCTAGAATATCGTATTCCAAGCCCTTCAATCCCTCAGTGTGGAAGCTGCCAGATCCTGTGTTATCCTGATTGTGTTTCCATGATATTCAAATTGTTTCTTCCTGGCTGCTTGTAATATTTTCTCCTTGATCTGGGAATTCTGGAACCTGGCTATAATATTCCTAGGAGTTTTCTTTTGGGGATCTTTTTCAGGAGGTGATTGGTGGATTCTTTCCACCTCTATTTTGCCCCCTGGTTCTAAAACATCAGGGCAATTTTCCTTGAGAATTTCTTGAAGGATGATTTCTAGGTTCTTTTTTTGATCATGGCTTTCAGGTAGTCCAATAATTTTTAGATTATCTCTCCTGGATCTATTTTCCAGGTCAGTGGTTTTTCCAATGAGATATCTCACATTGCCTTCTATTCTTTCATTTGTTTGGATCTGCTTAACAGCATCTTGATTTCTCATAAAGTCACTAGCTTCCATTTGCTCCAGTCTAATTCTGAAGGAATGATTCTCATCAGTGAGCTTTTGAGATTCTTTTTTCATCTGGCAAGTTTGACTTTTTAAGGCATTATTTTCCTCATTGGCTTTTTGGACCTCTTTTGCCGTTTGAGTTAAGTCTATTTTTTAAGGTGTTATTTTCTTCAGTCAGGTTGTTGACCCTCATTTCATAATTTTCTTGCATCGTTCTTATTTCTCTTCCCAATTTTTCCTCCACTTCTCTTATTTGATTTTCAAAATCCTTCTTAAGGTCCTCTATGGCCTATAAGCAGCTTGTATTTTTCTTGGAAGCTTTTGGTACAGTTCTGACTTCACTGTCTTCCTCCTGTTCCATGCTTTGATCCTTTTTGTCCCCAAAATAGGAGTGTAAAGTTGGATTGCTCTGTTTACTTTGCTTTCCTCATTGGCTCATGTTGCCACTCAATTACTTGACTTTTGGACTTTTTGCCACAGTAGGACTCTGCTACCAGACAGGGAAGCTTCATACCAAATGCTGGGGTTTTCTCAGCTGCTGAAGGTATTAGTTGGGTGCCCTCTCTCAAGCCTTCACAAGCTCTGGCAAGCTGGTCGCACACCTCAGGATCTCCAAGCTAGACCGCAATTCAGATCCAAGCAGGTAAAAGCAAGCGCAATTACCCCTCAAACTGATTTCTTGGTCCCCCTACAATCTGCAGGCCAGGAGCTAAAGCTGCCATGTGGCTGTTGCTGTGCCTCAGTGGCTTCTCACCCCAGGAGCAGAGGCCAGTGGAACTCTCAGCTGCTGGATCCCAAAGTCCACACTGCACTGACCTCTCACTATGTCCTTAGCATCTATGTGTTGCTAAGTCTGGAAATCACCACAGCTGTTGGTAATCTTAAGTCCCTCCAACTGGTGGTTGGTCAGGCCCTCCCTGGGCCTAAAACCTCTGGCTTGAGTGGTGGGGTTATGGTAAGCTCCCAGAGAGCTGTGCTAGCCACTTGCTGCCTGGTCCACCAGACTGTCGTCAGTGGGAGGTTAGTTTCTCTGTGTCATTTTGTGGGTTCTTTATCTTCAAAGTTTCTTCAGAGTCACCTTTTACATGAATTGGAGGAGGTGAGAGCCGGAGCCCCAGGAAGTCCTGTTTCTACTCCGCCATCTTGACTCCACCCCCAAGCTAAGACTATCAATATTAGATTTTTTAGAATGAAGGAGGAGGATTTGGACTCATCATTCCCAAACATACTTCTAACTGCACCCAAAAGAGACATGTAGACTTGATTTTCTATTTTAAAAGGTAGCCAAAAAACTCTTTGATTCCTTCCTAGAACATAGGAAACACTGGCCTTCAGGGATGGCAGATAGTTTAAATACAAAATACACTGAATACACTGACTTCTACTTAAAGTGAAAGTATATATAAAGTATATATAAAACAGTCTATGACCTGACTAAATCAAAAGTGGTAGATGGAGTTTTAAGGCACCTGTATTATGGGGTTCTCATTCTATCTTTCTCCTAATGGGGAAAAAAAACTAAAAAAAACAAGAACAAAGAGAAATGTTGCTTATCTACTCTTTTCTGGAAGCTGCATAAGAAGCCCTGCTAGGCCTTAGCATTATATAAGTCCACTGCATTATACAGTGAAAAGTGCCCTGGCTCCAGGGTGAGAAGATCTGAGTTCAAATTCTGCCTTTGATATAATACCTACGTACCTTTGGGCAAGTAGCTTACTCTGCCTGCCCTTGACCTTAGTGTCCTCTTCTATAAAATGAGGGATTTAAACTAGATGTCATCTGAGATCTCTTTTACCCTTAGTTCTATGACCCTAAGTCCTCTCAGTAATATCTTAGGCACAAGCCTCTTAGTAGGCTGAGCTCTACCCAATAAACACTTGTAATTTTGAGTGTGAATGGAATTAATTAGGGAACATAAATGGGAGGTGAGATCTTTGCTTATTAGGACAAAAGTACAAAGCTACCAAAAACAATTCAGAGAATGAGAACAGCATCCTTAATAATAATCCTAAAAATACAAGGTGTTCAACTGTTCCTAAAAAGAGGATAGATGTGGATTAACAGTCAAAACCCATCCTAGGAACAATCTAGAAACCTGTCATGTTGTCTGCTGAGAAGGGTAGAAGTGACAATGAATGTTCTACCCTCCTAGACCATTTGAAGAGAAGAGTGAAGGAAATTACAATGGATTTGGAGTTAGAAGATCTGGATTCAAATCATTCCTGTACAATTTGCTTCCTCGTTATTTCCCATGACCTTGGAAATGTCACTTAATGTTTCTGGGATGCAGTGACCACATCTATAAGGGAAAGGGCTAGACTAGATGACCTCAATATTTCCTAAGCAATGGTGAACATCAAATCATATGATTGGCTCCTGGAGTCAAAGATTTGGATGTAAAAGGTACCATAGAGATCATTCAGCCTGACCTTCTCTTTTTTACATATAAGGAAACTGAGGCACACAGGGGAAGGTACTTACCTAAGTCACACAGGTAAATGGCCAAGGTGGGATTAGAACCAAGGTTCTCTCTGAACTGCACCAAGCCCAGTCAGAAGAGGTCCCATAGCATTAAGAGGTAGCAGAATGTGGTGGAAACAGCATTAGACTTTTGGCTAGATTCAGAGTTGGCAGCCAGATGATATTTCAGTAGCTGGATTAATATTTTACCACAGTAGCTGCTTGCCTCTTATTGACACATCATATTGAAATTTTTTTTAAAAAGGTTTGATTTTGGTAGCCTTACTTAGAATGAGAAGAGCTGAATTCAAGTCTTAGTAGCTATGTGACTTTTGGTCAAATATTTCTCCAGTCTGGGCCCTAGTCCTTCATCTCTAAGACAGGTGCAATGTTCTCATGCTACCTAGAGAGGCTATGTGGATATAGTAGAGGGGATACTGAACTTGCAGTCAGGAACACCTGGATTCATCTCCTGCCTCTGACACTTCCTAGCTATGTCTCTGGGTCTGTTTCTCATCTGTAAAATAGACATAATTGTACCCAAGGAACCTACTTCACAGGGTTGTGAGTCTAGTATATCAAGTACCTTGCAAACTTTAAAGTACAATATACATTTCAATTATCATTATTGCCTAAGAGGCAGCATAATATAGTGGATATACCACTGACTTCAGAGTGAGAAAGAACTGGGTTTGAATCCTTTGACATACTAGCTGTGTGACCCTGGGCAATCACATCACCCTGTTTGCCTCAGTTTTCTCATCTGTAAAATGAGCTGGAGAAGGAAATGGCAAACCACTCCAGTATCTTTGCCAAAGAAACTCTAAACAGGGTCAGTCATGAAAAGTCATATATGACTGAACAATAAAATGGCCAGTTTTGCTGACTTGCATTGGCAAAGGGAGTTTTTTCATCAAGAGGTCCCAATACGAATAAAATCACAAATATTCCATTCCTTCCCCATCAAAATTATCTATATGACAGGGTTATCATAAGGACAAAATGAGAGGCTATACGAAAACAAGCAGTAGTCCAAGGGCAAAACAAGAGGGGTTCCTACAAGGAGCTTGTCTTCCTCGTCTCATCTCTAGTTCACCTACCCCTCACTTATTTATTTTTTTAAAGCAATTGGGGTTAAGTAACTTGCTCAAGGTTAGACGGCCAGTCATCATTAATGTGTGGGTGCTCATTTTCCGAGGCCAGTTTCGATCCCGAGTCATCCCAACTCCGAGGCCGGCGCTCTTACTCACTGTGCCACCTAGCCGCCCCAACCCCTCACTTATTAAAAGGTGTCATGAGCTTCTTGAGAGCAGGTACTTCCTCTCATTGAAGTCCAGCAGCAAGACAAAAGTCAGGACAACTGGTGATAGCAGGAGATGTGGTGAATGACCAAGCTCTAAGTCAGGGCTTCTTAAATTTTTTCCATTCGTGAACCCTTTTTGCCTGAGAAGTTTTTATGCAACCCTATATATGTATATAAAATAGGTATACAAATCAAACATTTACTGATGATCATAAAGAACTTCATTTTAAAGTAATTCTTTGGTATAAATAGAATTTTACCATTAATTAAAGATGACAGCAAATTTGCTAATGAAATGGATGTGTTTATTTTTACATAAAGAATTAAATCTTGGCAGAATATCTGATACTGTAGGACATAGAGCATCTTCAACATTTTTCAGTTGATCAATATTTTGATTTTATAATCATTGTTGCTGAAAACAGCACTTCACATAATTAGGTAGTACAAAATGGCAGAAGTATGTTTAGGGCCATTTCAGAAGTTATTGGAAATTCTGTCCTAATCCCAAGCCAAAATTAATTTAACAATTTTTTAGGAAACTCAAGTTTTAAACCTGTGTCATCTGATAATTCAGCAAATTCTTCTTGAACTTTTAAAGGCAGGTGACTGATTTTTAAAATTTCATTTGAGTATGATTTATGAGCCCAACTTAGTTTTTTAGACTCAAAATTTGAAGAGAAGTATTTCTGAAACTGGATCTCCAGGCACTTCAGAATATCAATTATAACTCTTACAATTACATCTTTGGGAAGGTAATTTTCAATTATAAAATCATCTGTAGTTGTAAGCATTTCTAAAGAACCATTTTCCACTCTATTCTTACATGTTAACTTTTTCAGTAAAACTTTCAACTTTATCTTTTAACAATTTTTTCCTTGAAGTGACATGCTTAAATCATTGAGTTTTTTAGAAAATATTCAACAAATAGCATAGTTTTGAAAGCCATCCATCAGTCATTATGGAAAAAAAAATTTTAATTGGATTTCTGCTCAGTCAAAAATACAATAACTTCATCTTTCAATTTCAATAATGTGTTTAAACTTCATATTCTTGAAAGCCACATTACTTCTGCATATAGTAATAAAATTTTGTAATCAGAATCCATGTCTTTCCAAAGGTTTGAAAACAAATGATTGTTAAGGGTACAGCTTTTTTTTTTAAAGCAATTGGGGTTAATTGCTCAAGGTTACACGGCTAGTCATTTGATTTATGCGTGGGTGCTCATTTTCTGAGGCCGGATCTGATCTCGGGTCATCCAAACTCCGAGGCCGGTGCTCTTACTCACTGCGCCACCTAGCCGCCCCTTTAGGGCAATTGGGGTTAAGTAACTTGCCCAAGGTTACACGGCTAGGTTTTTGTTTGTTCGGATTAAGTGTCGGAGGCCGGCTCCGAACTCAGGTCCTTCTGATTCCAGGGCCGGCGCTCTATTCACTGCGCCACCTAGCCGCCCCTAGGGTACAGCTTTTAATGAAGTTAATGATTTTGATAGTATCACAAAGCACAATATCTAACTCTGGTGATTTTTTTTTTTTTTTTGCTACAATGCTTCCTGATGGATCATGCAGTGAGTAAAAGTGATATGTTCATTGCCAGCTTTAACTTTTGCTACAAATTCAACATTCTCAACCCATCATTGCCCAGTACCATCTATACAGACTCCAACACAATTTTTCTACTATACATCTTCATTTGTGAAAAATTCCTCAACTTTAAGATACATATATATTTTCCCCTCTTGTGTGCCCTTCCAAAGGTCAACAAAACAATGATTTCTCAAGTATGCTTCCTTCATAAACATATCTGGATAAAGTAATAACTGTGCCATGTTAGAAATATAAATTGTTTCATCTAACTGAATTACAAACTTTGGGCTGCCCTTAAGCCTGGTAATAAGCTGCTGGAATTTGTCATTACTAATTTTAGAAATTCTTTTGGAAATATGAGTTTCAATAAAGGAATTTTACAAATTTCTTCTCCATACTTTTTCCCATGAACTATTTCTGACATTTTAATAGCAGCAAGTAACAAAAGATCTTTTCCCATCATTTAGGGTTTTTTAGTCTTTGCAGTTAAATAAGAATTTTCATAAGACAAGTTAAGTACTTCATCAATAGCAACAAATTTCTCAAAACAGTGTTCTTCCTTATTTGAAGATTTTAAAAGTCATTCAAAATATTCCTTTGGTTTATTGCAGTACACTACATGCTTGGTATTAAGATGCCATTTTAGTTTGGCTGGTTTCATGCTCTCCAATGCAAAAAAACTTCATTCCAGATTAAGCAGAGAGGTTTTTCCACACCATCATCATTATTAGAAGTAAATCCATGTTGCAAAAATCATTTGACATATTTTCTTTTTTTTTTTTTGTCAACTTAGGTGTCCTACAACCTGGTAGTGAAGACTTTGCTGCACTGTCATCAGTATTTTTACCTCTTTTGTCTAAATTTAGCCATTTATCCATAACTAAAAATGTTTTTGTCCTCAAATATAAATAAATGTTGCTAATAATTTCTCAAATAAATACTAGCTTTAATTTGTGAAATTAAATTTGTTTGTGCTTAATTAAAAAAATTATGTTCACACATACACATATAGCTGTGATGAAGAAATATTATTAAAGGGTTTTTGTCTTTACTTGGCACAATTAAACACTTATGTTTCTATAAAAGAAGGAGATAACAGTAACTTTAAAAATCAAACTTTCTAACACAATTCAATCCAAAGACATACTAATTTGATACTTACATGAGGAATGATGGTAGGAAAATATTGTCTTTATTTTCCATAATTAAACTATATGTTTCTATAAGAGCAGAAAACTTTGTATGTACAGCAAAAACACTATGATCATAACACATAATAATCTCGAATCTGGGCCAAGGTGTTTCTGGCAACATTCCTTGGTGTGGCATGGCAAGGCTGCAGTAAAGTCACAGGATGCTACATGGGCAAGTGCTGCCAGAAACACTTTGGATTCATTACATGTTTGATTTTGAATTAATTTTTGGTCACTGTGGCAGAAAACTTCTACTGTTGCCAAATTTTTAGCAACCTCCACATTCAGTTATCTGGCCCCTTGTGAGGTCGTGACCCACAGTTTAAGAAATGTTGCTTTAGGGGCAGCTAGGTAGTACAGTGAATGGGGCACCAGCCCTGGAGTCAGGAGGACCTGAGTTCAAATCCAGATTCAGACACTTAGCACTTACTAGCTGTGACCTTGGGCAAGTCACTGAATCCCAATTGCCCTGCCTTCTTCCCTCCAAAAAAGAAAAAAAAAAGAAAGAAAATGCTGCTCTAAACTCTCCAAGGCACCTGCTTCAGCCACCTTCACGGCCATTGGAATAAATTGGTCTCATCTGCTCATTCCACTGGGGTAAGTCTTCACATACTTGGGGTAGACACCCCCCTAATCCACTATGGACTTGCTGATTACCCTCAACCTGTTTTAACCCATCTGCCAAGCAGCCAGTTTTATTAGAGTATGTTAACTAAGCATGCTACAGTTTCTTAGAGACACAGTTATTGAATCTGAAGCCTAAACATCAGAGACAATCTTTTGCCACCACTGTCTCTCTTCCCTTGAATTTTGTTTTGATTTTTGAATTTGAGCCAACTTCTTCAGGGACTCCCCCCCACCCAACACACTTGCAGAGAGAGAGAGAGAGAGAGAGAGAGAGAGAGAGAGAGAGAGAGAGAGAGAGAGAGAGTCATATATCCTATTGTTTTAGCTCCATTATTGTCTAACTCTTGGACTTAGTTTGTTCACACTTAAAATCTGACCCCTAGATAAGCAATGATTTCTCAGTCACAGCCCTATTCCTACCACACTCCCCAAACTGGGGAGGTTCAACCAGAACCTTGGACACCTCCATTATGAAAGACCTTGAAGGTCTACAGTTCATAGCGGGATCAAGTGACTGTCCAGAGGGCATTTGCAGGAATCTTTCTGCTGGTGCTGAGGGAGAATTCTCTTGCTTTGCCTTGCTTGGATCTGGGTCGCAGTCTTGGGTGGTGGTCCTGGGGTGAGGAGTGCTGGTGTGAGCTTGTTGAAGCTGCGGAGAGAAAGTCCACCTCATAGTTCTGAAGCAAGTGCCTAGAAAAAAAAAAAAACTCTGACAACAAACAGTTGCACAAACCCCCAGAAATTTGGGATACAGCAGTCTCCACTCTGGAAGCAGAGTTCTACTATGGCAAAGAGCTCAAAAGTCAAATAATTGGCTGGAAAGATAAGGAAACAGAGGAAGCACAACCAAACTATAGAATCCTTTTTTTGGAAACAAAGAGGATAGAAGACAACAAATTCAAAACTACTGCATCAAAAGCCTCTAAGAAAAATATGAATTGATCACAGGCCATGGAAAAGCTCAAGAAGGATTTTGAAAATCAAGTAAGAGAAGTAAGGGGAAAATGGGGAAGAGAAATGAGAATGAAGCAAGAAAATCATGAAAAACAAGTTAACGGACTGACTGAAGAAAATAACACCTTAAAAAATAGACTAACTCAAATGGCAAAAGAAGTCCAAAAAGCCAATGAGGAGAAGAATGAGTTAAAAATCAGCATTGGTCAAATAGAAAAGGAATTTCAAAAACTCACTGAAGAGAATAATTCCTTCAAAATTAGATTCGACAGTGAGTAGAGTGTCGGCCCTGGAGTCAGAAGGACCTGAGTTCGGATCCGGCCTCAGACACTTAACGCACACACAAAACAAAAACCTAGCCGTGTGACCTTGGGCAAGTTACTTAACCCCAACTGCCCTCCAAAAAGGCAAAAAAACAAAAAACAAAAACAAAATTAGATTCGAGCAAATGGAAGCTAATGACTTTATGAGAAATCAAGATACTATAAAACAGATCCAAACAAATGAAAAAAAATAGAAGGCAATGTGAAATATCTCATTGGAAAAACCACTGACCTGGAAAATAGATCCAGGAGAGATAATTTTAAAATTATTGGACTATCTGAAAGCCATGATCAAAAAAGCCTAGACATGATCTTTCAAGAAATTCTCAAGGAAAATTGCCCTGATATTCTAGAACCAGAGGGTAAAATAGAACTTGAAAAAATTCATTGTTCACCTCTTTAAAAAGATACCAAAAAGGAGGTCCTATCAAGCTGATAAGCATACCCATGGACTGGACTGATAAACAAATGTCAAAACACCTACCCAGGCACATGGGACAGTAGAAAGACAGGCCAAAGGCCAGCACCTAGGGTCATTCATTAGCCAAATGCTCATGGTCTTCTCCCTATGTTGGGCAACAGAGGAATGACAAGGGATGGAGGGGCAATGAAAATAGCTGGGGTGCTTTTCCATATAATTGAGTCACTTCTGCCATCCTGGGCTTGATCAGCAAAAGAAGGAAGAACAAGGGTGGTGGTCCTCTGGTTAACTTCCTATAATTAAGCAAGCAAATTACAATCTGCAGTTTTCAGCTTTGAGGCCTACTATCAGAACTTATAATCACCACCCCTGTGGAATCATATCAAACTAATACTAATTGAAATAAAATAGGTGTCCAATAAAATAGGGGTCCAATTAACAGTCTATCATATTGGCATTGCTTACCATCTCAGAGAGGGGAGAAAGGGAAGGAAGGATAGAATTTGGAATTCCAAATTTTTTTTTTATTATGTTAAAAATTTGTTTTAGGGGCAGTTAGGCAGTGCAGTGAATAGAGCACTGGCCCTGGAGTCAGAAGGACCTGAGTTCAAATATAGCCTCAGACATTTAACGCAAAAACTAGCCATGTGACCTTGGGCAAGTCACTTAACCTCAATTGCCCTCCAAAAAAAAAAGCAAAAAAAATTCGTTTTAACATGTAATTGGGGGAAAAATAAAATATTACTAAAAATACTAAAATAAAATAGTTTGTGATTATAGTGGATAAAGCACCACCCCTGGAGTCAGGAGGACCCGAGTCCAAATCTGGCCTTAGACATTTAATACATACTAGCTGTG
Organism: Gymnobelideus leadbeateri; assembly: GCA_011680675.1. NCBI lineage: Eukaryota > Metazoa > Chordata > Mammalia > Diprotodontia > Petauridae > Gymnobelideus > Gymnobelideus leadbeateri. Next base: position 329,503 of record WOXC01006772.1, read on the forward strand.
TGACTGTGAGCAAGTCATTTAGCCCAATTGCCTTGGCAAAATACAAAAACAGAACTGTTTATTCATATCCTGGAAAGTATACTAGCTCCATGCCAAGAAACTGAATCGTTTCCATTGGAATTGTTTTAGAAAGATTTGAAGATCATCTGGCAAAATGAAGTACCATATACTGAGGTCCTTTCCCAAGCTGAACTGCCAAGCATTCAAACTCTACTGCAGGAGCACAACTCCAATGGGCTGGCCAAGTTGTTCAAATTCCCAATGTACATTTGCCTAAAAGAATATTTTGTGAAGAACTCATGTAAGTAAGGCACTTATATGGTAATCAGAAGCATTACGAGGATACTTTCAAGGTACCTCTTAAGAACTTTGGGATTGATTGCATGACATGGGAGACACTGGTAAAGGACCACGCAGCACGGCTCGCCCACATCAAAGAAGGAGATGTGCTCTATGAACAAAGCAGATTTGTAGTAGCTCAAAAGATACTGGAGATTGGGGCGGCTAGGTGGCACAGTGAGTAGAGCACTGGCCCTGGAGTCAGAAGGACCTGAGTTCAGTTCTGGCCTAAGACACTTAACACACACACAAACAAAAACCTAGCCGTGTGACCTTGGGCAAGTTACTTAGCCCCAATTGCCCTCCAAAAAAAAAAGATACTGGAGATGTACAAATTTAGAGACATTTCCACTCCAAATGTTCATATGGACTACTTGTGCCAGCCCTACAGTAAAGCATTCTGAACTGGTCTGATCTGCCAGTCTCCAAAATGGTCACTTTGGTCCTCTTCAAGAATGGACAACAATCATCATATCCTTTGACTTGTCTATTGGGAAAGCCCTTTTGATCGTGTGTATATTTCTTACTTGTTTATATATCTTAGATACCAAACCCATAGGAGAGAAATTTGATACAATGATTTTCCCTACCCCTATTTTACCTCTTCCCTTCTCATCCTAGAGGCATTTATTTCATTAGTGCATAAATTTTTCAGTTTCATGCAAACAAATTTAGGTTTGATTAGTTAGGTCTCAATTATTAAGAGTGAATACCCTGAATTGATCAAATGTATTAAAATGCACACCAAAGTTAGTTACATAAAACATAGTAATCAGTTCCAGACCAATGGAAATATGAAGTGCAAATTCCAATAATGCAACTTCTAAGTAATTTATTATTTGTATTAATTAGGACCTGGTAGCATTTTATCTTTTCTAATTACCTCTATCCATAGTTTAAGAATATATATTCTAGGGGCGGCTAGGTGGCGCAGTGAGTAGAGCGTCGGCCCTGGAGTCAGAAGGACCTGAGTTCGGATCCGGCCTCAGACACTTAACGCACACACAAAACAAAAACCTAGCCGTGTGACCTTGGGCAAGTTACTTAACCCCAACTGCCCTCCAAAGGCAAAAAACAAAACAAAACAAAAAAAAAACAAGAATATATATTCTAGGGGCGCAGTGAGTAGAGCGCTGCCCCTGGAGTCAGAAGGACCTGAGTTTGGATCTGGCCTCAGACACTTAACACACACAAACAAAACAAAACAAAAAAAAACCAAAAACCTAGCAGTGTGACCTTGGGCAAGTTACTTAGCCCCAATTGCCCTCAAAAAAAAAAAAAAGAATACATCTTCTACCCATGTTTGACTAATATTTTATGTAGTTTGAGATCTGGAAATGCTGTTCTTCCTTCGTTCCAATCTCTTCATTATTTTCTTTTATGTTCTAGACCTATTTTTCCAAATGAATGCTATTTTTTAAAGTTCTATAAAATATCCATATTTTTTGAGTCCTGAACCCCTTATGGTACTCTGGTGAAGTGAATAATGTTTTTAAATAATTGAAGGAAATTCTAAAATAGATTTCCCAGACCCCTAAGAATCTGCCTATAATTTCATTGGTATGTCTCATTCTGTATCTACTACAATCCACTGATTCTCTATCGAGTTTGAAAACATACTTCATCATCAATCTTCCTGAGTCACGGTTATTGCATTTATCAAGTTCTCAAATCTTTTAAAGCTGTTTTCCCTTTCAATGCTGTAGTCATTTTATAAATTGTTCTGGTTCTGCATACTTCGCTCTTTATTAGTTCATATAAGTCTTTCAATCCCTTCATTCCTTACAGAAAAATAGCTTTTCACCACATTCATATACCACAATTTATTCAGCCTTTACCCCCAATTGTTGGATACTCACTTTGTTTCTAGTTCTTCACTACAGCAAAAAACAACAAAAAAGCTGCTACTCAATTTTGTATATTTAAGTCCTTTCTCTGTCTCTAATCTCTTCAGGAGATAATCCCAGTGATATCATTGGGTTGAAGGGTAAATAGTTTAGTAACTACTTTTGGAATGTAATTCCAAATTATGTTCTAGAATAGTCCTGCACAACTTGGCAGTAGGTAGGGTCAAAATTAATATATGCTAAACTTCTTCAGGTTGCAATAAATTAGACTAGAGATAGACTGACAATGGTTGGTTGCCTTGGGTTACATGACAAACAGGAAGTGTACACAGTGGCAACCCTACATTTTTCACTGCACAAAATCCTTTGGCAGGCCTCAGGCCTTATGTTGTACAGACCTATTCTAGAATGATCGGACTAAGTTATAGCTTCAGCAACAGAACATTAGTGTGTCTATCTATCACCTCATTAGCAACTCCAATTGTCATTTTCCTTTTCAGTACTTTTGCCAATCTGATGAATGTGAGGAATAACCAATTTATTCTAATTTGTATTTATTACTAGTGATTTGGAGTGCTTTTTCATATGGTTGATGGTATTTATTTCTTTTGAAAACAAGCTATTCAAATAGCTTGATCATTTATCTACTGGGGAATGGCTCTTGTACTTATATACTTGTATCAGTTTCCTATCTTGTTTATCATTAGTTGGGAAAATTGTTGCCAAGATCCCCAAATTCAGTGTTTCACCTAAAAAAACCAAAAGGTATACTACCAAAGGTAAGATCACAAACATACAAGCTTACTCCCCTCAGATGCAGAAGGAATAATACCCTCCCCACTTATACCACCTCAGTCTTTGGGGATGGGAAAGGCATTAGGTTCAAGTTTAGCTTGGCAGTTTTATTTCTTTTCTTTCTTTTTTTTTTTTTAAAGCAATTGGGGTTAAGTAACTTGCTCAAGGATACATGGCCAGTCATTACTTATGTATGGTTACTCATTTTCTGAGGCCAGACCAATCCCAGGTCATCCTGACTCCCCGGCTGGTGCTCTTACTCACTGTGCCACCTAGCCAGCCTGGCAGTTTCATTTCTGACTACACTGATTTTGTACAGAAATCTTTTCCATTTTATGCAAGCAAAATTATCTATTTTTTCTTTTTTGCTATCTTTATACACTGTTGAGTCAAGAACTGTCTCTCCCTATACATAACTGGAAAAGTTTCTCCTCTTCACTTCCAATTTATCACATGACCTTGTATATCATACAATTACTTGGAGTTTATTACAGCACATGTGAATGCTGGTTTAATCCAGGGTTTTTAAACTTTTTTGTGTCACGGACTCCTCAGAATGTTTTTAAATACATTGAAAAAATAAGATTACAAAAGAAATCAACTATATTTAAATAGTTATCATTTTTTTGACATTTTATAATTTTATTTAAATGAAGTTCAATTTAGTTTTCATCCACTTTGACTGTAAGCTTTTGAAAGTGGTGACAAGCACATAAGTAACCAACGTATACAGCTTGTTTGGTGAATCTTCATCCTCATTGCGTTTCCTGGACAAACGCACTCAGATACGGTATGGGACATTCCTTATTCCTTTGGCCCAAACAGCTTTGTTCAGTCTGGTGTCAATGCATACATCTGGAGTTCCCATTTCTTTCATGGCAAATTTGCAGGTTTCTTTTAGAGCCCAAGGAGCTCGCTTTTTGAAGCCTACCCCATGGATCCTCTTGTGAATGTTGATGGCAGAAAGGCCCTTCCTCTCTCCGTTTGTGGGAGCCATCGTGCCTGGGACCAGGTCGGAAACACTATAATTTAAAACAAGCTCATGGACCCCAAATTAACCTCTGGTGAATGCAGTTTCTGTCACATGGCTTTCTAGTTTTTTCAGCAGTTTTTGTCAGATCATGAGTACTTACCCCAAGTAGTTGGTATACTGACTTTTATCACACTATGCTACTCCATTTATTTTGGGTTTTAAGTATCAAATCTGTTTCATTGATAAACTTTATATTTTAAACAATATCAAATTGTTCTGATTATTGTGTTAGGAGTCCCTCTTTGTCAATTTTTTCCCCTATTATTTGCTTTGGGACTCCTGCCCTTTACTTTCACTGAATCTTGTTTTGTCTATGAAGCAACCTTTTGGTGGTTTGATTGGTAGTCATAGCTAAGAGTACCAAGAAGCCTACACTAGTTCCTTTCACCAATGTATACCATTCAACCTGTGGATTAATCTAAGTAGTACTATTATTTGTTATTTTGACAGTCCAACCATGAACCATGAATTTCTCCAATTATTTGTCTTTTTCTGCAAAGATTTTTGTAACTGTATTCATATAATTCTGTGTAGCAGGAATTCTTGATAGTTGGGCTTCCAGATATTTTATATAGTTATTTTGAATATATTTTTCTTTCTGCCGAGTTTTGTTCATAATATAAAGGCTAATAATTTTAGAGGATTTATTTTACATCCTGACTTTACTAAGTTATTAACGATTACTTTGTAAAGCTTCACATGCTTCTCTAAATTCATCATACTTGTTGTTTCTCACAACACAGTAACTCACATTCTATTTGTAAGGGGGCAAAATCTGTTCTGCCCAGACTATGCCAATTATAGGGTAGCATATCCTCTGAGAGAATACCAAGATGCCGAAGAAAGAATGGCCCATACCAACTTAGTTACTAACAGATTTTATTACAGTTAATTGGGGGTTTATTCAAAGAGGCACAGTCCTTACGAAAAGGACAGAATGGTGGATCCCCACACACACCCTCAGGCCAAGTCAGGTTATATAGAAAACAAAGAAAGCACAGTGCCAGGGATGGTTCAGGGTCACATGCAAGTTCTCCCATAAAATAGTTACAGCTTCTCTTGTTGTTTACATTTACTCAAGGAAGTTTACATTTTCTGCAGGGAGTCAAGGTCACATTCCCAGACTCTGGCTATCATCATACACCATTACATTCATATTTGTTTGGCCATTTTGCAACTGATGATTATTTGCTTTGATTCCTGTTATTTGTGGTGTATATGGGGATTTTCCCTTTACCTTAGGGTATACACCTAATAGTAGAACCTCTGAGTCAAAAGGTATAAACATCTTAGTCACTTTCTTGGTAAAATTCCAAATTGCTTTCTGAAATATTTGGACCAATTCATACCTTCACAATTTTATTTGTAACACTTTGTCACTCTTACCTTTAGAAATTCTTTTCTCCCCAGTTTGGGCTCCAGATACTCAGCTGCCTCCAACTCATATAATCTGCTCCTCTCCCACCTTTCTCTTGAGACTTGCAAACTGGTGTCAGGGGTGAACTTAAAACCAGAACTTTACTGAGTTTGGATGCTGAGATGATATGAAACATTCATAAGTCTCTGAACAGTTAACAAAAGGTTTACTTCAAAGTAAAACATCAAGAATATGCAACAGCAAAACAGTGACACTTAAGTCCCTCAACTCCATATGATAACTGTCTGGTCAGCATGGAAGGATATGGTGACTTTTGCATAGTCTTCAGAAATCCACCAAGTTGGAGAAGCCCTGACTTCATGTGAGTAGGGCTTATTTATGCCCTTTGGTGACTAGGAAGCTAGATCAAGAGAGGCAGAGGCCAATCAAGGCCAAACAAGAGCTTTTATGCTTTTTAGGGAAAATTAATCCCTATCTTGGGAAATGGGGGAAACCTAGTTCCCAGTACAATCAATGAGATTAACCATAAAAAGAACACAGGCATCAGAACTCTCCTAACATCAAGCTTTCCTTAAGTCATGTAACATTAAAGATATCTGAACTGTGTAAAAAGAGATGAAAGATTCTCAAAATAAAACACACGGTTTCCTTTCTTGTAAATTTTTTATTATATGAATTAACAAAATGTCTTCTTTTGCCCAGTATTCTCCAAGAATATGTATTATAAGAGGGAAAGGGCTGCTGGACAAATCCAGTCACAATAGGATGATGAATAACTGAATTCTTAAGAGATCAGTAAATTGAAATGTGGCAGCTTATAAAGGTTAAGCAAGATAGAATCCTAGTGAGATCATGAGACAACTCAGTGACTCTCAGAACTTGGAACACAAGCTAGTCTCACCATTCTCTTAATCTAATCTTTCTTGGATTATATTCTTCATAGAGACCAACTGTTGAAATAACTGTGCCTGACTGGAGAACAGGGGAGGTCTCACCAGTGGAGTTCATTACTACTTTCCTCTCATTTCCATTGGTTAATAATGTGATAGAGCAGAGGCAATGGGTGTACAATCATTTCTCTTCTGAGGGAAGTCAGAGGCTCCACAGCATGGCAACAGCTTTGCAGATGCCCACATCATGATAGTTGAAATAGCAGAGTCCTGCAAAGGTCATGGCTGAGAGAATCAAGAGACCTGCATTGGCTCCTTTCACCAACTTGTCTTCATGAACATAGTCAGTAATAACCTGTCCAAGACCCCTGAAGAGAAAAAGAAAATTCTACCATAGTACGAACTAAAAATGACAAGTCACATTAAGAGGGAATTTGCATATTGACCTTCCTATTGACAAGAACCAGCCAGCTTTCAAATGGAGTATTTTATCATCTTCCTCAGTTCCTACCACTAGATTAATCTTTTCCATCTCTTCAGGGACTTTTGTACATGGTTATTTTTATAATTAGGAAGTAATATTCTTATCCTGTTTTGAGAAAAAGTTTTAAAAAATCTAATTCATGGTAACAAGGGCCATAACGAAGGAAGAAGGAAGCAAGGAGTTCTAAATGAAACTAGACTGATACCTACACTCTCAGGATTACAATCCCCAGGGGGATATATTGGAGAAAAGAGCCACAAACCCTGACAGCCACCAATCTACTTGGATCAGTTAATATATTAAACAGAAAAAGCCCAAGAGAGACTATGTGCAAACCAGACAATCATTAAAATAACTAAGGTCAGTGGAGAGAATCATCAGTCCATGATTGGAGTGTGTATTCTTTAGGTGATGTGCTAAAAGACCTACACTCTACCACCTCGCACTCTCTGGAATAAAATATAAATAAGAGTCAGACTTCTACACAGGATCAGGGAGGTGGATATTAATTGGAGTATTTTTCAGAAATGTTATTGGTTCCATATTGCTTCCTCTCTTCCTGTTGGCTAACATTTGAAAACACAGCAAAGCTAACTAAATCCAGTAATTTTGAATTTATGACAATTCAGACAGCATTTGACTGGTTATGTGTCATTTATTTAGAAATGGTTGTATGTTTTAAAATAGTATAAAGGAGTAAACCAGAAATTAAATGAAAATATTTTAGCAACTATTTAGTCAATTGACATACATTTATTATGGGCCTACTCTCTGGCAAATACTATCATTTATCTATATATACTCTCCCCTTCTATATTTCCCTTAACATTTTGAGAAGAAAATCAAGAAAAACTGTTTACCTGAATAACTGATCACTAAGAAATTGCAAGGTACATCAGATAGATAGCTGTCTCCAGTCAGTATAATTTGGATTGAAGTTCTACCTCTTGCACATGCTGGCTATGTAACCTTTGGCAGATTACTCAAACCTCTCAGTGATCCAGACCATTCTCTGAGACTGTCAATTACAAAGCAGGTGCAGATCCGCTCAAGCAATAGGAGCTGCTGTACCCAAGCACTCCTATAACAAGGAAATCACAGGTCTAGACCTCCCTCCCCACAAAGACCTCCAAAAAACATTGCTTCTTCCTATTTTTTTACACTCTTATTTTGAAACAGCAGTTATGCTGCTAAGCAGAGGCTTTTCTAAGTAGAAGAAATTTCTTACCAGAATACACAATTTTAAATTAAAGGAGTTATTTAACTTCCCAGGGTTCAGTTTCCTCATTTATGAAACAAAAAGGGTTGAATTTTGGAATCATAATTTTGCTTTTACTCCATTTTAAAATGCCAGTCAATAGTGAGAAACTAAACCCAATGGCATCAATAGCATTTCTAACGATTTCAGTTAATATACTCCTTCAAGAGCCAAAGGAAATGTGGACTATTAAATCAGTACACATTTACTAAGCATCTCTTTTGTATGCAGAATATTGAAGCAGGATAGATTCAAAGATGTTTCCCTGCCTTCACTGTTTAGAAAAGGTATATAACACATACAAATGTAGCTATAATACATGAAAAATACCTAAGAGGTACAAACAAAATTGTTAGATAAGATCTCAGGGTTAGGTAAGAACATTACTAACTGGGGAGGTCAAGAAAGTTTTCATAAAAGAAATGGCATGGGCAGGAACTCAGCAGGCAGAGAAGGGCATACAAAGTATAGGGAATAATGTAAAGAAAGGCATGAAAGCAGGACTGAAAACAGGACATGTACAGAGGACAGTGAGTTATCCAGTTTGGTTGGGGAATAAACAAGGAAAAGCTGGGTGGCACCATACTATGCATACTGTATTTGTATTCCTGGCTAAGGAATCTAACTTTATTTAGCAACAGAGAGTCAATGAAAAGAGCCGAGAGGAATGCTATGACCAAACAAGACTTCAGTGTAAAAAAATTCTAACTCTAAATATTCTCACACCCAACATTATAAATTGCATAGTCAGTCATTTACAACTGGCTAATGCAAGAGGAAAAATAAATTAATTAAATAATACTCACTTCTCCCATTTCTACTATTCATTTTTTAACCTAATCTTCCTACTTCTCAATCCCGTATCTATCTACCCCAAACTAAAACTAGAAAATTGTTGAATCTCCTAGTAAACCTCCTAACCAATAAAGATAGCTACAGCATCAACTAGGGAATAGTAGGAGTGACAGGGAAGAGGAAGGAGAGGGCCCTCATTCCCCAGGAATAAAGGGTTCTTAAGTCCCAAGCCTTAAACCTGAAATGAAAACAAATAAATTCCTATAGCCAAACTCCAGCTTTCAATCACCTGCAAACCCATCTTCTCTCAGAAACACAGTTTTTTATAGCCTCCCTAATGCTTTAGTAAGCATTTTTCAGGATGATGAAGAATTGATAAAGTAGACAGAGCTATTCTCATGACTTCTCACTATTTTATAGTAAATGAAGGAAAATCTATTACGGGTAGAACAAGAGACCAGGACAAAAAAGCTTAAATTCCCCCATATGGTACTGATTCAAGCACCTCCAAAGTACTCATTTACCAACAAATGTTATGTTCATTGCAATTCATTTCTATCCAATAATTAAAGCAAAGTCCAATCCTTTAATGGTTATATTCTAATTAGTCTACATATTTCAAAGTAATGAAGTTGCATTTCTTTAAACATTTTATAGCTGACTTCATGTTAATTTAGTGAGACCTTCCCAATTAGCATAACTGTAAATTTTTAAAGTAAAATAAAAACTGACAAATATGGCACATTTAAAACACTTCACATACATTTTCTCAGTTGAGTCTGACAAAACTGACTATTGTTCTGATTTTATAGATAAGGATGCAGAGAGTCAGGTCAGATGAGTCTGTCTTGGTGAAACAGCTAGTCCATGTTAGAAATGAGATTGAAAACAAGTTTTCTTGACTACAAGGCCATTGTTCTCAAAATCCAGGCTGGGAACATGAAACTTGAAAGCAGAAGGAAATGAGGACTGAAGTTTCCAATGACAAAGGAAGGAAGTGGTAGGCAGGGCAACCCCTTTTCTCCAACTGACACAGCCTCTGAATTTCTCCCCATTTTGTCATCAAAGGAACAATTCTACCACCTATCTCTTATGGGAGGGAGAGGAGAAAAAGGGAAGGACAGCCTATAAGCAGGGGAATTGCCCAAGTCTAGCTTTTGTAATTCCATTTTACTGGGATAAACAGCTGAAACATTTCAACAAGTGGAGAATCAGGCCTTCCCCAATTGAAGCACACTGGGCTCAGAGTAGACACAGCAATACAGAAGGAATGTTGTGCTTACCAGTGACTATGGAGGGTGAGGACTGCAGCCAGTGAGTAGTCCATCATAGAGCTTGGGCACAGGTAGGCAGCTGGGAGCAGGCCCAGCAGCAAGACACTGACAGCTCTCTCACTAGTCCAGTGCAGAGATGCAGCCTTAGAGTTAGCTACAAAAAGGACCAGAATCATGTGACATGGGGAGGGAGGGGTTAGGACACATTCTCAATATGAATATGTGTTAACACACTTAGTCAAAATATGTGGAAGATTTAACAAAGAACATAAGAATAGGGGCTTAGAAACAAATGACTGAAACTGGAGGATCTTTCATTTTCTCACAGAACAAAAGACTCCCGACTTTTGAGAACATTCTATATATTTGCAAGGTATGACATGATGACTGTAGAAGCGACTAATTGTTGGAAACCTTGTAAATGGAGATGAATATTTGACATGCTCTTTTCCATTGATATGAAATTTCTGCAGCTCAGAAACCACCTGTATAATTCACATTTTCCCCACCTCCAAAGGCCTTTAAGAAAATTTTCTTTCAAAACCAATCAGCTAAATGAGACTAGGAAAGTCTACATACTACTTGCAGACTTTGTGGTCTGCTTTATATCCTACTACCTATGAATAACTTTAAAACACGCTACAAATAATTGTGGCTTTACTCAAGTATTTTTTAAGGAACATCATAATCAACTTGGTTTAAGACTCAAAATCAGGTCCAAACTTTAATTTGGAGAAGAAAACCTTAAGAAACAAATGGCTCATGTGTTTATACACACTTCACAAGTGACAAAGTGCAGTTCCTAAAAAGGAGTGAATATGGTACCTGTTTTCATTAGGAAACTGGATTCAAGTTTAAGTGACTTGCCTACAGTCACTGGAAGGATGTGATATGCTATGAGAAAACTAAGGATTAGAGAAACTGAATTATTTGCTTAGTTATACAGCTAATAAATGGTAAGCCAGGACTCAAACTCAGGTCTTGTCATTCAAAGAACCTTTTAATACCTCTCAAAGAAACTTTTTCTACTATTCAACTAGTTTCTCCCTACATCTATAGTCTCACAGACAGGCTCAAAGCAATCCACATCTAAGATGACACTGACCTAAGAGCAGGAAGCCTAAAGGTGGTAGAATGGAGGCAGCTCTGCATTGAAATAAAAGAACCTGAATGGAGTCCTGGCTCTGGCACTTACTACCTGTGTAAGCTTGGCTAAGTTAACATTCTGCCCCACTTTCAGTTTCCTCATTGATTAAACAAAGCAGTTAGACTCGATCTAAAGTCTCTGTTGGTTCTAAATCTATAATCCAAAACCTGAACTTTAATGCCAGTGCCTTCTCTCTGTTGACTATCTTTCACTTATCCTGTGTATAGCTTGTTTGCACATAGCTGTTTGCTGTGAGCTCCTTGGGAGAACGAACTGTTCTTTGGCACACAGTAGGTACTTAATGTTTGCTGACTTGAACTTCTGCCAAAACAAGACGTTAAATCTTTCCAGATGTGGAGATGGTAACATAAAAAAACTCAATTATCAATGTGATATGTCTGTCAAGTGATTGTAATAGCAACCTAAATTTGGACAAACAATGCATCCAAAATAGTTTTAAATTCTCTGCTGTTCTGGCTTATTACCGTTTTGACTCCTCTGTATTACCTAAACATTAAAGGATGACTCCTCTCCAAAGAATGAGTCTCCGAAAAAGAAAGCCTTAGGCTGCGACATTTAATTTTTCAAAATCGGACGTTTCCCAATGTTGACACTAGGGGAGGCAAAATGGTAACAGAAAGAATCTGGGAGTCTCAAGACCTGTGGATCTACCCCAAACTACCCAAGTCACTTCCTCTCTCTATGCCTCAGCTCCCCCGTTTATAAATTAGGGGGCGGAACTAGATGACTGCCCGGGACTGTCGAGTGCCTGTCTCTGGGGGGTTCAGGCTGGCTTGCCAGGGCGTAGGGTAACAAACACAGGGGTCCGGCACAGGGGCCTGTGGGACGTACAGCTGCGGCTGGCAGAGAGGTGGATGGGCCGTCTTCCCGGGGCAGGCCGGTCCGGCAGAGATGCTGGCACGCAGGCGGGTCTGACCACATGGGCACCCAGGAGCACAGCTGGGGAGAGAGGCAGACAGTCATGGCCAGAGGGAGGACGCAGCGCGGGGCTCTAGTCCCGTTATCTCGGGACCAGCCGCCTCGGTGCCACAGCCCTGGGGGCGACTCCGGGCGCAGAGGACAGAAGGAGCTGAGCCGCTGCTCCGGATCCTCACTGGGGTCACGGGCCCAGTGCCACTGAGGAGCAGAAGGAAGCCCGTCGCCTCGGGTCCCAAGGGCCACTGTAGTGCTGCCCCCTCCACCCCCCAATCGCGGGAGAGACTGCTGTCAGGACCCCCCGGGGGTCCCCTCACCTCGGCTCCCCCGGGCGCAGCTAAGAAGGTTCAGGCGCCCGAGCGCCACAGCCGCCGCCAGCGCCATGTCTGCCCGAAGCGCTCAAGGTCACTCGGTGACCCGGGTGCGCTTAGGACCACTTCCCGCGCCCCGGTTCCGGAAGCCGGCGTGAACAGGAACCTGGAGGACCAGAACGAGGCAGTCGTGCAGGAGACCCCGGAAGAGCCGGAAGCCGTTGTCGGCGGACTCGCAGAGGAGTGGCGGATATGGCAGAATTGGCCGAGGCCGATGAAGCCGAACTGCAGCGTCTGGTGGCGGCAGAGCAGCAGAAGGCGCAGTTCACTGCACAGGTGCGGAGTTTTAGGATTAGGGGACCAAGGAGGGCTCCGGCGTGGGGGAGGGGGAGGTGAAAATGCGAGTCCGGGCTAGCGGCGGAGTGACTGCCGAGTCTGGGCCGGGCCCTCTGGGATTGGACGTGTCGGGAAGAGGCCAGCGTCCCCAGGCCCAGAGAAGGGGGCCCTCCGGAAGGGGGGGAGGGGGAAATCCCAGCTCCGGAGAGGCCCGGGAAGGGAAATGCCCTGCCCAAGGTCACACTGGTAATGAGTAGTGAAAATGTAATTTTCAGATCTGGAGGCTAAAAGGTATGTTTTTCACAACCCCATGGAGGTCAGACATTTTAAAAGAGGGCTCCTGGAGCAGCCACCACGGTGTGATGGAGACTGCGCCATGTGGTCTTTGGTGCAGGCACAGATGGCCCTGCAGTGACTGTAGCCATTGAGCCCTTGAATGATTTGATGGGAGGGGGGCAGAAACAGTGAAAAATGTTACTAGGGAGCATGGGCTGGATAGGTAGAGCCCGGGAATTTGGATTTCGGTTCACACATTTAGAACTAGAAATGACCAGCTCCTCATTTATGGACCAAAACTAAGGCCCAGAGAAGTTGAGGCTGCCCAAGGCAAAAGGTGGCAAAGCTTGAATCCAAAACCAAGGTTCCCAGATGCTCTATCTACATCATGCTTCCAGTGGGTAATTGCCCTTAGAGATACTTGAACAAAGAGGTGACCAAGACTTTAGACAATAATCAAGAAGCAATGTGAAAAATACATTGGGGGTAGGAACACAGAAACCTTTATGGGTAATTTAAGCTTGAAGTGACAAGGATCTAGACAAGAAAAGTGACTGTAAGTGCAGGTATGAGTCTGAGAGACATTTTGAAGGACTAATAGGAAATACAGAAGGCAGAGGAAGTATCAAAGAAGACTTAAGTTCAATCTGGTAGATGGGGGGCAAACAAAAGGAAAAGGGAAAACCAGAGGGAAGAAAAGTACTACCTGCCCCTCTACATCTCTCTATGACGACTATCTTCTTCTCAGGTACACCACTTCATGGATTTGTGCTGGGATAAATGTGTTGAAAAACCAGGAAGCCGTCTAGATTCTCGAACTGAAAATTGCCTTGCCAGTTGTGTGGACCGATTCATCGATACCACTCTCACCATCACCAGCCGATTTGCTCAGATTGTACAGAAAGGGAACCAGTAAGCTAAGCCTCATCTCTACCCCAAGTGAGGGAAATGAATGGAAGAACAAAAAGATCTGTAACTGGAGGTTTTATATACCATGGCAGAATTCTTTGTGAAAGGGTGAAGAAACTGACCAAATCAGCTTTGGGCTATGGCCAAACATGTAGTATTTAAAAAAATAGCAAAAGATGTTCAAAAAGTGAAATTTCTTTATTTGGAATTTTGGAATTCCAGATTGTATTACATCATTTATTTGATAAATATGACACCCCCAACCCTGGTCTTAATTACTTTTATTAAAAAAAAAAATCCTACCTCAGGGTTTAAGAGATCCCTGACTAGTTGAAAATCCTAAAACACTTACCAAAGAAAAATGGGTTCCAATGCTGGTAGTGCAAATGGGAGACACTGGATTTAAAAGCTACCCTGAGCCTTTCACTCAGGGGCTAGAAGTACTTTAGAAGCCAAATAAGGCTAGAAAAGTAAAGTTTGGAGTTTAGAAGGTAGTAGAGAGCAAAGACAGCCCTTTTGCTCCCAAATACCTACATACAAGTAATTAGAGTAAACATGACCAAAAACAAAAACTTGGCTGCAGCAAAGACACATTGACTAGAAAAGGAGGTGGAGCTGCTAGAATGATAAAAGGCTCTTGGCTCATGTGACAGTACAAACTTCTAGAGACTCCCCTAACCTGTCAAGTGTTTAGAATAAACTTGGTGCAAAAAACAATGTTGAAAAAAAGGACTGAAAAACAATACCAGTTAGGATCCTATTTCCTAGAGGACCACAGAAAAACACTGTTTGCTTTAAGAGATTGTCATTTTAGAATCTCTCCTACCTCTAAAATCTCTACCAAGTAATAGGCCTTTGCTTCAAAAAATTCTGATAAAAACTGGCATTTAGTGGTAGTTGGCTAAGAGTACCTAAACTGGAGCCAGAAGAGTTAGTAAGTCATATAGACGTCCAAAAAAGGTAGCACCTATTGGCTAACCAGTGGATGGAGGGCTTCTGCCCAAAGATGTGTTTGAAGGTTAATTCTGTAGACTGTAGAATGCTATTTTGTACAGAGGCTTTTAGAAGTAATTCATACCTACAGAATCTTAGGTATTATGTGGAAATTTAATAAGGTGTCTCCCTTTACTTTGCCCTTTGTTGTCTATAATACTCCCAATGAAGTCAGTATTATTCCCATTTTAGGCACAAGAGGTTAAATGACTTGTTTAGGACCTCACAAATATAAGATGATAATGGTAGAACTAGGATTAGACTTACTTTTTAGTTCTCAGACCATCAAGTAACAGCTATATAACACCTTCACTCAGAAGTATTTCTTCTCTTCTAATTGGGGCAAAGTTTAGCTATATCCATTAGATCACAGAATTTTGGGGGTGAAAAGCATATTCTACATTACCCCTGCGCCTAACCTACCCCCAAAGGAACCTTGGGGCCTTATTTGAAACACCAGTAGGTCCCAATTGAACAAAATTAAATAGGCTAACTTTCTCTGCTTGGGTTGGGGGTTATTTTGAGTCCCATGAAGGCTGGGAAGAGGCAAATATGTCCCTGAGAGACCTACATTATTTTGGAGCTGACCTGACTTTCTAGTTAGAGGTGAAATCTGGAATTCATTTACAGACTTGGAGACAAAAACAAGGAAAGACGAGACTATTTAAATGATATCTGTAATCAGTGTCCTGAATCCTGTTCAGGGCATGCAACTGGACAGCATGGTCAGATCCTAATCTGAACTAGTTTGAATATTCAAACTAAGACCATCTTAAATAGCCAAAAGAAATAACTTCACATACAATTAAATTCAGGCAAAATTTATAAGTATGCTGGGAGACTTTTACTGCCTGATTCAGACTTGGGCTCAAGGGCTATAAAGAACGAAGGTTTATGGACCCTACCCAGTGGGGAAAATATACCAAGAAAGCCCCACTCCCTTCTGGTGACAGCTGCCTGTAGTTTTTATTGCAAGGGGGAAAAGGCTCATTCCTGTGCCCATTTCCTCAAGTACACTGGGCCAGCCAGAATAAGACTAAATGTTCAATATTAAAATCAAACTGGGGTCTAGATATACATATCTAAGGTTCAAAGGCACCAAGGCTGAGAATGAAGAGCCAGGTATGACACCTGCTGTAAGGAAGGTCAGAGGAAGATGATCTGGAGTGATTAAACAATAAGGCCCCACAACGATTTCCTTGTTGAGTTCTTTGGGGTCATTCCACCTGCACATGGGGCTAGTCAACAAAGGAAAGTCATCTCTCCACACTGTCCTCTTGGGCCTAAACACTTGCTTTCCCCAAAATGAGCACTTTAGTGGGAGTTCCCAGATTACTGGCTTCTGTTTCCTCTGATTTGGGGAATAGTGTGTATGAGACTGAGTGTGGCTAATTACAAAAAGTAATCTCTTCAAGAAACCTTCATTACAAAAACTAACAGCTTCCCCATTACCAATAAAAGGGGATCAAGTTTAACAGGCTCAAATAGGAGAAAATCCATAAGTTAGGATTCAGATGGCACAAGGTAGCTCTCACTACTTGGGCCACTTGTTCTAACAAGAGAGAGCCCCTGCCACACCCATCAAGTCTAAGGGGTCACCTGGGAAACCTGGAGGGCAAAGCCTCCCTCCATTTAATCCTCCTCGGAGCTCTCATCCGTCTTTTCATCTGTGGCCACCTTCCAGTTCTTCCGTTTGCTGGTTCTCTCTTGTACCTCACTCTTCCTCTTTGTTGGGGTGATGTGACCTTTCTGATCCTTTTTCCTTTTGGTTTTCTTGGCATCTTTTTCCTCACTTTCCTCAGAACTACTAGATGCTGAATCATCTGGGTGAGAAGAATCACTTTCTGACTCTGAGAAAGAAACAGGTTTCTTCGTAGCCTTTTTCCTTGATTTTTTCTTCCGCTTATGTGATTGTTTCCCTTTCCTAGCACTAGAAACCTGAGTTTCTCCTGAGCATTCACTTGAGGAATCTGCAGCTCTATCTGTGACTTCCTTTTTGCTTTTCTTTTGTTTTTTGTGTGACCGTTTTTTTTGCTTTTTTTTGTGGGATTTCTTTGACCTCTTACGTTTATGGGATTCATGGGTAGATGACTTTTCCTGGGGAGGTGTGTTTCTTCCATTAATAGTATCTTGCTGATCACTATGAATAGAGCAAAAAAAGGATAAATGTCATAGGAGCAGCATTTTATTTATGCATTAATATCGTGCATATAAACTTGAGAAATAGCACTGGTTAATAAGCCTAAGTGAGGAGTTGAGCCTAAGGCTTGGGTTTCAATTCCAACTTGCCAAAGGGTTGCTAAGTGACAGAGTGATTTACTTTCCCTTTGAGGCTTTTAGTTTTCTCACCTATAAAGTAAGGGTAATAATAACTACCCTATTTCACTGGAGTATTACAAGGAATAAGTCACAATAATTGCAGAGCCATTTGGAAACACCAAAAATCGTAGCCAATAAAACACACTGCCTTCCTCCTATTGAAGTAGTCACCAGTGTCTCTGGTCATGTAGACAGAGGCAAATGATTTCACATGTCCTTTATTTAAAAAACAAAAAAACACAGTGGCAACACAATTTATAAATTAAAACAGGCTGATTTGCTTTTCTTTTTTCCTTAGTAAACCTACAGACCTTACCTGTCTGTGTCAAATTCCTCGGGATATAGTTCTTTATATCCACTGTGACCCCACCTATAAAATGATAGAGTAAAGTCTGTTAGAGAAATGCACTAGATGTTCAGAAATTAAATATCAAAAGGACATTGGGATTAAAAGAAAAAAATGTGACAGTGCCAATTCATGGAACCACAGACTACAGAGGGGAGGAATTTAAGAAATATAGTCCAACATCTGCATTTTACAAATAAAGATGTAAGAAGACCACAGTTGGGGAAGGACTTACTCCAAGTCTTATAGCAAGTTAGTGGTAAAGTTGGGACTTAAATTTAGTTCTCTTAATTCACAATCTAGTGAACTTTCCACTCTACCATGCCATGCTTATTAGTAAATTAGCTGCATTTTTTTGAAGCACCAGGAGAAAACATTTACAGATGATGGGCTCTTTTGTTCCTTTCTTCATATAATAATGTCCCAGTCCTCAAACCATAAGGAACATTAAATGACTCTGATAGCACCAACTCAAGGACAGAACCCTGGAGTAATTCAGTAAGTTCATAAGATATAAAGGATGTTTTCAAAAATGGAACTTTCTATGATGAAGTAAAAGTAACATTAGATTAGAAATCAAAAGACCTGAATTTGGGCCCTACCTCTTACACTTAATGGCTATGTGATCTGAAAACTCACATCATCTCTATGAGCTGAAATTTCGTCATCTCTCAAATGAAAGGGGTGACCTAGATGACCACCTATGGATCTATGACACCTACATTGGCACAATGGAATTTAAAGAGCATAATCATTGAGAGAGTATTTTGGTCACAAACCTGTCTGGCATGTTGGCCTCATAATTATATAGCTTTCTGTTCCAGGATCGAGTCCTAAGCAAATCATCTTCAAACGTCCCAGGAATTTCTTGCTTTGTCCTCCAGTAGACTCGATGGCTTTCTTCATCGAAACCATCACTTCGCATTCGGCTAGGGTAGAAAGGCCTACATTTAGATTTAGAAGTAATCTGTATGGCTCTTTTAGGGGACATGATATAAGATTTATAGAACAAGCAGAGAGGAGCCCTCTCTGACCTAGTACTTGTTGAGAATCATCTCTGTGAAAGACATCATCTGTTTTATCTCTCTGGGTTATTCTACCACTTCATATCATGGAAATAATATATTATTTGTTCTACTCTATTCCAGTGCATAGTAGAGCCCAGGAACAAGCAATTAGGTCACTTCTGGACTACTGCCAGTTTCACCTAACCTTCACTAACAACCAATCAGAACACAGACCTCTTTCATTAGTGATCCATACCAATATACAGAGCATCCACATTTAAAAGAGGCATAGTATATTATAATGTTACTAGAAATGCCATTTTGAATTGAATAATTAAAGGAAAAGAAGAAAAAAGGGCAGTACTACTAAATATGTAACTAGTAGACTGACAAATTAAAATAGAATCTCTTTTAATGCACAAACCAAAGAAATTTTTTTAATATTTATTAAAGCCTGCTTCTAATGAGAACTTGCTGTACATAATTTTAATAAGCAGATAACTAGTATCTGTGGGATCACTCCATTCCCACATAGCCAAACCCTTAAGGATCAGTGGACCCCTGTACTCACACAACTCTACACAATCATACTCAAATAGATGAATAAGGCTGAGATCTTGTATGCCTTAATGATTCAAGAAGAGGTGAAAGAGATGAAAGATGGGGCCCATAAGAGACAATTACAAGATGTTAGTGAAGAGCCAACTAAAAATATAAAGGTAAAGATGAAGAACCATATGCAGAACCATAAAACTCTGTCCATGTTTATGGAGAAATTCTCAACTTTTCCAACATACATGGATGCAAAAGATTCTACAGGTAAATGAAGTCATAGCTACAAGTCATTAAATCTATGCTTGTGTCTGGATTCACAATATACAGAATACTCAGTGATTAAAAAGAACTGACTGGAATTCTGCCTGCTGGCCTGAGGAAACTAAGATATTTTTTAAACACAAGGGGGGGTGATTTTTAAAACCTTCTTAAGCATTATTTTAGTTCTTGAAGATGTAAATCCACCTCGAGCTCCTGGGTAATATTCCCCTTTGTGTCCCCCGATAAGCATCTTCCATCTGTTTTTCCAGTTCTCTTATCTTCCACATATCTGTCTCTTCCTGAATCTGAAAATGAACCAGAAAAGCAGCAAATAAAAATGTTACTGACAGAAATGACACTATAACACAATGTTACAATAAGGGAAGATACACCATAAGAGAAGATGTTATCTTCTCTCATGAAGATAAGTGATAGTGAAAAACACCATAATTATAGTGTATTACACTATTATTTCCAGGTAAGCTGGTCAACTACAGACAGAAAAAAGAACAAAGTCCTAGTGAGACCCTTCAAGAGAATGTATTGCCTGAGGCACAGAGGTGAGGTGACTTGTCAGGATCACACAGCTAACAAAGCTTCAGAGCTGGTGTCAGAGACAGGATTTGAACACAGGGAATTGTGGTTTTAAGTCCTGCACTTGATCTCTATGCTATGCTCCTTCTAGAAAATAAAAATGGCTGCCAGAGGCAGCTTCCTCCAAAAAACTGCAGAGAGAGAGAAAGACTGAAGGGGCAAGTTCACAAAGAGAGGGGGGAGTTTTGAGTCATGGAAAAGACAAAAGGTAATTCACAATGGATGGTTTTAATTTTCTCAGTTAAGTAGAAGCTAAGGTCCTCTCTCTGTAGACAAAGGAAGGCAGGGGTGAAGTAGGAAGCTTCTAAATGACAAAGGAGATAGAGTTAATCAGGGAAGAATGATCTTGCCTCAGGATTAAGAGCCTTGAAGAAATTATCAAATTTACATTTGTGTGACTTTCCCCTGCAGTGTTCAGCAGAAGATTAGAAAAAGCAAAGGCAGAAGATTATACAGGCAGGCAGTTTCTAAACTTCCAGGCTGGGGGCTGAATGCAGCTGGAGAAGCCACTCTCTCCACTGGGGGCCTGACTCTCCTACCTGGCTCCAATGACCTTTCCCATTGCGAGATTACTGCGATTCGTGCTCGAAGTCCCATTGATGACAACTAAAGAAAATGCCTGGAAGGACTTTTGGTGCCAATTAGTTTAGATTCCTTCACATCACTGTTCAGTAGTCCATTCATCAGAACTGAGTCTCCAGCGTCTTTACAATATGCATTGGAATCTCCATGGAGGTGGAAAAATGAAATCTGGAAGTGCCCAAGATGCTCACCACAGAGGACCTCAATATCTGCTGAACTTCAGTAACAACAAAAGTTCCAGTCAAGCTGCAATCATGAAGTCCCTCTGTCTCCTCTTTGCCCTTCTTTTCTTGGCTATCCAGACTACAGCTGAGAAGCCAGCAGATGATACAGCACTCAATTCTCAGGCTGAAGATGCCAAAAAGACTCAAGTGAAAGTGAATTCTGATGGCCCACAAAAATTCTTCCTGCCAAGTCATACTTTTGGTCGGACCAGGGGGCTGACTGCCTGCAGTTGTTTCTGTCAACATCGTTGTGGTTATGCTGAAAGTCGATGGGGCTCCTGCGGCAGCAAACTCCTTTGCTGCAGATGTAGATGACTGCCCACCAGCTGCCATCAGGTGTCTGCTCCCTAACAGTCAACTCTTCTCTACCGTATTGTCATTAAACACCGTCCTTGTTAGCATCAAAAAAAAAAAAAAAAAAAAAAAAAAAAAAAAAAGGCAGAAGATGGAGATAACCCAGGCATAGGGCCTGGCAAAAGGGGAGCAGCAAATAGACAAAAAAGCAAAAGATGCAAGGGGAGAGGATAGCGTATAGTGAACTGCAGGTCTAGACTATAACAGAAGCATAATGGACTGTGAGATCATGGAGAAATGCAAGGACCGGAAGTCACAGTGGCATCTTACAATAGATTTAGGAGGAATGAAGCAGAGGAAGAAATGAAAGAACAGGTTGTTAGACTGGGTGGAATTTGAGAGTTCAGGATCGTGAATATGGTATATTTATGGATGATGATGAGAGATGAGGTAAAGTAAATTCTGAGGTGAAGTAAAAATACAGGTCATAGGAACTGAAGAGACATCAATACATATGTAAATATTTTGAAGTCCCAGAGTATGAGGGTATGGGTTGAAGTAGAGAACTAGACTTTGAGTCAAATAATGAACTTATACTGAATGTAATATGTGATCATAGTAATGAATGATGATAGATTTAGAGCTGAAAGGGACCTTAAAGGCCACTGAATCTAATTCCTTCACTTTACAGATGAGTAAACCAGGGCCCAGAGGTAAAGTGACTTATTCAGGGTTACACAACTAGGCAGGTCTTCCATTGTACAGTGCTGCCTCACGTTGTCCTGTGTGTTATAACTAGATGGAGTGACAATTTTAAAAATGGGAAAGAATAACTGGAGACCAGCAGATAATTGCAACAAAGATCTGAAACAGATCTCCAAAAGTCAGGATCAAGCTTTAAAGCTGGAAGAGACCTTAATCAGGTCTCTCTTAGAGATCACAGGATCATAAAACCTCAGAGGCCATGAGCCTTATACCTCCCCCTCCCCCTCATCATTTTATAAAGGAGGAGGCAAAGGGAAAGAAGTGAAGTGATTGCCCAGGGAAAGATGGGAATGGTAGCAGAGTTAGGAACTGAATTCAGACCTGCTGACCACAAATCAAGTATCCTTTCCATTGTACTGTGCTGCTGCTGCCTCACATTGTATTTTGTGATATAACTGGAGGTAATGACCCTGAAAGGAGGAGAACCTACTGAATGATGATGACAGAAAGACAAAGTGGTCAAGAACAAAGAGGGTACCCACCCTCCTCATGGCCTAGTGTACTGCAGGGCACAGGAGGAAGAGCATCAGTCCTGGAGAAGGTTACCAGGGATGTATTGTCTTACAGAAGAAGCCCAGTTTCTCTGAGTGCAAGAAGATGGGAAGGGAGTGAAAGGAGAAGTCCGGGATGAAGGGAAGTTGGCTAATAATTGTATGGAGAGAATGGCAGAGAAGGACAGGAATTGGGGAAGAGCCAGGCTGAATAGGATAGTGAGGAGAGTGAAATGAGTGGTAGAAGACAAAGGGCCTTTCAACTTGATAAAAATTCCAGCTATTAGTTTTGCTAGCCATATGCTAGGGGAACACAAATGACTAAGGTTCCCTTCCACTATGGTCCTTTGATCATGGGAGACAACTCCAGACCTTATTCTCTCAAAAATCACAGCAGAAAAGGCTAAGTAAGGAGACTGGGTAGGCAAATACCTGGTAATAAGGTTTGAAGGGGTCTGACTGTAATCCCAATCAGCACCAGTTTCTTTGCCTCATCCCCAATGTGTCAGGCAATGATGCACACCCACAAGATACCCTGCATATAAAGCATGCGCATGACTCCTGGTCAGGCCTGGCATCTCAGGTTCTGGTTCTGAATATGATTATAATAACAGAGACCTAGAGTTCAGGCACATGTTATAAAGGACTGAGGAGATGGTGCTCTCCACATCTAGTGGTGAATAATGGAATAGTAAGTCCTGGAGAAAGAAAGAGCACTGGTGTCAGAGGCAGCCTGCTTCTGCCTCACCAATGGTGGGCTCATGATAATGAAAGCTTCAGTGATGGAAAAGGGAGGAGAAGCTGAAATTAATGCCTGAGTGTCATTGTTAAAGCAGTTTCTTTGGAGAGGAAGGCTCCAAATTCAGCCCCAAAAGGATCAGGATCAGATTTACTCCTACTCTAAGGCTAGTCACAGTCATATTCCCCTGCTGTTGCTTATATTCCTCTTTAAGCAGTCTTCTACATTATAAAACAGAGTATCACGAATCTAAGAGTCCTACACTAAATCAAAACACAGAGACCTAAAGGAAGCCCTGCCAGGGACTGCAACACTATCCTCCTACCTTATTGTGGGCATCTGTGTGCCGAATAACATTTCTCAGAAGGACTTTCCCCAGAGGGATCCGGGACATTCTTTAACCTGAAATGTATAGAAACACCATCATTAAAAATAATATCTCCTACAATACATTACACTTGTATGTTTTTCAAATATATCCTTTTCACCTGAGTCTCACAATTCTTTGAGGTGGGCAAGTAACTTCCCCTTTCTGGGTCTCAGTTTCCTCATCTACAAGATGAGGGGGTTGGAGCAGATTCAAGTTAAGGTCACAGGATTTAGAATTGGAAAGAAATGTATATATATATATATATATATATATATATATATATATATATATATATATATATATATATATATATATATATATATTGTCTAATCCAATCTCCTCATTTTACAGATGAAGAAACTGACAACCTTCAAAAGTGTTTTTTAGCTATGACAAACTGAGAGTCCATGAAATAAGAACAGATATTCTCAACCCTATCTGACAATTCAAGAACCTGGATTCCAGAGTTTTAATTATTTGCCCAAGGTAAATAAATCAGTGTCAAAGCCCAAACCACAGCCCACCCCCTCATTCCTTGCCGTATGGTCTTGCTGGGCAGCAAATACTCTGATCAGCAAGAGCGGGGGTAGGTGGTCAACAGCAACTGTAACAGCTGACATCCCTTAAGCACATCAACTGCGTCCAGTTTTCCCTTCGGGAAAATTTTCATGGCCTATTGTGTTCATAGACTCCAAGATTCTAAAGGACAAGTTCAAAGTTTGCAAGGAGAGTTGGGACTTGAGGCCACGATTCCACAACCACACACCACCCTTCCCCGCCGCCCACCCCCAGCCAACCCCAGAAGACGTCGACGAACTTTCCTAAAAACACGTGAAAGAAGGCGCCCGAGGTCAGAGGCTGCAGCCTGGCGAGCTCTGCCTCAAGAATCCGGGGCCTGGTTCGAATCCCAACCCTGCCACTCACGACCCCACCCCACCTACACTTAGGACCTTAGCGACTTCCCTCCTCTGGGCCTCAGTTTGTTCGTCAGCACAATGGGGTCAGGGCCATTCGGCCCTGGAGACGCCCAGGGGTGAGCTTTCCACCCCAGCTGCCCGGATCCTGGGCCCAACTATCCAGACGTGGCTGGGGGCCGTAGGACTCCTCGTCCCTCCCTCAGCGGCCTTGGGGGCGGGGGGAAGAGGTTCACCGCCCACCCACGGGGTCCCTCCCCCACAGGAGGTCCGACGCTTTCCTTTCCCCCCAAACTCCGCCGAGGTTCGTAGGATGCTTTAATTCTCTTCGTCGAAAAGCGGCTGGAACACCGCGGCTCAGTGGCTGGGACCCGAGTCCCGCAACCCCGCGCCCAAACCCGCCCCCATACCGTGAGCTCCGTCGTCCCGGGGCAGACAGGGGAGGGAAGAGCCTTGGGCCACCTTCCAGTCCTGGCCGGAAATAGGAAGTACTTCCCCAGTGTACTGAGAAACACTTCCCCTTCGGAAGCGCTGTAACCCTCCCCTTAACCCTTCCCACGAGAGTTCCCTGGACTCTCCCCGGGCCTAAGGCGAGGTAATATCATTCTAGGAAAATAGGTAGACAGCGGCTACCCCAGAAAAGCAAGACCGGGGCTGACCGGAGAAGACCGGAGAAGCCCGCAACCTGGTGTGGGCCGAAGTTGGCCGGGGAACTGGGTGTGAGGGGTGCGCGGACGCTGGGAGGTCTCCGGGCCCTGTTAGGCGTTGCACCGCGGCAGGTTGCCCTGGTAACCGTAGCCGCGGGGGCGCTAACATTCAGACTAGAGAGTCTTGGAACAGGCTGGCGGTCTGTTTCCCCGAGAGTTGGCCGAGAAGGCGGGTCAGGAGCTCCAAATCCCCTTCTGTTCCTCCGTGCCAGGAAGACTTGAGGAGAAAGGGTAGGGAGAAATGAGGGGACGTGGGGGCGGGTGTAGAGAAACTTAGGCAGGAGCTGGAGACAGCTCTGACTCCACTAGGGCGGGCATAGAGATGCTGGGGAGAGAGTGTCCCCCCGACCTTGGGCTCGGTGGGTGGGGGACCTCAGGGCAGAAGAAGAGCTTAGGGCGGAGGCGGGGCGGAGTGGAGAAAGGGTCGAGGGGCGTTACTGAGAATGCTGGTCTTCCCAAAGGGTCCATCCCTGCTCCACTCCTTCCCCAGATCAAAAGAAGGGCTTGGAATCTAATGATAGTCATAGATGGGACTAGGAATAGGTAAGACAGGCGCTGTAGGGAGCAGCGAGGGGACAGAGAAAGGGGGAATTGCCATGAACACTTTTTAATATTCATTTTTATAAATGCACTTTTTTAAAACGCTTGGAAATTTCATGCATCCTAGTATCAGGGAAATAAAATGTTGCAGTTAAAGTCCCATAGCATGTGGTATATGATAACAAGGGTGGGGAGGGGTATGTGTGCAGTTTTCAAACGGACAGGGGTACCATTTTAAAACCTTGCCTAGGTCATGCAAATGCTTTGGCATTTTCCGAGTAGCCTTTCCTCAGGGAAGGTATGTCTTTTCACAGTTTGGTAGACCCACTCGATTCCAGGTCATGGAATCATCACCAAAAGGTTTGCTTACCCAAGTGACTCAACTCTGGAACCTCCTAGATGACCTGGCTGAAAGTGACCCTGAGCGTTACAAGAAGTTCATTCAACAGCAGCTGAAGGAAGAGGAGAAACACTGTGCTGCTCCTGAGCCACAGCTCTGTTTGCAGACCAAGATCTTGGTGCGTAGAAAGGGGGCTTGAGGATGGGGAGATTTTTAGATGAAATGATTGTGTTTCACATCTTTATTTCTACCACAAAGTAGTATTTCAAGATTCCAGAATCAGCAACTGAATGTTGATGCCAAAGATAGTACTCATCAGGAGTTTCCCAGCTAATTGAATGGAAAAAAAGCAGATGAATCCATGGGATTTTCTCTTCCTAGGTCCTTTTCTAGTCCAAGTCAGACTCCATTAAACATCTGGGAAATGAAATAAGGAGAAGCATAAGTAGGATTGGTTCCTACATATGGGAAAGAAACCAGATACTTTATTCTCACTTGAAACAAGATATGTGGAACCACAGAATTCCAGAATACTAGACTTGGAAGGGACATTAGAAATCATCTTTTCTAACTCCTACCTGAAGTATATACTTGTACTTATAAAATATCCAGTCTGTTTGAACATTTCTGTTGGTCAGGCCTAAAAGTCAACCATATCCCTGATATCCCCATTTTACAGATAAGGAAAGTGAAGCACAGAGGGGTTAGGTAACTGTCCCACTTTACAGCTCAGCAGAGTCCGAGGCAGGGTTTGAACCCAATCTTAATGAATTCAAGTCTAGTCTTCTTTCCACTATACCAACCTGCAGTGTGCCTGTTGTGTTGGTGTCATCCACTGAGGTTCTTTCTTGTGCTGCCGACTTCTGCTTTACACTAATAACCTACTGGCTCAGCTCTCCTCTGGCTATTAACTTTTCTTGTCAACACTCTAGAGTTCTCACCTGTTTCTGCTGCCAGATTACAGAAATTCAAAGAAAAAGAAGGATCCTTTTCAAAAAATTTAATACCACTTTCTTCTAGAATTTTTTTCTTACCCAATTTAGGAGAAAAAGTGAAAATATTCTGACTTAGAGATCCTTCACTCCATATTTGTAGTACTTCCAGCCTCAATAGAAACATGAAGTTTCCTTCCTCAATTGATCACACTCAAGTTTTCTAAGGGCTACTAAGCCAACTTAATTTGTTCTCTCTCCATTCTCATGAGTTATAGGGGCACATTATGCAAATCAGCTATACAGACTCAACCCCAGGAACCTCGAAGGCTATATAACAAACTCTTAGGAGTTGCTTGATGAATGCCAGTTGCCTGGAGCCTCTTCAGTGGTGTACAAAATAATAATAAAAGAGCAAGGAAATGTTTTGTTTCCTAGAAACCAGAAGAAAAAGTATTATTCATCAACTTATGTCAGTGGACAAGAATCCCAGCACCCCAGTCAAAGGCAGAGCCTGTACCTTTGAGTGTTGGCAAGCCAGAAGAGGTATCTGAGACACCAGGTATGTAGAATATCAAATCTAGCCTTTTTATTATTTTCTTAGCAAGCAGCTAGCGCCCAGTAGATTTTAGCAGCAAATGTGTATTTAAGGTAAAAAATTTGTATTTCTAATAAACACATGGAGAGTTATCTCCAGTGTTAACTGAATTATATGTAAACTGTTAGTTTAATTTTCTTAAATACTTGGGCAGTTATTGTTCTAACAATAAGAAGTTGTAGTGGAAATTTTTTCGTGCAGTAGTACTAAATGAAAATTCTACTTTCGGGGTGCCTTAACTTAATTCAGACCATTGGGTTAACATTGTTACCTGAAAGTACCATTACAGAAATAACTCTGTTAATTCAACACTGTTTGAACTGCCTAGAATCATACACAGTGATTGATGTTGCCTACAACCCTGCTGTTCTCAAGGCAGCAAAAGATAATGGAATGGAAATGGATCAACTTATTCACCTGACAATGAAATGCATTGAGGATCGATATCAATTTACTCTTTCTCATTCCTATCACATTACCAAAACCTGGAAGAAAGGAAGCTTCCAAAGGATGAAAAAGAATTTGATGGGAATCCAAACTGACTCAACAGATTTAAGTGAGAAAATGAAGAAAGGTAAGGAAATTTTTAGTAAAAACTAATTTGTATAAACTCACTTGCCAATACAAGTGAAAATTAAACTTAAATCTCATTTCTAAAACAAGAACAGATGAAAAAGATCAGGTTATTATAACCCAGAGGTGTCTAACTTGAGGCACACAAGCTGCAGGTAGTGCTGCCAAACTCCAGCACTGCCCCAGCCAGATTAAAATGTTATTGGGAAATGTTGAACAAAACAAATAAAAATACAACATAGATAATGTTGATATGCAGCCTATATGCAGTAGGTTTTTTTTTACAATACTTTATTGCATTTTAATTACTATAATCTGAAATATACCCCCTTTTATTTGCATCAAGAACTAACGCTTGAGCAGTTGAGAAACTGTAGTGTGAATAACCAAGATGAAATTCAACAACTTTTATTGTCAAAGGACCATAATCCAAGCAAACAAGGGTGTCTGATTGAGGAAATTTCCAGTAGTGAGCTCCAAGTTGAGCTGAAGACTCCAAATTATAAATTGACAACTGTGAAGGATCAGAATGGAAGATCACTGAGAATTGAGATGAAAGTTGAACTTCCTGGTCTTAGTTCTATCTGTGACTGTGACCTTAGTGTTTCTAAGGTAAGATAAAGAAGAGATAACAATACCAAATCAGGAATAGATTCTATTTCTAGATTGAAAAAACAAATCTATTAAGTTTATGTGATTCTCTCTTAGGATGATTTAGTGATTGAGGTCTCTGAGAAGTACCGATTACAGGTAGATCTTCCAGAATTGGTTGATACTGAGACAACTACAGCAAAATTTGTCTCACAGAAAGCTACATTAACCATCACCATGCCAGTACTGCAGTAAAAAAGCTTTTATTGTTCTAACCATTGATCTTCTGTAAAGGCATTAAAGCCTTTGCATCATAGGTAAGAAGGGGGTGGTATTAAATTTCTTAAGTTGTTATAACGTTTGCATCTTTTCAGATTTTGACTTATTTCCTCTACTCTGTTGTCCCTTTTCACACAAATGACCTTGCCTTTCTCTTACACAACTGAAACCTTATATGCTATAGTATGTTTCCTTTGATATTAATAGGAGTCACAAGTACAAATAATTGTTGGGAAAATAAAATGAATGTTTTCAAGTTGCTTTTTTATTGCCTTAGTGGGATATTTACTTTGTTATCTTAGTGGAAGGTTTACTTTTTTAAGGTATCAGTTAAATTTACTGCATAAAGAAAATAACTAGCTATCACTGTAACCAAAGCCAATTCAGTTATGGGACAGGGAAGGGGAAAGCACGGTGGGGAGGGTAGTTCAGCCAGTGGAATTGCACTGAGAGGGAACAACCTGCTTCCAAGAAAATATTGCTCTACCATTTTAGTATATTCAGGGAGAAGATGGACCCTGGGCAATAGGGTTATGGGTATGCTCACATGATATGGTACAGTTATTTGAGGTAAGCTTTTCGAGACCTAAAACCATGTCTTTGTCTTCCCCTCTATGCCCAACATACTATCTTTTGCAGATTAACGTATTTAATTAATTCAACGGTAATTGCTTTTTATGGGCAGAACACTGTGCCAAGATTAAATAACAGTCCCAACTCTCAGTCTGGTAGGGGGGATAGAATACAAACCAATGATCTTGTCTTTTAGTGCTCAGCTCAGGCACCATTTTCTGCTTGAAGTTTTCCTAAGAGTGCCCTCCTTCCAAAAAGGACCTTGTGATTTGTTCTCCTGTACTTTTTATATGGTGATGTCATTTCCTTCCACAGAATGTTATCTCCTTTAGGGTAGGGATGATTTCATTTTAGCTTCTGTATCTACAGCACCTTGAAAATTGACTTAGAACTAGAAAATAAAATCACAAAGCTCTACTACATACATCTCTTATCCTTTGATGTATAAGTGTCAAAGAAACATCAAATCAAAGTGGAGGGAAAAAAATCTATCTTTCAGAAAAATTACAATGGAGAGTCTAACTAAAATGAACACTTTTGGATCAAAACTGAGTAGCTAAATGAAGAAACACATTTACTGAACAGAAACAAGTGCTCAGATAAGATACTTAACACTTAAAACACACCAGCTGCGATAGTAATAGGTCACAGTATTGTTTTTAGTTCTCTTCAGTGATTTAACAAAGTTCTTGTGCATTAGATTATAGGCATGAAAGAAACAATCTGCAAGTGGCATTTAAAGGCAAATCAATATGAACTTAAGTTGTGCTAGCCACATTTTATATTCTCATCTAGGTTTCTCATAGAATTGAAAATAAAAATTCTTTGTGGATAAATGTATAGTGAAGTTTTTTCAACTTGAATCGACAAGCTTTTGACTGTTTGCTTTTAAATGTGATTTATAAATACCTACAGTGTGCTCAGATTTAAAATCCATAATGCCCCTACTCCATTCTTTTTCAAATACTGCTCCAAACCCACCTCCTTTTAGAAACTTTTCCTAATTAGATTACATCTTTACTCAGCATTTTCATGGCACTTGTAAACACACTTTGTAACTAGTATATTGCTATGTATATACTGGGTCTTTTGACATAAGTTCGTGATGTTTTTCTAAATAAAATACCTTGCATTAGTACTCAAATGCATCTGTAATTGACTGATATGGATGATCCCTCCAACAATACCTATCCTATGCAACACTTATTTATCAATGTTCCCATTGTGTAAGTTTGCTACATAATGGTTCTTAGCTTTTTTGTAATGGAACCTTTTTGTAGTCCAGTAAAGCTTATAAAATGTTTTTTAAATAATTAAAAGAAATGCTATATTTCATTTAAAGGTCAGTGAAAATAAAGATTTAATTGTTTTTCTCATTCAAGTTCAAAGACTGGCCCACCTGCCAAACTGTACCCAGCCTGGGGATAGGGATGGGGATGGGAAAAATGGGTCTTCCTTGCTTTCTCTTGATAAACATGGATATCAGTTTAGCACTCAGGCTGTTTCTCAGTTACCTTCATTCTTGACATATGACCAGGTCATCTTTTTCAGTTATACATATCATTGATGACATGCTTTACCTTGTGTTTCAGCTTGTTCACACACACCAAGTTCTTTTCCATTGCTATCTGAATATTTGATTAATTTTTCAGACTATATATAGTGTTCTATGACTAACAACCATACAAGTATTAAAAAGTATTAAAAGTATTTAAAAGTTTTAATTATCAAATTTAATTTAAGAGTATTAAAAAGAAAGGTCTTGGTTTCAGTGACATTAAAGGAACTCTGCAATTTCCCTTTGGCAATCCAATTCAGTCTCCTGTTTAATTTTAGGCCAGACTCCTCCATTTATACATTTTTGTTATTAATTCAGTACTATCTTGTCCGAGGTAGAGATATAATAACCTCTATAGGATAATACCATCAGTCCAGTTAATAAGCATGTTTTATTCAGTGAGCACTGTGGCTAATTAGACCAAACTTTTAAGTGATTCTGTATCTCCTCCAGGAGTGTTCTAGAGCTTGAAGCAACCATCACCAATCTAGAGCAAAGGTGTCAAACGGATGCCCAGGGTGACCAGAACATGATTAAAATGCAATTGGGAACTACTTAACAAAATATATGTTAGAACATAGCTATTAATGTGATTTTCTAAGTCAGTATGTGGCCTAGAAGGGAGCCTTATGTATAGTCTTTTTTTTTTTTTTTTTTGCTTTTTGGAGGGGAAAGGCAGGGCAATTGGGGTTAAGTGACTTGCCTAAGGTCACATGGCTAGTATCAAGTGTCCTAGGCCACATTTGAACTCAGGTGGTCCTGACTCCAGGGCCTAGCTGCCCCTGTATAGTTATTTCTATTTGAGTTTGATAACCACTGATCTATAGGACCTCACCATTCTATTCATAAAGAATCCTCTGCACTTGATAGCTGTTGTTACAGTAGTGAATGTCTTTAGCAAGCATCTTTAACCTGAAGTTAATGTTTGTTCAGAGGTCCTGGGATCAAATGCAGGCTTTGCATGTAACTTTAGGCAGGTCACTCACTTCTCAAACCTGTTTCTTAATCTATAAAATGAAAGGGCTGGCCTAGGAGATCTTGGAGAACCCTTCCCGATCCAACCTGTGATGCTAAGAGCATTTAGGGTAGTGTTTTTGCTTTACCAAATCAAGTTTGTTGACTCTTTTAAGAAGCCAAACAGTAAGGGCAATGGAAACTTCTATCTCTACATCTTTAATTCAATTATGTGATAGTAAAGATGTGGCCTATTGTGTTAAGTTGCTTGCAAAAAACTGTCTATACCCAAATAATGAAGCAGAGATGCCCAAGATTTATTTATTGCTATTTCCCAAATGCTTTAACATCTCATTTGATTTTTTTTTTAAGAATTCAAATTTTTTTTTTTAATTTTAACAAGTGCCTTATTAACTTTTGGTTTACATAATTCATTTCAACCAGATTTTAAGTTACAATTTTTCCCCCATTTTTCCCCTACCCACCACCCCAGAATAGCAGTCCCACAAGATATCCTCTCATCCAATCTGCTCTCTCCCGTATCTTCTCCCATATCCCCTTCAACTTTGCCATTAGGGTGAGGTGAATCTCTGTGCCCCAATGCCTGCACATCTTATTTTCAGATCCATTCCCTTCCTCCCTTGTCACCCACTCCCTCTGGGAAGATAAGCAATTCAGTATGTGTTGTACATGTATAGCTATGCTATGCAAAACATTACCATAGTAGATATATTGTAAAAGACTGCTTATATTCCCCCCCCCCACCCATTCCAACCCCCCACCTGGTCCATTCCCTACTTTGATCTTGTCCCTCTTCGAAAGTGGGTACTTCCAACCTCCCCTCCCCTCAGAATGCCCTCCCCTCCATCATCCCCCTTCCCCCTGCTCTCCTGCAGGGTGAGATATCCCATTTACTATGTATGTCATTCTCTCCCTGAGCCAAATTCAATGAGAATATGGTTTTGCCTTTTTGTTCTTCCCCTCCCCTGCAACTACTTCCCCTTGCCTCTTCTACATGAGATAGTTTACCCTACCCTGTCTCTCCCCATCTCCTCTTGCCACTTTCCTCTCTCACCTCTTAACTTCACCCCTTAAGTATCATCCCTTTCCACCAAATTCAACCTGTGCCCTCTATCCATGTATACTTGTAAACATACATATATATATATATATATATATATATATATATATATACACACACACACACACACATATATATGTATATACACATTCACATACGTATTCATATGCCCATATGCCCTTCTTCAATTATTTTCATGAGGAAGGTTTCATCAGTCAAAGTTACTGTTTTTCCATGTAGGAATGTAAATAGTTCAACTTTAATGAGTTCCTTTTGATTTCTTTTCCTTGATTACCTTCTCGAGCATCTCTTGCTTCGTGTGTCTGAATGTCAAATTTTCTATTCAACTGTTTTTTCCCTCAAGAATCCTTGAAAGTCCTCTATTCCACTGAATGACCATATTTTCCCCTGAAACAAGATATTCAGTTTTGCTGGGTAGGTGATTCTTGGTTTTAATCCCAGCTCTTTTGACCTCTGGAATATCATATTCTATGCCCTTCGATCCCTCAGTGTAGAAGCTGCCAGGTCCTGTGCTATTCTGATTGTGTTTCCACAATATTGAAATTGTTTCTTCCTGGCTACTTGTAGTATTTTCTCCTTGATCTGGGGATTCTGGAACCTGGCTATAATATTCCTAGGAGTTTTCTTTTTGGGATCTTTTCCAGGAGGTACTCAGTGGATTCTTTCAACCTCTATCTCCCCCTCTGAGTCTAAAACATCAGGGCAATTTTCCTTAATAATTTCTTGAAGGATGATTTCTAGGTTCTTTCTTTGATCATGGCTTTCAGGTAGTCCAATAATTTTTAAATTATCTCTCCTGGATCTATTTTCCAGGTCAGTGGTTTTTCCCATGAGATATTCCACATTGCCTTCTATTCTTTCATTTGTTTGGATCTGTTTAACAGCATCTTGATTTCTCATAAAGTCACTAGCTTCCATTTGCTCCAGTCTAACTCTGAAGGAATGAATCTCCTCTGAGCTTTTGAGATTCTTTTTCCATCTGGCAAATTCGGCTTTTTAAGGCATTCTTCTCATTGCCCTTTTGAGCCTCCTTTACCATGAGTTAGTCTATTTTTTAAGGTGCTATTTTCCTCAGTCAGGCTGTTGACTCTCATTTCATACTTTTCCTGCATCCTCATTTCTCTTCCCAATTTTTCCTCCACTTCTCTTATTTGGTTTTTAAAATCCTTCTTAAGGTCCTCTATGGCCTGTAACCCACTCATATTTTCATTTGGGGCTTTTGGTGCAGGATTTATGTCTTCTGTTCTTTTGTCTCAGCGTTAAAAACATCTAAGACCATACCCATTTTGGCACTAAGTGTCACCATTCAATGATATTTTCAATGAAATGTTCCTTAAGCCTGCAACTTCATCTAATGTAAAACTAACATTTGCTACCCAATAGATTTCTGTTAAGGCAAAATTTCTGGATAAAGAAATTCTCTATTAGTCTATAATAGCTTTCAGAAATTCCTATTAAAGCCAATGCCAGAATATTGAAATATCAAAAATTAAACCAGACACATTAAAAATGCATAATTTACTTTAATTTTTTAACACTCATCTTAAAGAACATTATCCCTAACTTTACTTTTTTCAGTATGGGATAAGAAAATAGATTGTATCAAACATTCCAGATCAATTACCATAACTCAGAATAGTCATTTTTATTAATATGCAACCCTCTGGGTTTTTGTTCATTTTACAAGGGAAGTACAGAGCCTTAAGCAATAGCAACAGAATAAAATATCTTTAAAGAATAGTTTGACAAACCTGCACCCAATCTGGCTCATTTTGACAATGGTCCCCTGTAATGAGTTATTTCCTCCTTATATAACTTTCAATTCAAGCTAGTATCACTTATTACCAGGAAGGTCAGGTTAGTTTCCAGGATTACATTTTTATAACTGAGGGTGAATCATAACGATAGAATGGAGTGTCTGTTAGTTTTCACGTGTACCACATAACTATCTGCTCAGACACTTATAAAAAGGTTGAACAATGAGAAAGTGAACTTCTGTGGCTCAAAGTAACTGGGGCTAGGTCCACATACTACACACACAAGGAAGCACTGGTCAGATTTATTTTAAATAGTCATTAACAATTCCAAACAATTATTAAAACACAATGATTCAACAGAAAGCCTGGAATTGAGATGTTTTCCAATTATTTTCAATTATCCTGTACATGACCCCAACCCCCTCCAAAATAAAGCAAACTATAACCAAATGGGGTAAAATTTCATTAAAGTATTTACTTGCCCACCCCACCATAAGACACACTTCTCATCAGAGGGCTTTTAGTACATTCTTACTTTACTCAAGACAACTCAAAATGGTACAAAATATTTTTTCCTTCCTAGTAGAATCATTGACCACATGACCCATCTTTGTCTCCATTTTAAAAACCATCTCCAGTGTTTCACTACTATCACTATATCTTCCTCTTATTCTTTCAAGTTGGCCGTGACAAAGAATGGATTTTGGTGAATGTCCAACATAAATGACCAGCATTTTACATATGTACATTAACAATATTATTTGGTGAGGTCTTCCAAAACTGCATGAGTATGGAAACCACTTGAGAGTTTACTTACAAATAACAACCAATTACTCTTGCAATAGGAGGCCTTTACTCCTACAGCTGTAACAGTCTGATGAATGCAAGTATCAACTGCAAGTGTGAAATTCTGACTTTTCACTTCAGTTCTGCAAAGAAGTCTGCTTACATTTCATGCTGTGTCTTCATTACAAGATGGGAAATAACTGTTTACATCAAATTTCATAGAAAAGTGTAAAAGAAAACAGTCAACTAGATGGTCTGATTTTTTAGAAAAGTAAAAAAGAAGTTACTGTTTTATCATTGATAGGAATCATGTAGCTGAGAAAACTAAATACAACTGAAATTCCAAAGAAGCTGGAATTTTAATTCCCTACCCCCCCCCCCAAAATAGTTACTTGACTATATTTTCCCATGGAAACACCAACTATAGAAGGGGTTGGAGGCCATGTGTCTTTTGACTTGAGAGCACACAGAATTTGGATGCATATTTATTAAAAGTTTGCACAATGGTTGGTTGTAATCGGCATTTAAAGTTCATGAAACTCAATAATGCCCATTACAAATAACTTAACTGTACAAAATGGATAACAAAAATAACTGGCTAACTTAAAAAAGGAACCATCTTTGTTTAACTGACATATAAATATCTTACTAAGAATAACCAATGTGACTAGGATAGAGTAGAAACTGCTTAAGGTAGTTATAACAGCATAGTGATAGGCTTTTCAAGGTATTTCTTGAACTCTGCAAGCCACTGAGCTCCAACTGCTCCATCCACAACCCGATGGTCACAGCTGAGTGTAACAGACATCATGCTGGCTACATCAAATCTAAGGAAAAAACAAACAACAAATCAAGTACTCTGAAAGCAGTCATTAGATTTCCAGATCTTAAGTAACCCAGAAAGTTAAAACCTTGACCATAAGTAATAATGCTATTAACTGTGGCAACTCACTCCCTCCCCTAAATTCATTGCTTGAAAAGACAGATCAGACAGCTTAAGTGTAGTCCTTTAACATCCAAGAAAGAGTATGATTTTCTTTCTTTTTCTTTTTTTTTTGCTTTTTGGAGGGCAATTGGGGTTAAGTAACTTGCCCAAAGTCACACAGCTAGGTTTTCGTTTGTGTGTGTTAAGTGTCTGAGGCTGGATCCGAACTCAGGTCCTTCGGACTCCAGGGCCAGCGCTCTACTCACTGCGCCACCTAGCCACCCAAGAATATGATTTTCAATAGGGAATTTATAGCTTGCTACATCTAAATGAGATAAGGACAATCTCTGCCCCCAAACAAATGAATTCTACACTTCTTATTTTACTTACCTTCTTCTGATGTAAATATATCAATCTGGACTGTAAAAGTGGAATTTTAAAAAATCGTATAATAGTTTAGCAACTATTTTTCCCCATGTAGCACTTACCCTTTTTCATTATCTGCTGGAACCAGCCTATTCTCTGAAGCACCAACTGCCAAAATACATGCCTGAGGTGGGTTAATAATGGCAGAGAAATTCTTAATCCCAAACATACCTAAATTTGAGATGGTAAAAGTACCACCCTAATAAAGGAAAGAAAAAAGAATATAGCATTAGAAAATGCTTAATTTATTCCTTCAAATATGTAAATTATTACATTAACAGGTAATGTAATTAGATTACATAAATAGGTAATTGTTACAAAGCCTAATCTTTTGTTTTACAACTATCCAGGAATTATAACTATGTAAATTATTACATTAACAGGTAATGTAATTAGATTACATAAATAGATAATTGTTACAAAGCCTAATCTTTTGTTTTATAACTATCCAGGAATTTTTAATACATCAGAAAAGGCACATGTTCCATTTAAAGATGACTAGACTCAGTCTTACGAGTTATGCTCAAACTGAAATTTGTAATCATTCTATTCAGTGTAATAAGATGTTGTGAAAACTACTTGTGTACACAAATTGAAATAATGTTTATTTAATTTCCTACAATACAAAATTCAGAATTTCACTTTGTCTTTAGCATGTCCATCATAATAGCAAGTGGCAGGATCAACAGGCAAGAAAAAGTTTTAATATTTTTAAAGCTGACATAAAATAAGTAAACTATTTACCTGGAATTCATGTGGCTGAAGTTTACCCTCTCGTGCTTTGGTTGCTAAGGAAACTACATCATTGGCAATGGATTCCAGTCCTTTTATATGTGCATTAAATACAATAGGTGTGATAAGTCCAGAAGGAGTACTGACTGCAACACTAACATCAACAACATGATTTCTGTTTGGAACAGAATAAAAAGGAAACATAACCTGAATAATCGGCAGTTATGTATTTTTTTTTTTTGTGCAAAGGAAATTTTTTCAAAAAGGATTTAAGAAGTAGTCTTAATTACAGCTGACATTTACACAGCACTTTTATGTGAAGTGTTTTATAATTAAAATGCTGAAGGAGTTCAGAGGAGAGAGAGATCACATCTGGCTGAAATGATTAGGAAAGGCTCCACTTAGGAGGTCCAAAAGTATTGGGGATGGACGTCCTTGAGAGGTGGTAGGATCCTTCCGCTTCAAGCAGAGGCTGAATTGCTAAATACATTATTCTATTACCCTATGAGGTTTTATTATATTATCTGACCTAGACCTAATCCCATTCAAGCAAGGATTATCACAGAGAGTGAATATTCTCAGGTTTGGAAGAGGGAATGGGACAAATCCAGAGAAACCCAAGAGATAAAAGAAAGAAATCAATTTGGCAGAAGATGGGATATTCCATCTAGAAAAGCAAACTAAGGCCAGATTGTAGAGTACTTCAAATACTCAGGCTAAGGAGTTTGAACTTTATTCTAAAGACCAGGGGCTCATCTGTGATCTTTAAAAAAATATATTTTGAAAACATCAATACAACTGGTTTCCTTTGTAATTTCTATGTTTTATATATTTAAATATTAGTCCAAGAACAGCAGCCTTCACCAGACTGCCAAAGGGATTCATGACACAAAATAGTAAAGACATTTTGAAGATTTTGGAACTGGAAACAACAAATACATGTGCATATATGTAAAAATATGTTGCTGTCCTTCACTATTAACTATGATTAACTGCTATCCATGTCTGCAGGTTTGGATGAAACAATCAAGCTGAGCTATAGCCACTATCTACAAAAATCATGTTACTTGTAGTTCAATCTCTGACTCCCAGTTAGCCCAAAATCTTGATTCAAAAGACTTCTGTTGGACATCGAGCTGGTGTGTAAATTCACTGTTTTAATCTAGCACCTTAAATTTTCCACAAAACAACCTGGTGAGGTAGATAGTGTGAATATCACCCCCAGTTTTAGAAACAAAGGCTCATTGTGGTTAAGTTACATGCTCAAGGTCATACAACTAGTAAATGTCAAAGTCAGGATATGAACCAGTCTTTCCACAATACCACACCTCCTAAAACTACTAACCTAGTGATTCTCCAGCTTAGTCATACTGGCTAAAAGTAAAGATAGAAAAAGACTTCACAGATTCCATATTGGCCTTTTCTCTTTGTGGTATCAAACATGTGAGAAGTATCTTCAGTAGTCATTCAGGGCCTATTTGTCAAACAAACATGGTATTTGGCCTCTATCCTAGGGCTTGGGCACCTAGTAAGAGGTGGGCAAGTAAAGAAAAGAAAACAGAGGCTATGTTATGGTGCTCTCATTTGTACTACATCGGTGCTTCTTAAAACAGGACTAACAGAACAAAGTGATCTGCCCAACAACTCAGTTATTAAATGGTTTGCAGCTGGGCCTTAAAGAGTCCAAGTTTTCTGAACCTGACATCAGGGTATGGGAAGGGTAAGGAATGGAATAAGTATTTATATAGCACCTATTATGAGCCAGGCATTGTTAATGACTTTTTGTAAATATTATCTTATTTAATCCTCATAATAATCCTATGGGACGCAGGTACTATTTTATCTCCATTTTATAGGTCACGAAACAGACAAACTGAGGTTAAGTGACTTGTCCAGGGCACTCAATCTGAACTCAAGTCTTCCTGAGGTCCAGAGGTCTATCCACTGTGCCACCAACTGTATGTAAACATTTATACAACACTTTCTCCTTGTTCTAAACACTAAGAGTTTGTAACACAAACATTCAACCAAACACTATCTTTTGTACTGCTTTCAATTGTTTCATATGTATACATTATTTTCACCACCAGATATTCATCCAGAGAAGAAAATCTCTTCTGTTTTTTTCCCCCTGGCCCTACATTAATTAACACAGTGATGGACATTGTTGGATGTCCATATTAGGCACTTAATACTTAGTATTTAATAGCTTACCTCAATAATGATATACTTACTGCCTTATAACTGTGTCCATCCAAGAAGAATTGGCTTCAGGTACTTTCAAACATGCCAAAGCCGAAGCTTTAATGATAAAGTCATTGACAGAAATCTTACTGTTTCCTGCCAATGCCTGTAAAGAAAAAAGGCAACCTGCTACCATATCTTTATTCCATAAAGCCTCAAACTGCACAGTCTTAAACAGAAAGAGATTAGATGATGCAAAATCTAATCTAAATAGATGGCTGGTGGAACTGTTAATTAAAATTTTAGCATAAAGCAAGATGAGTTTGACATACTGACATTAAATGCTGCTTTTAGTAAAATGTTTCTTTTTAAAGAAAAAATTTAATATAAAAATTCTCCCATTTAATATAAGGTTAGTGGCTCTAGTTAATGAAAAGCTTAAGTTCCTTTAACATTTCTTTGTGCAGCTTCAACTTTGGAACCATGAGTTCAGGGTTCTAAATTAATTTCCTTCAGGAAAATCTCAGTTCAATGATCCTAACTTAATTTCACTTGCTTTTCTATGGTTACTATGAAAGAAGAGTCATTTAATGTTTGTTGTGAAATGAAACTTATTAGTGAAAGAACGCCATCGTACATTCTTGAGAAACTACTAAACAAAAACAACAACAAGCATTTGATTAGAGGAAAAATAAAGGACAGGCAATAGCACAGTGAAGAAGGAAAGCACTAGGACCAGGGGTTAAATCACCTGATTTCAAATTCCCATTTCTTATTAATCATGAGATATTGGGCAAGACATTTCATTTCTCTGAGCCTCAGCTGCCTTATCTACACTACAGTAACGCATATGCCACCTACCTCATAGGCAGTTGTGAGGAAAATGCTTTGTAAACTATTAAATACTAAATAAATGTGAATTGTTATAAAGGGGCACAATTTTATGTAGAATTCAGATGAGGGATAAAGCAAAGGTATAGAGAACAATTTGGTTAATGATGAGCATGATGTATGGCTTTTCATGCTATACAAATAAGGTTGAGTATATTCGAATTAATTTGAAGCATGCTGCTAACCACTAAAAGTAGAAGTACATAATTCTAAAAAAGTATTAAAATTTGACTTTAAGTGAAAAACACAAAAAAGCAGTGCAAATACTATAATGGACACAATGAACATATTGTTTTTTTTTTTTTTGGAGGGCAATTGGGGTTAAGTAACTTGCCCAAGGTCACACGGCTAGGTTTTTGTTTGTTTGTTTGTTTGTTTGTTTGTGTGTACGCGTTAAGTGTCTGAGGCCAGATCCGGAACTCAGGTCCTTCTGACTCCAGGGCCAACACTGTACTCACTGCGCCACCTAGTCGCCCCCCAATGAACATATTGTACTCAATGTCAAGTCAACAAAGAAACAGATCAAGTGGATAATCTAAGAAAAATTTTTTTTACATCTTTATCCCAAATATCCAGTCACCAAGTTCATTTTAAAACACCATCTTTCCTTCTTCTTCATTCCAGTACTGCCCACCTCATCCAGACTGTCATTGTTTCAAATCTCTTGTGTTACTGCAATAGCCTATTTCTTTAGTCCTTCTCTATAACCATATAACATTCTGCTTCTCCAATCTCTCTTTTCCACTATTCCATTCCTCCTTAAACACTATGATCATCCTCACATCCACGGAATCCCAATATCACAATCAAACTTGGAACAAATCTAGTCCAATGGTTTAATTTTATAAATGAAAAGGAAAAAACCCCAAGGCCTGGAGAGGTAAATGGCCTGATAAAATCACATAGTGGCAGAGGTAAGACGGGAATCCAGTTCTTCTGATCCTCCCCTCCCCCAACCAAGATTCCTTCCAGGAAGGCCTTTAGTCATTCTCCCAAAATGAAATGCACCCTCCCCTAATTCTATACATCCTTCAAGGCCCACCTAACCCCCACCCCCTCCTCTCCCAACTATTCCCAATGATTTCCCAAATTCCTATCGCCAAAAAACATTTAGCACTGAACTATCTGGTTTACACATTCTCGTTACATATCCTATCCTATCTTGTGGTATTTGCCACTGTAAGCTCCTGGAAAGCTGGGATTGTGTTTTGTATTTCTTCCACAAGGCTGATCTCCTACCAGGAGGAAAAGACTTAGGGGAACATAAACACAAAATTGGGGTACCACAACATTAAAATGTCTGTACTAGGACACAAAGTTGATCCAGTCCTCATGGCAATTTAAGAATAAAACCACAAAATTCTAAGATGATCATGTTTAAGAGACAGTCAGAGAGACAGAGCCAAGATGACAGAGTAAAGGCAGGGAATCACAAGAACTCTTCCCCCAAATCCCTCCAAATACCTTTAAATAATGTGTCTATAAATTCTAGACCTGCAGAACCCACAAAAAAGATGAAATGAAACAATTTTCCAGCCCAAGATAACTTAGAAAATCAGCAAGAAAGGTCTGTTGCACCAGGGCAAGAGAGGAGCTCAGTTCTGCATAGGCTACACCAATATGCACTAGGCCCTAGCAGACCTGGAGCAGGCCTCAGAGTGACTGAGTCAGTGGTTGCTGTGGCCATTTCCAGACCTCTCAGCCTACAGACACCAAAGAGAACTTAAAAGGTCAGCAGGAAAGGTCTGTCACATCTGAGTGAGAGTGGAGCACAGTCCTGCACAGGCTGCACCTTGGGGAATCCCAGCACAACCCCTGCCACAGCAAACCAGGAGCAGACCTTGGGAGCAACTAAATCAGCAGCAGCTGCTTCTGGAGCTCTCAGCCCAGACAGTAAGGGGGTCAAATAACTGTTCAGAATGAGATTACAGGGGTCTCTTTGCTAGTACTAAGGAAGAAAGACTCTGTTGCTTTGTCCATATTCAGATCAGGGACCCACCTCACAATTTCAGTGCAAAAAATAGTGCTTGTGTTCATCCACAGACTACAGCACAGGCCAGGTAAGTATTTACTACTTAAATTTACTACTACTATTTACCACCTTAGAAAAACAAAATTTACAAATCTCTAGAAATATCTCTGAAAACAGCTACACAAAAAAACCTGAAGCTTGAGACAGTGCGCCTTCCACTCTGAAATCAGAACCCTAATTTAACAAAGAGTTAAGTCAACTAATAAGCTGGGGAAATGAGCAAACAGAAAAAAAAAGAAAGTTACTATGGGAAAAAAATACATTAAAAAAATAAAGTCGGGGCGGCTAGGTGGCACAGTGAATAGAGCACTGGCCCTGGGGTCAGGAGGACCTGAGTTCAAATCAGGCCTCAGACACTTAACAAAAACTAGCCATGTGACCCTGGCCAAGTCGCTTAACCCCAATTGCCCTCCAAAAAGCAAAATAAATAAATAGACAGATAGATAGACAGACAAACAAATAAGTCAAAGTTCCTACACCCAAATCCTCCAAGAAAAATCTGAATTGGTTTTAGACCATGGAAAAGCTCAAAAAAAGATTCTGAAAATAAAATCTAAGAGAGGAAGAGGAAAAATTAAGAAGAAAGGAGATGCAAGAAAATCATGAAAAATGAGTCAACAGCTTAATAAAGAAGACATGAAAAAAATATTGATTGAAAATAACACTTTACTGGTGGAGAAATTGGAAAAACCCACTTTTGAAAAGGGACAGGATCAAAGTAGAGAATAGAACAAGCGGGGTATGGGATAGGATGGAGGGAAATATAGTTAGTCTTTCACAATATATCCACTATGGAAATGTTTTGCATAGTTACACACGTACAACCTATATTGAATTGCTTATCTTCCCAGTGAGGGTAGGTGACAAGGGAGGAAGGGAAAGAATCTGGGATTCAAAGTTTTAAAATCAAATGTTTAAAAAAATATATATATATATATATAAAAATAATTATTATTATTTTACATGTAACTGGGAAATGAGATATACAGGCTCTGGGTCATAGAGATCCACTGTGCCCTACTGGAAAGTCGGAGAGGGAATGGGGTAAGATATGGGAGAGAGCAGATTGGGGGAGGGAATATTCAGTGGGATCACTGTTTTGGGGTGGTGGGTAGGGAAAAATAGGGAGAAAATTTGTAACTCAAAATCTTGTGGAAATGAATGATGTAAAGTAAAAAAAGGGAAAAAAAGAAAAGAAAAGAACACCTTAAAAAGCAGAGTTGGATAAATGGAAAAAATGCGGCTAGGTGGCACAGTGAGTAGAGCGTCAGTCCTGGAGTCAGTAGGACCTGAGTTCGGATCCAGCCTCAGACACTTAAGGCACACACAAACAAAAACCTAGCCGTGTGACCTTGGGCAAGTTACTTAACCCCAATTGCCCTCCAAAAATCAAAAAAAAACAAAAAAACAAAAAAACCCAACTCCTTAAATTGAAAGAATCCACTGATTACCTCCTGAAAGAAATCCCAAAATGAAAACTCCCAGGAATATTATAGCCAAATTCCAGAG
This sequence comes from Gymnobelideus leadbeateri, assembly GCA_011680675.1. Taxonomy (NCBI): domain Eukaryota; kingdom Metazoa; phylum Chordata; class Mammalia; order Diprotodontia; family Petauridae; genus Gymnobelideus; species Gymnobelideus leadbeateri. The sequence goes on from WOXC01006772.1 coordinate 373,954, forward strand.
CTCCCAGGGCAAGGAGAAAATACTGCAGTCAACCAGAAAGAAACAATTCAAGTATTCTGGAGCCACAGTCAGGATACCACAACATTAAAGGACTGGAAGTCCTGAAATACACGACATTCCAAAGAGCAAAAGACCTAGGATTACAACAAAGAATCACTTACCTAACAAAACTAAGTATAATCTTTCAGGGGGAAAAATAGACATTCGATGAAATAGAGAATTTTCAAGCATTCTTGATGAAAAGACAAGAACTGAATAGAAAATCTGACTTTCAAATACAAGACTAAAGAAAAGCATAAAAAAATAATGAGCAAAGGGAAATCATAAGGGACTTAATAAGATTAAACTGTTTACATCGCTACATGGGAAAATGGTAACTGTAACTCATAAGAACTTTCTCATTATTAAAGCAGGGCACAGGGGTGAGGTAGACATAAAGGGATGATATCTAAAAATTAAAATTAAGGGGTGAAAGGAATGTACTGGGAGAATGGGGTAAATTCTTTCACATAAAATAGGCTAGAAAAAGCTTTTACAGTAGAAGATGGGAGCGATGGGGAGTAAATGAACCTTACTTTCATCAGAATTCGTTCAAAGAGGGAAAAACATACATATTCAACTCAGCAGAGGAATCTATCTTACCCTACAGGAAGATAGCAGGGGAAGAGGATAGGGAAGGGGGAAACAGAAGGGAAGGCAGATTCAGGGAGGGGGTAGTCAGAAGCAAAACACTTTTGAGAGACAGAGTGAAAGGAGAAAGAAAACAGAATAAACAGGGAGAGGGGGAATAGGATGGAGGGAAATACATTTAGAAAAAGTAACTGTGGGGGCAGCTAGGTGGCATAGTGGATAGAGTACCAGCACTGAAGTCAGGATGACCTGAGTTCAAATCTGGCCTCTGACCAGATACTTGACACTTACTAGCTGTATGACCCTGGGCAAGTCACTTAACCCCAACTATCTCATCAAAAACAAAACCCAAAAAAACTGAAAAAAATTTTTGAAGTTTTTCTGATAAAGGCATCATTTCACAAACATAGAGAGAACTGAGTCAAATTTATAAAAGCAAGAGCCTTTCCCCAACTGATAAATGATCAAAAGATATGAAGAGTTTTCAGATGAAGTAATCAAAGCTATCTACAGCCATATGAAAAAATACTCTAATTCACTATTGAATGAAGAAATGCAAATTAAAACAATTCTGAGGTACCACCTCATACCTATTATATTGGCTAATAGGACAGAAAAGGAAAATGACAAATTGTTGGAGGGGATGTGGGAAAAATGAGACCACTAATGTACTGTTGGTGGAGTAGGGCTATAAAACCATTCATACTCTTTGACCTAACAATACCACTACTAGGTCTATATCCCAAAAGATAAAAAACAAAAAAGGGAAAAGACCCACAGGTACAAAAATATTCACAGCAGCCCTTTTCTGGTGACAAAGAACTGGAAATTGAGGGGATGCCTACCAATAGGGGAATGGATGGACAAATTGTGGTATGTGATTATGATGGAATGATATGTGCTATAAGAAATTAGCATGATGCTCTCATGAAAAACTTGGAAAAACTTACATGAGCTGATGCAAAGTGAAATGTACTGTTGTACAAAGTAATAGCAATATTGTAAGATGGTCAGCTGTGAATGATTTACCTCCTTAGCAATACAATAATCCAAGACAACTCTGAAGGACTTATGATGAAAAATGCTATCCATCCCCAGAGAAAGAACTGATGGTGTCTGAATACAGCTTGAAGCATACTTTTTAACTTTCTTCATTTTTCTTGATTTTTTTTTTTTTGGTCTATGTTTTCAATCACAACATGAAAAAAACCAACATCTTCTTCTACAACTATTATGGAATTTTTCTGTTATGACTTCACATGTATAAACTATATTGAATTGCTTGCCTTATCAAAAAGGGGGTTGGGGTGGGTGGGGACTGAGAAAGGGAGAGAATTTAGAACCCAGAAAGTTTTTTTAAAATGTTTAAAATTGTTTTTACATGTAAATTGGGGAAAAATAAAATACTAAATAAATAAATTTTTAAAAAAGAAAAAACCTATTGCAATCCATGCCTTGTAACCATGCAACAAAACTAGTATGAATAGATATATCAAAGAGGTGGGGCCTTGTCCCTGGAAGAAGTTTGTAGTCACTAAAATATAAGGAATATTCTTTAGTTCAATGGTAAAGTATATGGTATGATAATATACATGGTTTATGTTTATGTACCTGTAGGTAAATTTTTATGTCTATCACTGATAGATCTGGAAGTAGGAATAACTTGATAAACTATATTAGTGGAAAAACAATTTTATGAAGTATAAGCAGACAAGGAGTTCACAAATTCAGTTACTGAAAACTTTTTTACATCTTGGCTCAGTTTTATTTTAACGTAATATAGTTCTTTTGGGGACATCATTTCTCTAACATACATGAAAATGATACTAGTGGTCTTACCCCTTGGAATTTGTTGTCTATACTGAAATTATTACAGATAAAGATACTGAGGGGACAGAAATAAGAGATATAAAGCATAGTAAGATCTGAAATGAAACATCATTTTCTCCTCTTAAAAAAAAAAAGCCAATTAGCCAATCAGGTCAGTGGTAAATATTCAACAGACCTAGTATAAAGACATAGCATATAGGAAAAAAAAATTATCCCAGATAAGAATTTCCAAACTTCTTACCAAATTGAGTTCTTTCCGTACTTCTAAAACTTCACCCATGTTTACATCAATAGAAAGATAATAATGAGGTATTGTTTGTTTGGACTGCATTAAACGCTGCGCGATAACCTAAAACAAAAAAAATGTTATTTGGGCAAGGTTGTAAATAATCACTTAGGTAAAGATTTCACTATTTCTTCTTCCCTTCATTCCCCCAATCCCCCCCCCCCCCCCGCCCTGACAAAATCCTTAATATCAGTAACTATCAAACCAATTAGCAACGAAATGTATCAACAAGATTAAGGAGCCAGAGCATGTATTTTATCTTAGTTTTTCCTCTTCTATTCATTAACGCAGAACAAAGTCACTGATTAATCCCAAGTACCTCAATATCTCAGCCATTTCACCCTCAATTAAGAAATCACTTTGTCACCAGTTTGCACCTAGCAACTTAATAGCAAACCCAACAGCTGTTTCTAGATTTATAGAAGCACACTTACTCTACGAATATTGCTGATTGGGATATCTGTGAAAACACCAGTAGGAACTGCTGCCACTCCTGGGGCTGGTGTGGGCATGGCAGCTGTTGGAGGGGGAGCCTGTGAACAAGGAGGTTAAAGGAACTCTTAAAATGAGGAACCAATGTTAGAATAACTTACGTCTAAGATTCTCAATATTCAAGTGACCTATTTAGAGATATTAGAATGAAAATTCAATTTTTTGAAAAAATAAAAAGATTATTTCCAAGTCATCTTTAGTTGGCAGAAAGGACTTATTTGACCTGTATCTGAATTTTGAATTCATATTTTAGCATTATTTCTCCTAAGTCACAGTACCACCGAGTAGTTTTTAGACTGAAGTATATTTCCTCCCTAATATTTTCACAGAAATGAATAACCCTTTAATATAAAGCTATTCTATGTAAGTAGAAAGAACAAATATCACCCCTTTCCAGAGCTTGGGAGGCAGTATGGTATAATAGCTAGTGAGTTGGGCTTGGGAGTCAAAAAGACCTAAATTAATAATTTTTTGCTGTATAACAAGCTGTATAACTTCACAGCGGAGAATTCTCTGAAACCACAAAGTGCAGAACAGTTCTTAATCTGCAAATGTAGAGGAATTTTCCTCACCAAGAAGTTCTCTACATTGATAAAATCAAAGGACTGAATGAAAAAACTGCAGTTTTAGAAGGATCTGCATGACTATTTTAAAAGAAAATATTATCAACCTTATTAATTGCAATATTGTTAAGGGGCTTCTATGCATGATTTTCTAACCAAAATGGCCTAATAAAGGCAAGGTCAGGGATGCTAACACGAGGCAAGTCAGATTTGCTCTATTACACAGTCCTAGAATTAAGCCAGTAAGAAGGACCAATTACTCTGTTAATAACTAGGATTAGATAAAATTGTGTGAAGATATTAGTGCAAATCCTAGATTAAAACTTGAAAACCTCAAAGCACATTTCTGATATTGTCTGTAATGCATCTTTGTACATCAAGGATAGAACACTCATACCTGTACACTAAATTTAAACAGAAAGAGAGAAAACCTTATTATTTCTGGAATGAATTTCACACAAAAGTACAGAATGTAATATTCAACATGTAAACCAAATGATTAGGAGTGATGACTATTGCAAAAGAACTATCACCCTCACCAGAGAACAATAAGCAAAAGGACCAAGTTCAACTCACAGGAGCAGCCTTTGAAGGCACAAAGGAGTCAATGTCTTTCTTGGTGATTCTGCCTTCTGGCCCTGTTCCTGGAAGAAATACACAAGAATACCACTGGATTTCTAGTGTAATTTCTAGTGCTATACCAATCAATCTAGCATGGACACAAATTTTTCCTTGGTCCTAGACAAAGTCTTCAGGCTTCCTGAAACATGAATGTGCATGAGTCCAACTATCATTCTTTTTTTTTTTTTTTTTTGCTTTTTGGAGAGCTGTAATGGAAATGCAGATTTAAAGATCTTCCCTGCCCCTAGGCCCTTTGATTGGCTTAAGAGACTTTGATTGGCTTTAAGAGACTCTGAAAACCTTCCTTGACTTGAAAATATGCTCTGCCTCCTAATAGGCTGAATGTGGTCACATGGAGCCTGTGGTGGGAGGCTTGTTTTTCAGGAAAGCCCACACCTTGATACTTTGTGATTGGGCAGTGGGTCAAGGAGGTTGTTACATTCTCTGAGCCAGGAGAAGGCTATATAAACCCTGATGAGAGGCTTTGCTTTGGGGCTCACTTTGAGAAGTGTTGTGTGATTTGACCAGATGAGACTCTGGGAAGCCGTTGTTGAGAGCCCCCCGGCTTTGAAAACCCAGATGTTGATGCTTCCCTCTCTGGTAACTGTGACTTGGTATTGATGCATGTAATGTTGGGACAGTTTGGAAGCCTGTCTGATCTGTAAGTTCTGTAACTCTGAAGTTCGGGGTGCTGACCTTTTACCCCTGAACTAGGTAATGTGTGTTTGTTTGATTAAAGTAAGCTTGTTAACCCATTTTGAGTTGCTTTCCTTCTGAAAAGCAGATCTAAGAACCTGTGTTGGCAGTTACCCTGGGGATATTGGGGTGCTTGCCGCTACAAGAGCTATTGGGGTTAAGTAACTTGCCTAAGGTCACACAGCTAGGTTTTTGTTTATGTGTGTTGTCTGAGGCCGGATCCAAACTCAGGTCCTTCTGACTCCAGTGCCGTATCATTCTTCAATATATGAAAGTAAGCCATGTGCAGAATTTTGCATAAAGGGAGTTGGCTTCCCTGTAGCATACACGGTCAGCAGGGTTGCACAGTAGGTAGAGCAGTGGGCCTAGAATCAGGAGCACATGAGCTCAAATCTGGCATCAAATACCTACTAGTGTGTGACCTTGAGCAAATCACTTAACTTCTGTCTACCTCAGTTTTCTCTTCTATAAAATGAGGCACCTCCCAAGGCTGCTGTGAGAATCAAATAAGATAACTTTAACTGCCTGGCACATAATAAGCACCATATGATGCTATTACTACAAATAGCAGAAGAAGGTTTGATCCTCCCCAAACTCTGGACACACTATGCCCAAAGGAGAAAAATGATCACAAAATGTCCCTTTTAAAACCTCCTCTCAGAGCCATTCTCCACTGGATAAGTGGTTAAAGGAGATAAACAATCCCCATTTTGGAAAAGAACTTGGAAGTACGCTAAGAAAGTAATTAAAATATCCTCTGACTCAGAGATCTCACTGCTTTGTATATATCCCAAAGATAGACTTCATATGCAATAAAATATTTAAGAGCAGTACTTTTTAATGGTAGCAAAAAAACCAGAACAAAGGTGCTGCTCACTGGGGAATGGCTAAACAAACTGGTACAACAATGTGTTTGAATATCATTGTGGAATAAGAAATGATGAATATGAAAAACATGGAAAACATGAACTAAGTTAAAATGACAGAAGTAGAACCAAGGAAGCAATGTACAAGATGAATACAACAATGTAAATGGAAATAACAAAAAAGCCTCAGAACTGAATATTACATATTATTAATGACCCAGAAGAAAAATATGAGAATCTGACTCTCTTCTTTGTGTGGGGACAAAAAATAAAGGAAAAAGAGCAAGAAAACTATTAAAGTGAAATGCAACATATATTGTTGACCTTGACTGATGTGACTTTTTCTTCTTTTTTATAAGGAAAAGCCATCCCCTAATAAGAAAGTTATATTGGAAATGAAACCAATATAAAAACAAGAGAAAAAAAATCAAACATTTAGTAAAGCCAACTTTCAGAAAAACAGACTTACCTCTCACTTGTGTAAGATCAATCCCTCTCTCTGCTGCCAATTTCTTTGCAAGAGGACTCACAAATATCCTTCCTTTTGTACTAGCAGGAGTAGCTGGATGGGCAGCTGAAGGTGCAGTGGCTGTAGGTGGGGGAGTAGGAGGAACAGCAGCCACCTTACAAAGATAAGGAGTGACAGAGTTAGTGTCCCATTGGTAAGATCGTCTCCTGGATGAAGATCTGATATTTTCTTCTAAATGAGTAGCTATTTTAATTACATCATTTTTGCTTTTCTATGAGATCACAGATCTGCTTAATCTTCACAACGTCCTAGTACACCAAATGGCAAGTATCATGTCAGTTTCTACCTTTACATGAATAAGCAGTAAAGATCTAGTGTTCTCTAAAATATAATTTTGTTGGTAAATAAACACAAGATTATTTTTTAAAATTATCTTAGGTGATACAATCAACATTACTTTAGGTTTAAGTATATGAATAATTCTAGAATTGCTATTTGTCCTCTGTTCTGGAAAAAGAAGGTGATGTTACAACATTCAAAAGAATTGGATTTAAGTGAGATGGCTTCACAAAGTCACTAGCCTCACTTTCTCCTCTGGAGCCATCCCTATTCAGTGGCCAGATATGAATCAGGACAAATAGAGATGTGATGGGGTGCTTGGGATACATATGTTTCAGTTTGTAATATCAATTTGTAACATCAGTTTGTAAATGGGGTGCTTTGGGATCTATGTCTGTAAAATCACATTTCTCCTACCCAGTCTCAAAGCATTAACACTGCCCTTCCCCCTGCCGGCACTCTGCCCAGCAACAACTCATGAACTCTTTATCTCTGCTTGGAACAATAACAAGCTACCCATGAATCCTTCACTAAACTATCTATAAACATCTTAGCTTAGGTAACTGTTATCTCCCTTAATAGAGTGGCCAGCTGCACCATAAATCCTTCAATACCCTATCTATAGGTTAACTCCTTAGCCAATTATACCCATACTGTGTCTCTGTTGGCCTTGGTTCCCAACATCCATCTTGTCAAACATGACATTGATGGGTGGCAGACTGGGCACTCCTCAGTGGCCATGGCCAAGGGTTGACTTTAGTGACGTGTCAGGCCTAAAACCATACCTCCTGGTAGCCCCACCTTGGGCTATTTCCCAGTGAATTATAGGCAATAAACCTGCACAGTTGATAGCATGGTCTTTTAAGCACTGACCACTCCTTAACTCCTCCCTAATCCCACCTTTATTCACCTAGTTAGCATAATTGACACCTGATTTACTGTCTTGACTCCTTAAAACTAAACCTGTGATTTCTGTAAGTTTGCAGGTTCCATAAGAACCCTTGCCCGCTGTGGTGTACAGCGTAACAATAAACTTTTGCAATCTCAGCTTCCAAGTTTGCTTGAGCCTGGTGAATTCTTTCCAGACTGAACTGCAGGGTTTCTGGTCACTGATAGTGATCAGAGTCCCTGGTAGAACCTATTACCCTTCCCTCATCAGATGGACCAGGATGCTAGTGGGGACCTTGGCTTTTTCAAGTTAAAGTCTTTAAATAGGTCTCAGAGTTTGAGACTTCCACAACACCCATTCAGAGATTAAGGCTTGATAAGAAATGAGGCAAAGAAAGGTCACTTAAAAAAAAAAAAGGACCTGGGTGGGGAAGAGCCTCAGGGTTTCTGACCAAAACAAAAACAATTGTTATTTACTTCCATTCTCAGCCAATCAGGATCTAAACAATCACCAAGTTGGTCTAGGCCTAGGACTATTGTTGACCAAACACTTTGAGAGCCAGAGTGAGCTGGGGTTTAGGCTGGTCTTTTTTTTTTTTTTTTTAAAGCAATTGGGGTTAAGTAACTTGCTCAAGGTTATAGGCTGGTCTTCAAGAGAAAAAACAAAAACAAAGTTTCAGAAGAAAATTTACATTCCTGTTTGGGCCCAGCACCAAGTAAGGGCGTGATATCCTAGGTCAAGGGTGAGGAACTTGAAGCCTCAAGGCCACACAAGGCCCTTTAGATCCTCAAGTGTAGCTCTGACTGAATCCAAACTTCACAGAACATATTCCCTTAATAAAAAAAAAAATTTGGTCTGTAAAACTTGGACTCAGTCAAAAGACCACACCCAAAGACCCAGAAAGCCATGTGTGGCCTGGAGGCTGCAGGTTCCCCACCCCTGCCTTAGGTGGAAAGAGGGAAAGAAATTAAGAAAGAACGCATAGATATCTCCACCATAATGCAATTATTGGAGCCCATTCCATGGGAACATGTTATGGTTGAAATGACATATTACAAGCATGAAAAGCAACACGACAAGATAGGACCTTGGACTTGGGAGTCAGGAAGGCCCAAGTTCAAATTCTGCTTCCATTAATAGCTTCGAGACCCTGAACAAACCTCTCTGGGTCTCAGTTTCTTCATCCATAAAAAGAAGGTGTTAGACTTGATAACCTCTAATTTTATGATCCTATGAAGCTCTGAAATGACCTTTTTAAAAAACCACTAAAATCTCCACTGTATCAGGTCATGCTAATGGCAAAGATTCCATTCCAGTGTGTTACAAATACTTATATTTAGTTTTTGTTTTCTGGTAATTTTTTTTTTGTCATACCCAACTATGATACATAAGGACCAGGCACAAAGACAAAGAAGACTGTTAGTGAGAGACTCTTATTGTAAGCAAGATAGTGAAGAGAGAATAATCTTAAAGGCCTAGAACCTCGAATGTAAAAAAAAAATATCCCAATAGTAAATAAACTAGTCAAAATATATGGGGAAAAGGTATATTTTCTATAACTAGATCAAGAGTCTCTGTGTTTTCCAAAAAGAGGCTGGACAAAAACTTAGTTGGCTGTATTGATTCTGCCTTAGCAGAGGCTAGAAGAGTATAAGAATATAGACAGGCTGGCTTAAAAACATACTAAATATCTTGTTCCATGTGACTTCAGAGAAAATAACTATGACCAATGGGTGAAAGTTACAAGGAATTAGATTTTAGCCCAATATGGAAGAATAACAGCTGTCCAAAATGGGCTCTTTCATGACACAATGCACACTTCATCCCTAGAAGTTTTCAACAAGAAACTGGGTATCTCTCCTCGGAGATACTATGTAGGTGATTTACCCATTGCCTAAGAAATCAAACTGCTGATTTCTAAAGTTCCTCCGATTCTTTAATTCTATGATTCCAATAGAATGGGAAATAAAATCTTACCTTTCAAAAGTATGAGATCCTACATCTAAAGCAGGAAAACAACATGTCACACCAATACTTGGGCATTTCAGTATGCTTTGGTCTCAGCAGCAGGCTCCAAGAGAGCAGGAAACATAGCTATAAGCATTAAACTATTCACCACTAGGTGAATACCCCTGAGGTATTAAAGAATATTACTCTCTCCCATTCCCTCAATTCCAGAGTCATACCTACCGGGGTTGGGGCGGGTGGTGGTACTTGAGGTTTTATATCAGTTACTCCAGTTGGCTTATAATCTGCAAATGCAGCAATATCTGCTTCTTTTTCTACAATAATACAGAGGGGTGTTCCTAGAGGGACATCTCTTGTGCCTTCAGGAATAAGAATTTTTGCCAGGTATCCTTCCTCTTGCACTTCAAAACCTTTAGTTAAAAAAAAAAAATTAAGTGACACTAAGGTTCCCACTCTTCCATATAATTCAAAGCATGGAGATCTTAAATGAAAAGAATTTCCTTTATACTGTCAGAAACTACCTCTGATAGATTAATCTTCTTTTAAATTTTTTTTTATTTTTTGTTGATAATTTTTGTTCTTATACCTTTTTTTTTTTGAAGGCAATTGGGGTTAAGTGACTTGCCCAAGGTCACAGGACTAGTTTTTGTGTTAAGTGCCTGAGGCTGCATTTGAACTCAGGTCCTCCTCACTCTAAGGCCGGGTACTCTATTAACTGCGCCACCTAGCTGCCCCTCTGACATATTAATCTTAAAGGAAAACATCCAGTGAATTATATAGGGTGAATATAATTACATTTATGGTTTTGTGAGGATAATGAATAGACAGAGCTGTTGCTTAGTTTTAGCTTAAGAGAATACTACAGATCATTACAGTTCTAAATGGAAGTTACTGTCGCATGGTGCAACAAGTGTCAAGGGTACAAACATACCCAATTAATAGAGGTGCTTAATAAACATCTGAACTACAATAAATATGCCCAATGGCACTAGCACAGGTCTGGACATCAAGCTTTGGAGAAATAAAACAGGTTATCAGACAATACTGGTGAATCCAAAATGACCAGTTCAGCCAATGATGTCTCTATGAATTCGAGTATCTATGATATTTTTCTACGTGGGAACTGGTTTGAATCAAATAGAGATACCCATCTTTATAGATTAAGTGCACATTTTATTTTCTGCCTAAATCAGAGGTAGGCTGTAAGCTTCAATATTTCTACTCCAGTAAAACTATAAACTTCATAACACACTGAATGACCAAGAAATCAAGACAGAAACTAGAATAAATTACTTCTTCTACCCCAGAACTGCAGAAAAAGTCATCTGGGGCTGCCTGCCAGCAAAGCTGTCCAGGGTAGATTCCAAGTGCCACCAAAGACAGACATGCAGCTTGCAATGCTCTGTGTCCATGGGCAGCAATGGTGAAAGACTCCCTTGAGAAAGATGCAGGATGGTTTAAAAAAAAAAGACTCCCTGAAAATTATATTGGACCAAAGAGAAGATAAGGACTCCAAGAGCAAGAAATATTAAAACAAAGTCTAGAGACTGGAAGAAAAAAGACAAAAAACACAAAAAAGTAAGGTAAACTTAAAAAAAAAAACTGGCCTAGAAAACAAAAAAAAATATATAAAAATCAGTGGACTTCCTGAAAGCCATGACCAAAAAAAGGCCTTGATATACACAAAAACTGTCCAGGTATATAGGAAACTGAGAACAAAGTGGAATTAAAAGAATCCGTCCATCACTTCCTGGGGGGGGAGGGGGGAGAACTCAAACGAAAATTCCCAAAAAATGTCACAGCAATAGTCCAAAACTTCCAGGTGAAAGAAAAAAATTTTGTAAGCAGTCAGAAAAAAAGTTCAAGTACCAAGGAACCAGTCTGTAGTATCACACAAGACATAATGGTTAACACCAGAAAAAAGCAAAAAGGTTGGTATACAATATTCCAAAAGATAAGATTTGTCATTACAACCAAGAATAACTCACCCAGCAAAACTAAATATACTATAGGGAAAAATAAACCTTTTTTAAGCACTTCTTAATTCTTAAGCACTTAAGCATTCCTGGCAAAAAAGAGCTAAACAGAAACTGAAAGGCACTCATAGGAGTCTCAAAAAGATAAACACATATGCATAATTAGAAGAGATTATGGAAGAATAAAGTTTTTGCTTTCTAATGGGGGAAACAAAATAAGTTACCCCTTAGAACACTAACTTAGTAAGACAGAGGACCTTTGTTATGTTTTTATTGTCTTAAATAGAGAGGAATTCAAATACACTAGAATCGGGCTTGGAAGAAATAAGAAAAACTTACTATCTCACATAAAAGAAGTACACAAGTAGAAAACAAGGAGTAAGGAGTCGGTTCTGGGGCATTACTGGAAGTTCATTTTGTTCTGAGTCAAGGAAAGGAGGGTGGAAAACACAAGCAAACACATATACAGAGTTTGGTGTAGGAACATATTCAATTTTAAAGGGAAATAGGAAGGAACTGGGAAAGGAGAGAGGAACTAAAAGAGAGGGTAGACTAAGGAAAGGAGTTTAGTCATAAGCAAAACAAACTCTAACCTCAGAATTATGAAGAGGGGCTTAATAGCAAAGAAATGGTAAGAACCTAGGATTGGGGTCTAATCTAGGAGAATAGAAAAGGGACAAAAGAGTAGAAGACTAAATAAAATGTAATTCAGCACATTCCCCTTTCACCACCCTTTCCTTTTTAATGAGAGGGGTGCAGGGCACAGAAAAGAAAAAGGACAAGATAATAGGATGGAGGGAAATGCACAATTAACAAGCAAAACTGTGAATGCTAAAGATGAACTCACCCATAAAACAGAAGAAGATAACAGAACAGATTGGAAATTAGAGCCCAAAATGTTGTTTATAAGAAACACATCTTACAAAATATTCACACAGTAAAAATAACAGGCTAAAATAAAAATCATGTGTCAAGTGAAGTACAAAAAAGCAGGCATAGCAATCAAGATCTCAGACAAAGTGTCAGCAAAAATAATTGATTAAAAGAAAAACAAAGAAACTATATTATACTTAAAGACATCACAGACAATGAACTAATAATCTCAATACTTAACATATAGGCATCAAATGGCATAGCATCTAAATACTCAAAAGGAAAATTAAACAGGAAGAAATAGATAATAAAACTATAGTTGTGAGACCTCAAAGTACTCCTTTCAGAGCTATACAACGCTAACAAAAAAACAGAACAAAACAAAAATCCAAGAAAGAAATTAAAGTTCTGAATAGAAATTATAAGTTAGAGGTGACATGTTTCTGGCAAATACTAAGGAGTCTACAAACTTCTCAGCACAGCATGGCACCTTTACAAAAATTTACCACATATTAGAGCATTAAAAAAAAAAACCCACAAATAAATGCAGAAAAACTAAACACATCCTTTACTGACCACAATGCAATGAAAATCCTACTCAAAAAGTCATCCTAAAGAACCAAGAGTTCAAATAACAAATCACAGAAACGATAGATAATTTTAAAGGTAATAACAATGAGACGACATACCAAAATTTGGGGGATGGAGCCAAAGCAGTCCTTAGAGGAAAACATATCTCTAAGCACTTTCATCAACAAAAGAGAGAGAGAAAAAGACCAATGAATTGGGCATGCAACTAAAAACCTAAAAAAATCCAAATAAGTATCAAAACAAAAATCTGAAAATCTAAGTAAGAGTAACAAAATAAAACAAAACAAACAAAAAACCCACCTCCAATGAATAAGTAAAACTAGGAGCTGGCTTTAAAAAATTGATATTTAATTAAAAATAAAACCAAATTGTAATATGAAATATGAAAACTTCACATCAAATAAGGAAATTATTAGAAACCATTCTGTCCAACAATATATCAATAAAACTGAGAACCTGAGAATGTTTTTATAAATATAAAATATCCAGATTAACAGAAGAAAATAATGCAACTTCAGAAAAGGAAACTGAAGAAGCTATAAATGAACTCCAAAAGAGATTATTTAGCCTGTTTCTTATTTCTTCCTTTTCTTTCCTCTTTGTGGAAATACCTCTCTATAGCCTATCTTTTCTTCCCAGAAATTGTGGGTGTCACAATCATTACTTGTGAAACAAAATCTAGTTTAAATACAATTTCTAAACTGACATTTCACTGGATGGATCACAATCCTATTTGTCACAGATCAGACAGCCACTTTCATTGTGCAACTTGTCTTCACAAGATAAACCCTACCAATTAGAAAATCTTCATGCTATCACACAACCTTTACAGGGTAGGATGGCAATCTTCTATTCCTACTGTACAGCTATGTGTCTGTCAGTTTCTCAAGTAAAAATCTCACCTATTGTGGCTTTGTCTGTCTCTATCTCAGCCAGCAGGTCTCCTTCATTCAATTTCTCACCCACCTTCTTCTCCCACCTTTGAACTGTGCCCATTGTCATAGTGGGAGAGAGAGCAGGTAGCAGGACCTACAAAACAAACAAACAAAAAAAACACCTGAACAGATATTGCTTTGGACCAAGAGGCAGGTTCAATAGGCATAATAGAAAACCTCAACAAATAAAGAACCAGGTAGACACACTCTGTCAAGTCATCTGTAACTATGGTATATTCCCTTATGCCATATACAAATTTTATCTGCAAAATTTGTTTTGCAGGAGTTCAATTTCCTATGAAACAGGAATACTCATGAATACTCTTTTCTGTCTTCCTCCAAAGTAGCAGATAACTAAGAAATCTGTTGATTATTTCCCTCTCAAGGTATCACATAACATAGTTAACCATTCCCTGGACAATCAGCATTAACTGCACAACAAAAATTAAAGTATAAAGTTTCTTTTCTAGCTCTGACAATATATTCTTATGATAAACTCATTTTCAATTTTTATAGAAATGACCATGGTCCCAACCTAGTCTGTGAAAAGGAGTTTTCCTGTATTCTAGCTGACAAATAAGAAAATTTTTGGCCTTGTTTTTTCACTCAAAGGAAGCATTCCTGACACAATCACTCAGATTTTTCCAAGATCTCTAAGGAAGAAAATCACAAAACATTTTCAACAGGAATTTTTAAACTTTCCATAGCAGGCTCTTAGTAGCATTTTTTCTAAAAACTATTTAGAAGGTTATCAGAGAGCCACAACAATTCTTTTTTTTTCTTTTTCTTTTTGGAGGGCAATTGGGGTTAAGTAACTTGCCCAAGGTCACACGGCTAGTTTTTTGTTTGTGCGTGTTAAGTGTCTGAGGCCAGATCTGAACTCAGGTCCTTCTGACTTCAGGGCCGGCGCTCTACTCACTGCGCCACCTAGCCGCCCCGCACAACAATTCTTATAATCACCATCATGATGGTCACTTACTCAGATACCCCCAAAACAACAACCAGGTGACTCAGACCAAAAGCAATCTTCCTTCTAAAGTTTGCCATCATTATTTGATTCCTAAGTTAAAATTAATGGAATAATTTTTAAAAATCTGTGAATTCTCGAAGATGTATGATTAAGATAGAGTCTGAGCATAAAAGAGAAAATAACAAAATGGGTACAATTAAACCTTATTCAAGGGAACACAACAATGGTACACACAGTGAAGAAATATAAACTTAAACTAAATATACCAGCTTCTCATTGGTAATAGCAATGTGTATGACCCCCACACCCCCGCCAAAAAAAAAAGAAATATTTCCTCCTTGGAAATCTCTACAAGGTGGCAAAGGATAGAACCACATAAATGATACACTGGTTTGAACCAACTTTTGGGGGAAGATACTGTTGGATATTTACCATCCTTTATCTCTAAAATGAATAAATACATCTATTATGAACAGACACTTGATCTGTTTCAAGCAACTCTGAACTCAATGTTCATCTTCTTAATTACAGTTTAAACTCATAAAATCTTTATAGTAAGAGAGCCTTATTTAATGCCTTATGTTTCTAAACATATAAGGTGCTTATTTAAACATACAAAAAACTCCTTAGTTGCTGTCAGTTTCCTAACTTAAAACTCTATCAATGTGGCTGCTCTGTGTAGCAGAAAGTCATATATAGTAAATGAAAGATTGGAACCAGTCCATTTAAATTTAGAGGACACAATCATAAACAAAGAAAAGGAAAGGAACTTGACAAAAATATCTCTATTTAAATTATAACGTGTTTGGAAAGAAAAATATATGTAAATATGGATTACGGGCTTAATTTACTATACTTGCAATGTTCCTGTCATGGAAAGAATGAAGCTTTAAACTAGATCTACAAATGGAGACACGAAGGCTCAGAGAGGTCAAAGGAGTTGTCCAACGTCACATATGTGGTAATAAAACTCATTTCCTACACTAATTCTTACTAAGTGTAAGGGACTGTGATAGACACTGGGAATACAACATGTATACAAACAGGTAAATAGAAGGGAATGAGCATTAAGAACTAACAGAATCAATGAAGGCTTCACAGAAGAGCTATCACCTAAAGATAGATAGACAAGTACTATGAAAGACAGAGATTAAGTTGAAGTGAACCCTCTAGGTATGGGAACAGCTTCATATTTCATGCTTGTTATTTACTCCTAAATGGCAACTGTTTCATCTTTGTAGAAAAACCTAACTATATATTTTAGTTTCTAAGTTTCACCAAGCTAAGTAATACGCACATAAATATGAAGGAATAAATAATTAATTGGAAGAGTAAATTCTTGGGAAAGTTCAATAGTTTAGCTTTACCTGCATATGAGTAGGATAGGAGCTCCCAGGAGCCTGAGCAGAAGGTGATGAAGCCACAGAAGCAGGGGGAGGCCCTGTGGAAGCCTGTGGGGTGGCTGCTGCTGCAGAATCCAGTGTATAATTTTTAAATGCATCTATATCCTCTGCCCTAAGGTATGAGAAAAACACACATAGTTTAGTTATCCCTATAAGTCATGGAAGGAAAGATCCCTCAAATCTAGGTTCAAACACATCAATATCCAACTGTTACACATGGCAATTTTCAAACATGAAATCAAGAGAGTATTTACTTTTCAACAGTGATACAGATGACTGCTCCAACTGGAACGTCTCTGGTGCCTTCTGGAACAATTATCTTAGCCAGGTAGCACTCTTCTAGGCTCTCAAATCCAACAGTGGCTTTGTCTGTTTCAACCTTTAAACAGAAGACATGGGATGTTTAAGTACTTACGGCCAGACTGACATTTATTAACTTAATGAAGCATTAAAAAGTTCACAAGTAAAGTGAAAACAAAACTTCCACCTTTGTAAAGAGATCATAAAAGCTATTAAAGGCTTCTTGGATAAAAATCAGACTGGCCATTTATGGCACTGACAAACTTATCAAAGATATCCTGCAAAGCTGCAGGATGCTTCAGACTACTACTATCCAGACAATTAAAAGTTAGTTATGAAGCACTTCAATCAGAAACGTTTTAAGTTTAGCACCTCTCCAAACTACTTACTTCTGCTATAAGGTCACCCTCATTGATCTTTTCACCTTCCTTTTTCTCCCAGCGGGCAATGGTGCCTGCCTGCATTGTGGGGGAAAGAGAAGGCAAAGGAACCTGGAAAGAAAAGAGACACCTGCTTTCAAAAGAAAGTAAGCACTGCTTCTTACCTCTTTATAGCTCCCTCACTGGCTCTGGGGCCCTATTCTGGAGCCCGGTGAGATGCTACAGCTCTTTGCCGCTAGCCCCTGTCAGTGTGGATCTGGCAAGAAGAATGCTACCTTTCAGTTGACATTTCCAATCTGTCACTCACATACAGTCCCAGAGGCGCCCCAAGTCCCCTCCCGGACTCTAGCTACCGGGATGGGGGAGGTCTCCTGGCCGGAGGTGATCAGACCTTCCCACTGGCCAGCCCAGGCCTGGAAGGCTCTTGACCCCCAGGTCAAGGACCAGGGACTGGGCTTGGGTGGGCTTTCCAGGCAAGGCGGGCGGGGTGGCCTCACCTTCTGGTGGGGGGGAAGGCTGTACCAGCGCCGGCCCGGTGTCCCCAAGAGCTGTAGCAGCAGGAGACGAGCCCGCGGCATGGCCCCAGAGCCGGATCCAGGACCCCAGCCCTGCAGCGCCCTAGCCCTGCTATGGGAAGAACGGGACAGACTTGGGATCGCGGCCGGGACCGGGACCGGGGCCAGCCCTCCAGAGGCCTCCCTCGGGGCCGCGGCTGCGGCCGGGCTCCCAAGGCCCGTCTGCGGGGCCGCGCACCGGGCCCGCCGCGCGCACACTCGCCACATAGTGCCACCGAAAGCCTGCGTCCGGGACCCGGAGCAGCCGCCGCTGCAGCCGCCACCGTCTCCTATGTGACCTCCCCGATCACTGTGCGACAATGCCGTCAACCGCACCGCGCCGTACAATCGCAGTGTCGTAAATGAGCCCGGAAAGTCCCGCCCCACCCGGGACCCCCTTCAACTCACCCCGCCTGGTTCCTCCAGCTGCCATTTGTGGGAGGACAAGCTTGGGGCGGAGCATCGGGCGCGTGAGGGAAAAGCGAACAATGGGAGAGGCTCGAGAGCTGGGCCGGAGAGGCGGGGCCGGGCCTTGAAGGAGCGGCTAGGAGGGGGAAGGAGCGGGAGAATTGATGGGCTTTGAGGCGCGGGGGAGGGGAGGAGAGGGGGCCCTCGGGCCGCTTCCAGTCCTTCCCGGGCCCCTTCCCTCGGGCCCCTGGCGGGGCTTGTGGGGTTTGATTTTGGGAGGGATTCTTAGAGACGCTCTGCTCAGATAAGGAAACTGAGGCACCTTGAGTGACTCGCTCAGGCCCTACACGGCGTTAATAGAAGAGATAAGACTGGAGTGTTTGAGCCGGAGAGACATGGTCTTAGGGCCAGAGGTTTAGAAGTGCCAGTGACGAGGTGCCGGCCATCAGCTCTCCTGGAATCTTCCCCTGTAAGGCATTTGCCCGAAGCCACGGGCCCTCGGTGGTGGCTCTGCCCAAGTCTTTAGTCCTCCTTGTCCAGCAGTTCCCCAGCTCTGATCCTCCTGTCCCACCCTAGAGCTGGCCTAGCCCTCGGTGGCCTCCAGCAACTTCCCACCCTTAATCCCATCACTGGAGTCTGACCTCATTGACTCCTGAAGACCCTCCCCAAGCTCCTCCTCTAGACCACCCCTGGATCCCTCCCGCAACATTCTGTGTGGGAGACCCTATCTTCCCTCTAAACTCACCCTTGAGTCAGATGATTCTGGCCGGCAGATACCACCTGGAGACCACAGGCTATGGCGGGCTAGGCCAGCGCAAGGGTCGTACAGGAGGACCCAGGGTGGGAAATTGACAAAAGAGGGCTAAAGACTTGGGCAGAGCCACAACTTAAAGCCCGTGGCCTCAGGCAAATGCCTTGCAAGGGAAGATTCAAGGAGAGTTCAAGGGGCTCCCAGAGCCTGCACCTCATCAGAAGAAACACTTAAAGTTGTCTGGTCCATTTTACAAATGAGGAACCTGAGGCGCAATTTATTCTAAATAAAAAGCAGAACCAGGATTTTAATTCAATACGTTAGGGCAGCTAGGGGCTACTGTAGAGTCAGGAAAATCTGAGTTCAAATCCAGTGTGACCTTGGGCAAGTCACTTAACCCTGTTTGCCTCGGGTTTTCTCATCTGCAAAATGACGTGGAGGAGAAAATAGCAAACTACTTCAGTATTTTTGCCAAGAAAACCCCACGTGGGGTCGCAGAGAGTAGGACTGTACGGAACAACAAATTCCACTGCAAACTTTTATAGCTGATCAGCCTGAGGACTAGCCATATAAAAGGACTTGACCAAAATTGTTGGTGCTCTAGTAAAATACAGATTTGTGGAGGGAATTCTGATTTTTATAATAATCAGTTTGCTATGTCTAAAGAATATACTAATCTGATAGATTGTATTTTGCAGAATTGCCTTTTGCAGCCTGTGAGTCAGACCCAGAATGCAACTTGAACTGATCAATCAAACCTTGAGGTGCATCAGGGTCACTGGCAACCTTCTGCCTGTGTACCTGGAGTGAAGCAAATCAAAAATCGTAGAACCTGTTCCCATCACAGAACTGTGGTCCTATGACCCACTAAGTAACAACCCTTCCCCTCCCCCCCCACAACTAAGAATTTGAGCAGTATTGCTCCCACAAGACTCCAGAATTGTATTGCCTTCCATTTGTGGGTTTGCCCTCAGAAACCACTCTGGCCCTGAGAACGATTGTTTGTAATCCACCTTCCTCCCTCCCTCCCCACTTTTTATGTACAGAACAGGTACCTTGATTCAAAATGCAGTGCCCTTTCCACAATAACATGCTGCCTCTTGTTCAAATACAAAAGTTTCAGTTACAGATCCCCAGCATCCAACACACGGGGCTCCCAATCTCAGGGTTCCTGGCCTGCAGTTTGGGGTTGGCAGAAGTGGGGAGAGAATGTGGATCCTCCTACTAAAATTACCCAATACTTGGTGAACCATTACATTAGACCATTAACCCCACCTGCCTGCCTAAGGTTACTATTGTGTAACCAAAGGATTTCCGTCGTGTAACTGATTCCATTCAGATATCAAACTTGGAGGTTTGATTCAGTAATTCAGGAAGAAGTCAAAAGATATAAAGCCTGAAGGATCCTTAGTGAAGATCTTTAAAGGGGGTGTTAAAAGTTTTCCAACCACCCAAATGTAACTAAAACTTCCTTAATCAGCAAGAAGACTGTAGGTTGAATCAGTCATGCTCTTTGGGCAGTAAATAAGTCATCTAGCAGTTCCCAAGTCAGAGGTAATCTAGTCTGTGGAGCAGCTGTGTAGGGAGATCCCCAGTGCTAGGGTTAGAAAGAAGGAAGTGTTTTTCCTCCTCCCCTAATCAACAAAGGTTATCTAGTGAAAAAAGATAAAAATCTAGTATCTTTTGAAGTTCTGAGGCAGAAAAGCCTTCCAGCTCTCACCAGCTTGGTCTGCCTTTCTGTGAGCCAGGTGTTAAGTAACCTCTACCAACAGAAAGAGAATCTCCTACAGTTGACCTTTTGAGTCAAAGATTGCACAAGCCATAGCTTTACTAGAGAAAGTGAGTCAGGGTTGAGCAAGTTTGAGGCTCAGTTGAAGAAGCAGAGACATACTTTTCACAGATGGATACACAGACACAGCCCCTAAGGGAGGAAACAACTTCTGGAACTTAACCCTGGGAACAGAGAACAGAACTCGCTTTGGACTGAAGAGAGAGCTAGCACTTGATATCAAGAGTTGGGCCACATTGAGGGCTGGATGAGGAGACAAAGGACTTCCCAGTGGACTCAAGTTCAAGTCCATTTAGCATTCTATCAGGTTGAATAAAACCATTTCTGTATCTGATGTTTTGTTAGCCTGAATGCTGACAGGTAAGCTGTGCCCTTAGCACAGTTATTCTTGTTATGGAGGAGCACTCAAGACAGACCCTAAAGCCTGTGCACCCAGAATTATGGATATTATTTAATTGTATTAATTATATAGAAGTGGGTTATATTCAGCTTGGGAAGTCACTGAAAGAAAAGAGACCCTGAGTTAGATATATGTGGCCTTGGGCAAGTCAATTAACTTCTATTTCAGTTTGCTCATCTATAAAAAAAAGAGGTGTGTAAAAGTTTTCCTATAGTCTTACAATTGGAGAAATTTTTTAATCAACTTCAAAAAATCACAGAGGCTTGACCTTTAGAGGAAGGCTCACAAGTCCCCACAAAGATGTATATTTTTTCTCCTCAGGCAGGAAATCCAATAGCCCTCCTTTCTGATAGGTCCTATTTTCCCCTGACCTATGAAATTCTGACTCATGATAACAGTGGATGGATAAGTTCAAGTTGTTCTTGTGATGAAGTATGGGCTCTGGGAGCCCCCTCGAGCTCTCCTTGAGTCCTTGAGGTACAGGCTCTGGGAACCTCCCTTGGACTCTTGATTAAATTAGTTCTGGAATAGCAAATTGCCTTAGCCACGTGGGTTCCCTAGTACTTTGCTTCCCCACCACTGTATTTTAAGTTCATGTCCATTTTACCACCTTCCTGGATTCTGGGTGTATTTGTGGGAGAGTATGTCCTGTGTATTGGAAAAAAAATGCTTTGTAACTTAAAGTTTTTTCTAAGCCATTTGAATAAATGCCCTTGCTAAAGAATTAAGTGAACCTACTAGCTGATTATAAGGGAAAGCATACCAATGGGGGCTTATAAGCTAGCATTTGGAATGATAACCACTCACAGGATTGTCCTTAGAGCCCTCGTATAGCCACCTCTGGGGACCCAACCTGCCAGTGAGTCCTAGGGAAAGTTCAAACATCTATCTAGCAATCAAGACCCCTCATAATTTAGCTTCCTTATTTCTAAATTTTATCTTATATTCATTACTTCCATGCACAGAATCAGAGGTGAGCAGGAATTTATAGACTATCTAATCGAACCCATACCAGACAAGTAGTCATCTAGTTTTTTGCTAAAAGACTTCAGGTGAAGGGGAATACATTCCCTCCTCAGGCAACCATTCCCCCTTTGGAAGTTTTCCCTTCTCTTCTTTTTTTTTTTTTGGAGTGCCAATCAAGGTTAAGTGACTTGCCCAAGGTCACATGGCTAGTAAGTGTTAAGTGTCTGAGGCCGGATTTGAACTCAGGTCCTCCTGACTCCAGGGCCACTGCTCTATTCACTGTGCCACCTAGCCACCTCAAGTTTTCCCTTCTCTTAAACCAAAATATGTCCCCAAACTTATACTTGTAGCTCCTACTTCTACCCTCTAAGGCCAAGCAAAAACATGTCTAATTCCTCTTCCACAAAATAGCTTCAAGCACTGGAAGACAGCTCTCATGTCCCTCTTCTACATTCCAGTCAAATTAGATAACTTTCTGTCCCCTGAACATGCACTGTTCTCACATCTCCATGTTTTTGCTCTGATTGTTCCCTACACCAGGGATATAATAGGATGTTGTTCTTCCTCTCTTTGCCTGTTAAATTCCTACTCAACATAGAATATTAGAGTTGTAAAGTATCTCAAAGGTTATCTCTATCACCTGTACCTGAATGTGAAGTTACATAAAATTTTAGGATTGTAAAGCACCATTCTCCCTCATACTAAATGTCTGAGGTAGGATTCAAACCTAGGCCTCCTGAAACCCAAGTTTAGCATTCATATGATTATGCTCTACACTCTAAGAACTCTTAAGCCCACTGAGGGCTGGGACTCTGTCATATTACATAAACTATCTTCCCTAAGGCCTAGCACAGTGCTCAGCTGTCAGTAAATGTAAGGTTATTAAATGTTTATTGGTGGTGCACTCATTTGGGGAATTTACATTTATAACTAACACCCTATTACTATGTAGTGGAAGCTCCATAGTTCTTTTGTTTTAGAAGAGCTAAGGACACACTACAAAAGTACACTTCAATGTTTTTATGATCTCATTGATGTGCTTTCTCCAACAATACTGATCAAGACTGTCTATATTTTCTGTCATATTGTGGTTCATACACTTTCTTAAATCCTCCACAGATATTAAAGGTCCCTCTAAAGGCCTCCTAGGCCACATATTAGAGGTCTTCCTCTAGGATCTTTTACCTTTACAGATATTGGTGCATCCCTTGAGTTGTCCACCTGTTATACCTTACTCTCCAGCACATGATGGGCCCACATCCTTTATTGATCATACAGCTCCTGGATATCTTCTGTATGTCAATTCCTGTGTGAAGTCATTGTTGGGAAGATGCTGCAGTCTATTTATAAAACCATACAGCTCTCCATTGTCCTTTTGTAAGAGTTTAAACCACAACTGTCATATTAATTCTGAGTGGCAACGGGTTTGCTAAAAGTTCATCATTCTAAAAGTAAAAATGGTCCTTAGAAAACCTCTGAAATTCTACTTATACATTTATAACTTTGCCAATCTCAGGAAAATTAATTAGGCTAATCCTTTAAATAAATGTTAATGTAGTTATATTTAAAATAGGATATATTTTCCCTTTGGGGGTTTATACCATAGTTATAAGGGCTCACTTATTAATCAAATAAAGCATTATAGAAAATACAAGTGGATTAAAAAATTATTATGCCAACTGTCAAACTTGACCAAACTGATTTACTTTAAAAAAAAAAAAAGCAATTCATTAAAACTGAACATGTAGATATACTTGCTTACCATTTTAGGGGACAATATGGCATTTTTGTGGTTTATCTCCACTAGCAGTTTTTGAATTTTTCTTATATTTTGCACATTTTGAGATTCTGTTCTACAATTTTGACTTCCAGATTATTGAGGTTTACATTTATTTACGAATATCAAGGGATATTCCTGAGTCCTAAATGATAATAATAAAACTGAAATCTGCAGAGTTTTAAAAAATCTAGTGGAAAAGAGACATCAGTTTCAATGAAATGTCCTTGGAACTTCTTTCTCCCTCTTCAAGTAAAGAGCAAACAGATGACAGAGTGAAGAAATTAACATTGATGAAATTTAAATTTTTATTAATTTCACTTGACAAACTAGAGGCAGAGTTAGTGGGTTTAGTTTGCAAATTCCATTTTATTTTATAGCTTGTTTCTTTTTCCAATGAGCACACAAATCTCTAATACATACAGGCAGGTGAGACTGGTTATCAATTCACTAACAGACAAATTAGACACCTCTGGAATTAACATAGGGAAAGTCTTGCTGAGAGTGCTAGAAAATAGGAAGTGTGTGCAATAATTCTTTTGAAACCAATAGTTGCAAATATCCATATTTCTAAGAAAATATAACTTTATGTAGGTGTGTCTTAAGCATGCGACACTTATATTAGACAAACTCTGACAATAAGGTAGGATGACTGTGCAAAATAATGAACATTATGTGGGAAAAAATGAAAAAAAATTAATCAACTTAAGTGCTTTTTGTGAGTGATCAGATTTCTCTTGGATTTTATAGATACATGAAGGCAATTTTCCCTGCTATAATCCATCCTGAGAGGAGAGATCTAAAGAGTTGGAAAATAAAATGCAGGGCTTTCATACAAAAAGATACTGAACCCAAGCTGTTTATGCATGAACTATAGAGTGTTCCAATTCCAGCTAATTTAGGGAACAGAACAGGGAAAGGGTAGCCTTTGGTTTCAAGATAATGACTTTTTAAGGGCTTGAACTCCTCCTTAGATTAGTCTTTATTCAGAAGGCATTGAATTTTTTAAAAGTGTTTAAATTTCAAGTAGTATTTCTTCTACTGAGAGTCTGATCTCACCTATCAGTGTTCTGCAAATATTGTTTTCTTTTTCAAGCTTAACTGAGGCAACAACAGCATAGACTTCCCCTAGGTATATCCCAATGGTTCATCACAATACCTTGAACAAGATGTCATTAAAGAGGAGTCCTAGAGCATCTTCACAATGCTCTGTAACAAGACTGTTAAAAAACAGAAGCAATCAATGACTCCTCCCTGAGTGCTATTATCCCTTTCAGCATCATTTTTTGCACCCATGTTACTGAATAATAATCAGAGTTGTAATGTAATGGTGACTACCTGTGCTGCACAGAATCAATCAAATAAAAGTGAACTTGTTTAATTTTTATTCCTCTCCAAGAAACTTCATCTTTTCACTTGGGTTCAATGCCATGTGGGCTCCTTTCTAAAACAGGAGAGGAATTGAGGCTAGAGAAGGTGGAGAACCTTGACATGGATTTAGTCACCTTTCTCTGAAAACGAAGACATCCTACCTAAACAGTATGACTACTGACTGAAGTAAAACAAACAAGTTAAAACTTTTAATTTCGAGACATTCAAAACAGGTCACAAGTGAAATATACAAAGAATTTTGGCCTGATAACCATGTTGTCACAGCAAAATATTAAAATTCATGCAATAGAGAAATTGGTGATAAACCTTTTTTCCCCCAGATTTCCTGGAAAAGATGGAGAATACACTATTTTCTTCTTGCTTTCAGCAGTGAAATTTCTCTTGTTCTTGATTGACTTTCCCAATTACTATTTGCTTGACAGTCACTTCTGATGAGAAAACATATTCTCCAATTGTGAGAAAACCAGAGGTACATGTACAATGAAGGGCATAAGTATCTTCTCAATTCCACTTGCTGAAGGAGTAGTCAAACAGCCTACATAAAACTCCAATGCTAAAAATGACAAGTAGTGTGGAATGAACTGGAAATTAGTTGTCACTGGTACACTCATAATAAAATAAAGCTTGGTTTTTGTTGTATTTCTTTTAACCACAAGGGTGATAAGAAGAGCCTGTATAAAAGCTAGCTATCTGGGTTCTCTAGAAAACGAATACCTTATAGAACTCGAGATAATACAGAGGGTGCTCACATTCATATTATAAAAATAGACATGGTTCTCAATAAACAGCAAATGGGTACAAAAGAATTCTTCAAACATGAACCATTTTTAAAAGGGCGTATCTATATATAAAAACAAGATGTGATCTCAGAGCTGCAAAGGACAGTCTTCTGAAATGATTTGGGAATGGAACATGAGAGATAACTGGAGACAGACGGGTCAAGAACCCAGAGCTGATCTGTTGGACTCTTCTGGTTTGGCAGTGTACATTGGCAGTTGTGGTCAGCCTGCTTTTGATAAGCATGACTGGTTGGTTGTAGGTGGCACTTAGCTGGTGGGGGAGAAAACTCAGCTTCCCATGCGGTATCTGGGAATTCATCCCCCCAGGTCCCCTGGACTCTCTTCCCTGTTCCCCCAAGAGAAAAACCTTTTTCCATACTACTCAAGTCCAACACAGCAGAAGGAATCTGAGTGGTTCTCCCTGCCATTCAGAAGAAGTCACATGGCTTTCACCACACCCTAAGTGTCAGCCAATGATAAATAATACGTCATTAAAGTAATGTCTGACCTTGGACTAAGACAATACCTTGAGGCATACTAACTCCACCAGTTCCATAGAGAAATACTGGGCCAGCAAGACTGTCCCCTGAATGCTGGAACAAAGAGACTGATGGCTGAGTAAGTCAAGGAAAATCATAGGAAAAAGAAAGTCAAGAAGATATAGGTAGCAGCACCTTTCTATACCCGCCTGAATGTTTAAGGAGACTTTTACCCCTTATTCCTTTCAAATGCAAAGTTCATCAGCTGTAAGAAGTAAACAGTTTCTAAATTAAACATCCCCCAAGGAAACTAGCAACATATAAAACAAAATAGCCCAGGAAGCAGTTTGAAGGGCAAGCTGTAGAACCAATTCTGAGAAGTTGGTCCAAGTTCTTGATACTGATTTGAGATACCATACAGCAGAGGAGGGGCAGCTCTCTCACTGTCTGATAAAGAACTAAGTATCATCTGTATCCAGTCCAAATGAATTTTTGAAGGAGGAATCTTCTTCTTTGGTACCACCTCAGGTGTACTCTTGGTTCGCATAAGTTGCAGGGAAGCAGAAAAATTGGTAGATTGCCTTGCCCTTGAGTGCAAATTCTGGGACTATAATTGCTATAACCCTAGAGACCAATTAAAATAATACTGTAACATGCAGGAGTGAAGCATCTGATTCCCAGATTTAGAACAGTAGCAGCCATGCCCCTCACTGGAAGGGATCATCCATCCACATAAGTTAAGGCCTTCGGTTTGTTGTTGTCATCAGGATAAAACAAAACAATGCATTCCCAACACCTGGGAGTCACCATTCCAAATTAACCCATGGTCCACATCTAGACATGGAATGTTGAGAACCAGGCAGGCCAGGCCATACACATGGGACTGGCCTTTGGTCATCTCACTTGGAAAGGCTTCTCTTTTGGCAGCATGACTAGAAACCTCTCACTGTGTTCTGGGTTAAGGCCTCATTCCTGAGTGAAGTAGCCAGAGAGTGACCAGGTTCCATAAGCCCCCAGTCTGAGAGTTGGTGTCAGTTCTCTCCATGATCTTCTTCAACCCAGGCCACAATTTTCCCTTCCCATCCAGGAATAACATCATCATCATGAAAGACCTAGAAAATAGAAGTGAGAAATGAGAAAGGCTGGGGGCCCTGCCAAGATGAATTTGTCAATATGAGAGAGGATGTGGAAGAAAACTATGAATTTAAAGTTGCATAGCACTCAAGTTCTATATTCCTTCTTACACTGACTTGCTCTTTAGCTTTGGATTTTAAAAAAGCACTGCTCTTTCTTTCTTTCTTTTTTTTTTTTTTTTTGATGCAATGTGTGGAATTAAGTTTTTATTCACAGGACACTACAAGATAGGAAATTCCACACAGAAACATAAGAACCCTATTGTGGACAGAGGTTATATAGTACGTACACAGTTCAAATTGCTCAACTATGCTTTAGTGCTACCTTACAAGTCACATTTTTAAAAAATATCTTAGTGGAGAAACACTAAGACAAAATTATACCAGAAGCAAGGCAAATAAGACTTGATGGCTTTAACTGTAAAATCTAAAAGTTAAAGGTCTCAGGTGTGCCATCTTGAATCTGGAAGATAGAGCCATCAAAGGTAGATTCTGGTACAATGTTTTGACCTTCCTCTGTGCAGAAATACTTTTCAATTAAGCTTGAGGAAACCTCATATACCAGTTTATTTTCATGGGACCAGACTGTTCTATTTAGTCCTCTATATTCTTCAATTGCAACACACAGCTTTTCAGTTTCACTTAGTTTTTCATCTTACTGACAAAATAATTCCTGCCATTTCCTCCCTCACAGGAAACTATAAGGATTAATAAAGTACTGTTCAGAAAGTGCTGTTATAAAAGCATATAGCAAAAGAGGGAGGTGAAGATTAAAGGTGTGGTTATGTGATAGAATAAGGAAAGAAGGCCAATCTTAACAAGTTTTTTGGAACTAGCCTTTTTTGTTTCATCACAAACTCTGTTCAGAGAAGAAAAGAGGAACGGCTAGGTGGCCCAGTGAATAGAGCACCAGCCCTGGAGTCAGAAGGACCTGCATTCAAATCTGGCCTCAGACACATAACACTTACTAACCATGACCTTGGGCAAATCACTTAACCCCAATTGCCTTGCCCTCCCCCTCCAAAAAGCAAAAAAAAAAAAACCAAAAAAAAAAAAAAACAAGAGAAGAGAGGAAAAAAAGCAAATTCAGAACCACCATGGTAGAAAAATCTTTGCCTTTGGCAACTATGGTTTTTGATTTTTTTTTTCAGCCTGAAACCCTGGTAAGAATTCTTGCAATGCACCCATGACCTAGAATTTGCTTTCAGAAAAGCAAAAGGACCGTAGTTTCATCTTTGCAGGTTGAAGAGTGCTGTTCTAAGAGGAATGATAAACTGTGGCACTACTGAAGGACCTGGAAGGAAGAACTATTCTTTCTGATCTCCCTTAAGTGTTCTTCAAGTACACTATTTGAGAAATATTACACCATTCATATAAGATACTCATTATTCCCAAAGCATGAGGTTCAGGCTCAAGACCAAATCTGTTTGCTTATTTTGAAAAATGAAAGATGATATATGGCTTTTATTTTGGCTTAGCTGGTCACATATATAGGAGCCTGATATACAGGCTTAGCTAAGCTAATTACTAAGTTCCTGCATTAGAGAAAGCTAGCAATTCCTTGACCTATCCCATTACTTTCTGGTTCTAGGGATACCAAATCATGGTCCAAGTAGGCTCTGGGCAATTTCTTTGGCCAAATTGAAACTTCAGGGAACTCAAGTACTAGCTCTGAAGGTCAAAAGGGGCTGGAAGGAAGGCCTCATCTCTTGATTAGAGATGACATTATATAGAAGCTTCTGTACCTCTTCTTTGACAGTGCCAAACTCAGGATCCAGGGCTTTGAAGTGGTATCGGTGATTCCCTTCCCGGTCAATAGCTGCTTTAAAATCCTTCAGAGTCACCTCCCCCAACCTGCAACACAGGAGTTAAAGAGAATACTAAAATAACCTGTTACTCAATGGAGTGGAAAGGGAGGATGTCAACTTTAAACAAAAGCTCCCGCCAAGGTCACTACAGGCAAGAGTAGCATGGTCTTAATGGCTCACTGACCCTGATAACCCAGACGATTAGAAAACAGTAGATATTGGGAAACCAGTTGAGTGAGAAGAATGAGATCTATACTCCACATGATATGAGCTCAGAATTGTAAAAGGGCCTGTTTGCCTCATTGGCAGTCAAATGAATGTCCAGTGTTTTTTTCTCTGGGAATGATACTCAGGGCCTCTAGAATTTAACTCAGTAAGAGACCTCAGGAAGCAAGCACAAAATGGCCTTCTCCGACAACAGAATCCTAACTCCCCGGGCTGGTAGCAAGCACCCTCTACAACCAACCTCTCTGCCCTCATACCTCAAGGAATATTTGTTGCTAGCAGAGCTCAGAAAGAACTTTCTAGAGAAAAACAAATTCCACAGCTTTTCTTGGTAGATGGTATAAGATTTTTTGTTTTGTTTTGTTTTGTTTTCTAACAATCTGTATTTACTCTGCAGAGACAGTGTGGCATAATGGATGGACTGCTGGGCTTATTAATCAGGACATCTTGGGTTCAGTCCCAACTCTGACACTTGGCACATCACTTAAGCTCTGTGTGCTTCAAAGACTTATCTACTAAGTTAGGGACAAGTTGTGATCTGCACCAGTAGAAGAGTGTTTTTCCATAAAACCACCTACCTATAGAGGAATAAATTAACTGGGATGTGTAAGGTTTGGAAATAAATGCTTAAGGCTGACTAGTAGCAGCTACTAGAACAATAGGCAAAGAAAACTATGCAAATCCCCTGCAGTTCCAGTCTGCAGTCTGCACTTTAGCACTGGAGCTCCATTAATCCCATTTAGAACTTGCTCTTCCAATCTTGGAGTATGTTTATGAAGCTATCAGGGTTGGCAGGGTCATAGTACAAGAGACCACTGGTGATAAAATGGACCCCAGGAAGCATGTCCTGTGGTTTCTGTGGACCCTGTTATAGATATTACATGTATGAATCTTCACCTGGCAAACAGTTAGTCAGTCAGTCTAAATGCATTTATTTAGCATCTGCTATGCACCAGGCAATGTGCTATGCCCCAGAGATACAAATAAAGGCAAAACCAAACCAAACCAAACCAACAAACAAACCCAGTCCCTGCTCTCAAGGAACTCACAGCTTAATGGGGGAAACAACAGGCAAACAACTATGTACAGACAAGCTACAGACAGGACAGACTGGAGATAATCAACAGAGGGAAGGCACTGGCATTAGGGGAGATCAGGAAAGACTTCTCATAGAAGGAGGGATTTCTCTGGGACTTGAAGGAGGCCAGTAGGAGAAGGTGAGGAAGGAAGGAGACAGGAAGATCACTGTCGTTGTATTTTAGTGGTGGTGGTGGTGATGAGCGGGTAGGAGGTGGAATAAGGCATAAGAAGGCTCAAAAAGCAGGAAGGGGTCAGGCTATGACAGGCTCTGAACACCAAGCAGAGAATTTTATATTGGATCCTGAAGGTGATAGGGAGCCAGTGGAAACTGTTGAATGGCAGTGGGGTGGAGGCAGGTAAAGGCATTATGTTTTAGAAGATCAGACCTGTGTTTTGAGAAGATCACTTTGATAGCTGACCATAGGATGGATTGGAGTAGGGAGAGACTCTGGGCAGGGAGAACAACAAGCATGTTATTATTAAATAGTCCAGGCATGAGGAGATGATAACCTGCACCAGGTAATGGCAGTGTCAGAGGAGAGAAGCAGGGAAGGTTAATTCTCTGTCAGTTACTCTCCTTGTTGCCAAACCCTTACAAAATGTTTCAACACTCTCTAGTCACCAACTTCATCCTCAGCTCAGGTCAATCCTGCAGAGTGGTCTGATAGAATCACGGACCTGGAAGGACTCTTAGCAGCCATCCAATACAGACTCCTCATTTTATACATGGAGAAATCATGTTCCAGTGAGAATAACTTCCCTGCCCAGGGTCACCCAGCTAGAGCTGGGAAAGCCAGGACTAGAATTCACCAACCTAACACTCTTCCCACAATACCTTGTTGCCTCTCAGTTGTCTCCATAATCATTTGGTCAATTCTAACATTATCATTACTCAATGAGGATTTTTTGGAATAGCAAAAACAAAAAAATCAAATAGAAAATCATTTAAAATTGTCCATCAAATCTGTATATTCGAGCACAATTAATAAAGCTGGGGTTAGGCAACACTGATTCCACCTCCCTTTGTCACTTGTGGTAGTCTATCAAACCCTACCAGGGTCCTGTCCTCAACCCTCTCAAGCCAATTTTGACCCATGGTTCTCAAGTAATTCTCATGTTACCAGATGGGTCAAGATGACTGTTATGGAAATATCTGGTCATATTATCCTTTCCTTTCTTATAAGGATGCAGTACCTTCAATATCTCACCTCTTTGGTATGTTGACCATGAAGGGAGTAAGTGAGCGGTCAGTAAAATAAAGCACTTTAGTGCAAGCATTGTTGTTGATGGTTGGAGAACTCTGTGAATGAGGCAATTCTGCAAAAAGGGAGACAATCATGTGGTTAGGACACCAGCTTTACCCTTTACCCTCATGCTGACCCCACCTTTGTCATCCACATGTCCAGACACCTGCCAGGTCATGGCACAGCTCCCTTGCATCTATCAATACACCATGCACAGGGAGTGATACATAGGAACTCAATAGTGGGGCCATGAGGAAAAAAGATGCCTCAGACATGGACTCTGGCCCCAAGAGCCCCAAATCCATTCAGAGCAGTGTTGCCAGGAGTCAAGGTTTTTGATAAGAAACAAACACAGTCAAGTTTCAAACAAAAGCGCAGGTATACAACAGGAGGTGCGTACAGATTCTCAATGGGGAGATGGGCAGTAAAATACGATTTTGTTATCCTTGTATCATTCAGAAGAGGATACTCCTTGGAGCAACAAAGACTTCTGGGAACCCTGGTCCTCAAAGGACAAGAAGGAGTTCCCATATGAAAGACAGGGCCTACCCTCCCAAGCCATAGGAGCTCTGAAGCTCTTGTATTAGAGCTCCCTGTCTGTCTTACCTTTCTCTCTTGTATTTGTCCAAAGATTGTGAATAGTAGGTAGCTATATCTAGTTGTAACTTTCATAGAAAGGCTACTCTGAGACCACTGAAAAACTGTTATCCCAGGAACCCAAAATTAGTCACAGAAATTTTTGTTAGAGCTAACAATTCTGAAGTTCTTACAGAACACTTTGCTCTTAAGTTACTCTGGACATTTAATCCTGAACAAATGGGGTAATTGTTTTGAGAAGAAAGTAGGTCAGATAGAGAAATAGGGTAGGGAGGTGGAGGGCAGGCAAGTATATTTTATATGGAGATCAAAGAATCACAGAATTTCAGAGTAAAAGGGATCTAATCCATACCCCAAACACACCTAACAATACATCTTTGGCTTGAAGTACAGAGAGGAAGAAACTACTACCTCCTGAAGCTGGTCTATTCCACTTTGGGAATGTGCCATTCCCTTTCTGAATAGTTATCACCTTAAATTAACTGGCAATTGATACTCCAAAAAGTTAATTGCTAAAATTGCCTGCATGATACTCCTTTGAGAAATATTAATTATAAGCATGAAAGTACTACAGCAACTCTTTCCTATTGTGACTAAAAGATCATTTGTAGTTTTAGTAGAGAACTCAGTTTGCAGGATTTAGGAAGTTGCATATATTTTAAATTATATATTACATATGCATATCTGTACCTTTCTATGTACATATGCATATATATGCATGTACATATATACTTTATATGTATATAACAAGATATAGATAACTTGCTTAATCTCTCTCTCATTCCCCTCACCCTCATCATCTACCCTTCTGTTTAACCTTCTAAAGGTGACAAAATTTCCAAAGGCTTAATCTAGTCTGTATCATCAAATCTTCACTAAACTGGGGAAAGTGCTCAAGATAAAACAAGTGGAACAATTAGTCCCAGGAAGGCTGAAACAAACATTTAGAAACAAACAAACAAACAAAAACCAAAATCAACTTAGGCCTTAAAATTTCTGTGTCTATTTACAAAACACTGTATAACCACTGTGACCAGAAATCAGACTGAAGTTTTATGAAGATAATTACTCTTTAGGGGAATAAATGGAATGGTTGGGGTCAAAGATCTGGGGAAATACTAATAGGCTTGTAGGTCTGTTTAGCATATTTCATTATGAATGTTTTCTATTTGTTTTGTAGAAAATTTATTTCTTTATTTAAACTTCTAATTCTTTTGAAAACCTTGCATTTTGACTTTTGACACTTAATTATTACTGTATTTGTTAGTATAAATTTTATATGCATCAAGTTTAGCATTTTAGGTGATAACATTCTGTATTTTTATTGCTATTGAGGTTAAATAAATGATTGACTTTTTTGGTGTCCTGGACTCCTTTGACAGTATGCAGCAGTCTAATATTACAATATTGAAAGAAACGCTAAATTTAAGTTAGAGTTTAGTGAAAAATAAAGATGTAATTTTTTTTTCCCCAACTAAATTTACTGACCCCCTGAAATCTATCCATGGACTTGTAAAGGGTTAAGAACCTCTGGTCTAGAGGGAACTAGACAGAGTACTAAGGGTGACCAGGTGTGAAAACCAGGAAGCAACACAGAAAACGAAATGGAAAACATCACATAATAATCGGGGTCTGCTTTTAGAAATCTCTAAAAGAACAAAGGAAAAAATGGCAATAAATGGCCAAGGACAAAGCAGTTTACTGCCACTGACAGGAGAAACAAGTATTTCATAATCCTTGCCACTAGATGGTGCAAGCATTTTGTAGTTTTAAATGATCTTCCCTGGCCAAAACTAACCCAGAGAATAAAGAACTTTCTCATAGAACTAAACACCTTGCTTCTAAGCAGTTATACCTATGCTGCTCAGTTCAGGATAATTTGCATGTCTGAGGTTTTGATTTCTTTATAAATTGGGAGTTTGCATATTTCAAAAAAGGATTTTAAATCTTTATGAGTCATTTCCTTCTTGGATAAGCTTACAAGTCTTGGATTTTTCTTTAAGTTCTAGATATAATTAAGTTCTACCCTTTTAATGGGAGCAAAGTACCACAAGTAAATAATGTGGAACCTGAATGTGGTATCTAGAAACTCCAAACTGCAAAAAATGATAGGTTCTGTACACAAGTGATTAGCAAAAAAAGCTTAAACTTGGTTTAATTTGCCAGAAGTCTCTGCTAGGGGTTATTGGAAAATGAGCAATCAGGACTGGGGGGTACTCACTTGAATTAGGGGGCCAGGATTCCCGGTATTCACTACCTCTTGGTGATTTGCCCCTAACCTGAGGATCCAAAGCAAGAGAACCAATATCAGTACAGTCCAACTTCCAACTAATATATGGGAAACTCATAAGGAAATTCATATAATAAAAATGTACTTAAAATACCCACACCTTGCCCTCTTACCTCTGCCTAAAGAACCGAAAAAATTAACTGCTAAGCATATTTTCAGTGAATTATGCAAGCCATCTGTGATGAGAGTAATTCTTTGGGGTCAAGAAGGCTAAGCCTCTAAAAGACCTACATTGCAACCAAAAGGAATGGTACCATCGACTCCAAGTTTAAACAGTCATTCTTCATGGAAAAAAAAAAAACCCAAAACAAAACAGGCACAACAGGAAAGAAAGCTGAACAAAGAACTTCAATCCTGGACAAGCCAACAGAGTCAGCCTTACATTGTATCCCTTGCTCTTATCTCAATTCAAATTCACAAATGCCTCCTTCCTGCCTTCTCCCTCTTCCCTAAAAGACCTGCTGGAGGAACAGGGTTACCCGTCTGTCCTGTTTCTTCTGCATCTCCATGACATGCAGGCGTTCCATGAGGCTGGAGATGCCTTGCTCCAGACTGTCGATGGTGTGGTGCTGAGGGTCATGGCCACTGAAGCTGTTACGAAGGCTCCTCAGAGCATCTCGGACAAGCTGCAGATCATTGGCCTATGGATGAAACAGATTTCCATCAACAAAGGCAAGCATTGCCATTGCAATAATCGGGTCGGCTCAAGAAGCCTCAGGAACACTTTTTACTGCTGCCCTAATTGTTTGCCTATGTCTTTCTACCAGGGAGGAGGGAAGAAGGGAGTCTGAAGAGGAACCTCTTCTACCTAACAAGTACTTGCTCTTAGTTTCTGATCATTAACTTCTCATATCTCCAGAGCAGTTCTAAGAGGGGGGAATCTGGGACACTGAAGAGACACGATTTTGGCCAAAGCGCAGGACTGAACGATGTTCTGGTGTGTGTTAGTATGAGAGAAGTCTACTCAAAAATCTAAATACCTACCCCTCTGTGTGCAACTGAGGCAGTTCCTTTCCCAGACATTGGGAGGAAAAACCCATTGCTTTGAGCATTGTGACTGTTGTAGTTGGTCACCTGCTGGAGCAAGAAAAGGAAATGAAAACAGAAGAGATGCTTGTTATCGGGGAGGATGCAGGTTACAGTGACTAAAAAAGTTCTCACCCTAGTTCTGCCCCAGGTGCAGCAGTACCCAAACATCTAAGGGGGAAAAAAGGGTAGGCTTCTTTTCCAACACCAGCTAGATGGAATCTTAGTAGGAGAAAAAAATGACCTATGGATCTTTGTGCAGCCACAGAGCAGAATGTGGATCTTTCTCCTTCTATTAGAACACATGGAACAAAGACCCCGGGTCTGACGCACTCACATTACCTCCTCAGCATCCCTCTTCATACAGTGTGCCAAGAGGACATCCTTATGCTCCAGTTCCCGTTCTAGGTCGAACTACAAGGCCAAGAAAGCACGTTAGAAAAGGGCTGATTCGGGCCAATGGAGGAGTAACAGGACTAGTTGGCCACATCCCCACCTGCTGGTAATTGGCCTCAGAAAGTTTCCTGAGTGCTTCCTCCAGTTTGCCCTGGTGCTGCTGTATGAGACGATCCTTCTGCCCCAACTCTTTCTGCAACAGAAAAGGATGAAGAGCCTTCAAAAATACTGCACGATGGAGGTAAAACAGACAATTCATTCTCTCCCCATGCTCTTGCCATCGAAGGAAAAGACCACCTGCTAAAGAAAAGTCCCTCATGGGTCCTGTTTCAGGAGGACAAGATGAATCAGGCGTGAAAGTGCTCTGCAAATAAGTCTCCTGGGGGGAAATGATGTGAAGAAAAGCTAGATAGGGAGAAATAAGTAATTTCTGCTGCCCTCTGGCTCTTTCAGTCTTGAATTTTCATCTCTTTATCAGACCCAGCTCTTACCAGGTAGCTTCTACTACCCCCTTTTCTGACTATAGGGGCACTATGGTCTTTCTATTTATCTTGGACTAACTATGAATAAATCTCCCTTTCCCTTAGATCTGTTCAGATGAGGTTAGGATTTTTTTGAAAGGATCCTTAATAGGTAAGTAAAGAAAAAAAAGAAATTACAAAATCATAGAAAAAGATGATATTACAATGGACAGATTGTTTATTTACACCTAGATTGGCCTGACTAGCAGCATTTTTCTGGCTCCAAGCCCAATTTCCTCTTCCTCATCTCAAATCTGTCTAGTTGGACACTAGAACAGGTTATTCTGGCTCCTAGTTCAAGGTATATTTGCACTGGCACTAATGCTGGATTAAGGGTGGGATCTTAGCCTCTATTAGTTCCTGTTTCTACTAACTATAAATCTTAAAATGAAGAAGTTGGGCTAGATGACCTCTAAACACCCTTTCACCCTTGCTAGGTATGGGTCCTCAGGTTGAGAATGGCACTGGCATAGAAAGTCTTCAAAGATTTCTCCTTAGGATTTCAGGCTATCTTATACTAACCTTGTAGTCATATCTTTCTACCTTATGGAGACCTCTACAGCTCTGGTCTCTAGAAGTCCTATCCTCACCTTTGACCTGTTTCTCTCAGGTTATTTGTTGAGACATATTCACTAACTCATTTAATCACACAAAGTTAGAAATGGCCTTAGAAGTTATCAAGTCCTACCCATTACAAGTAGTCCAATCCATTATGAAACATACATCCCCCTACACAAAATCACCAATAGCTGATTATCAAGTATCCCCTTGAAACCCACTAGTGTTGAGCAGCATTCAATCAACCCCCTGGACCAGTCTATGATATCTGGGGTCAGCTCTAAACTTCTATTAGAAGTTTCTTTTTCACAGATGCTAAGCATTGGAAGGAACCTCAGAGGACACATCTAACTGAATGTGAATCTACTTTACACCATACAAATGGCCTCATTGTTCTCTCCCCTGGTCAGGCTCTGTCCTGAGCATTGTGTTCAGTTCCAAGCACTGTATCTTAGGAAAGACAATGGCAAGCTGCAGAGTGACCAGGATGGAAGCCATGTGACATGAAGACTGATGGAAGGAAAAGCCTAGAGGAGAGAAGGTTTAGAGGAGACATGACCTTTGTCTTCAAATATTTGAAAAGCTGTCATGGAAGAAAGAGATTAGTCATTCCCCTTGGCTCCAGAAGATAGAAATCAGTATGACAGTGGAGTTAGTGATGGATCTGTTGTCAGAGGGCTCAGGCTCCAGTCCCTGATCTCCTACTTACAACCTGTGTGATTCTGGCTTGACATCTCCAGGTCTCAGCTTCCTCCTCTGTACAATGATCAGGCTAGATTAGATGACCCTTCCTTCAATCTCTCCCTCCACTGACATGGTCTTAAGGCCTTTCTCCATCCGGATCACTCTCCAACTGATTACCAATATCTCTCTTAAAACATAATGTCCAGAAATGAATGTAATACCCCCTGTGGTCTGACCACGGGAGAGTACTGTGGGACTGTTACCTCTTGCATTCTGTAAGTCAGGCCTCCCTTGAGGCAGCTTAAGATCCTGTTACTTGTTGGGGCTGCCATATTACGTTGCTAATTCACAGTGAGCTTGTAATTTACAAAACCTCCCAGATCTTTTTCAGATGGACTGCTGTGAAGTGGTGCCTCCCCTTGTGAAGTTGGTTTTTTGAACCCAACTGTAGGGCTTTAAATTTAAATGTCATCTTATTAGATTCAGCCCAAAGTTCAAGTCTGCTGAGAACTTTTTGATTCTGACTGTCATCCAATTGGTTAGCTATTCCTCCCAGATTTGTATTATCTGCACATTTGATAATCACACCATCTATGTCTTTATCCAAATTGTTGATTTAAAATGTGAAATTAGTACAGAGCCAGGAACAAATCCCTGGGATGATCTGCTAGAAACAGCCCTTTAAATTAACACTGGCCCATTAATGGCCAATCTTTTTGGTCCTGTCATCAACCAGTATGGAATCCAACCACTGTCTCACAATTTTGTTTTCTGTCCATTTGACTGTGGCAAATACTTTGGATAAGCTCTATCTACAGCCCACAGTAGTAACGCTATTATAAAAGGAAATGAGGTTAGTCTGACACAAACTATTCTTTATGTAGTCAAGCTAAGCCAAAAATCTGCCTCCTTTTAGTTTCTAACCATTGGTCTTAACTTCTGCCCTGCAGCATCCTTATCTTCCCAGAACACACTGTGTGCTCCAGCCAAGTTGGTTATTTCTGCCCCAGGAAAATGTACTGCACTCTCACTACACTTTTAAATTCCAATCAAAGGCTAATTTTTCAAGGGAGCCTTTCCTGATCCCCACCTCACTCCTGGTCCTGTTTCTGGCTATTAAGTCTTTCTTTCCAAACCATACTTAGCATTTGGCTTTGTAACATTCCAATGAATTTATCATGTAACAGTAAACCATAGCTATCTGTGTTGAAGTCTTGTTGTTTAGTTATGTCCAAATCTTTGTGACCCCATGGACTACTTTTTCCATGGGGTTTTCTTGGCAAAGATACTGGAGTGGTTTGCCAATTCCTTGTCCAGTGGGTCACTTTCTGTCAGAACTCTTTATTATGACTTGGGTCACCCTCAACAGGATAGCTCATAGTTTTATTGAGCTACTCAAGCCCCTCTGCCACAACAAAGCAGTGATCCAGAAGGGGCTTTTTTCTTCAGGCAAATAGGGGTTGAGTGAGTTGCCCAGGGTCA
The DNA here is from genome assembly GCA_011680675.1 of Gymnobelideus leadbeateri. NCBI lineage: Eukaryota > Metazoa > Chordata > Mammalia > Diprotodontia > Petauridae > Gymnobelideus > Gymnobelideus leadbeateri. Next base: position 413,370 of record WOXC01006772.1, read on the forward strand.
CACAGCTAGTAAGTGTCTGAGTTTGGATTTGAACTCAGGTCTTCCTCTCTCCAGGACCAGCACTCTATCCACTAAGTCACCCAGCTGCCCCAGCTAAACTATAAGTTCTTGGTAAAAGAACTGTTTTTCATCTAAAATTTTTGCTTTTTAATTGTTTTCTGTATTTTTAAGTGTTTTCTGTATTTCATAGGATTACAAATTTTAAAGTGAAAGAGACCTAAAAGCTTATCTTACCTAACCTCCTCATTTTACAAGTAAAGAAACTGAGGCCCAGTGAAGTTAAATGACATGTCCAGCAAGTAATAAGTAGCAAAGCTAGACTAGAACCTAAAGCCTCAAATTCTAAACCTAGTGTTATGCTGGAATCTGAAGGTAGTTGTCTTTACACTTGCCATCTAGTGTAAGCAGAATAACTCAAGTCTGTCTTTGACACAATTCTTCAAGTAGATAAAGACAGAGGTCATGCCCTTTCCCAAGCCTTCTTCTCTTATACTCTTCCTTCATCCAGTCTTTGCATGGTTCTTTACCTCCTCAGATGTACCTTAACTTTTCAATGTACTTCATGAAACATGGTATTTAGAAATAAACACACTATACTAACTTGAATCAATACAGAGAAAAATGAAGCTGTTACTATGCACTGGTACTAGAGCAGAGACTAGGCCCCAGATGTTCATTTTGGTGCTGCCCTCAAGGTAGGGCCAGCTTCTTTACTGTCCTAGGCTTGCATCTTGCCTTTGTTTCTCTGGTACCCAGTGGCAACTATCCACATCTTTGGAGCCAATCAGAGCATTCTTTCATCACCTTCTAATAGCCAACATCTGACTACTGTCTCTTTTTGTTTCAAATCTAGTTCTTACTGTTGGAACTCAATAAGTTTCTATTTCTGGTCTGAGAGGCAACTACCTCTTAGTTATTTACACAACAGTGATAAGCAAGATCTGAACTCAATAAAGTGAACAGGTTAAGCCAACTTCTTCACTCTAGGGATAAAACACTAAAGATCTTCCACAGTCCCAGATAAATGGCTTTTTAAAAATCCTTCCACTATAGACTTAAAATAGAAAAATATTCTATAATTCAATAAGAAGATAATTTTCATCAACTGTAAGGGGACAGTTATTTCCTTAGATTACTTTAGAGCAATAAAAGAGAATACAAGAAGCATTACTTATAAGTACCTAACTCCACATATTTATTAATCTGTCTGGTGAAATAAGTACAAAAATGACATTAGGAAAATGAATGGTAATGCGTTACATTTCATAGTCTCTAAAAAGTTAGACCTGAAAGAGACAATCCAGTTCAAGCCCTTTACTTGATAGATATAGAAACTGAGTCTACCCTAAGTGCTCCTACAATTAATTATTAACAGAGCTGAAAGGAGAGCTCAGAGCCTTTGACTTTGATCCAGTGATCTTACACTATACCACACTGTATAAGGTCAAAGCACTTTTACAGAACACTTTTACATCTATTATCTTGTTTGATCCTACTAGGGGAAATGTTATCTTCATTTTCGATGAGGAAACTGAAGTTCATGAGATTATTCAGGCCCAACATGAGACAGCTAGTTAGTAGCATAAATGAGACTGGAATCCAGGCTTTCTGATTCTGAGCAAAGTACTCCTACCATACCACACTGCATCCTGTAGGAAACAACCATCCTACTAGTTACCCAGTTTTGCAACCTTAGTATCACCCTTGATTCTCCATTTCCCTCACCCTACCTATCCAGTCATTTGACAGTTGGAGGGCTTGTGTGGGAGAAGGAGTGAGAATCAAGTAGGTGTGAGCAAAAAACACAAAGCACCAGGGAAAAGGATGACTTTGGTTCTTTCTCACTGCAGTAGCAATGGGAACCCACAGCTCATTTACAAAGGATAGATGGGAATTATTTGCCACCCTAGTTACATTCTTACTTTGTATTCTCCTAAGAGACGGCTCCTTTCATCCAGTTTCCTCTGAAGATCTACCTGTAAAAAGGACAAGAAAAAGGTTCACTGGAATGCTTGCCAACGCAACCCGGGATGACACAGATATCTGATTATGTTAAACAGCATATCATGTTGCTCAGGGTAAAAAGTAGAGGCCCTTTCTATGTCTCATCAGAGACACATTCTGACTGCAGATACTTTCAGCCTAGTGTCTCAGGGTCTCCAAAATTGCTGAGGGGCCCAAAAATCTCTCTGCACAGTATGGCCTGGGATATATCTAGGAACAGAGATAAACCCAGTGTAATATAAGAACACACACTGGTATTGATAGTCTGGAGGCCTTCCATACTGTCTTCAACAAGGTCACCTGTCCCAGCTTCAGTTCAGAGATCTTTCATATAACTCACATTCTGGTTGTGTAGCTCATCCTTGTCCATATTTGCTCTCAAAAGTTCTTGTTTAAGCTGAAGAACAGATGTGTCCTGTTGAGTCAATCTCTGTTGCAAAGCATCCTGGGAGAAAGTATATCTTAATGTGGTTGTGCTCCATTATTAGGTTATTGGTAAGTGTCTACTTTGTGCACTGACATTCTATTTGGCATTGTGGTTGTTATGGTCTCTGCCCACCATAACCTTATAACATATTTAGGAAGGTAAAACTATTAAGGAGAAAGAAATCTGTCCCTATGCCTTACTGCCTTTCTGCACCCCCTCCCCCATCCTTGCTACATTTCAAAATCCCTTGACATTATCCACTGTTTTTTTTCCTTCAGTCTCTAATGAAGAGGTGGCCCTTCTCCTTGCTATGGCCAATGGCAAGTGCCTTTTATTTATGAAGCAAATTGATTCCATCTCCTTCCATCTTCTCTAGCAAATCGCTTCCACAATCATCCCTTGTCTTTCTAATCTTAAATCTCTTTCTATCTATGAAATCCTTCCCTGCTGCCTACAAACATACTCAAGTCTCCCCAATCCTTAGAAAACCTTCAGGAGATACCCCATCATCCCATCAAGTAACTGCCTTAGATGTCTCTTCCTTTTCATAGTCAAACTCCTAGAAAAAGCTGTTTATACCCACTGACTCCACTTCTTATCCTCTCATTCACTTCTCAATATTTGTCATTTGGTTTTCCAACCTCATCACTCACCTGAAACTGCCCTCTCTAAAATGACCAGTGATCTAATTACTAAGCCTGATGACCTTTTCTCAATCCTTATTCTTGTCAACTTTGCTGCAGCCTTTGCCACTGTTAACCATCCTCCCCTCCTCTCTATTGTTGGTTTGTCTGTAATGACTGTTCTCTCAGCATTCCTCCTACCTGTCTGACAACTCCTTCCCAGTCTTCTTTGATGGGTCATCATTCATAACTCTTCCATAACTGCAGGTGCACTCCAAGGTTCTCTCTTGGGTCCTCTATTCTCTCTCACTTGGTGATTTTATCTGATCCCATGGGTTGAATGATCATCTCTACATAGGTGACTCCTAGATCTTTATATTCAGTCCTAGTTTCTCACCTGTGCCCTAGGAAGTTTGTATCTTCTGCTGTACTGGACATTTCAAACCAGATGGTCTAGAGGTGTCTCAAACTCAACAGGTCTAAACCAGAACTCATCTTTTCCCAAATTACACCTCCCCCATAAACTTCCCTATGTGTTGAGGGCATCACCATCCTTCCACATACCCAGGTTTGCAACCTTAGTATCATCCTTGATTTTTCATTTTCCCTCACTCTATATATCTAATTACTAAGCCTGACATATTTTTGCAGCATCTCTCAAATCCATCCCTTTCTGATCACATGGCCACCACACTGGTTCAGGACCTCATCATCTCCTGCCTGGAAAACTGCAACCACTAGCTTCCTAACTGGCCTTCTTACCACTTCTTACACATGAAACTCTAGACCAGAGGTTCCCAAACTTATTTGGTCTACTGCCCCTTTTAAAAAAATTACTCAGCACCCCCTTGAAATCTACTTTCTTTAACCCTATTTTTAAAAATAAAAATGACATATCTTAAATTTAATAATTTATTGTAAATTTGTGGGGGGTTTTCCTGCACTGAAATTTTGATGATGTAATATTGCATCATGTAACTGTATAACATCATATTGTAAACAAGTCATCACATGCACATATTCCTGCAGATGCATGCTGTACTTCTTGACAATGTGCTATTTTCTTATTAAAACCTGGCAGTGGACTTGAGCACTGATCAGTTATAAGTTGCATGTTGTGTGTTTATTGGAAAATAATGTAATCACTATGACTTTAATTCTGTTACACAACAGATGAAACGTGTAAAAAGGTTTTCCAAAATTCTCTTCTCTTCTCTTCTTTCCCTAGGCTTCCACCACCCCCTTATTTTTATTTTTATTTTTATTCAATTTTTATTTTTTTTATTCAAGTCTCCCATTTGCACTTGAGACTACCACCACCCCTAGAGGGTGGCATCAATCACTTTGTGAACCTATGCTCTAGGCTGATGGATTTCAGTTCAAACTCTGCCATACTAGCTGTATAACTCTGGATAAGTCACCTAACCTCTCTGGGACTCAATTTCTTCATCTATAAAATGGTGGGCTTGAACTAATTGACCTTTCTAAGGTCCCTCAGAGGCAACTAAGTGTCAGAGTGGATGTAATGTGCTGGTCTTGAAGTCAGGAAAAATTGAATTCAAAACCAGCCCAAGACAATTACTAGCTGTGTGACCCTGGGCAAGTCATTTTGCTTCTGCTTGCCTCAATTTCCTCAACTGTAAAATGGGAATGATTATAGCACCTATAAAATAGCCAGGGCTGTTATAAGATCATATGAGATAACACTTGTAAAGTACTTAGCGTAGTACTTGGCACATAGTAAATGCTAAATAAGTCCATCCTTTCTATCTTTCTTTCTTTCTCTCTCTCTCTCTGTCTTTCTCTCTCTCTCCCTCTCCTCCTTCCCTCCCTCTCTCTCCCTCTCCTCCTTCCCTCCCTCCCTTTCTCTCTCTCCCTCTCTCTCTCTCTTTCTTTCATGATCCCATGATCTCCATTTTCTTTGCCTTTGGATGTGACCAGAATGTATTCTCTCTACATCCCTACCTCTTAAAATCCCTTGTTTCCTTCAAAATCCAGCTCAAATACCATCTCCTATATGTATCTTTTCCTGTTTTCCTTCCCACCCACCCCACCTCCAGCTGCCAGTGCTTCTCCCCAAACAATACTTTTTTATTTATTTTATTTATACTCATATATGTTCATGTTCTATAATAGAATGGAGGCTCCTTGAGAGTAGTTTTATTTTTGTCTTGTTCTCTCCAACACCCTGCACAGTGCCTGGTACATAAATGCTTACTGACTAACAGTATGGGGACCAGATCGGATTTCATTAATATAGGGATTTCTAGTGTGGAAACAACCTACTCTGAGGCAGGCCCATAACTTGACTATGACTTGGAGTCAAGTTGCTAAGGGCCCTTGTGGACTGTGTGACCTACATAGCTACACAGCTGGTATGTGTTAGTGGTAGGATTAGAACCCAGATTTTGTTAACTCCAAACCAAGCAATCTACTCACTTTGCTGGGCAGACAAAACCTCTCAGGGAAAATGAGACTATAAATATATAAGAGCATGCTTATTTTGTGATACAGACAAAATTAAATAAAATGAGTTAGAAAATGAAGCAGTCATGGTAGACTGAAGTTATCAGGGAAGTTGTCACAGAAAAGGTAGAACCTGGGGGAGGGAATGAAGGGAAGAGAGAGAATTTGAAACTGAAAATTTTTAAAAAGTAGGACCCAAATTAGGTCTTGAAAGATTGAGATACAGATAGGCAGGAAAAGAGGCATTCTATATGGAAGAGACAGTCATTTTTTCTTGTTTTACAAATACACAGGGCACAAAAAGGAGCCTTTTAAATCATCTATCAGGATGGCCTCAGGGGCTCTTACTGTAGTCTTACACTCCACTTCTGGTCAAAGATACTGGGTAGCATCTCTCTGATCTTAGGATATTGGCCTACCTTTTATTTTCTCCATCCTACAGATCTTAGAAACACAATGCAGCTTGTACTCTGCACAAACAAATGTAGTGTTTGTTTTTAGGGGAGGGAGAGTAGGAGGATTTGGGGTACACAAAGAAAGGGTATGACATATTTTTACATTTGACAATAACTCTGACAGTGCTGGGTAATAGGACTGATCTGAGATGCCCTTCACCTTCAATGACCCAGAATTATTCTCTGGCCTATAGATGAAAAATAAAGGAGAAAGGACAACAGCATAAAAGCCTTTCTTCCTTAGGGCTGGAAGGACATAGTTTACATATAGCTGTAGCCAAGGGTACCAAAAGCATTCAAGGAAAGAAGCCTCAACTGAACAGAGACACTCCATCCCACAGATTGAGTCAGTGCCTAACACAGAAGCTCAGATTTCCATACCCCCTCCTCCAGAAGACAACATTCTCTCTTAGGAAATAAAATAAAAGAGTTAACTTGTATTTTTTTTACCTTTATTCCCTGCAAATTTCTGACTTCTTGTTTGCATTTCAGCAACTCTTTCTGAAAAAACAAACACAGATTAGATGACTATTGCCATTTGTGTTGTCTCAGAAGCCATCACCCTACACCCCCAGCAAAACAATGAGGACATTCCATGACAGAAAACAAAGCGAAGGCCTCATTCAGTCAGCAGCAAGTGATACATTACAGAATAGCTGGCAGAGGCCCACAGAGTCATCTCCAGCCTCTCCTTGGCTGCCTGAAGAACTACAGACCTTTTTGGGACAGGAGGGAAAGGGAAGATTTCAGACCCATTTCAGTACTTAACTACCTTTATCGTAGAAAGCCTTCCATATATGGTTTGAAGTGTCATAACTCAAGTATCCCAAATCCCTCTTACTGAAACATAAGATATGCTAATATGTGTTTCGGCAATATTATTAGATCATCTTAATTCAACCCAATACTGGGCAAAGGGCCAGAGAGCTCCTAAAGATCAGTCAGTGCCTTCTGGGGAACTTAGCATCTAGATAGAACATATTTCCTCCACAAAAGTCCTAGGTCAATGCCTTGTCATGTTGTGGAGGGCACCTTGAGTTCTCAAAGGCTGTGCCAGTAGAATACAACCAAGGCATACAAGCTGGATGGCTTCAAAGGCAGGCCCAGAGCTAGACTATGGTTCAGAAGTGATTTAGTTAAGTTCTGAGAAACTGGCCACAGGAAAGTTGGCCTCAGTTTCAAGATGGTGATTTTTCTTGGCACAGCAACCTCTGAAATCGTCTATTAAAGTGGGGAGGGTATACAGTCCCCACACCAAGGAAATCATATAGCCTTAATATGTTGAAGTAAAAAGATACGGTCTGGTATATGGCATGGATTACCTAAAAAACCTTTATTTCATGGTAAATATGAATCCATGTATATGTCTGGGAGTCCATATCTATAGAACAGGGATTTGGGGGTGTTTTTTTGTTTGTTTGGTTTGGTTTTGCTTTTTGGAGGAGGGAGGAGAGGGCAGGGCAATTGGGGGTAAGTGACTTGCCCAAAGTCATATGGCTAGTAAGTATCAAGTGTCTGAGGTCAAATTTGACCTCAGGTCCTCCTGACTCCAGAGTTGGTGCGCTATTCACTGCGCCACCTAGCTGCCCAGAACATGTTTTTAAAGAAGAGAAAACCCATGGTCCTCTCATTCCTTTTTCTCCTACTTCACACCATGAGTTCACTGAAAATTCTTTTACTTTAAGAAACCCTACAAGGTATTTGGGAAAAGCAGTCCTTTACTGACCCTAAATCCTTTAAACAGTTTTTTCTGTAGTTTATTATACATATATACACAGCCGTACCTTCAGATCCTGATTTTCTTCCATGCTCTGGTCTAGACGACTTTGGATTATGATCTAAATATAAGAGAAAAAAATGGTTATGCCCCAGAAGACTGCTCCTCACATAAACCAAACACAGAAAATCTCAGGTGAAGGAAGTAGCTCACCAGTTGCTCCTCAGGGTTGGCTCCTGGTTCAAAAAGAGCCAAGGGCCTCTCTTGTTCATCTTCAGGCAGAGATCCATTAAGCAGCAGGGCCTGAAAATCAACAAAGGCAAAATGAAATGCGACCCCTCCAATCAGGTGGTTTGTGCTAAATAACTCAGGACTGAGCCCAGGGAGCTCAGGCCCTAAACTGGAATCCCTAACCAACTTCCCCTAGAAACTTTCTATAGCTTCGGCTGCTCCTTTTTTCTGTGCAGATGAGAGCTAATCTGGGGCCAATCTGGAGTTCTGACATTGTCCATGCACCAAGCCTCTATCGATTCTCTAAATTCACCTGTATCCTGAGCCATAAAAGCCCTTCTCAGTCCCAGGAGGTAACTGGAGAACAAACCCTGCTTTCAGGAACAGTTGGAAGCATTTCAAATCAGAGCTACTCAAACTGGCTTTAACCAACAATACAGGGAACCAAAAACAGAGGTTGTTTCTGCTGGCTTTGAAAAGTACTTTTCAATGAATCATTTGGAATGTGTCTGGGGGAGGGGGGAAGGAGAGGTTAACTGATATAGATTTGAAAAAAAATCCTCATTCTAACTTCCCAAGGTTACTTTGAAGATCTGCATAGAAAAAGTAGGGAATGTGTTTGTATGGAGATTATATGTCCCTATTCATTTCAACTCACCACACTGGGCCTTGCTTTTATCAGAGGATCAGTTATACAGCCAGGACTGATTATCAACTGAGCTACAGAAAATAATTAAGAGAGGCAGTTTGAAGAAGCCGACTGTTTTATAACTAAATCGAATCACAATTCTGCCAAATGAGATAAAGGATCACATAGGTCATGTACTGTTTCGGCAAACATCTCAGTATATTAAAAAGGCTAAGTCTGGCCAATGGCTCATTTTTGGCATCTCAAAAGAATCTGAATTTATGATAAGAACATGATCTGAAGCTTCATAGTTAGAACAAGCAGAAAGACAATGGGACATCTAGAAAATAGTTCATTCTTTAATAATGAACTCATTAACAAGCTTTAACTAAAGATATATTGGTGGGTGAGAAATCTAGGCTATAGATTTGCTGCAACTTAGTTATCACTGAAACCTTTAAGGAGTCCAGAGGATGCTATGAATTATTCTGTATCTTGCAGCAGAATTCAATTCTCCTCATAATTATGTGTCTCTGAATTAACAAGTCTCTCTGTTTGCAGGGGATACTGCAGTATTGACTTTCAGGCTGATTCTTCATTTTTCTTACTTTCTCACCAGCCAGTGGCTCTCTCCCTACTGGAGGAACATAAACCTTGAGAGCCAAATGATGGATATCTATATTCATAGAATGCAAATGATCCTGGGGTAAATCTGTGTCAAGTATATGTCCTGAAGTTCTTCCATGATGTGTTGCCGTGTACAACCAAGGAAAACATTTTATTAGTTATTCCTGGAGCACCGGAGAAAAATCTGAATTATCTTTAAAATACTGAATCAAAAATGGAAAAATCACCAATTCCTCTCTCAGTCCCAAACGCATCCATTATGCAGATGGCTTTGGCCACTGTGCCAATCTCCTTTTTCTTCAGGAACCTTTTGTGTCCCTTGTCTGTTGTCGGCTGGCTGGGAGCACCCCATCCACCTCCTGCCTGCTGCTTGTACCACACACACAATGTGGGCTTTGTTTACGTGTCCATAAATATTTGACAATTCAGAAACAGCACCATTCCCAGCACAAGTGAAAAAGATTATTCCTAGGCAATTTCAGGGTCGTCAGTACACTACTCTGGGTCCCTCTCAGACCAGGGACAGACACACGAAAACAATGAAGCGTGAGAAGTATGTCGAGTGGGTCAGTCACTTACTTTGAGGAGATTTGCTGAACTGGCCATGCAGGTAGAATATGGATTTTATTTCTCTTAAGGAAAACCTATTCTCCCTGGTCATTGACATACAGAATCCATGAAAACTGCAATGTTCATTACTGAGCAAACATCCTTGACCCAGAAGTAAACTGAGAATGTGGGGTGCTGGCTCCAAAAGTACTTTTAGGACAGTTCCTAAGAAAAACTGCCCAAATATTCACTGTGTCTTTCATGAACAAAAAATCGCAACTGTACCTAACTGTACCTCCGCAGTCACCTGTAGGAAGAGGAACTCATCTCTCTGGAGCATAAATCTGACATAATGTTTGGAAGAAGGGCCAGGTTTCCCTGAAACCCTAGGAACTGAGCTGCAGAAAACACTTCCTTGCCTCTGAAGTCAGAAAACAGAGACATTTCCTTGTTTCTGTTCCAGTTTGCTACCTGTCTTCTTGTCTTTCAAGCCCACACTCACCTTTGACCTCCTATGAAATGAAAAGCCAGTTATTTTCAGCAGACACAGTTGGGGAGGGGGGGAGGGGGAGGGGGAGTATACCAGTGGGAGGAGCCCCGAGGAAGGCAGCTACCTGCAGTCCAGATATCATTTTCTTTGCCTCCTCCATTTCTTTCTCTAAGTGCTCTTGTTGCTCCAGCAGCTGGTCTTCCCATGAAGTCTCTAGATAGGTTCCTGGGCTCCCCGCTAGCCAGTCACGGGAAAATGGAGAATCTGCCTCTTCTACAAAGTGAAAAAAGCGAGTATGGCTCATGTTGAAAGATGGAAGAAACCTTCCGGGAGAGAGGTTCTCCAAGTTTGTTAGTTAGGGCTCCGGGCCTCCTGCACCTGTCAGCACTGCATGAACTGGGATCTCCACTAGGTGGGTGTGTGGAGTCGGGGTGGAGGTGGAGGTGGAGGTGATGATGGGGGGAGAACAGCTCTAAGCAAAGCACCTTCCATGAACTCTAGGCTCAAGTCTCGGGGGAGCAGCATATGTTCTCTCACCGAAAGGTGAATTGCTTCCCTGGCAATGGCCCACATTCCTTCTCTGGCACCACAAGAAGGTGGGAAGATATCTCCCCAGTCAGCATCTATTTGAAATGGAATGGATGTACCAGGCTGGTTTGATTCTCAATTCCTGACATGTATTCCCCAGGTCAGATTCCTAGAGACTGCTCATAAGTGTGGATGAAAGGGCTGCCAAATGTAATACATTTTTTCCTAGCTACTTTGGAGCCTCAGCTGAGGGATGATCATTTAATCCTCCTTGTTCCAACAGTCATAAATACGGAACTCCGCCTACAAAGTACCCTGGAGGCAAAGTACACAGGAAACAAACCAGAGAAATACCTTTCCTGATCTCACAAGAGTTTTTATGTTCCCTGATTGACAGTACCCAGGTCAAACTCCTCATCTGAATTTCCCTAATTTGCAGTAAATAGAGATGCAAGAGTCACCATAATCATATATTAATAGAAAGAGAGGTCAACTCAGAGTCAGGAAGGCCTGGGCCCAAGCTCCTCTTATGTGACCCTGCGTAAATTCACTTAATCCAGGGGTGGGGAACCTGGGGCCTCTAGGCACAGGTAGGCCTCTAAGTCTTCAAGTGTGGCTCTTTGACTGAATCCAGACTTCACAGAACAAATCCCCTTGATAAATTCCCTCAGTAGAAGGTGTCCAAGTGGCTGGCCCACTCAATAAGATATCACTGGGAGCTCCCTATAAACCTGAATAATCAAGGTTTGGTGCTCAAAAGATGCCACACAGCTGACATGTACACAGCATTTTAAGGTTTAAAAAACATTTCTAATGTTAGCTCATTTGATACTCACAAGAACCCTGAGAGGTGAGCCACTACAGATATGATCATCTCCATTATACAACAGAGGAAACTAGAGTTAGAAAGTTTTAGGGGTCACTCAGCTAGTCGTGTTGAAGGTATGCTTCAAACACAGGTCTCTGCTGCCTCGAGTGCAGTGTTCTTTTTATAACATCATGTGTGTCTCCTCTCTCCATATGAAGACTAAAGGGAGGTAGAATAAGGGAGAATAACATTTTAGTTTTATTTTTGAAGCTCCTAATCCAGTTTCTTCTGAGTGACTGAAAATTCCACAAAAGCATCATCTGTTTTGTTTCATTTCTAATTTGTTTCCTCTATTTTGTGAGAGGGAAAGGGGAGCAGTTAATAGAGATATAAGGAACAACAAAGAAAGGGAATTGATTCCTATTCCTCCCAACTTCAAACCAACATTATGTTCTCTGAAACAACCTGACTGATGTTTAGCTCTCAATCTAAGATCAGGGAAGAGTACGGAATTTTCTTTAAAAAAAATAAATAAAAATGAACTTTAAAAATAAATTTTAGCTCAGATGTTTATAGAATCATCCTAGATGCTGCCAGGTGAGAAAAGACTTGTTGAGGCACTGCAAGGTTTTTTGACAGCTTGAACATTGGAGGTGACAGGAATCAAGATATAACCCTCCTAATTGTCCCCAAAGTCATATATGGCTAGTAAACTGGAGGAGGCTAATGATCACAAATGACTCTTGAAAACTTTTCAGAAGGACACTGCCCAGATTAATAGGCAATGTTAGGAGAGGTTGATAAGCACTACCTGTTCTGTTCTCCTGTCCTTCAGAAGGGATAATCACAAAATCTGCCCTCTCCTCCGACTGGGATATAATGGATTCACTCTTTGCACTGTGGATCGGACTTGGTGATGTCAGACTGTGGTGGAGGAAGAAAGAAGAGAAACAATTATTATGCATGATTATGCAGGGACTAAAATTAATCAACCTCTGTATTCTACTCCAGAAACATATTCCCCTGTAAGGACCCAGTCCCATGGAGATATTTCTACATAAAGACCTGGTCAGCAGAGTTCCTCTAAGCCCAAATGATAAGATCATCGATAAGATCTTTATCATGGGACTTGGCTAAATGTTTCTTATTAAAAAGCTTTTGGATATTAAAAACCCAAATCCCAGAGCTCGGAAAATAATGCCAATCTGTATCTTGCAACTGATTTGGGACCTGGAATGAAAGCAAAGTGTTATACATTGGCTTCTCATATAAAGAAAAGACAAATGTGTTACTTCCAATGGTAAAAGGAGGGAAAGCAAGGTGGGCATCTTAGTGGGCTAATCCCAAAAGAAAAGAGAGGAAGAAAGAGAAAGAGAGAAGAAGGTGACAGAGAGGAGAGAGGGGGAGAAGGAGAAAAAGAAAGGAGGGAGGTGGAAAGGAAGAGAACGAGAAAGATTAAGTGGAGGGGCAAAAGTAGAGGGCAGAGTTGGAAGAAGCCATTGATGTGCACATGGACACACATTTCATATTAAGCTAGAAAAATGAGTAATATAACATGTCGCCATGTGATGGCTGGACAATGTATGGGAGCTCTGTTCCTTACACTGTCTTTCAGAGCTGAGATTCCTTAAATTTGATAATGGTAGGTGCAGAGGAAGGAGCTATGCAATTTGGTTTGGCTAGTTTGGCCCCACAAGCAAAAAGCGGTTCATTAGAACTCTAACAACTACATTTGCAAATTGCCACTAAGAGATAATTGTCTTGGCAATTCATTATTTTGAGGCTATTAGAATCACTTAGGTTATCAAGGAAAAGGAATTTTTAATCTTCCAAAACTAAGCACACAAATAAAGACAAGATATGAAGGTAATACAGTTGTTTCCTTTTATCTAATAAAGGAAAGATTCTGGAGAACCTCTTTTTAATTTGAGCTGCACCTTGAGAACATTAACACTGAAACAATCTCAGAGGCTGTGGGGTCTTTAGTCCCAGGCCCCTCTCAGGAATTCTTTCCAAATCCGTCACCCAGACAACAGCAAAAGTGTCTAGGGTTCACTGACCCATTTAATGTGCCCCTAAAGTCTCCCAGACTAAGCCTCACAACCATGATCAGGAGTTAATGTTTCATTCTTCCTAAGACAGAAACAGAGGCCAGCAAAAACAAAAGCAAAACTGAGTGGAAATTATCTGGAGATATTTCTAAATCTCAAATGCCATCTTAGAGACAGTGCCCCCATCCTCTCTACTGTCCCAAGTTTAAGGGCTGGGGTGGGAATGACCTTAACTAGGACATTCTCCCCCCCTTTCCCAATGACAAAAATTAGTAGGAAAAGCCCCTATGTCATATCTAGCTCATCCCTACAGGTCTGATCTTCTCCTTCAGAGGGGCTTTCTCCAAATCTTTCAGTCTTTCAGTCACTGACAGTAGGGCAACTAAGGTAACAAGATTTATGGGCACAGAAATAAGAAATACTCCTGTTCTTAGAACAATACCCTGCTTCTCAGGGGCACAGATTTAGAGTTGTTTAGGTTCTAATATTAATGTCCTTAAAGATACAGGGATTCAGGTTTGGAAATTCAGAAATAGCTCTTCAATAGCCAGATTTTGTCTTTGTATTTGTTTGTGTGTGTGTGCTTTTAATACTAAAAGAAACAATTTGAGTCTCCAATGACAAGGTTCCATAGAACTCCGGGGGGATTACATGTTGCTCAGTATGCATTCCGATGGGCAGCAGGAGGCACGTACAGAGCCTTGCGTTGGAGCTAGCAGAGTGGGTCTGGGCATGGCAGAGGTGCCTAAGCCCCAGCCCCGTGCAGCTGGAGATGTGCCTCCCTCCAAGCTCCAAGCACGGCTGGTATGCCAACGCATGCTCGGCTCCACCCTCACCACGCCCATGTGCGCTGCCTCCCATATAAGGGCAGAAGGAGGCGGATGCCTGGGTATCCAGCTGGGTCGGAGGAGTGTCAGAACAGGCAGAGGAAAACAACATTTGTTTCCCCAATTGAGGTTGCCTGGTGCGAGAAGCAAAGGGGGAGAGGTGGCAGGAGGGAACCAGGGGCTGATTGAAAAGGTGAACGGTTCGGAGAAGAGCCCGTGGGGTCCCGAGGCATGCGTGCAGGCCGGGGGGAGGGGTCCTCCCTAGGAGATGGACGGAGGCACCAGCAGGGAGACACATGAAGCCCTCGGGTCTCAAGTCAGACATATTTTAAGCCTCATTATTAGCAGGATGACTGACTTCCCCGTTTCCCTTTAAAGATCCCATGTTCTCCCCAGCTGGTTGTCCACACCTCCTGCTTCCCCACCCCCAACACCAACGGGAGCCTCAATGGAGGCGGAGGGTGGCCGGCGACAAACCACGCCAAAGGACGCATTCCCTGAGTGCCAGATACTCGAGTCAAAGGTCATTGTCTCCCTCGAGCGGAGACCCTCACGGTCGGCTCCGGACTCCGGAGACAAGCCAGGCCACAAGCTGACGTCTCCGCATTCCCAGATGCACTAGTCCTTCCTCCCCCTCCAGTCTCCACGTCCCTCAGGCCACGGCGGCGCTGCCTGCAGCTCCCTAAACCTGCTGCATTTTTACACCAACATTCGCGCTGCCGCCACCCTCCATGGCCCCCGAGCTGGCTCTTTGATGGTGCAGTTGCGCCCCACCCCCATCCCCGGCCCACTGCCTGAGATGACAAAGGTGACCCCGGCTCACCATTTGACCTGCGTCCCTCCCATGGTCCCCTCCGGGCTCTGGCTTCAGCAAGCCCGCTTGTCCAGGCGGAGTGGGAGGCTGCTTCCAATCACATCTCCCCAGCTTTCGGGCATGTCTCACCCCCGGCCAGGGGCAGGAGGGGCGAACTAGTGAGGAGGCGTCCCCCTGGGCGGGTCAGGGTCCCAGCCCCCTGTGTTTTCCCGACAGCTCAGACACTGCAGCAGTGGCGGCAACAGCTCGGCCTCAGTGCACGCAGACTCCCCTCGCAGGCTGCCCGTCCCTAGTTCTGGCATTTTGGTCCTCGCCGCCGCGAGGCTGTGGGCATCCCTCCGCTCCCAGGCATCTCAACCCATCGCCTCAGCGCCCGAGCCGAGGAAGGCGGCGGCTCTGCTCTGCTCAGCGCTCCGGCCGCCAGTGCCGGCCGAGTGGGCAGCGGCGGCGACTGTGCAGCGCTCCTGCAGACCCCTCCCCTCCCCACAGCCTCCTGTCACAGGCGCTCTGCTAGCTCCGGGAGGTAGCGGCAGCCGCGGGGATAGTGGCGGCGGCGGCGCAGGGATCCGAGCCGGCGCGATCCCCGGACGGCACGGCGGGCTGACTGGAGCTGGGCTCCGGGTGGAGAGCGAGGTAGGGAGGGAGGAGGGAGGGGCAGAGGGAGGCGCAGAGCGAGGCAAGGATCTGGGAGAGGAGGGGGGAGGGGAGGGGGGAGGAGGGAGGAGGGACTGCGGGTCTGCACAATCTCGGGGAGAGGAAGCCGAGGCGAGGACGCAGTCCTCCCTGTCCAGCTAAAAGGCACCCTCGAGCACCTCCCCCGGGCCAGGAAATTGTAGCCTTTTCTAATCTGAATCCATCCTTCCTGGACATCGAGGCCCAGATAGAGACCTGAACAAGGCTCTGCACGCGGGGGCGGGGGCGGGGGCTGGATGGAGACAGGTACCCCTCCCAGCATCAGTGCCACCTTTGCCCCCCGCCTTGTTGTTGGGGTTTGGCTTTTTAAACTAAGACTAGGTTGTTTTTTTTTTTTAATACGCAGCCTTTCTAGCGACCCCGAAATTAAACAGCAGAAGCCAGTGGATCCCCCGCCCCGCACGCTGTAGGGAGGGGGAGAGGGGAAGAAGGGTCTGTCGATGGGAGGTGGGGCACTGCCAGCCATGCCACCCTGATCTCCCCACACCTTTCTTCCGAAGCTCTCCTTCACCTGGGCACATGCAGATCCTGGCCTGTGACATCCTGTCTAGAAAACTGTTTTCTAATACTCTCTGACCATCTTGGAGCCTATCACCTTGAATTCGGAGAATCTCTCTCCTTGAGCAGAGAGTAGCCCCTACTCCTGTTCCACATCTGAGGTGGAAGCACGAACCAATTATGTAGGTCTCCCCTCCCAGAGGGGCTCATTGAGGAAAAGACCAAGTGACTGATTACCCAGCAGGGGGCAGTGAATGGGGGATAATGAGATTCCAAAAGAAAGGTGAAATAAGGGAGAATTGAGCAATAGAAAAGTAAATGTGGCATATTTTCCTCTACGCCTCCCCCTTAAACAAGCTGTGATGATTTTTCCATTTCTGCATGATTTCCAGTGAGTCACTTGTTCTCGCTGTCTCACCCCCCACAGTCTTGCATGGGTCTCTAGGCCTAGAATAAGACAGCAGGTGCGCTCAGGAGGCAATGCAGACTCTTTTCTGCTCTCTGACTAAGGCAGGCCACATGAAGGTTCTGAAGAGTGAAAAGCCTTGTAGGCAAGCAGGAAACAATAGATCTAATTGTACAACGAACATCCTTTGAATTTGTCCCAAGTGATAGTCTCATTAAAACAAAAAACAAAAAGAAATGTCAGGGACCAGCAATCTCTGATTGAGAGTCCATTCTGGAAGTGTGGGAATTACATCAAGTTGAACAGAGTTGCCAACATTTTGTAACATTCTTTCTTTTGAAAAGAATTCAAAATGACTTCAACAAATCAGAAAAAAAGGTCCATTAAAGACAGGATGGCATTCAACTTGAACAAGAAATAAATGAAAGAAACTCAGAACACGGAAACAAAAATGATGAACAACTGGATAAGCTTAAGTTCACTTAACAATAGCATGGGAAGGATAGCAGCACAGATTGAGTTGGCTCAACTCCCCTGCTACAAATTCACCGTGAGGCACCCTAGGTTAGCAAAATGTTGGATCTGTTATTTTATTGAAATAGGGAGCTTCCTCATGAAGAAACTCCTTCTCTCCTGGCAGGTTGGCACCTTCTCTGCTACATTTAGGTTTATAGGGTTGCCTAGGGCACTGAAAGATTGAGTCACTTGTTCAGGCTCACATATCCAGGATGTGTCAGAGGAAGGACTTGAACTCAGTTATAATACTTTTCAAAAAGCCCTGAGGGGTCATAGTAGAATATAAATTAAATATGACTCAGTACTGAAGTACAGTTATTAAATAAGCTAATACACCAGGATGTGTTTACAGGAGCATGGCTTTCATTAGCCAAGGAAGTAATCCTTCTACCATTACACTGGGCATCAGTCAGGCTTTATTAGAGCACTGTGACCCATTTTTGCCTCTGCATTTGGCTCTAAAGGATATTGGCTTTATAGCTAGATTCACACACTTATCAGTTCAGTCAAATTTTTATCAACCCACAATTCCCAGTTCTATCAATAAATACTGTAAAGCTATGGTGCCCTCAGACAATTGGATTCATTTCTTTCCTTTGCTTCAAGCCTGCCACCATCTTCTGCTCCCCATTCTGCATCCACTACTTACAACTCTACTCTGACTTTCAAGACAGCGTAGTAGAACTATGAAAGCTTAAATCCACACTAAGAATTTTCAGACATGCTGTATGAGAACTATTTCTCTTAGCTGCTGCCTTTGCCCTGATTCTACTCTAGCCATGCCCCCATGTGGCCATGACTAAACATGATCACTGCAACCATGGGCTGAAACACAGCATTTTTGACTGTGAGGAAATATTTATCTGTCACCTCAGCCTCATCCCGCTGCCCCCCTCAACTATGGAAGCTACAGGAGTACACATTCCTTTATAATCAAATATTGACAATAAGAAAAGGAGAAAGGAGATGAGGGTTGCATGGCTCTTTAAATCATTCCTTTGGGCCAATGACCCCTACTGTCCCCCCAAATGCCATTTTTGGCTAGGATAATTATAAACAGGTCATAGGATGGCAGTTACCTGGAGGAGCTGGCCTTGGATGAGGATCCTTGATGCCCCTCATATTGCTGCACCAGTGCCCGAACACTCCAGTATGGATTTTCAATTTCCTCATCCATGCTGCTGTTTCTAAAGACAGGTAACCAAGAAGGGAGACGATATCAGTCCCTCAACCCTGTCATGACTCAGGGTCACTCCTCCTCATCAGACATACAGCCCTAATGATAGGGTGCATTTCTCTAGTATGGTTTGGTCTTCTAGGCTCACACTAGGGCATATGGTTGAGTTCAGAGGAGAAGAAAATATCCCACCCATCTCTCAAGAAAATGAATGACTAAATAAATAAATAAACAAACAAACAGCAGTAGTATAATTTAACATTTGCAGTTCTAAAAATTTTTCAGAAAAATCTCCTTACTCTTTGGTAACTGCAGATTCACTACATGTGCAGAAGATCAGTGTTTCCTCTTTTTTTGCATGTCCCTCCAGGCCTTTGTGTGCCCTCACAAGGCAGGGACTATCTGGGTGGCATTAATACCTGGGCATTGTAATATTTAAGGGAAAGGACTAGAGAGAGAAGAGCAGTTTTCCACAGTGCACTCCTTCCTCTCACCTCTGTCTATATCGGAAGACATCTCGCCCTGACCGTGACATGTCGTGACAAACATCTGCCAAGGCAGCAGCTGCCCCCTGTGCCACAGCAGTGGCAGAGTGTGGTTGGTGACTCTGCACTGGGGCTCTGGAGTCCCTTCTGTGGCTCACCATCCTGTTGGAGCCGGGTTTGAAATGTGCTGCCAAGGCAAGAACCAGCCTCATGATAGACTTCAGGTTGCCTTCCACGATGTCTGTGTGATAGAAGAGAGCCCAAAGAGATCTTAGGAGAGGGTTAAAGGACTCAAGGACCTCACTGCTCCCATAGGACAGGAAGACAAGGGGACAATCAGGGATATAATGGTCTGGATCTTCCAAGTCTACTTGACATGGGAACTAGATCAGGATACAGTGACTGTCTTGCCTTCCCATTCACACAGTTTCTCTAGAAAGAGGCCAGATATGGGAACAAAGCAGTATGACAGGTCTTATGTGAGTCCAGGTGAGGAAATGTCCATACTTGGTCTTTTCTGTTTTGTATGGCATGGACTGAAACAAGGTCAGTGGCTGCCAATTATACAGCATCATTCATGCTGAATGAGCCCCACCAATTACACCAGCTCCCCTGATTGTTCTAGCACAGCAGAGAAGAGATCCATGCTTGCCACAGACTCATCAGCAGTCTGCTCCAAGAGCCAGCAAAACCTCCTTTAGTGCTATCGAGCCAGAACTGGAGTCATAGACTCCTAGGCTCTGGCTTCACCTTCCAGGGGCCTCTCCCAAGCAGCACCAGTTCAGGATGATCTGAGAAGTGTTATCTTCTCTTAAGTAAATCTAAGGTCCCATGTGACTAACATCCTGTTAGGTGTTATTAGAGGGCACGGAAGGGAAGCTGTGAAATCTCTATTTTCACACCTGAAGGCTTCTATAATATGAATAGTAATGTGGAAAACAGCCTGCTTCTAGACCAACTGCATGATAGCCAGTCAGTCAGTCAACAAACATTTATTAAGTGCCTACTATGTGCTAGGCACGGTGAAAAACAAAATTTGGATCCTGATTTCCTAAAATAATTCTTAGTCAAAAGATCAAGAAAACTGAAAAATGCACAGAAATACATTTTCATTTTTCTAATTTCAATAATGTGCTGCTGGTCTCCTGGACCTACCAGATGAGAAGCCCCAGCCCTCCCCCATGTCCTGTGGGGCCCCTCCTTTTCCATTTCTGTCCCTGGTTAAGGACCTTCTCTTTACCCAGTGTCTGTCCTCCTGGAGGTTGGGAGGGCAGCTGCCTTTCCCTTTCCCAGATGAGGAAACAGGCCCTGCTCCCAGCTACACAGCAGACAATGCAGAGATTGACAGCCTGGGCCTTCACCAATAAGGGAGTCTTAATATCAACTTACCGGTTGTCACTTCTTTTCTAACCATTAATTCTCCCTCACACTTACATCCTTGACAACCCAATACTGATCTATTATGAACAGGAATTGTGTTTTTTCCCTTGGCCATTTGCTGAAACTGACCTCTCAAAACATTCAAGAGTTCAGAATTACTCTCTCCCAAAATCGCATATTTGTTCTTTTCTTGGAATAACAATGTGAGAACATATGTCTAGTTCTGTTCTAGCCACTCTTAAGCTATATCACCTAGGGAGTTCTGAAGATGGCTGTCAAGAGCTAAGGCTGAATGAATGCTTCTTCTGTATGTGTGTGATATGGTACTGACCTTTAGCAGAGGTCTGGTGCATTCGAATCTTTTTGGAGGCCACAAATTGTAGCACTTTTTCTACATTGTTCTTCATCTCCTGTTGGTTGCTGGGACTCAGCTGCATCCCATTCAACTTCTCTCCAGCTGTGAAAAAGAAAATACCATATCAATGGGATTGTATCTGTCTGAGGTCCATTAAGAGTGAAGGCATCAGTAAGAGGATTGATTTCAGAACCAAATGTTTGACTACATATGACAAGAGTGAATTGTTTTGGTGCTGCATGGTTCTGATGGGGAGGGAAGAAGAGACTTGAGAATGGCTTGTGTTTTGGTGCCTTTGTATTTTTATACTTATCTTTGATGCCTTTGACATTACTATGTCCACAAATAGTTTTAAAAGTCCCTGCGCACAGGTTTTTAATAACGTGAAGGCACCACAAAATAGGTAAGTCAGAATGGACGAAGCTAAACAGCTGAATTCATGTTTTATACCACAAGCTCACTCATAAACAGATTGACTATTTGAAAGAGATTGTCTCAAGGACCCCAAGCAAGGCCAACTGATGATGAAATATCCATAGTACTATAACTACACAGGCCTGCCACAGGTGCCAAATCTTCAAGAGCAAAGAAAGGCCCTTTCTTAAAGCCCCGAGGTGTGGAGAACAGAGGGTAGACTTGAGAGGAGACATCTAGATTCCATTTGTGATGTAAATATGGGCAAATACCTTAAACTGTGCCTCAGTTTCCCCATCTTGTCTACCTTTGGGGAGGCACTATGGGTGAGGGAGTCATGAATTGACCTGTTCTTCCAGAGCTGTGGGGGCTGATGTCAGCATACCCAGAACCTGAAGACCACTAACCAACAATCTCTATCAGATATGCCAAGATGACACCATCCCGGAGATCCTGCCGAAGATCTTGGACAGGTTTCACCTCTGGCTTCTTCTTCAGCTGTGCATTCACCCATGCCACATAGGTCTGTAACTGTTGCTGAGAAATGAAAAATGGGAACAAGGAGCCAGGTTAGCTCTCCTCCTTCCTCTCTTACTAGACCCACCCCACCCTATGGTAGCAGATGAAGCCAATATATATATAATGTGTGTGTGTGTGTGTGTGTGTGTGTGTGTGTGTGTGTGTGTATAAAATTATCTTTACATAGCATAAGAATGTAAGGGAAAATTCTAAGGCTGGGGAGAATTCTAGAATCCTAGAATTGGAAATGGCCACTTAGCGGCCACCTAGCCCAAATCCCTGCCCAGTAGATGAGTTTCCTGCTGTAACACCCCTGAGAAGTAAGCATCTGACTTCAGAGAAAGCACAGCTTGATCAGAAAATGGAGTCTGTGCCAATGATCTCTGGTTGAGAGTGAACCCACAGGCTTCACCTCTCACTCCCATGACCCTAATTACTATACACAGATAAACAGCAGATATTTCCAATGATATATGACTGCAAACGTCCGAGTTTGCCCTTGGGTTGACTTAGTAGAAGTTTTGTTCAATCCGAAATCTGGTTTTTAGATAAAATCACAGTTGTCATTTCAACTCCTGGATTGTTCTTCAGAGGTTTACTTCTGAACCAGTTGCTGTCCCTACTTTTCACAAGTTCTCTCCCATACCCTGAACATAAAAGTAAGATTTGGTCAACAGTTTGATACTTGGGTGCTGATCTTGGATAATTAAAGCCAATCAATTTAACCAGATCCATACTCCTCTCATAATTGCTTCTTTCAGGATATGACTTAGGTGAAACCCACAATTCACCTTTAGCCCCAGAAATACTATCTTGAACCCTGATTATCAGGATTTCTAAAGTTAGGTTTAATCTATGGTTTTGTGTTCTCTAAGGGGGCCTGATTTACCCAATGCCTACATAAAAATGAAATGTTGCTATCTCATTATTACTTGGATTTCACTGAAACAGAAACAGGCACTGAATTGGTGATTTTCTCTCTTCTAGTCTATCCTTAAATTCCCCAAATATGGTCTTGGGACCAGACAAAGAAAACTTTCCAGAGAAACCGATTAGCCAGCTATGATGAGAAGAGCCATAGGAAATAATAGCACAAAAGCTGTGATTGTTTCCTCGTGAAATGGAAGAAGGTGAAGAGTAAACTTTTTACTGACCCTCTCTCAAATGCCAGAGGATGTGGCCAGGGGACCTTGAAAACTAATTTTTATCTTTGGGCTTTTGTCTATTTGATAGGGGAAAATTTACTGTACTGGTCAATCTCTGAGTCATCTGGCTGTGCTGTGAGAAGGCAGTAACATGACCTTAGTAAAGAGAATGCTAGAGATTTAGAAGAGAGACTTAGGAGAGATATGACAGCTGTTCCTCAAGTATTTGAAGTTCTGTCATAAGGAAAAGGTAGATTAAATTTGTTCCACTGGTGTCAGGACAGAGTAAGGAGCAATGGGTGGAAGTCAAAAGGAGGCAGATTTCAATTAAATGGAAAGAAAAGCTTCCCAATGATTATAGCTTTCCCAAAGGGGATGGGCTGCCCAGGAGGGAGAGGGTTCTCCTTAACCAGAGGTCTTTAAGTGAAGGTCCAGTGAAGAGGAGCTAGGCCACATGGCCTCCTAAATCCCTCCCAACTGGGAGATTCTGGGATTACATTCTAGAGTTATTTCTACTATACCATAATGCAGTGCTGCACCTGCTCCCTTCATGCTGAAGGTCAGGTAGCTGATTCACCAGAATCCAATGTCTGGCTATTATGAGAGTCCAAGATCTTGAACCTAGTAATGAAGTTCAAGTGCTAATTACATCAGTGTATAATTTTGTTAAAATATTGCAGAGCTCCAAGCTCCTGACATTCCCTTAATTAGATGATCTTAGTAATTGCTCATCTGCTGCTTCCAAAGTTTAAATCTTTATTATGTTTTTCTTGTGGGAGTATTTGTGGGAGGAAGAAAAATCCCTAAGATTACAGTACCAGAGAATTAATATGCTGCCATCTACTGGACATGGTGGGGAGTACAGTGACCAGCCTGAGCCCAAACCTCAAAAGCCATTTTACTATTAAGATTTATACCTTGAAATGGGGAAAGCTGTGGCATTTGCAAACTCAGTCCAGGTAACTCTCCCTAATGACTGGCTGAGGATAGCAATCCCAGCAGTGATATCACTGAGCAGCAAAAATGTTGCCTGAGGCAGAGTACTAAAGGATACCCCCTTAGAAGCTTCTAGGGAAGATATAACCAAAGGAAACAGGTTTTAGTGCTGAGAGATCAAAGCAGTTTCCTTGTCTAAGGTTATAAATATGCTAAATATAAGAATTAGAATTAAAACCGAATTCTTCTGAACTGGGTTTATTCAAAACTAGGGAAAGGAATAGGGACTGAGGCAACAGATAATTAGGTGAACTCTGTTTCCTTGGAGGATTGGCCTGGTTGGTACAGGTCAAACTCTAGTCCTGGAGTGAAGAGGCCAGAGCTCAAGTCTTAGCCCTGATATTCTAGCTGAGTGACTCTAGAGAAGTCACAACTTTGAACTTCAATTTCCAGATCTGTCAAATGAGGATATTAATACTTGATTACCTGCCTTACAGGGTGATTGTGAAAAAAGTACTCAGTCAATGATAAAGTACTATGTAAACAGGAGCTACTATTACTTATCATAGTTCATCTAAACAGAACTTGTGTGTATCTTGAACAATTGCATCAATAAACTGGGGTGGAAGGGGGGCGTATTATCAATTTTACATCGGACCAAAAATGTTTCTACCCACATCCCCAAAGTCTCTGATCCATGATCAGATAGAGCTTCCTAATAGCAATATCATGGATTCTATCAATCTCAGCACAACATCGTTAACTAGTGTAGCTTCCAATATTGTCATCTATTTTGGAATGCCACAGAGTGGCTTGAATCGGCCATGCAGCAGACTTAACAGAATGTCCTCAGAGTTGCCAAGTATGTTTAGTTCTACCTAGAGTGTTCTTAAACATAAATCACAAAGTCTTAGTGACTATATATATATATATATATATATATATATTTCCCTTCTCTTTAAGCCTAATTAGAAGGATGATTCATCAAGGTTAAGTTAATACTCACAGTCTGTTTACTACTCAGAAGCTATTTGAATCCCCCACCACTGGGTCCCAGCAGTTATGGTTAGGTTGACAACAGTAATACCTTTCTAATAATGAAAACACTTCCATCTAATTGGAAAGGTGAAAATGGACAGCCGGTAAGGCACTGGGTCTAAATCAGCCGGTACAATAAATACTTATTAAGTACTTACTACTTGTCGGACACTGTGATAAGTAAAGCACTGGGGATATGAACAAAGGCAAAAACCACTCAAAGGAGCTCACATCCTACTGGGGAGAGCCAAGTAAATCACACTGTATGTATGATATGCAGAATAGATGGAGGGCAATCTCAAAGGGTAGGCACTGGGTGAGGGGGTTGGACCAGGAAAGGCCTCCTGCAGAAGGTGGGATTTAAACTGTGCTTGAAGGTAGCTAGGGAAGCTAAGATTCAGAGTGGAGGAGGGAGAGTATTCCAGGCATGGGGGCCAGCCAGTGCTAAGCCATGGAGATGGTGGAGTGCCATGTGCAAGGAATAACACATATGCCATTGCAACTAGATTGTACCATATGTGTAGGGAAGCAAAAAGTAAGAAAACTGTAAGGGTAGTAATAGGCCAGATCATGAACAGTTTTAAATGACTAACATATACCAAAAATGATCAAGGAGATAATAGGAGTTTACTGAGTAGAGAGGTAACCTGGTCAGGTAACCTTCAGGAAAACACTTTGGCAGCAGAGGAGAGAATGGATTGGAGTAGGGAGAGACTTGGGACAAGGAAACAGACCATTACAGTCATTCAGGCAAGAGGTGTATTAGGCCTGTATTAGAGCAGTGACTGTGTGGGTGGAGAAACAGGATGGAGTACAAGGATGCTATAAAGGTAGAAATGACAAGATTCAATATGAGGTTGCATACATATGTGGGAATACTGCAAGTAAGGAGCTGAGGATATCACCAAGGGTTCGAGGCTAGGTGACTCAGGGAAAAAAGGAAGGTACTTTGTATAACATTAAGTGAAGCTTTCAGGGCTAAGGTTCAGGGAAGTTGATGAGGCTTGGTAGGAGACAGATTTTGATTACTTTTTCAGAGAAAATACAGAGGAAGGGGAAGAGGCGAAAAGACTGGTTCATGGTTAAAACCCATCATCTATGAGCTTCTCTGGAGCCAATCTCAGGAAGACTGTGAATTTCTATGCTTTTATTTAATCTTTGATTTAAGGCTGTCCACTGAGCCCAGTTCTTGTGAGCAGGTGGAGTGCTGATAATGCAATTCCTCTTGTGGGAGGAAGCTAGAGAGTGGGATATTGTCTAACAAAAGTGTCTTGGAGAGACTCTGGAGCACATGTAGACATTCTGTAACTGGTTCCACTATGCTAATTATATGACGAATAGGAAACTATTTGATTGGCTGTGGCTGCATAGCCAGAAATGAGGGTACATTTAAAAGGTACTAGCTGACTAGAATCTTAGGCCTTATGTTCATGTGACTTCTTCCTGGCTGAAGGCATTCTGGTGAGTAATATTGGAGATGACCACACCTCTGTGAGCTCTGAGAAGTCAGGAGAGTAAGCCAACCAAGGTCCAGCAGTCTGGGAGTAGAGTTCAGAGACCAGTGGAAGGAGATGGATATGTAGTGCCTACTCATCTGTTGCCTGGATTCCACCTCCAAACTTAAGTATATAGTGACATATTTTTTCCCCTTTAGGCAACCAGTGTTTTGGAATAGGGCTCCTTTCTCCTTCACTAGGGGTTTGGTCTTGGGTCTCTTTACTCCAGCTCCCACCACTACCCAGACTTGCCACCCAGTAACTAAACAAGCCTGCACTAGAGTTGGGGAGCAGGGCAGTTACCAGGAACTGGATCTCCCAAAGACTGTCCATTAGTAAGGCCAACAAGGGTGTCCAGGCAGGCTTAGCTCTCAGCAAGTAGAGCTCAAGTAACGTTTGCTATGTTAAAGAGGTGATGGTGCTGTTGGGTAGTATCTGTATATTCTCACAGGTACAACCCAGCAAGGCTGTTCCTTTAGGATAACAGTCCCTGTCAGGAGGTTGGTTAAAGGACCATTTTGGTTTTCAAGTTAAAGGCCCCTTTATTGGGCCATTGCATCTGTATTGATCTCTCTATATAGTAGAACATGGTCAGTACACCATGTTGGGGCCACCTATGACTCTAACAAAGGGTTGTACTCCCAGGTTAAAACTTGCCCTCAGACAGTTTGACTTGGCTTGTGCTGTCATCCCACAGTAGAAGAAGCCTTTCCTCTGCCTGCTATCAGGATTTGACCTGTAACTAACCCAATTTCTTGGCAATGTATCATACTACCTTTGATACCCAGATTGGTATCCTCCCCATCCCGTGGATTCATTTGATGCTAGAAACTGGGTGGCCTTTTTTCCATTACCCCGTTGTAAAACACTAGGTTGTTACTCAGCTGGTAGAGGCACTATAGCCAAACCCAATCTGCCAAACTTGGACTACCTTTTTGTAGTATGACCAACTATCCACCAAGTTCTGACTATCTACAGAGAATCCCCTGTTTCAGCTCTAATGGCACTAACTTCACAAGGAGTTGGCAGTCTGATCCTTTCACCTCATGTAGCCCATGCACCTTCTCTGCTTCTGCCTGCTGGCAAAGTTGACATATTTGCTTCTCTGTTGCTATAGAGAATGGCCCCTCTTGCAGGGAACATCAATCAGATTATGATCCTGAGCTCAATGGGGCATCCATGACATTATGAATCAATTAGATTATGTTCCTGGACTCAGTGGGACATCTTTCCCATCCTCATTATTTATCTCACAGGGCCCACAATTGGTGTTGAATTTTTGTGCAACTGCATACCAGCTGCCCATATTGGGCCATCCTGGCATTTAGGGGCTTCTACCTTGCTCTTTGCCCCCATTTCTTTATCATTAGGCCTTTGTGCCAGGCCAGGTTCTATAAACTACTGCACTATGGCATGGTTCAGATATGGGGCAATGGAGCTCTTTGAATCTAAGTACACAAGAAAGAGAGTGCTTTACTGGAATAAAAAAAAGACGGTTCTCCAGCTACAAAGTGAGAGGAGTTTCCCACTTCTTCCCATTGCTCCATAACGAGGGGTTTCATGACCACTGGTGGAGATAGTCATGTGGAGCTGGAGGGTCTGTCAGGTCTGAGAACCTGATGAGCAAATAGGGTAGGCCCCTCCCTACCAGATGCTTGAAAGGCCATGCATGTACCTTAGGTTATTCACCTGGGGGCAGTTCTTTATCCACTTGTACAAACTGTGCTATATTTGTTATCTACCTGTGCCATGCCCTAACTCAGTACTTGGCATACCGATCATGAAACCAAGAAAAATACCAAATGGCCTTCAGGCCTTTTCAGTACCTTCTACTTCTGCAGGGATGCTGGCAGAGAGATCAAAAAGGGGTCGGGGGATGCCAAAAACCCATGCAGTTTTCTAGACTGCCTATAAACATCAGCTTAACTCCTGGTATTCTAAATATGAGATCCTTATCCAGCAACCAGTGAGTGGACACAGTGCTGTGGAAACTGAAGCATACTGAAATTAGAAGACAGAAGGAAGTTACAGATAAATGGAAGGGTGGGTCTCTCCTTGGAGAGAAAAATAAGAGAGTTGGTGGAGTTGGTTTTTATTGTGCATCCAAAATCAACAAGAAACATCATTTCATTGGACATTTAATTATCTCACTGTGCAGTGTGCAACATGAGCTTTTTAAAAAAGATTACCATGAAAATGATTGTAGCTTGTCCAATATACATACAATAAAATGTAGAGACAGCCTGGCAGAATAGACAGAAGGGTTCAGCCTTGCCTCTGACACATGCTGAGTGACCACAGGCAATTCCCTTGATCTCTTAGTGTCCCACTCCAACACCACTGCTATCTTTTGTTTTTATATCACCTTCCTTTCGAAATATATCCCTCTTCCTGCTCCCATCTACTAAGCATCCCTTGAAACAAGAAAATAAAAGAGGAAAAGGAGAAAAGCAGATCAGCAAAACCAAGCAACACATCAGCTGAGCCTGACAGTGTATGCAGCATTCTACACCCATAGCCTCTCACCTCTGTAGGAAGGGACAGAGTTCATCTTCTCATCTTTTCTTTGAGGACAGACTTAATCATTATGACAGTTTTCAGGGGTTTTTCCCCTTTTTTGTTTTTGTTTTGCACTTTGTGGTGTGATTGTTGTCACTGTGCTTATGGTTTTCCTGGATCTGCTTATTATTACTCTCTACATCAGTTCATATAAGCTTTTCCATGCTTCTCTAAAATTTTTCATACTCATGATTTCTTTTTTTTTTTTTTTAAAAGCAATTGGGGTTAAGTAACTTGCTCAAGGTTACACGGCTAGGTTTTTGTTTGTGCGGATTAAGTGTCAGAGGCCGGGCTCCGAACTCAGGTCCTCCTGATTCCAGGGCCGGCGCTCTATTCACTGTGCCACCTAGCCGCCCCCTCATGATTTCTTATATCACAATTATATTCCACATTTATGTATCACAATTTGTTTAGCCATTCCCCAAATGCTACTACAAAGACTTCTGCTTTGAATAATTTGAGGCATATATATTGGACCTTACTTTCTGTATTTGATTGCTTAAGGATGTGTGCTTAGCAGTAGGCTCTCTGGCTTAATCAATCAACAAACATTGATTAAGCACTATATGCTAAGCAGTCTGCCAGGCACTGGAAAGACTAAGACAAAAAGGAAACAGTCCCTGCCCTTGAGGAACTTGCATTCTAGAGGGGAGAAAGTGTGTGTGTGTGTGTGTGTGTGTGTGTGTGTGTGTGTGTGTGTACACACAGAATACATGCAAAATGAGGTAGCTTGAGGGAGAACTCTAGGAAAGGTTTCCTGGAGAAGGTAATCATACTAGAGGGAGATCCTGGAAGAAACAGGGATCCCAAGAGATGAAAAATGAGTAGTGCATTCCAACATGGGGAAAATCAGTGGAAGGGGAGGAACGAACACTGTCTGCTAAGGTAGGTGGGGCCAGGTTGTAAAGGACTTTAAACACTGCAGAGGGTTTTATATTTAGGATATCCTAGAGGCAAGAGAGAGCCACTGGGATTCACTAAGTAGGAGAATGACCCGTCAGTCTTGTGTTTGAGGACAATCACTTTGGAAGTTGGACACACTGGAGAGGGAGGGGCTTGGGACTCATGAGGAGGTCAGGATAATACATAGTCCAGGTAACAGGGGCCACCTCAACTGCGGTGATGCCCATGTGATTATCGAGAGGGGCTTGGATGGAGATTCTGCCTTGAATGCAGAACCAACAGTATTTGGCAAATGACTGGGAGGCAGGTAGAAAGATCACTGGATTAATAATCATGACAGTGATTATAGGTAGCATTTACAGAGCATTTATTATATGCTAGGCACTGTGTGCTACATGCTTCATAGGTATCTGTTGGATCGTCACAACATCCCTGGGAGATAGGTGCTGTTATTAGCCCAATTTTACAGAAGAGGAAACTGAGGTACACAAAAGTTATATGACTTGCCTAGGGTCTCACAGCTAGTAATTATCTGAGGCTAGATTTGAACTCAGCTTTTCTTGACCTTAGGTCCAGCTCTCTACCTGGCTGAGAAGTTAGTGGGAAGTGTTTTTGTGAAGTCTGAGAGGAAAAGCATTGGTAACCAGAGGCTTCCTTTAGCATTTCAGCTGAGATAGTGGGATACGGAAAGTATTAAAGGCATAGGGGAAAGTCTGCACAGAACATAAGAGGCAATAGGGCACGTGGCATATTTGGTAGACAAAGTAGTCTAGTCTGACAGGAAGGAAAAGTGTGTACAAAAGAATAGCAGGAAATAAATCTAGAAAGAGTTGTAAAAGCACCAAGTTCTAAGAAGGCTTTGAATCACAAACAAAAGAATCTGAATTTTACTCAGTAATCAACAGGGAATCAGACAGCTAAATAATGTAGTAGGAAACTATGTTAGCCTCAGGAAGGACTGGGTTCCAATCCTGCCTTGAACACATACCAGTTTTGTCACCTGGGGCAAATTACTTAATCTTATTCCTCTATCTAAATGTCTTTATTTGTTAAATGAAGGTATTAGATGTGGTGGCCTCTGAGGACTCTTTCAGCTCTAAAATCTGTGATCCTATGAATATTTTTGACCAGTGACTTCTATTTATAAAAGAATGATTATTCCGATGGAGGCACGAGTATAGATTGGATGGGAAGAAGGAGAGGCAGGAAGAATTTGATGGGGGCTATGAGAACAGTCCAGCCAGATGGTGATGGAATCCCACTGTGCTGGTAATGGGCATAAGGAGAGATATATGAGAGAGACCGAGGCCCAGTAACTAATTATATATGGAAGGGGAGAGAGAGAGAAGAATCAAAGACAATACCGAGCTCTCAAACAAGAGGAGAACATCGTACCCCGTCCTCTGCCTGACATTTCGTGGTAGTGAGGCACCTCTGGCTACTTGATGTCCACGTCACACATCAGATTCCTACCCCAAGCACTAGGTCTGTCCCTCCCAGAACAATGGCCTCCAATAACTGGTCAAGGACCCAGTCTAGGACCAAGATGCAAACGCATCATCTGAGGCAGCTGGCAGCACAGCAGTGGACAGATCACTGACCTGGAGTTAGGAAGTCCTGAATTCAAATCTGGCCTCCGACACTTGCAAGCTGTGGAACCCTGGGCAAGTCACTGAGCCCTGTTTGTCTGAGTTACCTCAACTGTAAAATGGAGATAGTAGTTCCTACTTCTCAAGGTTATTGTGAGGATCAAATGAGATAAATTTGTAAAAAGTACTTAGCACAGCACATGACACATAGTAGGTGCTATATAAAGGCTTATTCCCTTCCTTTCCTTTATGTATAGGAACAATTACTTCTACCAAGCCCTATTTCCCTTCTTCCCTAATTCTTTTTTAAAAATATTTTTGTTGGGGCGGCTAGGTGGTGCAGTGAGTAGAGCGCCGGCCCTGGAGTCAGAAGGACCTGAGTTCGGATCCGGCCTCAGACACTTAAAGCACACACAAAAACAAAAACCTAGCCATGTGACCTTGGGCAAGTTACTTAACCCCAATTGCCCTCCAAAAAAAAAAAATATTTTTGTTTTACCTTTTAATTTTTTTGCTTTTTGGAGGGGAGAAGGCAGGGCAATTGGGGTTAAGTGACTTGCCCAAGGTCACACAGCTTGTAAGTGTTAAGTGTTTGAGGTTGAATTAGAACTCAGGTCCTCCTGACTCCAGGATCAGTACTCTATTCACTGCACCACTTAGCCACCTCCTTCCCTAACTCTTAAAAGAGAAGTGATAGATCCTCTGTTATTCACAGGACTTGACAGTGGAAGCCTCAGTAAAAGGTACTCCATTTCCTGTGGCTAGCAGCCTCACACCTCTAATGCCTTCAATCCCTGTGGTACAGACCACTCCCCAGCTCACTCCCTTCCTCCACAGCTGCAGAAGCAGAAGCTACCCCCTCCCCCACTTCCAGGTCTCTCCTTCCCATCCACCCTCTGCCCATGTCTCATGTCCCAATCCAGCTGTGTCTGTTACCCACTCTGCCCTCTGGAATTCCCATTCTCATTAACATGCTTCTCATGCTTCTTCCATTTTCTGACATTGGCTCCCCACAAAAGACTCCTTGGCCATCCTTTCTAGTGCTGGCTACATCTTCTCTCTGGTCCTAGAGTAAGAGCAGGCAAGCTTCTTGCTCTTCACTGCCACTTCCAGACCCTTCCTCTGTCACCACTATTTAGGAATCTCTCCTGCTTTTAGATGGACACTATCCAACTATAACCCCAATTTTGCCACCCTAACACCTGTCCTCTTTCTAGGGTACTTCAGTGTTCCCTCAGGTTGATGGTGAAGTTCCTTCAAATAGTTAAGCTTCGCAGTTTCTCAATCTCAAGTCCCATGAGTAATGCTTTTATTTTACCAGGGCCACCCACAGGGACAGCCACACCCTTGATCCACAAACACTCCAATTCCATTTTTAAGATTGCTGAAATTATTTTATCCAACCATAACCTCTTGTCATTCTATCTCTCCCTTTGCCTCATTCTCTTAAACCTCTTCTTCATCTTCACCTTGACACCCAATCCTTCTATCCCTCAGTACTCTCCAAGTCCATCACCCCAGCTCTGGTTTCACTCCTCTCCTAATTTTGACCCTATAGTTAACCAATTCAACATTACATTTTCCTCTGTGTCCTGCATCTAGTCCCTAACAGTACTGGATGCTGAAGGAAGTCACACAGCAATGCTAACTGGGAATACTACAAAACTATGTTATCACCACAAGGCAGTCCTTTTACTCCTCTCTACCTGATCCTCTATCCCACTCTCCACAGTAGCTGTTCCAAATCTCTTCTCTCTGTCCCATTCTTTCACCAGAGGATCTTGCATCATTGCATCATATCTGACTAAGAAAATACAGGTAATTCACCATGACCTCTCCTACTTTTATGCCAAAACCCTATCTGCCTCATGCCCCATCTTCTCCTTTATTCCAATGTCTGATGAAAAGGTGACGCTTTTTCTTGGTAAGGACAACCCCTCTACAAATGCCACTGATCCTACCCCTCCTGTCTTCTCCAGCAGATTGCTCCACGGTGATTCACTCTCTCTGATCTTCAGTGCTCCTAATCTCCCAGCTCCTTTCCTGCTGCCTACAAACAAACCCCAAACCTTCATTTCACCATAACTATCTTCTCAAGCTGCGGTCCTTCATCTCTCCTCCCTTTCATAGACAAATGCCTACAGAAGGCTATTGACTCTCGGTGTGTGTAAGCCATAGGGAAGGAACTAAGGAGGAGTAAGAGACAAGGTGGCAGGTGATGTGAACGGGGTTTTGTTGGAGAGCAGAAGAGGAGCACATGGTGAATTACTTCCCCTCACTTGGCTTCCTCATCGGTTCCCATGGGTTTAAGGAGCATCCCTTTGTAAATCCCTTCCAGGGCTATACACTGAGGGCTCATGTCTCTTCCGAGCTGCAGGTCCTCCCCACCAGCTTGTTGAATACTGCAAATTGAATATCCCCTCAAACCCCACCACCTCATCCCAGCCTCTGAAACTCAACACGTTCAAAACAGAACCCATTGTCTTTCCCCCAAAACTTAGCTAATTTCCTTACTTCTGCTGAGGGTCCCCTTCCAGACACAACCTCAGCATCCTTCTCAATTCACACTCTCTCATACCTCCCGTCTGCTCAGGTCCTAAAGCTTGTCTATTCCACCTCCACAAGCTCTCCTGAATCCTTCCCCTTCTCTCCACTCACGTGTGACCAGGATGTAGTAGTGATCACGACTCATCACCTCACACCTACAATGTAAAAGCCTTTTCATAGGTTTCTCTCCCTTAAGTTTCTCCCTTGTCCAATCTATACTCAACAC
The DNA here is from genome assembly GCA_011680675.1 of Gymnobelideus leadbeateri. Lineage (NCBI taxonomy): Eukaryota > Metazoa > Chordata > Mammalia > Diprotodontia > Petauridae > Gymnobelideus > Gymnobelideus leadbeateri. The sequence goes on from WOXC01006772.1 coordinate 447,497, forward strand.
AGCTGCCAAAGTAAAATTCCTAAAACAAAGGTCTGACCATGTTGATCTCCTGCTCAAGAAATTCCTGTGGCTCCTTGTTACCTCTAGGACAAAATGCAATGTCCCCTATTTGGCATTTAAAGCCTTTAAAACCTGGCTCTAAACTACCTTCCAGGGTTGTTATACATCACTCATTTTCCCTCGCTCCTTGGTCTAAACACATTGGCCTTCTTGTGTTCCTCATGCTCCATCTCCAGACTCCACACCTTCCCCCAGCTGATGGCTGGAATGTGCTCCTTCCTCAGTGTTGCCTCTTAGAATCCTTTGCTTCTCTCCTATATGAGGCCCTTCCTGATCCCTTTAGCTACCAAGGTCTCTCCTCCAGGTTACTGCCTACTAACTTTGTATAGACTCATTTACATACAGGTTGTGCCCCCTGATATAAGCTCCAAGGCAAGGATTATTTCATTTTTTTCTTTGTGCCCTGTTCTTGGTATACAGCAGCTGATTAATAAATACATATTGAATGACTGAAGGAATAAAGTCAGGTAGAAGAGAAGCTTTAGGGGAAAAGATAAGGAACAGGCTCCCTTTTTCAAGGGAGGTGTGGGTGGTATCCGCAAGAGGAGATGTGATGTAGTGAGGACAGCATCAAAGAACTCAAGTTCCAGCACCAGCACCACTGGCTCTGCCACTCTGTCAAGTCACGCCTCAGTATCCTCATCTACAAAATGGGAGTGACCACTTATACTACCTGAGGGAGTTGTGAGTAAAATGTTTTGTAAACCAAAAAGTGCTACATGTGATTTGTTATTAATAATAGTCTTATAATGGTATTCATAAAGGAGCTATCTTAGCCATCACCAAACAAAAGTGAGGCAACTCTGAATATAGGTGTTTTTGAAATTCTACTGATGGCAAACTCTCTGCTGACACATGAGTCCCACACATCACCAACATTTCAGTGGTTATACCAACTCCTCTCTCTGGCTTTAAGGCCTCTACAGCCTGGTCCCAGTTTTCCTGTCTGGCCTCAGTGTATGTGGCTCCCCTTCCTGCACACTACAATCTAGCCAAAGTGGCCTGGGATGTATTCCCTCTTCACTTCTCCCTCTTAGAATCCCTTATGTCCCTCAGGACTCTGTGCAGACACTTCCTTCTACACGAGGCCTTTCCTGATCTTCCCAACCGCTGGCTCCCTTTCTCCCTAAAATACCATGTATGTATTGTGTATTCATTCTGAATACTTCTCTGTGTGTACATATTGTCTCCTTTGATCAAGTGTAAGCTTCTTGGGAGTAGGGGCATTGACACTAAAGCCTTTGAATGCTTAGTACCTTGCATCATGTATGTATGTAAAAGTGCTTAATGATTGTTGATTGATCACTGAACATGGACATAAGGAAGCCTTTTGTACCAGTTCAGATTATATTCACTGTCACTAACATGGTATACAATAAGAGAGATGGAAATGCTGGCAAGATTCCAAGACAGAGATTTTCTAGCTAAGTGTCAATTTGAATCATTATATTCCATTTAGACCCCTGCTTTGCCCTCCACTATTCTAACTGGTCCTGGGAATCTTCTCCAATATCCTTTGCAAAACACTTCTGTCTGATCTGGGACACAATGGCCAGGACTGCCAGCCACAATACGTGAAGCATTACTAGCATGTATACTGCCCTGCTGAGCGGTACTTGGGAAACAAGAGATTCCTATCACTGCTGTACGTGCCTGGCCAGCCCCATTGCTTACAGAGAATGAAATAAAGCTGTTCGGTAGCTTCCTGCCAGGGAGCATCTGTTTTCCTGGCACCAGCCCCTGTGGGAATGGAGCCAGTGGGCCTGGGTGGGGAGAGGGCATGTCAGTTTGGTGAGAAGCAAGAAAGTTGGGGAGAGCAGTGCATATGAACACCAAAGGCCCATCAGCCTTTTTAATTTCTACAGCAGAGCAGTAAGAGGTCACATTCTTTGTCAGAATATCAGGACTGTCTTGTTGGCCAAATGTTAGAGCCTTTCTACCTGGAATAAACACAGGACACTTAGCACTTAGGAAAGATGCTTACTCCAGCAGCTGCTGCCTCCAAGCCCCTGCTCACACTCATTTTATTTCCCCTTTGTGGGGCTGAGACCAGACACAACTTCTCACTTTGCTTTTAAGAGGCCACAGAGGCAGCTGGGACTTAGTAAGAGATATATATTGCTCTCCTCCTTGGGGAGAAATCTGCTAAAGAAATTCTGCCAGCCCATATGTAAGAAGGAGGAAGTTCAGCCAATAGGAAACTGCTTTACATTAGCAATTTTATTAGTTAGTGAGAAAACTCTGCTCCCTCTGTCTAGATATGGGTCCATTCAGGAGTACTGTTACCTATAAGCAAGAGCTCTAAGCCACCATATCTCTCCCACACATATACCTTCCCCCCAATATATTGCTTTGAGATATTTATTTTCCTCAGCAAGTGTTGATGAGGCAAATATTGCCTTAAGCCTACTGACTTAGGGGTATAGAATGCCACACCAGGAGGAAGCTTGGTAGAAGTTGCCTGTCTACAAAACTAAGCTGCAATCCTACGTGTGTCTTGCAGCACATATGCCAACAGCCTTTCTAAGAAAATTCACCTTTGAGAATATCACTTGTGGAAATCCATGTTAACAAATGAACAAAGACCATATTCACAGAGACACACAAATAATTCATGTGACAGAAAAAGCAAGAAAGTCAGTATTGCAGCAGAAGTCAAATGGGGGAAAACCTGGCCTGGTCAGGAGCATGGTAGTTAAGAAAATGACCAAATCATCTAGACCTGCAGGGTTTGGCAGCTTCCCACCAAAATAAGTGGATAGTCTACAAAGCAAATTATCTGTATCGGTGGAGAAAAAAAATGAAAGGCAGGACTGGCAGGGATAATCAGAATCTCTAGGTCATCAGTCTATTGGAACTGGCGCCATGGTTCTGTTCTCCAATGCACAAAATGTGGCAGAATCTCAGTTTGCCATGGGGAGTGGCCCCGTGGTCAGTGCCAATACAGCAGCTGGGTGAAGGAGAACCTTGTCTCTAAGGGCAGGCTTCTCTTGGAAGTAGCAGCAGCAGCTTTTCCTTCCACCTATATTTCTTTCCACCTATCCTTCCACCATATGGCCCTGCTTTGGGTGATGATTTCCCCTGTTATGAAGAGTGAGATCACAATCCCACTTTAAAGCAACTAGGTGGTGGGGGACAGCTTTAGATGTGTTTGGATCATCTCCATACAGTGTATGTACTAAATGGAGAAGAGCATAAGCCAGGGTACTACTGGCCCAAAGGACACATCCTGCGTATATATTCGAAAACTCTAGAGTTTCATTTTCAGAGTCAAAAGACCATAGGAAAGTTGTTAATTAACTAAAAAACCAAAAGCCTTTGCTGTTCTAAGTGGAACTGACCTTAAACAAACCTAGATAGACAGGATTAGTTTACATGTGGTTTTTTTTTCTTCTAATGTGTCTGGAGAATATTGCCATAGTTACACAATAGTTCCTAGATTTGGGTGTTCAAAGACTTGCGATCACCTTTCACATTATTTACTTGTTTATTTTTAACATTGTTTTTTATTTTTCATTGTTGTTAATTTTGAAGTTCCAAACTCTCTCCTTCTCTTCAGCCCCTCCCTCACCTATTGAGAAGACAAGCAACTTTTTATAATCTTTTAAATTTTAGCTTCTCAGAGATACTGAAGTGTGGTCTTGACTCTAGGATCTTAGTTATGCCCCTTTAGTATGACTGCATAGTAAAGAATGAATGAGATTTCAGCTGTGTTTCATTCCAGTTGATGAATGGGTTCAAGAGAGGACTGTGACATGGTCATGTAGTGGCAAATAGAAGTCGTGAACTTGTCAGGGCAGCTAAATTTTCTAGGGATCTGATAAAGTAGGGAGGATGGTCATAGGTCAAGATGGAAGTGGGAGCCCTGTAGGAGGAATGAAAATGCATAGCTGTGTCTTTACTACATCTATAAGGACTCCACCATCTACCAGAAAATAGACTTCTTTGCCCTTTTCTTTGCCTATGTGTTAACTAGAGGACAGAGGCTATTGACAGCACCACAAAAGCACTAGAAAGATGGACAAGTCTATGTGAATCCCTGGCCCTCTTGATAGAAGGTCTGGGAATAAAATAGCAGTAATTGAAAAATATGAAATTTAGATGATTAATAATAACTCATGCCTACTATTGCCTAGATACAGAGAAATGATCCATACAAATTTAAGAACAATGTTTTTCATAGATATCACCATACCAAATACCCCTAATCTCTAAGATATATGGAATGAAAAGCTATTAAAATATAGAGAGGTAGAAGAAGAAATCAGACCCATATGGGGACAAGATGAAATATATATCATCTCTGTCCCCCTGTCTGCTACTAGAATTGTTCCCAGTAGACTTTCAGGGAAATGTTCTCTAGAGAATGTTCTTCTAGAGAAATGTTCTTCTAGAGAATTCTTCTCTAGAAGAATGATATGACCATAAAAATAATAATTGCCAACATTTCTATAGCTCTTTAAGGTTCACAAAGAATTATACATACATTATCTCATTTGATCATACACTTGAACATATAGTGCTTCTTTGTGTATAGTTCTATAGCTAGGTTAACAGTGAGGTAAGCATAAGGTACATGTTAGGATTGACGCCATGCTCATTTACTTCTGGATGGCCAATTTGGCAGCTAGCTAGGGGCGTTGACTGAGAGAGTTATTATACATTAGAATTAGTAGGCATATCAGAACTCTGAGTCTCAGACTAAAGGTTCAAGGGGGAGGGAGGTGTCTCAGAAGTGAGAATGAGAAAAGGAGGTGCCAAAGAACACTGCAGTTATTTAAAACTGGTAGCTTTCTATCTCTTCTGTGTTTAAAAATCTCATGCTGTAACTTATCAAAAAGAGTTCTCTTGGCAGGGCTAATGCAAAGAATTAAAGATGTTAGGTTTGGAGTGGAGGGGCTCTGGACCAGGCTCTATTCTTCACTCACCCACTTCTTTCCCTGGCATGAAGCACCAGTACCAGACATCCAGAAAGTTCTGTAGGTTAGGGGAGGCTTTCTTCCCTCTGTGTCCCAAAACAAGACAAGGAGGACAGGAAGGGGCCTTGGCTGGGGAAGGTTTTGAGGAAGGTCAAGCTGCAGAGATTCATAATTGGAAACAGGAATTAAGGAAGGAGGCCTGTTATGCAGCTGTGTCAAGGGAATCCTGGGTATCCCTGTGGGGGCCCTACTGAATGGTGCAGATGAGGGAGATCACACTCAGAAATAATCATACATCCCTTGGTACAAATGGGATGGAAAAGAGGAAAATAGTAAGTCAGAACTTCCTGGTTCTGGAAGGAAGAAAGGGAACTACTGAGAATACCAAAAGAATAGGTCCTCTGGGACAGGAAAATGCCCCCTAAGCCTGTATTCATATTTCCTACCTTACTCATAGCTAGTTCTGGAGTTTCTAATCAGGGACTAAAAGGGATCTTGTTTCTCTCTAGTAGAAATATCATCATCATCATCACTTGTTTTTCTTATATTTTTTGATGGAAAAACAGTCTGAGATTAGGTGCCTTTCCTACTATTATTATTGTTTATATTTAATTAACTGAAAACATTGGGTGAGTAAAATGACTTTATAATTGAACAATAGTATTGGAATGTAGACTCATTTTCTGTAGATTCATTCTTATATTTTAAAAATTCATTCACATGTAAAAATGAGAATGAAATACTAATAACTGACATATAAATGCTTTCAAGTTTTCAAAGTGCTCAGCTTACAACTGGCTTACAACTTCCTTAGAGCTCTCCTTTGGAAACCATATTTTCCAGGCTGTGAAGAAGTCTCCAGATCCAAAGGTACAAATACAGCCTGAGTACCTCACAGGGACCTCTTACAATTCTCACTTGCTTTTTTTTGTTCTTTCTACTCTAGCTGAAATTCTAATACCTTAAAATACCGTCCCTGAGTCTGCCTCCCTCTCCCCACCGCCCAAGCCACTACGGTGTCCTCTGCCCAGCTTGACTGACCCTGAGATTTACAGATTCCTCGAAAAAATTCAGAGGCACACCTAAGAATGTGTCTGGAGAGAATCTCCAAAGTGAAAGGCTGCCTCTTTGGAGAGATAACTTCTCAAAACATTGCTCTTCTGAGCACTGGCGAGTGATGAGAAAAGAAACCAGACAATACTTTGGGTTTCTGCCTTTTGTATCACTTTTCCACCAGCCCATCCCCACCAAGGAGCACAGGCTGTGATGCTGGCTAGGCAGAGGATGGAGGTGGAGGGTGAGAGAAGCGAGTGGATAGGTATGAAAGGAAAAGCCAGAAGTCTGGGAAGAGGGCAGTTACCTCAGTGAAGCCCTCCTGCAGGACATCCAGGAAATTCCCCCTGGTCAGGCAGGCCAGCATTGTTCCCGCCTTGCTTTTTCCAGGACCTAGTCCCCAAGGCCAGGCCTCCTCTTCCTCCTCCTCCTCCTCCTCCTCCTCCTCCTCCTTCTCTTTTTCCTTCTCCTTTCCTCCTCCTCTGAACACAAAGACTCTCCACTCAGTTCATAGGGATCTCTCTGGAGTCCCAGACATGCCACTTACTAGAAACGGAGACAGGAGCCAAAGTGAAGCCTTGCACTGGGCATGCTCATTTGGGGGGCCTCTGGCGGAGAAGCGGGCGAGTTGTTCCTATAGAAACAACTTCAGGATGGAGGGGCCAGAACAGCCACAGCCACAAGGAGAGCCGGGCGGGCAGCGCCGCAGGCCACACACACACACACACACACACACACACACACACACACACACACACACACACACACACCACAATGTCAAGGCCACCAGAACCTCAGGAGGAGGGTGGGGAAAGAAGTGAATCACAGATCTTTTTTTATTTTTTTTTCCGAACTAAACATAGTAACCTTCTTTTCCAGATGGGACTGGAGACTGTAAGACTCAGGCACAAGAGAGTGGGACAGGGGAACAGAAAGACAGAAGAGTATGAGATTTTAAAAAATAGAATAAAGTGATATTGGCAGGAAAGAAACAAAGAGAGAAAGAAAGAATATGAAAATGGAGGACATTAGTTACGGATGATATTGGGTGATATTGGGACCCTGATATCTTTGGGAGTTTTGAAAAAATTGGATGGGATCTCAGCCTTAGGACTCCTAGGTCCATGGGATTTAGAGAAGGGACCTCAAAGAGCATCAAGTCCAACTCCCTCATTTTATAGGTGAGGAAATGGAGGCACAAAGAGGTAAAGTAACTTATCCCGGGTCTTCAAGTACTAAGGCCAGGATTCCAGCCCTTTCCTGTGTGTCCCCCCCACCCCTCCTCCCACCCCTGTATCACACTGTTTCCTCTGCAGCAATGTACCATACTCAGGCTGATTCAGACATCGAAAACGAGGGTTTATATTTTAAACATAAAAAAACAGAGCTCTCGGTACAGACTCAGGTAAAGCCCATGGAAGTAGAAAAAAAAATTTCCTCAAGTACAGAATGGAATATTGCTTCACTGAACAAGCAGCTAGTTAGCACATTGGGTGGAGCACTGGGTTCAAAGTCAGACCCTAGTTCAAAGCTGACTTCAGGCACTTATTAACTGTGGGGCCCTGGGCAAATCACTTAACCACCTTTCTGCCTGTAAAACAAGGATTATAACAGCACCTACCTCTCAGGGTTACTATGAGGTTTATATTTGCAAAAAAAAAATGCTTAGCACAGGGCCTAGTACATACCTATTCCCTTCTCCTTTCATTCTCTTCCCTAGCCTTGGTCTCGGTGTCTGGAACATTGTTGTTATCCAGTCACATCTAGATCTTTGTGACCTCATTTGGGGTTTTCTTGGCAGAGATATTGGGGTGATTTACTATTTGGAAACTGAGGCAAACAGAATGAAGTAACTTGCCCACAGTCACATAACTAGTAAGTATCTGAGGCCAGATTTGAACTCAGGAAGAGGAGGTTTCCTAACTCCAGGCCCAGTACTTCATCCACTGAACCACCTAGCTGCCCTGCCTAGAACATAGAAGATGCTTAATAAATGTTTGATTGATTGCTCATGTACATTGGTCATTCTGCCCCCAAAGAAAGGAAACACCAGGATCCAAAAGAACATCCTTTTCTCTGAGTCTCATAAACGTGAATTTTCCTACTGAGGATCACCCAGCTAGTCAGCTAGATAAAGCACTGAGTTAAAGTTGTACCTTGTTCTGGTCCATTTCAAACCCCCTACCCCCACCTCCAGCCCCAGTCAGTATATTAAGTAAGTTTATAAGTAGCCAGTATAAAGTAATACTAGTAGGAAGTCAGATTGCAGAGGAGAACCTACAGACCACCCCACAGACAAAGGGGCATAATTTGCAAACTGTATAACATATTTACCAAAAATCACATCCTAAATTTAGGTGTTAATTCAGGAGAATTTAGCCTTGCTATCAGGGCCTTTTGGTCCTAAGATAGGTAAATCTCAGATAAGCCCCAGACACCCACTGTAAGATCAGCAAAACACCAAATGTTGCTGATAACTTTGAGATGACGAGGATGTGTTAACTTTAAAGTTTTACTGACACCTTTGAGATGATTCAGGTATGTTGATGAACTAACCCTAAAGTGGTAGAGATAAGAGTTGGTCTGTTCCCCCCAAAATAAACCCTATAAAAATGAAAGCTCCAGCTCCTGCCCCCAGCCCTCCAACTCCATTGGGTCCATGCTGCCCAGTGCTGCCAGCTCTAATTCACGATTATATGAGTGATTCTCTGTGCCTCTCCCCAACCCCATCCTCTGTACCCCTGCCACCTGCCTCTATGCCCCTTTTTGCTCCTTGTCTCTGTACTTTCTGTGCTTCTTGCCCCTATAATCTCTGCACCTTATTAGAATGTGATAGCAGTCTCACTTCCTTCTGCCATTGTGTTCTCTCCTCAAGAGTACCCAAGAACCAGGCATACCTGCCTCATTTTATAATTTTGTAAATTAATTATCAATTCAAGTGTTTATTAAGTACTTCCTTGTGCCAAGCACTATGCTAAGTAAGAAGCACTGGGTCTATAATACAAGCAAAAGGCAAGAGAGCCCCTGACATCAAAGAAGGAGTTTCTGTTCTAATGACAGAAGATAACACATAGGAAGGAGCTGAAAAGTATGTGTGTGGAGGGCAAGGGCTGGGGGAGTCCAGAAGGAGTCTGGTTTGAACCAGGAGCTAGCAAGTGTCAGAGCTAGACCCTGAGCCCAGGTCTCTGCTGAATCCAGGCTGAACTCTCCACTCCACCACATTACCTCATGCAGTAAAGCAGGCAAGCGCCTTGCCCACCGTTACACGGGAAGTCAACTGTAGGACCAGGATGAGAGGCCAAATCTTTTGTCCATCTGCCAGTGCACAGGGCCTTCACTGCTATATGGAGCTCTTACCAAGAGGCTAGTGACAATAAACCACAGCAGTACCCAATTAAATTAATGATCTATCCTGAAGACACCTACATATAGAGAGATTTCCAGAAAACTGAAAACAAGAAACATCACATTGACAGGTATCTTGTATGAACTACACAGCTAAATAGTTTCTGCCCAATGACCAAGTACCGGGCCAGGAGTCAGGAAGAACTGAATTTAAATCCAACCTCAGACATTAGCTGTATGACCCTGGGCAAGATCCTGTTTGCCTCAGTATCCTCATCTATAAAATGAACTGGATAAAGAAATGGCAACCCACTCCAATATCTCTGCCAAGAAAACCCCCAAAGGGGTCAAGGAAAGTAGGACATGACTGAAGACAGAACAATAATAACACTTTTAAGATCTATTCCAGCTCTAAAAATTATAATCCTTCTGTAAAGCTTGACAGATCTAGATTTTAGTCTGTAATATAAACTCCTAGAGTTGGGTTAACAAAATCAGCAGCCCAGGTTTTGGATGGGGATGGCATGGCTGGACAATGATTCATGTAACAAAGAACCAGAGGTTTAAGTGAATTTCAAACTCATTATGTCAACACCTCACACTGTTCAGAAGCACAGAGTCCAAAACTAAGGAGGTATTGGTACTCTGTCCTGGTTAGACCACATCTGGAGTACTGTATTTTATTCTGTGTGCCATATTTAGGAAGAAAGAACATGGACAAACTGAAACACATTGAGAGAAATGGGCTAACATCATTCCTTACTTGTTGAGGGAACTGTGGGTGGTTAGCCTGGAGAAAAGAAATCTTGGGAAATATGAGATCTACTGGGGAAAAAAGCCTTAAGGGCTTCCATGCAGAAGAAGAAGAATTAATAGCAAGGTGATGATACACGTTTATTACAGAGGTTTTGTTTTTCTCTTTTTCTCGCTGGGGAGGGGGGGAGGTGAGAGGGAGAGAATTTGGACCCAAAAATAAAATAAATTTGAATTTCTAAAAAAGCATAACAATGGACAAAAATTAAAGAGAGGCTCAATTGAGCCTCTATTGAGTCTATTGAGATTAAGGACTGTTTTTCACTTTGTGTTTGTATTCCCAGAGTCTAGCACTCCCCTTACACCTAGTAAATTCTTAATAAGCACAGATGAATGAACAAATCCAAGTTATCCAAAAATAAAATGAGTTTCACTATAAGTATAAATATTCAAGCAAAGCTGTAATAACTTTTTTTTTTGTTTTTGTTTTGCTTTTTGGAGGGGGAAGGCTGGGCAATTGGGGTTAAGTGACTTACCCAAGGTCACACAGCTATTAAGTGTTAAGTGTCTGAGGTCAGATTTGGACTCAGGTCCTCCTGACTTCAGGGCCAGTGCTCTATTCATTCCACCACCTAGCTGCCCCTGTAATAACTATTTGTTGGGGATGTTTTGGCATCCTGGTTAGGTATTGGTTGAACTAGTTTTCTTTTTTTTAGGAGCAGGGAAGGCAGGGCAATTGGGGTTAAAGTGACTTGCCCAAAGTCACACAGCTAGTAAGTGTTAAGTATCTGACAATGGATTTGAACTCAGTTCCTCCTGATTCCAGGGCCGGTGCTCTATTCACTGCACCACCTAGCTGCCCCTCATTGGACCAGTTTTCAACTAAGATACCTGCCAGCTCCAAAATGCTATCATTCTAATAATTCTAGTTGTTATTGATAGATAAAAAACATGCATTACTAAGGAGGAGCTTCAATCTCTCAAGCAGGTAATTCTACTATCATAGAGCTACCAAAACTAACTTGGATTTAGAAGGAATTTCAGAAATCACGTTGTCCAACCTATACCTAAACAGGAATTTCCCCAATAGCATCTCCATCAAACAGTCATCTTGACTCGGCCTAATATGTACAGCAATAGGGAATTCACTACCTCTCAAGGCAACCCTTGTCAATTTGGGATAATGCTAATTATGTAGCTGTAATGTTAATGGGATAGGAAGATCTTCCCTGTCCATTAATAGACCACGTGTCCCCTTTTCCCTTGGAACAGAAGCCATGTTCCCAGCTCTAAAGGTATACAGGTATTTCAGTCACAGCTGTGATACATCTCAAGTCACATAGAGCCCATTGGGGGAGGAACTTGCTTAGGGAGGCTTGCTTACAGGGAGGCTTTCATAGCTTTTGATACTAAGCCAGTCAGGCACTGAGCCATGAGGATTATGATGCCTTCTGGCTCTGAACCTGTTAGTGGAAAATAATATATACTGGGAGGTTGGTTTTACTTTAGGGTTTTGCTCATGAGAAGGACCTTTTGATTCCTTGGACGGGACTCTTAAGTGGCCGTTTGCTAAGAGCCCTCTGACTACTCAGAGGTTTGTGCTCTCGCGATCTGGTGGTGTATGTAGGTGGTTGTTTTACTTTGTTCAGAGAGTAGGAGTCCTCTCCGTTGAGTCTCTGTGCTAATTTCTCTGCTTGTATTTTCTAATTATCTATAATTACAGTAAGACTGTTGACCACTTTAAAAGTTGTCTTTCTTTTAGCAAAGCAGATCAAAGAACCTGTGCTATCAAGCCATTCTGGGTGTGCTAGGGTGCTTGCTAATATAGTAGCTTTTCCTACCTGAAGCCAAAATCTGCTTCTTTGCAATTCCTACACAAATTCTTGGTGAAGACAAGAACTACTGTTCTTCCAGTGATGGTCCTTTGATCTTGAATTTGGAACACGATGATATAAGACTGGGCAGAAAACAATCAGCAACAGAGGAAGTTGTTACTGCTACAACTGCTGTCACTTACTTGTGATGAGGTCATTGTGCTTGAAACAACAGGACATTCATCAAGTTAGAACCTGTCACTAAGTTCACAATATCTGAGAAAAAGACTCACAGCAATGTAAATCAGTCAGAATAAGATGTGGGTTAAGTACAAAGGGTTGTCTACAGTAGCCCAAGAGTGAGCTATTAGAGTCTAGGATTAGATCATCCCTACAAGCACTCAGGATGCTTAATCAGGGTAGCCCTTCTGAGGTCTTGCCAGTTGAGCTTTGGCTCTGATCCCATGTCTAACCCTTAAGGGTAGAAATACTATTAAATCCTTCCAGTGACATCATAGTCATGTATGAGGGGGTTCTCCCAAATTGCCAAAAAACAAAAGGAAATATGAAGACAGAGGCCCATGACCAACTTTGTACAAAGATCTGGAGGTAGCAAAGCCAAATGGTATAGAAGTAGCTGGGATTCAACACAAGTGAAGCTGCTCTGCCTGGGGAAGGAGTCAGAAACATATGGTATATTAGGTTTTGCCACTGTTATTGCCAAATTACCAGAAATATCTGCGTCCTAAGGCCCCACATATCTCTCTCTCTCTATGACTAGATGGGATATTGATATGCCAAATATATACAAATAAGTCATGCTCATTCCTGTCTCCGTGCCTTCAATCATGTTGTTCCCCCATCTAGAATAATGTATTCTCTCTGCTCTGCCTATCCAAATCCTGCATATCCTTCAAGGCCCAGCTCAAGCATCACCTGCTCCATACATAGCTTTCTTTCATGACTTTAACTCTCATTTTCTCACTCTTTTCTTGCATAATTTTGCATTTAATGGTCAACTGTGTGATTCTGGGCAATCACTTGAACTTTCTGGGTCTCAGTTTCTCTATCTATAAAATTAAGGGTTTGATTTTGATCACCTATAAGGTTCCTTCAAGTTCTAAATCTATGCTTCCCTTCTGTGATGCTATGATCACTACCATTTGGGACACTGCTGTTTCCCGCATTAGATTATAAGAGCAATGATCATGTCTTTTATTGCTTTTATCCCCTAGAAGAGCTTAACAAAATGGTAAGTGCTTATTAATACTTGTTGAATTGAACATACCTCTCATATAGATGCCTATTGATAGTAGATACAGTCACATTCAGTGTAAGTACTATGTGCATATGACTATATGTGTCTGTATATATGTCTGCCCCTTTGTGTTACCAAATCAAAGTAGTATTAAGATCACCTATGAGTTTGGATGATCATGTTTCTATTCTCTGTTAGCACAAAGGAGTGACTACACACACACACACACACACACACACACACACACACACACACACGACACAAGAACAGAAAAAGGAGATAAGAGAAGTAAAATGAGAATACATAAGGAAATAGGATATGGTGACAAAGAACAGACCAGTGAGTGAGACAGAATGAGTAGGTAGGTGGGAAAGGAAAAAGAAGCAGAATGGTGAGGGGGGAGGGGGAAGGTGTAGAAAGACAATAAATGCTAATGCTTTACGTAAAATGTACCAAAGCTGATAAACATGTGTAATACTAATTTTTAAAAAATGAACCACCAGTTATGCTCAGAATAGCCTTCTGGATAAAAATGAGATAAGGGCAGCGACATCTTGTGGATAATCTGTGTGTGACATCTGAACAAATTCATGTCTCAGTTCACTCTTGTCTTCCCACCTCTAGACGGCCTGGGCATGTGAGGTATGATTTTACAATGTTAATAACACAATTAAGATGAAATAAATGTAAAGCCCCTTCTGTGGAGATTGGGTCATCCTTGCAATTAGTGACCACCTCATCAGCTCAACTCCCCTTTGAACTTGGTAGACTAAGTCTAAAATACACAGGGATTTTCTTTTTCTTTTTCTTTTTTTAAAGTTTTAATTCTGATGAAGAAATGGAACTTTCCACTCTACGCCTGACTTAATGGACTCCAAGCAGTGAAGATAGCAGTACCATAGTCAACAACACAGTAAGCTAGAGAAGAGAAGGGATTCTAGTACAAATGTGGGACATTAGTAGAAGGGAGCTGTGTGATTACTCCACCCAAGGGCCTAAAATCTGGTCCAGAGTTCCCCAGATACTGAACTATACAGAAGACCTAAACCTCATGATATCATCACACTTATCTGAAGGATGGATTAGAAACTTACCAATGGCTCTCCTGCCTGCAGAGAGTTACAATACCCCATGATCACTGGGGTCCCCATTTTCTGTGGCCCTGGGGCAGCTGAGTCAAGGACACCCTCAGGAATCAAAGACAAGCAAGAGGAAAAGAGAGGGACCTGTAAAGATATGGGAAGAGAAAACAATCTTAGGAAATATTGGAAGCTGAAATTAACTGAAGACACCCCTCCCAGAAAAGGTTCCCTCACCTTAAACTGAAGGCTGGTTACTTATAACTTAAGTGATCAAAACAGGCCTGCTCCATAGAGATTTGAACACCATTGGCACTGTCATCACCCTATAACCAAGGTTGTAATAGTAATAAAGAAGGTTGCAATTCCTGTCTATTTGCCCAAAAAAGCATCATGTTCTCCCACACCTATCCTTCAGTTATAGAATCTAGATGTGAAAATATCACAGATATTTGAAAGCAGAGCCATAACTAAGGCTGGGTGACCACAACCCAAGGAGGGCAGTATCTTGTAGTCCTTTGCTATACAGGAGTGAGCTTTTCCCTAGTAGCTGCCTCAAGCAGATGTCCCAGGATCTCTATTTCCCTACCATAGGATGGCATCCTGTCCCCCTCCCCCAAATGAGGGAGCCTTTTCATGTTGCTTGCCCCAAGTGTCAGTTGTAGTTCTTAATCTAGGTCCAAAAATTCCTAGTTATAGCTTTGTCTGAGTATTTCTAGTTATAGCTTTGTACAAACCTCTAGAAAGCCAAGGAGCAACATAAATATGACCAACTCTTGGTTTCTCCCTACTCTTCTCAGCCCCCAGTTTTAATCTACAAAAGCAATCTTTCCATTGTGCACCATCATCACCACCATCAATGAAACATGGAATTTCAGCATTTAAAAAAATATCTTCCCCCTACAAGCCCTTTAGTCTGGCAGAAAGACCACACTAGAGCTATTTGTTTTGTGCCCTAGCCCTGTTTTGACAGCCTGCCCACGGCTCAAGGCAATACTATACTCCCAGTGGCCAGGTAGGAATGAAAGAGGTGAATAAGAGTTAGCCCAAAGGAAAAAAGGAGTCTAACACTACCAGACAGGTTGGTCAGGCCTCCAAAGCCCTGAATGAAGTGCTATGCTCTGCCAGATCTGTGGCCTAGAGAGCTCAGAGCCCCCAGAGTCTGGGATCAGAGCCCGCCCGCCCTTGTCTCCCACGTGCACCCCTCTCCCAGCCCCGTTTCCTCCCTTCCTTCCATCAGAACTTGAGCTCCTCGGAGGCAGACTCTGACTTTTCTGTTTGTATCACCAGGCCTGGCACGGGACTTTGCGTGTAGTGAGCACTTAAGGAATCTTTCATTCATTCATTCATTCCCATCCGTGCCCAGGCAGGCTTTCCCCTGTCTTTGCCCTACCTGGGCCCCGGGGGTGGGCTGTAGTGCCACCCCGAGGCTGCGGGCTCACCATCGGATCCATGCCTCTTTGTTACCCCTTGGCCCATAACTTTAATTTCCTAAAAATTAATAATGATAAGACTCACACTTGCATCGCGCTTTAAGATTCACAAAGCTCTTTCCCCACAGCGACACTGTAAAGGAGTAGGGTATTCCCATATTATAGACGAGGAGTTCCTGGACCTAGCATCCTTCCCCATCTGGTATTCCGGCTTGCCCGCCCCGTACCTGGGCGCGCAGGACTGGGGTCCCCGGTCCTGGCAGCCCCGATGGGCCAGGGCCTGCTCCCGACTCGGCTCGGGCCCAGGCTGAGGCTCCCAGAGGCGCAGCGCGTTCCCGCTGCCATGGCGACGCAGAGACCGCCCCGCCCCGCCCCCTCCGGGCCCGCCCCCTCCTCCGCCCTCCCACCCTCCTTCCACATTTTCTCCCTATGTCCCCGCCCCCTTCAAGACTTTGATCTAGCCCCGCCCCAGACCACGCCCCCACCGACAATCTGTCTGGCAACGCCCCTCCACCCTCCCCTGTCCTGGTCCCACCCTAGACCGAGGCCCTCAGAGAGCTAAAACCTTGCTCCTGATAGGAGGAGAGCGACCACCGCGAAGACGTCCCCACTTCCCAGAGAAGGCACCAAATCCCCAGGCAGAGTGTTCCACATCGGTTTATTCACCCCACAGACCCCCTCTCTCCGTTACAGGCAGAACCAACCCTCGGGGCTCTCGGAGCATCCGAACCAGCCTCGCAAACGAGGGGCCAATCCCTAGCACGACCCCCATCTCTCTCCCACCTCACCCAGTCTCTTGCATGGTCCCCACTCATCCATCTTCTCCCTTGAAATGTTCCCCTTCCCACCATGGGATCGCCCCTCGTATCAGTATGGAGTTTCTGCGTCCACTTTCCACGACTGGATGGACAGGGGGCTGCTAGTCTCAGAACTGGCATGGACATTGTGCTTTCCCGTGGTGGGAAGGAGAGCCTGAGCTTCAGCATCTTCAGGGGTTAATCGTTTCTGGGGTTTCCTCTAGATCAAATTTCCCCCAGGTGGTAATCAGGCTTTTGTCCAGTTGCTAATACAGTTACCATCATTTTTTCTATTTTTCCTGGAAGCAAGGGACCAGCCTATCACTCTTGGAAACTGAGCCTAGTTCTGCCTGCTTTGTGGAGACCCATCCATTGGGTTTCAGATACCAGCATAGATCTTTTCTTAAAATTTATAGCCAGACCCTGGAAAGGGAGCCAGGTCTTAAAACTCCAGGGAACCCAAGAGGCACTTGGAACTGGCAAAGAAAGAGGGACTGCCACCTAGTCCCCACAGCATCAGATTATCTCTTGTAGAAGTGTAGGACTTTTGTCCTCCGGTGATATGGGATAGGAACTGCCCCATGTTCTCCATTCCAGAGTGTTTCATACCCAGGGCTTACACAAGGGTGCCATTTTTGCTGTCATAGTGGGGTGTGGCCTGGGGAAACCTAATGGTCGCATACTCAGTGGCATTCTCTATCTGTAGGTGCTTCACCTCTCGGGCAGATCTTGGCTGGGTACGGCTGCACACTTGGATGTCTGCATAATGCAAGCTGCTGTCCTCTGACTGAGGGCCTTGACTCCTCTCTCCAGACCTGGGCAACTCCGACACCAGCTCATAGGTATGTCCCATGGTCTCAGGGCCCTGTAGGGAATGGGAAGGATTTAGGGGGTTGTTTTGGTTTTGTGTCTTACTCCCAACAGAACCAATTAATCTGCCTCTATAAGAACCAAACCAAACTTTGAGTCCCCTCTGTCCCAAGTATAAAGATCCCTAGTTCCCAATGCCTTGTTGGAATCCTTTTACCAAGTTTTGGAATTGGGACAGGAATGTACTATTACATTACCTTTGTGCTCTTGGGCTGCTGCTTCTCTGTTCTTCCTCTTGCTCGACTCCCTGAAGGGAAGGGACCCAAATAGTTAACAACAAAATTCCTGACTCAGCAATAAGCCCTACTACCATATCCTAAGGAGAGGAACAAAGTCAGGAACTTTGGGGTTCGGGGGTGGCTTCAGCTCTATAGATTTTCTTTATTAAACTATTTCCCCGTGTTGTTTCCAAAGCTTCCTTTCCCATTGCTCTATTTAACCCCCTGCCCTCTCCAAATATACTTTTTCTATCCTCTCTAATTTTTTCCTCTCCAAACCCCCATGTCTTCTTACAGCCCCCATTCCTAATCCCCAAGTTACCTCTTTTCTTTTTCTTGTGGAAAGATGATGGGCACCTCCTGTAATGGAAGACACATGTCATCTAAGTATACACCATTCCTTTTTATAACTTCTCCCCTAAACACATATGCACAGCAGTAGTGCTGATGATAGGATAGGGATAGAGACTAGACTATGATTTTTTTTATACAGGGAACTCTTGGGTGAGGGAATTTTTTCTTCAAGGTGACATCTTCTTTCTAACTTCTGCTCTTAGAGAGTTGCCCAGATCACTGAGAAGGGTCTTCCCCAGGTCACACAGCCAGTACGAGTGTCAGAGATAGAACCTGAACCCAGATCTTCCTGACTTTGATACCAGCTTTCCATACAATGTACATACTACCTCTGGCTGATGATAACCATTCATCATCATTCTCCTTCAATACATCCATTATCCTTCAGTTAATTATCCACTGTGCCATATTACCCCTGGCTGATGATAAGCATTCTTCATTGTCATCATCATCATTTTCCTTCAATACATCCAAAGATACATTGCTTCACTGACATGGGTAAACCCTCCAGAATAGATTGCAACCCCTCTTCCTCATGCTCCAGCTTGGTAGGTAGTGATCACTGAATAAAAAAAAAAATCATCTGGCAGTCAACCTTAGGGTGATAATCTTCAAGGAACACCATCTATTACTGGGTAGGTCTTTACTGGAAGTCTTTCCTGCTTGATAGGACTCCCGGCCAGAGCTTGTGCTCTGCTGGCAATGCTTTTGAGAATGTGGGCCACCTCATGTTATGAAGTGGTATCAGAACAGGATTTTAGTGTTATAATAATAACAACACCTTCTACAGGAAGCTTTCTTCAACCCCCTCAATTGCCTTCTTTCAGTTAATTATTTCCTTATTTATCCTGTATATAGCTTGTGTTGCATATATTTGCATGTTGTCTCTCCTATTAGATCGTAAGCTCCTTGAGGGCAAGGGCTGTCTTTTGCCCCTTTTTGTATCCCCAGCACTTAGCATAGTGCCTGACATATAGTAGGTGCTTAATAAATCATTATTTATTGGTAGATTAATCAGTAATCGTTACTGTGAACTGAAATGTGACTTTTCCCTATTGGTCACAGTTTTGCCCTCTGGAGCCAAGCAGAGGAAATTTAATCTCTCTTTCACTGGATAGTATTTCAGATTTTTAAAGACAATTACAAAGACGCTCACCTGAGTCTTTTCTTCTGGAGGATAAACATTCTTAGTTCCTCAATTCTGCTTACCAACCTAGTCATAACTCTTTCAAAACAACCTCTCTTTTTTGGGGTTCCCTCCCCAGTCTATCACTCAATCCTGATCCTCGTGCCTTTAATAGTATAACATTATCTATGGACCCCCAGGACATTCTCCCTACTTTTTCTGTGAGTTTGGTACCTTAATCAATCTTCCTTTTTAATATAACTCCTGCCATTATGATAAGGAACTTCAACCTTCCAGTTGGTGTTCCATTAATCAATTCAACTTCCTTAACCTAATCCTCTACTCCACAGCTTAGCTACACACAGGAATAGCTCTTGATATAGTCTTTCTCTCCCCGCACCCCCCCCCCCACTTAATAGTATTTTTTCCAAGTATGTGTAAAGATAGTATTCAATATTTAATTTTATAAGATTTTGAGTTCCAAATTCTTTTCTCCCTTCCTTCCCTCTTCCCCCTCCCCAAGAGAGCAAGCAGTCTGATATAGGCTATACACATACAATCACATTAAACATATTTCCACATTAGTCATGTTGTGAAAGAAGAATCTTGATATAGTCATCAGGTCATCACCCACAAGTTTTCCATTCCTATGATCAAGAACTGTGGAATTTCTTTATCCTATCATGGTACTTTATCTTTCCATCCATCCCTATGCCTTATTATTCCTAACTCTGTTCTTTGTCCTCATCTTGACTTCCAATCTCTCATTCCATCAGGGCTGCTAGATGACTAAGTGAATAAAACTTCCCTACTTGGAGTCAGAAAGACCTTTGTTGAGCCCTGCCTCAGACACTTACCAGAATGTGACCCTGGGCAAGTCACTTAAATTCTCATCTTCAGTTTCCTCCTCAATAAAAAGGGGGTAACAATAGCACCTATCTCACCAGGTTCCCAGGAGGGTCAAAGGAGGTAATACATAAAGTACTTTACACACCTCAAAGCACTATGTGTATTCCAGTTGTTATTTTCCTAGGTCATCACTCTCCTTCCCAGTCTTGACCCCTGGAAAAATCTTTTCAACTCCACTATCTTTTGCTCAGGGGCAACAAGGTGGTACAGTGGATAGCATACAAGGCCTAGGGCTAGGAAAAACTATTCTTTATGAGTTTAAATGTGGCCTCAGACACTTACTAGCTGTGTGATTCTGGGTAAGTCACAATCCAGTTTGCCTCAGTTTCCTCATCTGTAAATTGAGCTGGAAAAGGAAATAGCACACCACTCCAGTATCTTTGCCAAGAAAATGGGGTCAGAGTCAGACATGACTCAAGCAACTGAACAAAAAAAGCTTTTGCTTTCAAACTCCTTGCTTCCTTTTCTTTTCACTGCTCACATCTTGCCAAACCCCAGTCTTGGAGTACTCTTACCATCTGGCTTCTTCACTCCTATTCATGTGTTCCAAAATTGAAGGAAGTCATGAAATCATATTGACTATATGTACACTACAAATTTGTTGTATAATCTCACTATATAGCTAGAAATTTTCTGGTGTTGTGGTTCAGTTGTTTTCTGTCTTCCAATTCTTTGTGACCCCATCTGACATTTTCTCAGCACAGATAGTGGAGTAATTTGCCATTTCCTTCTCTAGTTCATTTTACAGATAAGAAAACTAAGGCAAACAGGGTTAAGTGACTTGTCCAGGATCAGATAATAAGTGTCTTAGGCTAGATTTGAACTTAGGAAGATCAGTCTTCTTGACTCCAGGTCTGGTGCTCTATCCAATGTGCCCCTGGCTGTCCCAGAAATACTTCTACTCATCCCTAATTTATTCTCTATCCCACTCATCACATCATCTGTTCCAAACTTTCTGTTCTCTTTTCCCATAGCATCCTCTCCCCTCCACTCTCTCAAGTGAGAACCTCACCTTATATTTCACCTAAAAAAATTGAAACCATTTATCATCAGTTCCCT
This sequence comes from Gymnobelideus leadbeateri, assembly GCA_011680675.1. Lineage (NCBI taxonomy): Eukaryota > Metazoa > Chordata > Mammalia > Diprotodontia > Petauridae > Gymnobelideus > Gymnobelideus leadbeateri. Next base: position 468,544 of record WOXC01006772.1, read on the forward strand.
TTTCTTCCCTTAAAATCCACCATTTTTCCCTCCTTTACTTCAATTTTTGATGAAGCAGTGTACCTTCTCCTTGGCAAGGCCACCCCTTTCTATGTGTACCTTAAATCTCATCTATTTTCTTTCCCAGAATTTATTTATTTTAGTTTTCAGCATTCATTTCCACAAGATTTTGAGTTCCAAATTTTCTCCCCATCTCTCCTCTAACCCTCACCCCAAGATGGCAAGCATACTGATTACCCCTTCCCCCAGTCTGCCCCACCCATTCTCCCCCTCCTCCCTTTCCCCTTACTTTCCTGTAGGGCAAGATAGATTTCTAAATCCCATTGCCTGTATATCTTATTTCCCAGTTCCTTGTAAAAACATATTTTTTTTAACATTTGTTTTTAAAACTTTGAGTTCCAGGGGCAGTTAGGTGGAGCAGTGAATAGAGCACAGGCTCTGGAGTCAGGAGGACCTGAGTTCAAATCTGGCCTTAGATACTTGATACATTTACTAGCTGTGTGACCTTGGGCAAGTCACTTAACCCCAACTGCCTTGCCTTACCCCCTCTAAAAAACAAAACAAAAATTTAAAAACTTTGAGTTCCAGATTCTCTTCCTTCTTCCCTCTGCAGGGCCCCCACCCCTCATTGAGAAGACAAACAATTCAATATAGGTTATACATGTATAGTTATGCAAAACATTTCTATAGTAGTCATATTGTGAAAAACTATTTCCCTCCATCCTATTCCACACCCCCCCCCATTTATCCTATTATCTCCTTGGACCCTGTCCCTTTTCAAAAGTGTTTGCTTCTGACTATCTCCTCCCCCAATCTGCCCTCCCTTCTATCATGCCCCCTCTTATCCCCTTCCCCCCCTATTTTTCAGTAGGGTTAGATACCCAATTGAGTGTGTTTGTTATTCCCTACTTAAACCAAATCCAGTGAGTATAAGGCTGCCGCATTCCCTTTCACCTCCCCCCTTTTCCCCTCCATTATAACTGCTTTCTCTTGCCTCTTTTATTTGAGATAACTTACCTTATTCTATTTCTCACTTTCTTCTCCCAATATATGCCTTTCTCAGCCCTTAATTTTATTTTTTAGATATCATCCTTTCATATTCAGCTCACCCTGTGCCCTCTGTCCATATATACATATACTCACATATACATATAGTACACATGAATATATACACATAAATATACATACACATATATAGATACATATATGTATCTATATATATGTGTGTGTGTGTGTATATATATATATATATATATACACACACACATAAACACACATATATAGATACACATATTCCCTTCAACTATCCCAATACTGAGAAAAGTCTCATGAGTTACAAATATTGCCCTTCCATGTAGGAATATAAACAGTTCAACTTTAACAAGTTCCTTATGATTTCTCTTTCCTGTTCACCTTTTCATGCTTCTCTTGATTCTTGTATTTGAGAGTCAAATTTTCTGTTCAGCTCTGGTCTTTTCATAAATAAATGCTTTTCAAGTCCTCTATTTCATTGAATGTCCATATCTTCCCCTGAAGTATTATACTCAGTTTTTCTGGGTTTTGATTCTTGGTTTTAATTGGTTTTAATCTTATCTCCTTTGACCTCTGGAATATCATGTTACAAGCCGCCCCCACAATCCCTTAGTGTAGAAGCTGTTAGATCTTGTGTTATCCTGATTGTGTTTCCACAATACTCAAATTGTTTCTTCGTGACAGCTTGTAATATTTTCTCCTTGACTTGGGAACTCTGGAATTTGGTTATAATATTCCCAGGAGTTTTCTTTTTGAGATCTTTTTCAAGAGGTGATTGGTGGATTCTTTCAATTTCTATTTTATCTTCTGATTCTAGAATATCAAGACAATTTTCCTTGATAATTTCATGAAAGATGATGTCTAGGCTCTTTTTTTTGATCATGGCTTTCAGGTAATCCAATAATTTTTAAATTATCTCTCCTGGATCTATTTTCCAGGTCAGTTTTTTTTCCAGTGAGAAATTTCACAGGGTCTTCTATTTTTTCATCCTTTGGGATCTGTTTTATAATATCTTGATTTCTCATAAAGTCATTAGCTTCCATTTGCTCCATTCAAATTTTGAAGGATTCTTCATTGAGCTTTTGGACCTCTTTTTCCATTTGACCAATTCTTCTTTTTAAGGGATTCTTCTCCTCTGGTTTTTTTGGACCTTTTTTGCCATTTGAATTAGTCTATTTTTTAAGGTGTTATTTTCTTCAGTATTTTTTGGGGGGGTCTTCTTTAGTAAGCTGTTGACTCAGTTTTCGTGATTTTCTTGCATCACTCTCATTTCTCTTCCCAATTTTTCCTCTACTCCTCTTACTTGATTTTCAAAATCCTTTTTGAGCTCCTATGGCCTACGACCAGTTCATGTTTTTCTTAGAGGCTTTTGATGCAAGAGTTTTAACTTTGTGGTCTTCTTCTGGTTGTGTGATTTGTTTGTCTTTGTCACCAAAGAAAGATTCTATAGTCTGATGTTTTTTTCCCCTGTTTGCTCATTTCCCCAATTACTTGACTTTTGAGCTCTTTGCCAAAGTAGGACTCTGCTTCCAGAGTGGAGAAAGCTTTGTCCTAAATTTCTGGGGTTTTGTGCAGCTGTTATCAGAGCTACTTCTAGGCACCTGTGAATTTTCAGTTCTTCTAAGGTGATATGATCAAAGTAGAAGTGTTTACTCCTCCCACTGTCAGTTCTCTGGTCTGTGAGTGACCACAAGTATTCTTTTCTGCCTCAGAACTGTGAGGAGGATTCCCTTTCCACAGCCACCATAAGTTCTGCCATGCCAGCACTCCTCCTCACCCCAGGACCACCACCCAAGACTGAGACACAGATCCAAGCAGGGCAAAGCAAGAGCAGTTGCCCTCTGATCAGTCACTTGATCCCCCCACCATCTGTGGGCCTGGAACTCCGGAAGCAGCCAACACTGCTGCTGCTGCTACCACTGCTGCCGCCATCACTTCCAATGCCCCTAGGGCTGGACCATGCTCTTCTCACCCACGTCCAAAAGAGTTTCCCCACTGACCTTTTACTTTGTCTTTTACTTTGTGGGTTGAGTAGTCTGGAAACTGCCACAGCTGCCAGTGATTCAATCCCCTGAGTCCTACTCCAACCCAGCTTGTGCCAGGGCGAGCCCACTCAGCCCAATGTGATAGACCCTTCCCATAGGCCTACCAGGCTGCCTTCAGCTGGAGATGCATTTCACTCTATCATTTTATAGTTTCTGTAGCTCTAAAATTTATTTAGTCATTTTTTACAGGCATTTGGAGGTGATTGGGGGATGAACTCAAGCAAGTTCCTGCTTTTACTCTGCCATCTTGACTCCACACCTTGTTCTCCCCATCTCCTATTTTCTCCAGCAGACCTCCCCCACTATTAACTCCATTCTCACTCTAATCATCAATCTCTGCTTTTCTATTGGTTCATCCTTTGCTGCCTCCAAATATACTCAAGTCACCTTCATCTTTAAAAAAATAGCCTCTTTCTTCACCCTACTACCATCCTTTCTAGCTGTAACTCTATTATCTGTCCTCCCCTTCTCAGCTAAACTTCCCCCAAAAGCCATCTTCACCAAATCCCTTTATTTCCTCTTTCTTCTTCTCTCCTAAACCCTTTCTGGTCTGGCTTCCTACCTCATTGTTCAGCTGAAACTACTTTCATAGTTGCTAAATTGAGTGATCTTTTCCCAATCCTCATCCTTCCTGACCTCTTGCAGTTGTTGACACTATTGACTGCTTTTCTCTTCCTGAATACTCACTCTCTCCACTGGATCTGTATGACATTGCCCTTTCTTGGTTCTCCTCCTATCTCTATGACCACTCATCCTCAGTCTACTTTACCAAATTTTCATCCATGTCATGCCCACTCACTGTAGCCTTTTTTTTTTAAGACTTTGTCTTAGGCCCTCTTCTCTTTTCTCTCTATACTCTCTTCTGGGTTTCAGTCCTTTACAATTAACTGCCCATTGAACCTTTTAAGCTGGATGACCCATAGTAATGTCAAATTCAACATATCCAAATCAGAACTCATTATCTTTACCCCCAAAAAGCCCACTCCTCTTCCAGACTTCCTTGTAACTATCAATGGAACCATTCCAGGTCACACAACTCAGAGTCATTTTTGACTCTACTTTCACTAACCCTATATATACAATCAGTGGCCAAATCTTGTCAATGCTGACTCCATTTCTCTCTGTTCTGTTCCCTTATCAATATTCATACAACTACAAACCTAATTCAGGCCCTCCTTACCCTCACCTGGATTATTACAATAACCTCCTCATTGATCCAGTCAATCTCCCTTCACACTGATTTTCCTAAAGACAAGTCTGACCATGTCACTCCCTTACTCAATAAATTCCAATGGCTTCCTATTACCTCGAGGATTTTTTAATGCAATTAATCTCTCTTTTATGGTTTTAAAAGCCTTTCACCACCTGTCCCCTTTCTCTCTTTCCAATTGTTTTTTTAAAACAGATTATTTCTCTCCATGAACTCTACAATGAGGCCATACCAGTCTACTTGCTGTCCCTCAAATGTATTACTCTGTCTTTTCTCTCTCTTTGCCTTTGTATTAGATGACCCTATGCCTGGAATGCTCTCTCCCCCAAACTCTGGCTCTTAGAATCATTGTTTCCTGACAGCCAGGTGGCACAGTGATTAGAGCACTGGCCCTGGAGTCAGGAGGACCTGAGTTCAAATGCAGCCTCAGACACTTAACACTTACTAAACATGTGACCTTGGGCAGGTCACTTAACTCCAATAGCCCTGCCTTCCCCCCTCCAAAAAAAAGCAAAAAAAAAAAAGAATCATTGTTTCCTTAAAACTTAGCTCAAGTGCCACCTCCTTCAGGAGGCTTCTACTAGTCCCCCCAGCTGCTAGTGCCTTCTCTTCTAAGGCTACTTTCCATCTACTCTGTGTTGTATGTACTTGTATATACTAATTTATGTATATGTTTTCTCACTTATAAGATTGTGAGTTCCTTGAAAGCAGGAGGTTTTTTGGTTGTTGTTTTTTCCGTGTATCTTTGGTGCTTGGCTTAATAAATGCTTGTTGATTAATTGTACCTTAATTATACTAATAAGGATCATAATAATATCTAGCAGTTATGTAGGGCCTACTGTGTGCCAGGCACTGTGCTAAGTACTTTACAAATATTAATTCATTTGATCCTCCCAACAGCCTTGAAGTAAACAGAAGTTAAATGATTTATCCAAGGCCACATAGTCAATGTCTGAGACCAGATTTGAACTCAGGTCTTCCTGACTCTAGGCCCAGATCTACTATACTACCTATTGCCTATCAACTCATGTACTGCTTATCTCTGCAGTCTTGTGTCATCTGCAGATTTGGTATACACACCCACCTTTGTATTCATCCAAATTGTTGGTAAAAATGTTGAACATGGATGGAATAGAATTCAGAGTTATGGAGAAGGCCACTAGAGGCATTTCTGCAGGTTGTTACCAATCTATTAATCAATACTCTGAGTTTGGTCATTCAACAAATTTTGAATCCACCTATCATTCAGCCCAGGATATCTTGAAATGCCTTGATGAAATCCAGATATACTACACCTATAGTGTTCCTTTAATCTATGAATCCCTCAGGCTTATGTTCCCTGAAGGTCCTCCTTGGCAGGAATGAGCAAATGTCCTGTAGTGCACTGGCTTTTCATTTACCTGCATGATGTCTCCCATCACAGACAAGTTCAGAGTTGGTCTTGTCATTGGAGGGGCCACTGCACAAGTCAATCCCACTGTATACTGTACATTGTACATCATATACTGGGTCTTGGGCTATTTCTACCGTGCCATTTCTTTCCTTCCTGAGATTGACTTGCATGTGCTGTTTGCTGTCAGGAGTTCTCAGCCTGTTGCTCAGAGTCTGGCACTGTATCCAGTACTAGACTGAATAGGGAGGAATCTGTAGCACCCTCCAGACAAGCAAGTCTTTCACACAAAAATGAGGGTGTGCTTGCAGAGTTTCAAAACACTTCCATTACCAGAGCCATAGCCTCTGTGTTCACTTCTCAGATGCCCTGTTCTGGGGTCTCCTTAGCATTCTGATTCCTGAGAGAAACAGAAACTTCCTTTTTTTTTTCCTCCTCTGGGTATTCCACTTCCCAGCAGGGACTGGCTGTCCCAAAGGCAGGCAAGAGAGTTAGCATCCTGAAGTGCAGGATACACCCCAAACAGATTTTTCTGGAAGGTTGTTTGGTACAACTGACATAATTGAGCCCAAAATACAGTCTCGGGCAATCAGGCCACTCACTACCTGCCAGGAATGCAGCCTAACTCAGAGCTATTCTGGGATTGTCTGGCTGACTAATCCCAGGAGCCAGGAAGGGAGAGCTGCTATCCCGAATGGAATGTCTCTGAATTCAGGGACCCCTCTGTGCCTTTGTTGGAGGGAACTTTGTCCTGGGTCTTCTACTGTGAATATTCACTTGATGCTGTTACAACTAGGGCTGGGTGGTTTGGGGTTTCCTTCAGTCTCTTCCCTTAAAGGTGATTCCCCCCCTCCTTTCCCCTTCCCAGCCCTTGTTTTTAATTAACAGAGAAATCCAGAAATATTTAACCTTTACCACTCTCTCCAGAGGCACTCTGTTCATGGAGCTAGAGAACCAGATTTGGCTTCCTGACTCAGCTGCTCTGCCCACACTGGACAACAGACTTTCCTCTTATAACTCCCTTCTGGATCCCTGGGGTCCCTAATGGAGCCCTTCTGTCTACTTGATCCCAAGTGCCACTGGATCCAGGAAAGCCAGTTTAAGTTCTTCAGAGGTTATCATGGATATTTATTCTTATAACTGAAATCTTAATCCTAATCAAAGCTACCCACATGTGGTTGACTAGCAGCCTTCCCCAGAGATCTTTAGCTTCTTTAAAAAATAAAAATGAAAAAAGTTCTAAGTCAGGCTTCCAAGTCATGTTGTTTTCCCTGCTTTAAAAATCAGGGAATTTCCAATGCATTTTGAGACTGCTAAATTGGGAGGACCCTAGGTCTTTATCCACTATCCAAAGTGGATATGAAGAATGGAAACTTTTAAAGCTATGTATTTCCCTTTCTGTACCTTCCCTCCTATTCCTAACTCTCCCACCCCAGCCCCAGCCCCACCTTTGTCCAGAGGCTGTCAAGCATTTTCATCTCTGCTCTGTCCTACACAGCCTCATCCAACCACAATCCATTAAATCATAGATTCCAGAATTTTAATATTCCAAGTGACCTCCCCTCTTCCAATTAAGCTGCTTTTGGAGAGAAGGTAAGGAAGTCAATCATAGATTATACAGGTCCACGCCATGTGATATGAACAACCCAAGTGGTGACATCATTACTTTTCCCATGTGGACATTGTACAGAGATGCCCAGATCACAGAGATAGGCCACACCCCAATCACACCATTTGATTAAATTCTCAAAAAAAAAAACACGAAAGTATCTTTCACAGTATTTTCAAATATTTGAAGAATTATTTAACAGAGGACAGTAACTTTTATTTATGCTTACTGAAGATAAAAGACAAACTGAATTTAGGTTAGACCAAAGGAAACACTATCATTTAATAATGTAAGAAAGCGAAAAGAGGAAGTAAAGAAGACTATACCTTCTTTTTTTATGGAGATTTTTAGTAAACAGAGATCCCTATTAGTTTGAACTGGGGTGGAGACTGAATAGCCAGGGCTAGGCCATAAAAAAAGATGATCTTTGGATATGGTGACCATATTTACTAAGAGAGAGAGAGAGAATCCTTTTTAAAAAGACTTATTAAAGGCACTCTTTCTTTCCTAAGGATCATGACTATCTTAGAAAATGTGGGACATATGGTCACCACACTCTAGAAGGGTCTTACCATGTCCATTCATTTGATGTTTGTATATGTGTATATAAAAATAGATACATTTGTGTACATATAAATGATACGAAAATAATAACAATATAATTGATTTACATAGTGATTTCATATTTCCAAAGCAATTCTCATTTTCCTTCAGAAAACCCTGTGAAATAAATTCTACAGAAATATTAAAGCCATTTTACAGATGAGAAATAGTCTCAGAGAGGTGAAAGGACTTGCCTACCCACTATTGCATAACTAGTAAATGTTAGAGGTATGATTTGAACTTGAATCTCTCCTGACTCTAAATCCAGCACTCAGTCTATACATGTATTCTATGGATATCCAAATAGCTTTCTCCTTCTTATGACATTTCCCAAAACTTGATTACCTTAATATGAAGAAACATGGAAGAAAATGAGGAAGAAGAAGAAAGTATAAAGGAGTAAGAAAAAGCAAGAATGACCAGGATTTGATTTTCCTTCCCAGGACTAAACAGGGAGGGACTGACTGGGATGCACACAGTCAGTTTCTGCCTGTTATGGAGACAGCTCAGCCCCATAACACCAACTCGCTATTTTCTCTGGGCTCTCCCAGGAAGTATGTCCAGCAGCAGGTGCTGGAATGGGAGCAGGCACAGGAGCCAGGAGGTGCCAGGCACAGGGAGGCAGCAAAAGCCCGTCTCTCTGCTGCCTTTCTCTTGCAAGCCACTTAAACAAGTTGATGGTGCCTGCTGCCCAGGCTGAGGCGTCCCTCTCCCCACACAATGATTATTATCAGAATGATATCTCCTTCTGCCCACTACTCACCAGCTTCCCCCACAGCAGAGCTGGTTTCCCATGGTGCTCTGTCCCCAAGGGTGTTTTTCCACATAAAAGGATAGTGCATTTCCTGGTTTCCTGTCCAGCCACAAGTGGCTACTCCCAGAGAACAGTCTGTCAGTGTCAGGTTTCTCCCCTAGCACAGGGAGCAGGATGGCTTTCCTATGCCACCTGCTGGAAGGATCGTCAGGTGGGCCCATTCCCAGACAGGAGAAGGGAGTAGGGCCACACATACTTGGCTGACCTCAGGTGGGAATTGTCTCATCCTTGAGAGTTTGGAGCTCCTTTGATGAAACCTTAAGCTTTGGACTACAAACTCCCATGCAAAAAAACTTGAGATGGAATAAAGTATTAGCTTCCAGTGCCTGCAAAAGTGTCCTGCACTCTGTAAATGATGCCTTTGAGAAGGGAGAGCCTGGCTTGCTTAGCTGACTACCTTTTTGAGGCAAGCAGTGCCTTATTTCTTGAACCCCAGATTTTAAGGCAAGGCACAAGCACTGAACACATGTGCCCTGAGGTCTAGAGTTTAAAGACCAGGTTGTTGGTATATATAGTTGAAAGATGTGGCTTTGGAGTACCGAGGTTTTGTTTTGAAATATGGCTCCTGTGTTACTAGCTCTGTGACTATGGGCAAATCACCTAATCTCTCTAAGACTAAATTTACTCTTCTATGAAATAATAATAATTATAGCTCACATTTGTACATTGCTTTAAGGTTTGCAAAGATCTGTATGTATCTCATTTGATCCTCATAAAAACCCAGCAAGGTACCATTATTATTCCCATTTTAGAGCAAAGGAAGTTGAGGTTACCTTGTGTACTGTGTTACCCAGTGCCACTGTGACTAAGACACAGTTTAAATTTAGTTCTACTGAATTCACACAAATTAAGTGTGAGCCTGATTTCTCATCTATAAGACATGAAAATCATACCTGTTCTACTCCAGGACTACTAAACGGGGTTGATTGAGGGGCAAAAGACAATATATGAAGAGAGCACTTTGTAAACTATACAGGACTACAATACTAAATCGTGGTGCTCTGTACTTTTTGGTGTTCTCTACAGTGTTTTTCATATTATATTGATTTTAAGTGCAATATTTTTGAGTGAAGGAATAAGTGGGGGAGAAGGACATTGATGTTAAGAATGGCTTCAAGTCTGGGTGGCTAGGTGGCGCAGTGAGTAAAGCATCGGCCCTGGAGTCAGAAGGACCTGAGTTCGGATCCGGCCTCAGACACTTAATGCACACACAGACAAAAACCTAGCCGTGTGACCTTGGGCAAGTTACTTAACCCCATTTGCCCTCCAAAAAGCAAAAAAAAAAATGGCTTCAAATCAAGGAATGCTATGAACTCTGAGAACTGAAGTTGGGGATCACCCAGACAAGCAATTGAAAGGCAGTTTACCTTTTCCAGGCTGATCTTATATTAATCCCTCTCAGGGATTCTATATATTCCAATCAAACTGGCCTGTTTGCTATTCCCTGTAAGTGTCTTTCTATCTATCATCCCCATCCATACACGTGTAGAGACTATTCTCCAACCTGAGAATCTCTCCCTCCTTACTTCTAACTCTTGGAACATCTAGCTCCTTTAAGAGCTCAGGTGAAGCCAGTGCTACTCCCACATAAGGCTTTTCCTGATCCTCTGGTTGTTAGTGGTCTCTCTCCTTCTCCCCTATAAACTATATTATATTTTGTATTTAATTATTTGTAAATATATTATGTTCCCTACTAGAATATAATTCCTTTGAAGGCAGGGAGTATTTTATCCATATCCTCAGCATGTAGGAAAATACCTTGCACATAGTAGTTGCTTAATAAATATATGTTGAATCAAATTGAATGGTAGTCATGAGATGAAGAACTGAGGAAAAGAAGGAGGGTAAAGCATGTCATCAGAGAAATGTGTGACCAGAAAAAGATGGACTGGCCAGTAACTAGAGCAAGGGATGGCTGTTGGATGGTTCTCATGCCTGATTGGTATCAGTGCCAAGTGATTTAGGGGAAGACCCTCAACCTATTGTATGGAACCCCTATTAAAGATATAGAGGAGGTCAGGGACAAGAGTTGCATGGGTTGGGGAAGTATTGGGAGGAGTATCCAGTGCTGATGAGATCACAGAACCCCCAGTTATTAAAAAATCAATCACATTAAGGTACCTACTATGCTAACCTTCTTGCCAGTATTTACATTTTAACTGGGGACAATAAATTAGTTAACTAATTTCTAATGGAGAATTTTCAAATGTCAATGACAAGCTGGTGGTAGAGATAATTTGGGGAAAGTTGGGTGTGTGTTGCCTATTCAAGGACTGAATAAGGAGTAATTAGGAGCCCAGGTTCCCAAAGCTATCCTGTACACTCATCAGTTTCCCTTTCCCAGAACTCGGTACCTCCCTCAGCACTGCTTCCCCAAGAAAGCAATAACCACCCTTTCTGGACATATCGACCCTGAAATATGAGCCTGGACACCATCACCCCCTTCTCCTGTCCAGTATATGTTTGGTCCTTTTCTTAAGGGGTAGAAATGGTGCTAGAAGTTGATGGAGCAGTTTGCTTCCTTCTATGGGATATTTCATGAATTAGAATCAAATACTTTCTCCTTGGCCTGAAAGAGAGGGTGGGAGTCTGTGTAAAGGATTACTTTGAAAGACTTTAGAACTCTGATTGACACAATGACCAACCATGGTTCCAAAGGGCCAATGATGAAGCATGCTGTTTATCTCCTGACAGAGATGGACTAAAAATGAAGGCTGAGCCATACATTTTTGGACATCGCAAATGTGGAAACTTGCTTTGCTTAACCATGCATATTTGTTACAAAGCAGGGGAGGTGGCAGGGAGATAAAATAAATGACTATTAATTGAAAAATGTTAAGTTTTTGAAAATGGATTAGGAGCAAAAACCCCCAGATTTTAGTCACAGCTCTGCTTCTATCTACTTGCATGACCTGGAGCAAGCCACTTTCCCTTCACAGGCCTCAGTTTCCTCATCTGTAAAATGAAGATGTCAGTCTATATGACCTTTAAGGTCTTGTCCATCTCCAAATTTAAGATCTTAAGTCTTTGGGTTTCAGTTTCCTCATATATAAAATAAAAAATTGAGTCAAATGATCTTTAAAAATCCTTCTAGCATGATATATGACTGCTATGGAGGGGCACAAGGGTGATTGTGGAGGAAGATTCCTTAATCCTTTTTCATTCATTCATTTGTTCATTCATTCATTCATTCATTCCAGTATTCATGCTCCCTGGGTACATTCAGTCCCTTGAATGTGAGAACTCTGTCTAGTTGACAGAAGTAGGTGCCTGGAAACTGAAGGACATTGCTCTAGGCAGCACTGCCTAGACAAAAACATGCTCTTTTCTTTTCCCCAGACCCTTTCCCAAGTTCTACCTTGAAAAGTCCAGACTGTCTGGAGACCCTTGTCTTTGTATCTCTAATCACCAGCCCAGACAATGCCCTCTGGCTTGTTTGGATGGCATAGCCCTCATCCCCTACCAGGATCACTCTGGCTTTTGTTGTATTGTGAGAAAATCAGAGCTAGGAATCTGATTAGGAGTCAGTGCCAATGTCCTGCTATAATCACAGCATCCAGCTGTGAGCTTAGTCTAGCGTTGAGCTCAGCATATCCAAATTATGAGCACTCTGTCCGGCCAGGAGTTCTGTAGCCCTTGTCTAGAACATCTTTCCTCACTCTTACTCTTATTCTCCAGTCTATAGAACAGGGAGAAACACAAACAGGGCCCTGGGATTTGGATTTATTAATCTCTACCCACAGCTGAATGACAAGGCTATTACATGTTCCAAGGGACCAAACTAGATAGACATTCCATTCTGTATCACTATATCCTGCCTCCCCCTCCCCCCATGTCCCCTTCCCATCCCCTCATCCCTTCTTTTCCTTCCTTTCTCCCATAAGATACAACTGTCTCTAGCCTGGTGGGCAGCTGCTTTCTTCACCATACAGCAATAGTCCTTCCTATGAGATAGAAAGGGACTTGCTTGGTGCCAGGTTTGGGATAATCAAAGTCCCATCAAATCTCCCTCCCCTTCTTCCTCCTGGTCAGGAGGCCTAGGTAACAGAGAAATGTGGACCTCATTGACCTCTGTGTCCAATCGTCTTCCTCCCCTTGGAGCCTCCATATGAAGAATGCCATCATGGGAGAGTGCTGCCCTAATTCGCCAGGGATCGACATCGGCAGGCAGGACATAGGTACGGCAGAACTCACGAGACACAAAACCATGTCGATCCAGGCGCTGAGGATGCCGGGCAGACACCTCCAGCAGGTTGTCCACGGTCCTCACTGTCACCTCATCTGGGGTGAAATGGCTCACATCCAGGAAGGCCTGAAATTTGCCTTCACTAAGACGGAGCTCCGAGGACCCTGCTCCACTGCTTTCTCCAGCTGGAGTTGCCCGTGGTCGGACATAGTAGCCATGGTACAGGGTGGGAGTCAGGATCTCCTCTGGGAGCAGGCCTAAGGGGTAAACAGAAAGAAAAGATGAGGTAGGGAAGGGGATGCGATGTAGCAAAGAAGTATAAAAGGAGGATGAAAAGGGAAAAGAGAAAAGGTACAGGAAAGGACAGGAGGAGAAGAGCATAAGGAAAGTGACGAGCCAAAGAGGGAAAGGCATTAGAGAGAAGAGTGGGAGAGAAGGGGCCACATAGGTGGAGCTGGAAAGGGATCATGGAGGCCATCCAGTCCAAGTGCCTCATTTTTTTCAGACTGGAAAATGAGACCCAGAGAGTGTTTCAAGTTACACTGGTAGCTACCTCTTCATTTTTGCAGACAAGGAAACTGAGGCACAAAACAGGTGACTGGACCCAAGTCATATAGGTAGCAAGTGACAGGGTCAGATCTGCCTCTTCACTACAGTGAAGTGGAGAGAGGGAGAGGGAAGATGCAAAAACTATAATAAATAGGATGGGGGATTGGAGACAAGGGAAAGAAGAAAAGTTGAGAAGGTACCAGTTAAGGGCTGTGATGACTGTCTGTCCAGTAGGATCCCCCTGGGTCAGATGACTGTAGTAGGGGATCAGTAAGGGAATGAGGCAATAACCCAGATGGGAAAAGTCAGTCTTAGATGAGAGATGATCAGTCTCGGGAGGTCAATTTAGTTCGAGTTTGGGCGGGGGTGGGGAGCGGGTGATGGTTAGTGCGGGCTGGGAGATCAGCCCCCCAAATCAATGGAGGTGGGGGAGGGGAGCGTCAATCCTGTACCTTCCCCAAATCGTTGTTCACCTATGCGGCTCGGATTAGCGAACTCGTACTCGGTGGTGGCCGGGTGGGCATGTGGCACTGAACGACCCGACATGGCCTCAGATGGACCTTCAGCCACGGATCAGCCTCTTCGGACACAGCGGGCCCCTCCTGCCAGGATGAATAGCCAGTCCTCTGGAAAGGACCCCGGGAAGGCTGGGGCTGGGGCGGGGTCGGCACTGCCCAAAATAGTTCAGAGCCTTGGGGGGAGAGGGGGAAGGGAAGCTTTGTGCACTGTGCCTTCCCTCCCCCTCCAGGTCCCTCTCGGATCCGGTGGCTCAGCTGTTCAGCTGCTCCTCTGGGCTGAGTGAACTGGATTCGGATCCAAGGAGGGCAGGAGACTCATCCTTACCGGCGTCTTCCCAAACTCTGTTTTCCAGATGACAGCACCCTAAATCTTTTTGCATCTTCCTAAAACTAATCTGCTAGTCATCTGAGAGCTAGGTATCAAGTATCATGGTTCAAACTAGAAGGAATTTTAGAGGACATCCACCCTATCCTACCTCATTTTACAGATGAGGAAACAGAGGCCCAAAGAAGTGAAGGGATTTTTTTTTTTTGCCCAATGTCACAGGGCTAGTAAGTGTATGAGGCAGGATTCAAACTCAGGTTTTTCTCACTACAAGCCCAAGGTACCATCTTCTATACCAGATTGTATCTCAAGGAGACAAATCTGAGGTGTTATGGTGGTCTCATTCCTTTTCAAAACCTGGGTTCTAGTCCCTGCCTTTTATCTAAAATTCTGTGATTTTATGAGCATGTTTCCCCCCACAACTACCCCCTACCCTATATCCTTTCTCAGATCACTGAAAAGACACAAGTCCTTTCTGGCTAGAATGATGTCAAGGACTTTCCCTCATTCTTCCCTTCTACTTAGGGCAACACACAAACGTCTAGACAATGACATAGCTTGACCACTGGTCTTCTTTCTCTAAGGAATCACAAAGAGTTAATGTCCTTGGGACCCAGCCCAGGCAGATTCCTTCCCTGCCAGTCTCTGCCTGGGCCCAAGATAGTTGCTGGCCTGATCCCCCTGGCATGTGAGACTATAGTGGTAGGGGGAGGGGCAAGCTGCTTGGGATTCCTGGCTCTGCCTTAGCAAGAGGGGAGGGAGAATCTGAGTGTTGAGGGATAGCGGGTGGTGGGGTGGAACAAGGGGCGGGGAGAGCACCCATATTTGGAGGCCAGGACTAGTCACTTGCCAGCTCAGACATGTTTGTGTTTCTCTTTTCTTAGCTTGGTGAGTACTGGGTGTGTGTCACAGCCAAATCCCCGATCACCAGTCCTCCATGAACGGGGATAATAAAACTCCTGACATCACCATTCCAGAAACTTCACGGGTGCTGGGTATATAAGAGCCTAGCTGGAGCCTGGGTTGAAGGAGCTGCCTAGCCAGCCATACCCCACAAACTCCTCTAGCCAACATGGACATCGCCATCCACCATCCTTGGATCCGACGCCCCTTATTTCCTTTCCACTCACCCAGCCGAATCTTTGACCAGTTCTTTGGAGAGCATCTGCTGGAGTCTGACCTCTTCCCTACCTCCACTGCCCTGAGTCCTTTCTACTTTCGACCCTCTTTCCTTCGAACACCTAGCTGGCTTGAGACTGGGCTCTCAGAGGTAAGTCTTCCCCCTGTCAAGCAATGGGCTTGTTCTTTGGGGGCATCAATTTCTTGGTGCAATCCGTCTCTTTGAGCTCCTAGCTTCAGTTTTCCCAAGAGAATATCTCATATCCATCTACAGCACAGATGTCTAAAGCATCTGTGCCTGGTAGTGTAGAAAGATGAGGTCACTACCAGTTTTTCAGCAAGTCTTGTCTGATTTATTTTAGATTCTCTGTGAAGGACAAGATCACAACATCCTGAGGTCATCTCATTTGCCTCCAGGTTCTGGGCAGTCCCTAATCTGTCTTTACTAGACACTAGGGGTTACTTTTTTACTTTAAAGTATCCAGAAAAAAGGAATCCTAACATTCCTTGATCACCTGTTCTGGTTCCTTACAGCCCTTTTCTGACAATTTTTTGTTGGTTTTATTTTAGCTGGTTTTGTTGGTTTTATTTTATTTGCTTTCTTCCAAGATTCAGGGGCCCCTGACCTTACATATTCTTAGTTTCCCCATGTAAGACCATAAAAAGCAATCTTGTTTCCCTCCTGCTTGTCAACCTCCTAGCAGTGATTGTTGGGTTTCTTTGGGTTACAAGGAAGTATTAGTGTGGGCTTAAATCTAAGGAAGGGGTAAGGCCCCCTTTTTAGTTCTTAGCTCAAATTCTGGATGCCTGTCCAAGACTCGGGTTCTCTACTCTGTTTTGGAAGAGAGGTGAATAGACTAGGTTGACAGATAAGAGCTGTGCAACAAATAACACCCTCATTTAAAAATATTGAAGTATGAGTAAACAGGGGCCCAGTGAGTGGGCAAGGGCATTGAAAGGGCAAGCTGGGTGGTTTCTAGATTAAGTGGGTGGGAAACTTGGCAGTCCTGAGGAGCAGGCAGAAGAAGTCTTTGTTTTTACTGATAAATATCCAGGGGCTTGGAGGTTTGCATTTGGCAAATTGAGAGGGGTGGGGGTAGGTTGTGAACATGAGAATTATAGCCGGGCCCATCTTTTGTTTCATGTAGACATACTGTGGGCAATCTGGTTCACACTTTGGGCATCTTTGAGAATGTTCTGGCTTCTCTCCAGGTCTATAAGCTCTGTTAAGGGTTGGTGGCCAAGGATTCTATGAGCTATGATTTTGTTTTTTTAAGGAAAGGTATTTTTCCAGGGGATTGGGGCAGACCGTGGGGGAGGGAAGGGAAGGAGGAAGAAGGATTCCTGAATGGAATAGGCTCACAGATGTATTTTATCTCTTGGTTTATGAATGCCCCCTGCAGAGGGGAGAAGAAGAGGGAGAGAGAGAGAGAGAGAGAGAGAGAGAGAGAGAGAGAGAGAGAGAGAGAGAGAGAATACCTTAATCCTAGCTATCCCCTCTTCTGAACTTTCTCTGATTTCTCTAGATGCGACTGGAGAAGGACAAATTCTCAGTTAACCTGGATGTGAAGCATTTCTCTCCAGAGGAGCTCAAAGTTAAAGTGTTGGGCGATGTGGTTGAAGTTCATGGAAAGCATGAAGAGCGTCAGGTATCTGGCCTGTTCATTATTGGCAACCTTACCTTACCTATGGCTTTGAACAGTCACTCTTCTGCTGTGTCAGGGGGAAGGAGGAACTGTTATTGGGGGGAAAGAGGAGGAGGGCAGGGAAGAGAGAAGGATTCCTGAAACTCTTAGAGCCAGGAGAGTGAGTATATCCCACCTAGAAACCGTGAGGTCATCAAGGTAATCAAAAAAAACGTCATTCTACTTGGAATCCATCCCTTCTCTGAACCTTTGGTTCTAAGTTTCAGACCTGTATTTAGTTCCCTGAATGCTAAGACCATGTGAAAATCACCAGACAGAGAGACCACTTCTTAAAGAAGTTTTGAAGGGCCAGAAAATATGAGGGGTTAGCCCAAGGCCTTGTCCTTTGGGGTCCTAAAGTCCAGTGCAGTGTTTCCTTATCAAGAAATAAACATCAATTCCTGGGGAAGGTTTTTGATACACCTTTTCTCCTATTACCTGACAACTAATCCCAAACTGTAGGCATTGTGGCAAACTGCATTCAGCATATACCAGTGGAGTCCATTTTTGCCAAATGTTTTGGGTTGGAATCAGGGGTGTGCTGGCAGAAACCAGCTCTCCAGGGGAAAAATGTATACAGGGTACACTTTTAAATTTAATCTGCATTATTAACTTTTTTATCACTTTCTTAAGTCCAGGCAAGCAAAAGAAAAGAAAAGAAATTAAGTCCTTATTTGTAGATGCAAAGACTCACACTAAAAATTTTACAATTGACTCTTAGGAGCTGGTTCAAGCTCACTCTAGCATACCCCTGGGTTGGAATGATACAAGATCATATTGAAGATATACAGGTAGAACCTGGTTCTACTTGCTCTCTGTCATTTCAAGTGCCAGGTCGACCAGATGAGTTGTAGTTGTCTATGGTTCAATACACCAAGGTTAAACTTGGGAATCCTAAATTCAGCTAGGCTGTTGTGTGTGATGATCTAAACTGTGATGCCAATGCTAATTTATATTATGTGATGATCTAAACTGTGATGATCTCAGAAACATCCCAATCCACCAAGGATTTGGGAATTGAGACATATTTGGGTTGATCCAAATCTCCCAGTGTTTCTGCTGAAGGGGTAATGTACCCAGGGAATCCTTGCTGGGCTCTAATCTGAATCCCAAAACCAAACTAATTTCAGGTATCTTAGATACCTACCCAGCATTCAGGGTCAATGAGGAAAAAGGAGGGGTGAGAATATGATTAGGTTATGGGAAAGTGGTGGTGCTGTTCTAATGGCTTCTCTTCTTGTCCTCCCCTCTCTATCCTTCTTTCCCTTTCTCTTTCTACCTTTGTCCCTCCTTACCTTGGACCAGGATGAGCATGGCTTCATCTCCCGGGAATTCCATAGGAAGTACCGGATCCCAGCTGATGTGGACCCACTCTCCATCACCTCATCTCTGTCATCTGATGGGGTCCTTACTGTGAATGGACCAAGGAAACAGGCCACTGGCCCTGAGCGCACCATTCCTATCACTCGTGAGGAGAAGCCTGCTGTTGCTGCTGCTCCACGGAAGTAGAGGCCCAATCCCCTAAACTGTGTTTTCTATGGCAGGAAAGCTCTTTCACCAGTAGGGGTACAATCCCTTATGACTGGTGCCAATGCTAATTTATTTATGCTGAGGGCAGAGCCCAAATTACTAGGCCAATAAAATGATTCAGCAACAAGCAATTGTCTAATCTTTGAATATCTGTGGTATCTCAAGATCCTTCGCAGAGGCTCATCTAGTTACCTGCAAGGAATTAGTATAATTATTACCCTGCGCTTCAGGGTTTTGCATTTTAATTTGTAGCTAAGACTTTCTAGTAGACCCAACAAATCTACCCCCACTTATCACTCACTAAATTCACCAAGCACCTTATTAAACACACATTTAAGGAGCAGAGCCCTCTAGCAATGTAGGTACTAAAGGTGACACAAGGATGAAGAGGATATAGTCCTTGCCCTTGTGAAACTTGCAGTCTGGTAGGAAGGGGACAACACATACCTACATAACTATTATATGAGCTAGAACATGGTGAGTGACTAAGAAAGGTACAAAGTGCTACAGAAGGTCTGGGGCAGGAAAATTTTCCAGCTAGGATTGGTCTAAGAAAGTTTTGTGGATGAAGTGGTAGTTGAATGGGTAGAATTTAAATAGGTAGAGACAGTGGTGGTGGGCATAAGCACCGAAGTAGGAAATCACAGAGGTGTATGGGGTCTTGTGGTGAATAGGCATAAGATCATAACTGAAAGGGATCTCAGAGGCCATCTCCAGCACTTCTGCAGTCAAAGAAACTGAGGCCCGAGTTTGCCCGTACCATAGATGATGATGATGATGATGATGGTTTATATGTCTTTTACTTTGAGACATGCAAAACACAACTTATATTTATTACCTTCTTTGACCCTTAAGGCAATTCTGTGAAATAAGCACTGAATATTATTATCCCTTTTTCAGAGGAGGAAACAGGTTCAAAAGGGTGGATTTTCCCACAGTTACACAATTATAAAATCTCAGAGGCAGGGTTTAAACCCAGCTCATGGCAACTGCAAGTCCAGAATTCTTTCTGTTAATCTATGGAGGGGCAAAAGGAGATAGGGGTGTACAATTAGAAGTAAGGGGTTTATTAGGTGATGCCAAGTTGTCTTTATAGGTTTTTGTAAAGTGATAAGTAA
This sequence comes from Gymnobelideus leadbeateri, assembly GCA_011680675.1. Lineage (NCBI taxonomy): Eukaryota > Metazoa > Chordata > Mammalia > Diprotodontia > Petauridae > Gymnobelideus > Gymnobelideus leadbeateri. Next base: position 488,277 of record WOXC01006772.1, read on the forward strand.
GACCTCAAAAGTTATCTCCCAATCTCTCCTGACTATAACCTCTAATTGGCTGTTGTTGTTCATCCTTTGTTTTCAAAGAGGACCAATCACCAAGGTGATGTCTTGATTCTTATGTGAATTGGATTTAGATGAGGTAGAAATGTACAAAACCATTAGCCTTACTATCTCTTCCAGAGTCATTGAAATCCAGTGTCAGGACAAAAGTTGGGGACACAACCCAGGATGCAGTGGATGACCTTGGCATCTTCCATGTCTGACCAAGCTCCAAGCACTTTACAGCACATGCTTCCTTCATGGCTGTTGGAATAAATTGTTCTCATCTGTTCATTCCACCAGGAGAAGTATTCACATACTTGGGGTAGACATCCCCCTTACTCACTGACAGGTTTGAGGCCTGTCAGTTACACTCAATCTGATTTAGCCCATCTGCAGAGACAGTTTTACCAGGGTATGTATGGCTGCTGAGCACACTAAAGTTTCTTGGAGATATGAGTGAGAGTTGTGTGTAAGGTAGATACCAAAGGTGGATGTGTAGCCCTGAAAAGGATTTGGCAGCCCTCACACCAGAAGTGCTAGAGCTCCCTGAACACCCCATGTATCCCCTAAGTAGCTAGCTACTAAACACACAAGGAATAAGCTAGAAGATGGAGATATCTTGATCTTTCTTTTTCATCCTGAGAGTGCAGATCACAAGCTATCTGTGACTAACTTGAAACCAATTGATAATTCTTCTTCACATCTTCCCATAAATTCTCCACGGGGCGGGGGGTCCATTTGATGGGGGAAGAGAGAGGCCAGCTTCCTCTAGATCTCTTTACTAGGATATCAATGGAGCACAGGGGCTATCTATTCCTTACTCTCACTAGGGGACCTGCCTAACTCCTATTCTGGTTGTATATCTCTCTGATGACATCTTCTATGCCACTTTTCCCACTCAATTCTTTGTTGGCAATATTTTGCAGACTACTCATACTCTTCATGTACAACATAGCACTTGAAATGACAGAGAGCAAATACAACCAACAGCTTCCACCTGTATACATATACATTATTGAATGTAGTTTGCCCCAATGTTTACAGTTTGGGATTACATATACAACCTTTCCACTGCCCTTTGAGTGATACTCAACTTTCATTTTTCAGAGACTAGAATATTCCATGGCTTGTGGCCATACAGCATGACTAGAATTATACTGAGGTTAAAAAAAAAAGAGCCTTTGTTTCAGGAAGAAGCCTGGAGTCATTAAAAGCATTGCACAATTTTCCAAATATAATTCAGCCCACTTGCCTCATCTGACTCAATTCTGGGCCCAGTCCACTTTCCATTTGTATTGCATGTGCAAGATATATGTACTGATAGATCAGTTCTGTAGGTTGTCCCATTCAACTCTATAATTATGATTTAGACTAACAATTCTTGAAGTATGGTCTGGGGACTCCTGGAGGTCCCCAAGACCTTTCAAAGGACCTGCAGGTCAAACCTATTTTCATACTAATATTAAGATGTTTTAATTTCTAGCATGGTAAATATTGATACATAACGCATACAAAATTCTTTGGATTAAATAAAAAGTAAATTAAAAGGTTAGATTTTACAAAAGGTCAATAATTTTAAAGTGTAGAATAGTTCTGAGACCAAAAACTTTGAGAACTATTGATCTAGACATTATCTGTCTTTCATCTACTGGTTTTTCACATGTGGTTAAGTAGTCCAAAATCTTTTGAGTAAACAATGAATCTCATTTAGGAGACTCTGCAATGTTCCTTTTACTTGCTTCAGTCAACACAGTTTCATCCACAAATAAGACAACTTGGAAAATCTCACCATCTCGGGCAGGCCTGTACTATATTCAGCCAATGGATGGTATGTTGTGCAGGCCTGATCTAGGAAATCCCTGTTCATTTTGGAATTTGAACTGGCCAAACCCCTTTGGTTTATTTCATTTATCCCCTTTGGATATTTTGGTTTATCCCCTTTGGATATTTCATTAATATTCCCATTTTATGCCTTACTTGTGATTAATAATAAGGTTACTGGGAATAGGAGCCAAGATGATGGGGTGAGCAGTAAACTACCATATTCACTTCCAAACAACCATAAAATAGCACCCCAAAACAAATCCTGGATCAGCAGAACCAGCAAAAAAGTGGAACAATTTTTTAGCCCCCAAAACTTGTAAAATAAGCAAGAAAGGTCTGTCTCACTTGGGTAAAAGGGGAACATAGTCCAGGACAGGCAAACCAGCAACAAGCCCCACCTCAGCAAACCAGTGGTAGGTCCTGAACCCCAGTGTGGTGAAGCAGGAAACATTAACACCAGGAACCCTCCCCGCCATGCCTCAGCATAGCCAGGGGAACTGGCAGACTCCGGATCTGAGAACCATCACATGTTTCACTGTAGCCTTGGGCAAACAGGCATCCTCCAGCAGCCAGACTGCCACCTGATTCAGTGTAGCCCTGGGGAAATGGAGAAACACCCCCACCAGCCTCAGCACACACCAGACACCAGCACTAGGATCCAGCTCAGTACCAGGTAATCTGCCAGACCCCTACAGCCTCCAGAAGCACCAACCACCACCCACCTCATCCCCTCAGCACAGCACCAGATATAATGGTCTCTCAGGGGCCTTAGGACAACATCAGTGCAGCACCAGGTAAACAGCCAGGACCTGCAGCCACTGGCATAAGAAGGCCAAGACAGTGTCCCTTTCACCCCAGGTATAGGACTCAAATTTAAAAGAAATGGAAAAGCTCCTCATCCCCCAAAAAAGATGAGCAAAAAATAATGAAAAAGACTCTGATCATACAAAGTTATTATGGTGATAGGGAAGACCAAGATACAAACTCAAAAGAGGACAACAATATCAAAATACCTATGGGCAAAACCACAAAGAAAAATGGGAAAACAGGTCTCAAACCCAGAAAGAACTCATGGAAGAACTCAAATAGTAACTTAAAAATCACATAAGAGAGGCAGAAGAAAAATTGGAAAAAGAAATGAATGTGATATGAGAGAATTATGAAAAAAGAGTTAACAGCTTGGAAAAAAGAAAACAATTACTTAAAAAGTAGAATTGTTCCAATGGAAAAGGAGATCCAAAAAAATACAAGTAAATAACTCCTTAAAAAGTACAATTGGTGGGGCGGCTAGGTGGCGCAGTGAGTAGAGCGCCGGCCCTGGAGTCAGAAGGACCTGAGTTCGGATCCGGCCTCAGACACTTAACCCACACAAACAAAAAAACCTAGCCGTGTGACCTTGGGCAAGTTACTTAACCCCAATTGCCCTAAAAGGGGCGGCTAGGTGGCGCAGTGAGTAAGAGCGCAGGCCTCGGAGTTGGGATGACCCGAGATCAAATCCGGCCTCAGAAAATGAGCACCCACACATAAATAATGACTAGCCGTGTAACCTTGAGCAAGTTACTTAACCCCAATTGCTTAAAAAAAAAAAAGTACAATTGGTGAAATAGAAAAGGAAGTGCAAAAGCTGAGGAAAACAACTCCTTAAAAGTTATAATTGGGCAAGTGGAAAGCTAATAACTCTATGAGACATCAAGAATCGATCAAACAAATTCAAAAGAATGAAAAAATAGAAGAAAATGTAAAATGCCTCTTTGGAAAAAACTGACCTGGAAACAGAAGAGACAATGTCAGAATGAAAATTACAATGAACATCACCTTTCAAGAAATTATCAAGGAAAACTGCCCTGATATCCTAAAACCAGAGTGCAAAATAGACATTGAAAGAATCCACTGACAGGGCGACTAGGTGGCTCAGTGAGCAGAGTGCTGGCCCTGGAGTCAGAAGGACCTGAGTTCAGATCCAGTCTCAGACACTTAACACACACAAAAACCTAGCTGTGTGACCTCAGGCAAGTTACTTAACCCCGACTGCCCTCCAAAGAGCAAAAAAAAAAAAAAAAAAGAAGAATCCACTGATCACCTCAACAAAAAGATACCAAAATAAAAACCCCATGGAACATTATAGCTAAATTAAAGAACTGTCAAGTCAAAGAAAAAATTCTGCAAGTGGCCAGAAAGAAACAATTTATATATTGGGGAGCCACAGTCAGGATTACACAGAACTTAACAACTGCAACAATAAAGGGTCAGAGGTCATGGAACATGATATTCCAGAAGGCAAAGGAGCTAGCTAGGACTAAAAACCAAGAATCACCTATCCGGAGAAATTAAGCATAATACTTCAGGGAAAAAAATGGTCATTCAATGAAATAGAAGAATTTCAAGCTTTCATAAGAAGAAGATCAGAATTGAACAAAAATATGATCTCCAATATCAAGACCCAAGAGAAACTGAAAAAGGGAAAAAGGGAAAAGAAAACACAAGGGATTCAATTGAGCTGAACTATTTATATCCCTACATGGAAAGATGATACTTATAATTCTTAAAAACTATATCATTGATGGAATGCTAGAAGTAATATACATAGAGGGTATGGGTATGAATTGCATAAAAATAGTTAAGGGATAACAAAGAGGAGTACACTGGCTGAATAAGAAAGAGAGAGGTAGAATGGGGTAAATTATTTCACATGAAGAGGTGAGAAAAATTAATTACAATAGAGGGAAAGATGGGAGGGTGGGCTACGGACATTGTTTGAACCTTACTCTCATCAGTATTGGCTCTAAGGGGGAATAATAACAATCAGTTGAATATAGAAATCTATCTTACCCAATAAGTAAGTAGGAAGGGATGAGATTAAGTAAAGCCATGGGGGAACTGACAGAAGGGAGAGCAGATTGACAGAATAGCAGTAGACAGGAGTAAAACATTGGCGAGGAGGGAAAGGGTGAAATGAGAGAGGACAGAGAAGAGGAAAAACAGAATGGAAGGAAATACACATCTAGCAAACATAACTGTGAATATGAATGGGATGAACTCTCCCATAAAACAGAAGTGGATAGCAGAGTGGATAAAAAACCAAAATCCTACAATATATTGTGTACAAGAAACACACTTACTTGAAGCAGAGACAAGACACATAGAGTAAAGGTAAGGGACTAGAACAGAATCGCTCGTGCTTCAGCTGAAGTAAAAAAAAGCAGGGGGTAGCAATCTTGATCTCAGACAAAGCAAAAGCAAAAACAGACCTAATTAAAAGAGATAAGGACAGAAACTACTGAAAGGTACCATAGACAATGAAATAATATCAATATTAAACATATGTATCAAGTGGTATAGCATCCAAATTCTTAAAGGAGAAGTTAAGTGAGCTACAGACTCAATTACCAAACCAGAGATACAGAGCATTACAAAATGTAAAATAGGTAATTTTAATTATACTAAATTAAAAAGCTTTTGCACAAATGAAACCAATACCACCAAAATTAGAAGGAAAGCAGAAAACTGGGAAATGGCCTTTACAGCAAGTGTTTCTGATAAGGCCTCATTTTTCAAAGATATAGAGAATCGAGTCAAATTTATGAAGAATACAAGCCATTCCCAATTGACAAATGGTTAAAGGGTATGAATAGGCAGTTTTCGGATGAAGAAATCAAATAAGCATATGAAGTTCTCTAAATCACTTTTGATTAGAGAAATACAAATTAAAACAACCCTGAAGTACCACCTCATATCTATAAGATTGGCTAATATGACAGAAAAGGAAAATGATAAATGTTGGAGAGGATGTGGGAAAATTGGGACACTAATATATTGTTGGTGGAGTTGTGAACCAATCCAACCATTCTGGAGAGTAATTTGGAAGTATGACCAAAGGGCAACAAAACTGTGCATACTTTTTGATCCAATAATACCACTACTAGGTCTGTATCCCAAGGAGATAATAAAAAAGGGTAAAGGACATACATGTATAAAAAAATTTATAGCAGCCCCTTTCATGATGGCAAAATGTTGGAAATTGAGGAGATGCCCATCAATTGGGGGACAGCCAAACAAGCTGTGGTATATGAATGTAATGGAATACTATTGAGCACTAAGAAATGATGAATAGGCAGATTTCAGAAAAACCTGTATGAATTGTATGAACTGATGCAAATTGAAATGAGCAGAACCAAGAAGACATTGTACACAGTATCAGAAACATTGTGTGATGATCAACTATGAATGCATCAGCTCTTCTCAGCAATACCATCATCTAAGACAAATAGACAGGACTCACAAAGGGAAATACTATCCACATCCAGATGAAGAATTGATGAACTTTGAATGTAGACTGAAGTATACTCTTTCCACTTTATTCCTTTTTGTGTTTTTTTCTTTTGATCTATTCTTTCAAAACTGTGACTAATATGGAAATGTCTTTTACATGATAGCACATGTATAACCTATATCAAGCCTTTAATATTCTATCATCTTTTAGACACAGCAATGGTGGAGCCATATGGTGAGCAGGGTTCAACATTTGTCCCACCCCCCCAACTAATGACTTGTTTAATTGGGGTTTACAATTTAAATGTCTCTTTTATGTTCTGAGAAGGTGTATCAGAAGTTCTGTTATTATCTGTCTTTTTTTTTTCAGCTTCAAGTCACCAGTCAGAGGCAGTCTTCTGGCAAAATATTTCATTGTTAAATCTCTTTCCCTTCTCTAAATATATTTTCCTCTCATCTGTCTCCTCCCAACTGCATTTCTGAAAGGTAACTCAATACTAGCAAAGATCTCTGGATAATGCTATTTAAAAATGTTAGATAACCTTTGAAAACAAGGAAAGGGGAAAAGACTTTCCCCCTACACAGAGAAAACAGTTTCAGTATTCTATAAGAAAACTCAAGGGGAGAATGGATTTTTGACATGACATCTTTTTTTGCTGTTGTTTGTTTATTTATTTACTTTTATTTTACAATATTCAGTTCCACAATCCCTTGAGCTTCATTTTTTCTCCCCCTCCTTCTCCTACCCCCCATCATGGTGTCATGCACTCAAATATAGAATCTACAAATATCTTCACATTAATCATTAGATTGTGCAGAAGGAATATAACTGTTGGAATGATCCGTGGGAAAGAGGAAACACAACAAAACAAGAATAAGAAAGAGAGCAAGTAGTTTGTTTCACTCTGCATTCAGACTCTGCATCTCTTTCTCTGGATGTGGGTATCTCTGTCAGTCATGAGTCTTTTGGAGTTGTCTTATAACTTTACATTGCTGGGAGGACCTACTCTATTGACATTGGTTGTCATACATGTGTTGTGTGTGTGATTGTGTAGAGATTTCTCTTGGTTCTGCTCTTCTAGCTCAGCATCAGTTTATATAAGTCTCTCCAGGTTCTTGTGAAGTCCATCTGACTTGACATCTTTTGTGAGTTCAGCAACACAACAACTCCCCTGAGACTCCTTGTGCCCAGCTGACCCAAATAGCCTCAGTCCTAGAGACCTGGCATTTTGTGTGTGTGTGTGTGGTGTGTGTGGTGTGTGGTGTGTGTGTGTGTGTGTGTGTGTGTGTGTGTCAGTTGCCTCTGTCCTTGTTTCCATTTCCCTCAATCCATGTGGTTCCTCATGGCCTCCCATTCTACAACTTCAGTTGTCTTCTAGATCTTCTTCTATGCATTTAGTCATGAGCTTGGATCCTTTCCTCCTCCATCTGCCACAACAACTTTTCAAGGTCAACCTACTAAATTCTTTGCCTGATGAATTCTTCTCTTTCTAATTCATTTAAGGGATTAAATTTTATAAAAAGAATATCTATTGTCATCAAATTTTTATAATTAACTTAACACTTTGCTATTGGCCACTTTTCTATGATTAGGTCCTAGGTTTTTAGGGACCAACTTCTTTACATAGATATCTTGAGAATGGATCTTTCAGTGTCTTCAAACTAATCCTTCAATATAAGCATGACCCTTTATGTGTTCTTGGTCTATGGCTAGGCCACCTGTTCTTTATTTTCTTTAGTGCCACTACTAGTTCTTCAGGCTGTATTTAAGGACTATGATATCAAAATGTAAATACAGTGGCTATACTTTCAATAAGAGAGCCACATTTCCTGGAGCATTACTTATGGGACCTAAAAGATCAAAGAAATTGTGAGGCAAAATCCAAAATCCCAAGCTTCTCTGGCCAAGAGATATAAAAGTTTCATAGTCAGTGTGCTCTCTGACCCTATATCCAAGAGCCAGGTTTGTCATATCTGTCCCTCAGAGTTCTAGGGTACCCTGAGGGATTTGTGTATTTTTCTACTACCATCAGCTTCAGCCCCCACCGGCTGTGTTTCCCCCAGTATTAGGTGCCAGTGAGTAGTACCCTAGTTCCAATTAGTCACTTAACATTAAATAATTTTAACAAAGAGATAATTCTTTTAAAAATATAGCAAGAGGGGGTGGCTAGGTGGCACAGTGAGTAGAGCGCCGGCCCTGGAGTCAGAAGGACCTGAGTTCGGATCTGGCCTCAGACACTTAACACACACAAACAAAAAACCTAGCCGTGTGACCTTGGGCAAGTTACTTAACCCCAATTGCCCTCCAAAAAGCAAAATAAATAAATAAATAAAAATATAGCAATAACAAACATACAAACTACAATCCTACAAAGTGCAAACATTTCTTCCAAAATCCCTGGGGTATACTCTTAGGTCAGTTTCTATATAATTGTTTACAACCAGATACTGCATGAGTATCAGCTGAGGCCTTGTCTTAGCTACCACTGAGCCAGGCCAGGATCCTGGAGGCCACTCCTAAAGGTCCTTGATCCTCTAGGTACCAATGCTGTAATGACTGCAAATATAAACTCTGGAATGCAGGATGCCATGGTACTTTCCTGACCTTTGGGAACTTTCAAGATTAGAGACTCTACTTCCTTTACTAGAACAGAAAAGAAAAGCAGAAGCCAAGGACCAAGGTCCATTTCTCTGGTTCACATGGGTTTCATGATCTCTTATCAGACACCATGAGTAAAAGAGTTCAACCACAAACAGAGGAGCCAGAAGGGCAAAGGCAAGAAAGATATTGTAGAAGCTGAATAAAGCCTTTTGAACATCTGCCCAGAAAATCAGGCAGTCAATAAACATTTATTCAGCACTTATACCGTGTATCAGGCACTGTGCTAAGCATTCGAGATACAAACATGAAAAATTAAAACAGTCTTTGCCCTCTAAGACCTTATAGCCTAAAGGGGTAAGAAAACACACAAAAGAAAGTTTAAAAATTTTGGAGGAAGGGAAAGGAATGAGGCAGGAACGTAGAGAAAAAGTCAAAGAAATCCAAAAAGAGAGTAGATGGGTGGGAAACAAGGAAATGGCTGTGTTAGGCCCATTCCTTAAATGGAGCTTTAGTAATTCCTGTCTCTGCCCTACAATCAGATGATCAGAGAGTACTGTTGAGATGTGAGTACCAAGGCTGATTATACCTTTTAGGAGGGTATTACTTCCCAATGATGACGTTCTAGGGACATGATGAAAACAACCTGGGTAATCTAATCCTTTTTCCACAAGACAGACATTAAAACACTTGAAGACAGATAGCTATTGTTCCATACCTAAGTTGTCTCCCAATTAAAAGAAACAGTCCCGGTTCTTTCAACAAATCATTGCAAGGCATGGTATTTATGGCTTCTCATTATCCAGGCTTTACTCCTCTAGATATGCTACAGTTTACCAATTCTTTTCTAAGATGTTATACCTAAATTTGAAATGAATGTTCCAGATGTGGTCTGAACTGAGCAAAGTAAAGTAGGACTATTATGTTCTTTGCACTAAATATTTTATTAATACAACCCAACACGACATTAACATTTTTGGTTCCCATTATAACTTTGACTCATATTGAACTTGTGGTCCATGAAGACCCCTAGAGCTTTTCCTCATGAACAGCATGTTATTTAGGCAAGCTTCCTCATCCTGTAGTTGTTTAGCTAAACTTTTTGACCAAATGTGGGACTTTATACTTATGCTTATTAAATTTCATCTTACTTGATTTAGCACATTGTTCCAGCCTGTTGGGATTTTTTTGGATTCTAATTGCCATCCAAAGCTCTCTATAATCTTCTAGTTTTATGTGATATGCAAATATGATGAATGTGCCAGTCACCTAACCAAGTATACTCTAGCCCACATCAATGACTCTGGAGGAGAAAGTGAAGCTGACAACTTTGAGCAGCTCTACCTCACTTAAATCTAATTCATGCTCAAGTCAAGACATCACCCTTGTGATGGCATTGGTCCTCTTCAAAAACTAGGAATGAACAACAGGAATATTTTTGTGATAGTAAATTAAGCCATCTTTTGCCTCCTCTTTTTTCCTTCTTAATCTTAGTTAGCCCTTATTCATTGAATGGGTATTGCCTCAGACAAAATGAGACCTGGGAAAGACCTTAATTTAGAAAAATCAAGGTTACCCATGGCATCCTGCACCATCACCAGTCATCTGGAATTTTCTCTTGCTACTGAACTTCAGTGTCTCTGGAGGAAAGAGTGAGGCTGATGAGTTAAGCTCTGCTTCACTTAAATCTAATTCATGCTTAAATCAAGACATCACCCTCATGATGTCATTGGTTCTCTCTGAGAACAAAGAACAAACAACAACTCTAGCTCACAGCTCTTCATTTTATCCACAAGGATATAAGTCAAATTCCTTGCTGAAATCTAGTAAATTATGTCTACATTAGTCCTCTGATTTATCATTCAACAGCATAGTAACCTTATTAAAAAAAAAAAGAGGGTACTCTGGAATGACCTATCCCTGATAAACTTATGTTGATTCTTAATGATCGCTGTTTCCATGAAACTGTGCTGACTGGAGCCATTACAAATTCATGTTACATAATCTCAAAAGGGCCTTCACTGAATCAAGGCAATACTTTTATTCCTCCCTAATCAGCTCACTATCTCATTTACTATAGCAAATTTTCCAAACCTTTTCATCTCTTCTCAAGCCTCCCATGGGACTCTCTCTCTTAGGCAAGAACCTCACTTCATACTTCACTGAAAAAATTGACTCCATTTGCAAATAGCTTCTTCTTCTTCACATTATTCTTATGTCTTCCTCTCATCTCTTCCTTTGCCTCTGTCTTTCACAAAGACATGGCTCTTCTCCCTACCAAGGCTAATCCTTTTATATGTACCCTTGATTCTACTCTATCCCATCTCCTCCAGCAGTTTTTCCCCTATTATATCCCAAACTTTCATTAATTTTCCATGTTTCCTGTCCATTGGCTGCTTCCCAGCTGACCTCAAACAAGCCTATGTTTCTTCCATCCTTAAAAAACTCCCACTTGATCTATTCATCCACATTGTCATCCTATATCTCTTCTCTCTTTGTGGCTAAAATACTTGGGAAAGCCATCTACAACTGGTGCCTCTACTTGTCTTCTCATTTCTGTCTACACTCGTAGCAGTCTGGGTTCTATCTGCATTCAAATCTCTCTGAAGTTACCAATGCTCTTTTTTTTTCTTCCAACAAGAAACATTGATTAAGCAATTTCTACATATATATATATATATATATGTCACAGTGCTAGGTGCTGGAGATACAAAGGAAAATGAAATCACCCCTGATTTCATGAAATTTCCTTTTACTGGGGGAATATAGTTTAGACACACCCAGAGGACTGATAACAAAGCTGCCCACCTCCTGACAAAGAGTGATGGACTCAGGGTGAGACCAAGACATATGCTTTTTGGACAGGGCCAATTCAGAAATCTGCCTCATCTGATTATGAATTTTTGTTACAAGTGTTACATTTTTCTTTTGCTTTTTTTTGCTTATTTTTTTTGGAGGGGGGAAGGCAGGGCAATTGGGGTTAAGTGACTTGACCAAGGTCACATGATTGGTAAGTGTTAAGTGTCTGAGGCCAGATTTGAACTCAGGTCCTCCTGACTCCAGGGCCGGTACTCTATTCACTGAGCCACCTAGCTGTCCCTTCTTTTCTTTTCTTTTTTTTAAAAGGGAAGAGGTAGGAAGAAAATAAAATTGATTTTTAATTGAAAAAATAAAATTAGATAAAAAATTTAAAAATATATGTACAAAGATAAGTAACTTTTAGGAGGGGAAGCAATATCTACAGGAAAGATGAGGGAGTCTTCATAGAAGAAATATAAGTTAAGTGGCTCCCTATTACCTCCCAGATCTAACATAAATTTCTCTGCTTTGCTTTTAAAGCCTGTCACAATCTGGCCACCTTTATACCTTTCTACTCTTTTTACATTTTATTCCTCTCCACTTACTCCATGACCAAGTGACATTGGCCTTCTTGCTATCCCTTACATATGATTCAATCTTCCCACTATAATGGCTTTTCACTGGTTGTCCCCCATAACTGGAATATTCTTCCTTGGTGCTGTTTCCGATCTTCCCTGGAATACTTCAAATCTCAGCTCAAATCCTACTTCAATTAAAGGCCTTTTCCAATCCTTCCTATTCACCAGGGCTATTGCCCTTCCTCTGAGAAGACCTTCTATCTACTCTGTGTACATCTTGTATGTACATAGTTGTTTGTATGGCATTTACTCCATTAGATTGTGGGTTCCTTGAAGGCAAAGGTTGATTTTTGCCTTTCTTTTTACCCCCAGTACTTAGCATGATGCCTGACACATATTAAGTACTTAATAAATGCTTGTTGATTTGACAAAGTCTCTTTCATTTTAAAATTTTTATTTGTTTCATTTTTAATTTATGAAATAAAACAAGCATTTCCATAACATAGTAGAATAATAAAAAAGATTGCACACGAAACTGCAAATCTATTATGTACAACTTCCTATTTCTTTTAAATATATGATAAATGTATCATGTATATTTCTCTTTTTTTCTTGACAAACTTTCATTATACATTCTAGAATTTTGCCAGGAATTGAAGTCAAGTTCACCTGCCCATACTCAGACACTCTGAGAGCAATGTGTAGATCCCTGCTCATAGAATTAGATGCAAAGAAATAAAAGACCTCAGAAGTCACCAACTCTGACACTTTCGTGTTACATGTAACACAGTGGATGTTTTACAAAGAGGAATATTTACTTCAAAAAATAACCACAAGTATTCAGACACATTCTCCCAGCCCCCCTTTGGACCACCTCAGTCTCTGGAGAGTGGAAGTGGATTAGGTTAATAACTTATCTAGATTCCCATAGAGTTCCAGTTCCAAGTGCAAAAACTCCCTGGGGTTAGAGTCCCAGGGTAAACTTGCTTCTCAGGGTTTCCATGTTGAGATGGCTAGTCACTGCACCACCCTGCCTACAATCATGGCTTACAGATCAGTTTGATGAGGATCACCTCCAGCACCTGAAAGTGAGGACAAATTACACAAAGCAGAAACAAACACCTCCAGCCCCATTTCTTGGAGCTCATTCAGTTCTTCTGAAAAGATGTCGGGTGCTCAGCCTCGCCTGTCATTCTTACCAGTTTTAAAGACCTGGCCAGTCAATCAAAGGAGGCTGCCCTATCCATGTGGAAGGAGCACAGTGGCCTCTATATCAGACAAATTAGGTGTGCTCAAAAGCCAGGTTACATACATGAAGAAGATGAGGTCAGGGACCATCAGTGACATGCCCCATGACAGATAGGTAGTATCTGATTCATTTTAGTGCTGGGATATGAACTTAACTCCTCTGATTCATCTGTGACCACTCATCTGGTTCAGTTCTGGTTCATACATTTGCCACAGGGGATCCACCCAGAATGCTTGAGCCTTCCTCTAAATCTCTTAAAATTACATGGATTACCAGTGTGGCATTAGGTCTATTCTTTGATTATCCCTTGCTCTTTCTGCATGACTGACCACCTTCTTTTCTGGTCAAACCAATTTTTAACTATATCCTTTGTGCAATTTCTCCTATGCAGTGCTTTGTTGGTAATATTGTACAGTATATTCATGTCCACCATTTACTTTTCCATTGCCCTTTAGATGATGTTCAGCTTTAATTTTTCACAAACAAACATACAGTGCCTGCCCTCAATCTCAGACACATACCTTCTTTCCTCTTATAAGAACTGGAACTTTTGCCTGTCATATTAGTGTTATTTTTCTAGATCCACAGAATTTTTCCATAAAACAAAAAAGAGAATTGATCAGATTATCCCTACCTATTTGAATTCCTATACTTGCTGGCAAATACCTCTTCAAATGAATGATTTTGCAGTAAATCAAACATTTAATTCAGGGAAGTAAAGTTAGAGAAAGAACATACCCCAAACCTTTGTATATATGAGTTTTATTTTCAAAAACATTATTTACAATTGATGGAGGTCTTAGAAAGATGAGAAAGTGCAGTACTGCAAATCTCCAATTCTGTATTCACTTGCAATTTGTGCAAGTGATAGTGGTAGTGGTGATGGTGATGGCATAGTGGCTCCAAAATTGGCTTCCCAGCTTCCTCCTTTTATATAGAAAAGGACCCACCTCTGACATCTTTATTGTGAAACTCAAACCTTGACCCACAACACCTTCCTCAGCCTCTTCTCCTCTCTGACTGAAGGACTAGAGGGTATAGTACCAAACTCCTCCCAATGCCTTATTTTATAGAAGGCAGAAATTGGACTTTTTGGCTTACTCCATTCTGCATCTACTCTTCTGCATGGTTTCAGCTAGATGCCCTCATGTCAGGTACCATTGGTCTCCACCCCACCACCTCACCCCTTTCCTAACTCCTTTTGTATGTAGTCTGTTCCCATTAGATTGTAAATGCCTTAAGGGCAGAGACTATCTTTCTTTTTATTGATTGAATCCCCAGCATTTAGCGTAGCGACTAGCACATGCTAGGTGCTTAATAAATGGTTATAGGACTAGGCCTTGGATATGTATGTGTTCATCAGTTTTCCTTGCTTTGCAGGGGCCTTAGTAAAGAAGAAAGGTGGTATCTGATACCTCCTCACTCACTTCTAGTTTGGGGGTCTTTTTGAGCATTACAATTGATTAAATGGGATATGGACCATAAGATTAGAATGCTTATTCCCCTTATTTCTACTCAATGTCTATTAATAAAGGAATGTAAAAGTCTATTATTACCTTTGATTCTAATGGCTATGGAGCCAGAGGAACTCAACTAAATACTTCTTTCTGAAGCCATAATTTTTGGAGATGAGGGAGACTTCATCTAATTTAGGAATGTCAGGCTAGAAATATTCAGAAACAAGGAAAATTAGATAATTGTACAGAATAATAAGGAATTTGTATAGGTACAGTTGTCCAGAGAAGTTCACTCTGTCTCTAAATTGCTTAGCTATTATTGGGAGATTAGCTTTAGCCCATCTTCTCAAGTGAAAGGATGAAGACCCTTTGATAGAGATGCTTAAAGTTTTAGCTCGACATTTTATTTATGAATGCTATCTTAAATTCTAGGAAGATTGGGGGGAGAAGCTTCTAATTTACAAGGATTCTAATATTAAGGAGAAAGAGGGCTTCAATGTTAATATAGATACATATAAGTGTGCATATGAATATTTTCTAGCACTCAATGTTAATTTGTTTACTAATTTGCTTTCATGAAAGAAGGATGGCTGGGGCGGCTAGGTGGCACAGTGAGTAGAGCATCGGCCCTGGAGTCAGAAGGACCTGAGTTCGGATCCGGCCTCAGACACTTAACACAGACACAAACAAAAACCTAGCAATGTGACTTTGGGCAAGTTACTTAACCCCAATTGCCCTCCAAAAAAAATCGCAAAAAAAAAAAAAGAAAAGAAAAGAAAGAAGGATGGCATTTATAGTTATAAAAATCCTAAATAGCAAACATATCTTGCATATACGCTATATGAAGTACCATATACAAATTAGACATTATGGAATTAATTGTGGTAATCACAGATTACTTACCCTGGTAATCTGACTTCATATCTGTAGAATTAATCTTATTAAAAGTTTTTCAAACATCATTAACATCTCAGGTGTCATATTAGCTAGTTTTTTCAGTATGTTGGAATATACTTCATGACCCAAACTCATGAAGTATAACTAGATGCTCTATATCTCCTCACTTGGATTTCAGTTTCCTATGAACAATTTTTGTTCTGTTTTTCCCAGTGTGAGGGTTGTTTTCCTTGGTAGAGGAAACAGATGTAAAATGTAGCACCTGGGGCATTCCTTCATATGTGGACTTGAGAAAATTCTTCCAGGTTTGGGGCATCCTGTGGGATTCAAAACCATAGCTCACAATCCCCAATTGACAAAAATTTCCTTTTATCAGTCAACCTGAGGACAAATAAATCCAAAACAAAATGCATTTAATAGCGTAGAAAATGAAGTGACAAGAAAAGACCCCTACCATGCATATATGGCATAGAGTTTCCCACAGACTGCCTACCACACAACTAGTAGGGAAAGGGAATGTACAAAGACAACACCACGATAAGGTATCACATATAGAAGACAAACACATAGGGAATATATAGAGCCACAGAACATAGGTGAAAAGACATAGACCATAAATTTCTGTAGTCGGGGCTCATGCATATGATGCATGAAGATCTGGAAGCCATGCAGCCTGGGCACATGTGTGGCAAGCATAGCATCCCTTTGATAAGACATACCTGCTTCTTTCTTCTGGTGAGGTCATGGCGATGCTGTCTGCTTTCCACCTGGTGTCATGGTACCGTTCTCAACTGGGTATTATGCTGTCTCTGCATGGTATCTTCATTCTGCGGTGTAATCTCTGCTGGGCTTTTCCACTGGTTCTATGGTCCCTAAATTGCTCTCTGCTACCATCTAGTGGATGTGAGTTCTTCAGGACCATCTACAGCTCTTTGTTCCAATGTACTAAGGTTCCATAGCTATAAAGAGCTTCCTTTAAAGGGACAGGTTGATATTCTGTTAGTGCATAGCCGAAGATATGAACCGCAACATCCAGGGAGAGATCTAGCAAAAACTGACTGCCTTGGGGCGGCTACGTGGCGCAGTGAGTAGAGCACCAGCCCTGGAGTCAGAAGGACCTGAGTTTGGATCTGGCCTCAGACACTTAATGCACACACAAACAAAAACCTAGCCGTGTGACCTTGGGCAAGTTACTTAACCCCAATTGCCCTCCCCCCCGCAAAAAAGGAAAAAAAAACTGACTGTCTTGGCTAATCTTGTAACTGCCTTTGCCTGTGTTGAATTGAGGCCCGGGGTCCTAGACAGCTAACTGGCTTAGGGTTGGAAAAAATTACTTGTAATTTCCACTTAATCCTGGATTTTGAACCTGTTTCCCTAAAACCCGTTTTAGGAACTAAGCTTAAAAAATACTCCAAAGAAATTACATAGAGTTAGGGTCTAGGGATATGTCTTGCTTCCAAGATCAGTTTTGACTTACTATGCTGCTTGGTAAAATTCCCCCTCCACCCCACAACCCTCAGTTTTGTACCATATTTTGGTTGTCATGAATTCAACTGTATTCTTATAAAAATAAGTTGAGTTTTTCTGTTTTTTTTTCTCTGTTGTCCATCATTATTGTTCCATCCATCCTGAGCAGTAGTTCTATCCCTTCTGTAATCTTCCTCTTGATTCCATGATTAAAAATCCTTTTTTCAGGAGGAACCCTTGACATTAATCCCTAGCCTCAGCTCATATTTAGATTTGGTGCCACTGATACTATGATCATGAGGCATCTCCAAAAGACCTGTCAGCATTAGCCTCACCTTTTGTCATTCTGTCTTGACCTGTGCTCACTCACACTGTTGTCTCTTTGGGACCTGAGTTCCCTCTGGGGTCCTGGATCCCTGTGGAAGGGCTTCAGCCCTTGTTCTCTATGTTTATTCTTTTTTTGTTCTAGGTGAAATGAGTGGATTCTCTTAGTCTTTTGAGTTTCCAAAAAGAAAAGAAAAATCAGAAGAGCAAAAGACAGGGATTTGAGAGCTAGAGTCTAGGCTAGGTTTTACAGCCAGCCAGCTCTGAGGCCCTGAAAAGGAGTGACTTTTTGGACCCAGGAAAGTGGTAGTTAAGTTGAGGATTTATCTGGAAGTCATATCAAATCTAGTCATGTACTTTGTGGAACTAATGTTTTACAGAGTATTTACATAGGGCAAATGCTAGTTGATGTCAAATGAATAAACAGAACTGGGGTGTTTTCACAGGCATCTAACAGCAGCGGGGGTGGGGGTGGGGGTGGGAGGAGAAACACAGCCTCTGAGGGCTGAAACCAATAACAGTGAAGAAGAGAGACCCTATGACATCTCAGGTGCCACAAAACCCCACGGGGGAGATGTAGCCAGCCCGGTTCGGGGAGTTAGAGCTTACTCACTATATTATCCATTGTGGAGAGATTTTGTTATGCTTGTGGGTAGCAGGGAAGGAGGCAGAAAACAGAAAGAGATTGAAGATTAGAGGATGACGATGATGTTGGGGACAAGCTACTAGATAGGAAGGATTGGGATTTATGGTACAAACAGTCCTTGGCACATGAAAGCCATTTCATCAGAGAATAGAATGAAGGCAAAGATAGTGGAGGATATTATCAGAGAGATGTGAGATGAGGAGGAGGGAGGTCACTCTCAGTGAATGGCCAAAATTTTTGTAGTGAAGCATGATGTGAGGCCCTCAGCAGAGAGGATAGGAGAAGGTAATGACTTGGAGGCTTGAGAAAAAATAGTTTGGCACAGATGCTGTAATAAGTGGGACAGAAAATCATTTGGGGAGAACTGTCTAGTTGCAATAAGAGCCTAGTTAATATTAGCTAGAATAAATATTATGTTAACCAAGTTAGCATGGTTTCTTAATTTTCTCTGGTTCCATTCAACACATAAATAGGAACAAAAGAGGTAGATGCTGGGAGTAATCTAAGGCTGGGGTTTGATACAGCACAGTCAGCAAAAGGACAAAGGAACAGGGATCTTAACAGAAAAGGGTAGTAGAGTTGAACTGATTCACCAAAGAATTGGAATTGGGAAGGGAGGATGGTGTAGTCAGAGTTGACATGATGGTCTAGGATACTATTGAAAGATGGAAGTATTGGAGAGTGTGATGAAGATCAAGAATGGGTTTCAGGGGAATAAGGCATTAAGAAATGGAAAGATAAAGAATTGTGATCAGGGGCTGGTAGGTGGTACAGTGAATAGAGCCCTGGCCCTGGAGTCAGGAGGACCTGAGTTCAAATCCTACCTCAGACACTCAACACACACACACACACACACACACACACACACACACACACCTAGCCGTATGACCTTGGGCAAGTCACTTAACCCCAATTGCCCTACATTCCCCCCTCCAAGAAAAAAAACAAAACCTATGATCAAATAAAGATGAGGATATAAAAGCAGGTTTAGGAGGAGTAAAGCACAGAGAAAGACAGAAGGAGAAAAGACTATGAAAGAAAAAAGAAAATTCAGAGCTCTTGAACATGGAAATGGGAATTTATAGGTGATGGAAAGTTCAAGGGCATGATTATCCCTGTGTATAACTGATGTAGAGTGGAAAAGTATGTAGTGGGAGCTGAATAGACTGAGGAATTGGGAAGTTAGGTCATTGTGAGAACATCAACCTACTTCAATAGATGGAATGCAGAAACAAATATGGGAATCAATCTGTCTTTTTAAAAATCAGACAGTCAAGAGATCTACAAAAATATATAAAACAATACACTCTTTCAACTATTTTTTTGCTTTGAAAATTAGTTTTCTCATAAAAATGTTACTTTATGATGGGTTTATTATTTTAAATGAATACATATTTTAAAATACCCATTTTAATTTCTAACATCACAAATGTTAATAGATACAACCTACATAAACACAGATTCTTTGAAGTCCTCAATAATTTAAGAGTGTATAAGGGGTCCCAAGACAAAAAGGTTTGAGAAGAATCTTTATTAGGAAGGATGGCTTTCTAGGAAGGGATTAGGGAGGAATTTAGTGGGAAGTGTAAGTGGTAGAAAAATAAAAGATATCAATAAAATTTAATTTAAAAAAAGAAAATCAATCTGACAGTGGCGTGAAAACTAGATTGGAAAAGATTGCCTTGATTCAGGAGAAGAGTGAGGAGGGTGTTGCTGTAAAAAAGGTGATAAGGGTTTGACCAGTGATGGTGGTGTTGGCCATGTAAGTAAAGAGAAGAGGACAGAAAAGAGAGACTTGGCAACTGATTTGGGAAGTGAGGGAGAATGAAAAGTTGAAGATGACTTGGTGGTGGGAAACCTGAGTGAGGGGAAGAATGTGGTTTGTTAACTGAAATAGAGACATTTGGAGGAGAGGTATGGTTTGAGATGGATATGGAACAGCCATGTCCAACAAGAAATTGTGTTGGGCAGCGGTTAATTAAGGATGAAGACAGAATAAAGGTTATTGCATTGAACAATTCAGAAACCATTGATAACTTTAGAAAAAGCAGTTTCATTTGAATGGTGGGTTCAGAGGCAAAAGTATAGTGGGGAAGAAAAGTGGGAGATGATAAAGTGGCAACAGGAAATAAAGTGAAAAAGGATAGTTTTTTCTGGGAGTTTCTGTATTTCTTTGGTGTAGGTCCCTCAAAGTATCGAAATTCCCTCTACCAATTCTGACCAGCAACTCACCTGCAATTTATAGTCTATGCCTGGAACAAAAAGGGGTCAAGTAACTTATTCATAGTCACACAGCCAGCTACTGTAATACGTTTTGGGGCTGGTACTTGAACTTATATAATTGTATCTCTAAGGCCAGTCTTCTATCTACTATGCCACACTGTCTCTAATATTTTATTTAAAGTTTGCTCTTTACATATATTTTTTTCATTCAAAACAACCCTTTTAAGACCCTTTATTGCAAGTATTATCTCCATTTTACAGATGAGGTACCTTCCGACTCTAAGGACAGCAGTTTTTTTAATTACATAATTCCATTTCTTTATTCTCCATCTCCCATACACACCCTAAGCATTTTCACTCCCATGTCTTTGTTCCTGTTCTTCTTTATTTGTGATTCCATCTCTCACCTTAGAATCTTACTCATGCTTTCAAACGTGTATTAGCTATTATTATCTTTATGAATAAGTCTTTGTTCAAATGCTCTCTCTTATTGACTATATTTAGTAGAAATAACCAAATTTTGGGACTTATTTTTGACAATTTCCTTCCAAAAGCAGAACTAAGCTATTTTTAGATGCATGGTTAGATTGATATAATCATATATGGTCTAATAATTCCATATGCATAATAAACTTTAAATGTTACATAAATATGCCACAAAATTTTTTAAAGAGTCATAAGACCCATATGTACAAAAACATTTACAGAAGCTCTTTTTGTGGTGACAAAGAACTGGGAATTAAAGGGGCATCCTTCAGTTGGGGAATGAATGAACAGAAAATGATATATTATTATAGGATAGTATTGTGCCATAAGAAATGATGAAGAGGATAGTTTCAGAGAAATCTGGGAAGACTTGAATGAACTTAGCCAGAGTGAAGTGAACAGAACCAAGAGAAAAATTTGTACTATAATATTATAAGAAAAAAAACAAAAAACTTTGAAAGATTTAAGAATGCAATGAAATAAATATCAGTGAAATGATTAACTATGATTCCAAAGTACTGATAATGAAGAATGCTATCCATCTCCTTACAAAGAAGCAATGGGCTAAATATGAAGAATGAGATATATACTTTTGGACATAGCATTTATTTTTATAATCTGCATTCAGAGTCCATCAATTCTTTCTATGAATACAGAGAGCATTTTTCATCAGGAGTCCTTTGAAATTATCCTAGATCATTGCATTGCTGAGAATAGTTATCATTCACAGTTGGATCTTCATACAGTGCTGCTGTTACTATGTACAATGTTCTCCTGGTTCTGTTCACTTCACTTTTCATCCATTCAGGTATGTCTTTCCAGGTTTGAAAGAGCATTTATTAAGCATTTATTCTATGGGCCAAGCACTGTTTTAAGTGATGGTAATACAAATACAAGTAATTTAGATAATTCCTGCCCTCAAAGAGCTTACATTCTAAAAGGGAAGATTAATATATTTAGGGGAATGGTGGCCAGGGAGGGGTGTTTTGGACAGCTAAGTCAAAGGGATGGTTATTAGACATTTTCATGCTTAAATTTTAACTCTCCTATCTTATATAAATCTTTGTTTTGAATGTTTTGCAGTAGCTTTTGAAAATGTTTTGCAGTAGCTTTTGAAAATTCCCAGTTCTTTGTCACCACAAAAAGAGCTTCTGTACTTAAAATTCTGACCAGGTCATGAAAATTGTTCTATTCGCCAATAAAGGAAGGCATTTGTGGAATTATGAATAAGACAAAAATGTAGATACACACAGACAATTCTCTCATTTCATCAGATCTGCACATAAAACACTCTTTACCCTCTCCCTGATTTTAAGTCATTGGGTGGAGAGAGAGGCTTCCAGGAGGGCCATGGTATTGTAACCATAACTCCCATCTGCATCAAAGAAAGTGATCTTTCAAATTGTGTTCCCCAGTTTTCTGCACTACATATTTATTATTTGCATACAAAAGTAATTTAAACAGCATCTTTACTCCATCATTGGTTCTAATCCTCAAACCTATATATACAACAAGCTTATATCTTTTCTTTATCCCATTTTCTGCACTTGAATACACTGGAGAAATATAATGCTTCTCTGTCTCCAAAGTACTAGTTTATATTGCAAGGGAAGGTCTAGTTCCAAAGCTCAGAGCTGTGAGAGAAAAAAAAATGCAAATGGGAAGAAATAGTAGTTTGTACAGAGTACAAGAGACAAAGCTCAAAATAAGAAGGAAAGAGATGGTGACTAAAACAGAGTGAAATGTGTTACTTATTCTCTTGCAAAAAAGTCCTGCTGATAAGCACTAGGGGAAAGAGAATATCTTGCTCCAAGGTGGACTACCAGCATCCCTTAATCCCAATTATTCCATCCACTGTCCTGGCACTGTATAGGGGATACTTAGGAAGGTGATATCAGACATCATATGTCTTTCAGCTTTTCTTTTTTCTTTCTTTTTAATTAAAATTTTTTCCATTTAATAGTATTTAATTTTTCCAATTATATACAAAGATAGTTTTCAATGTTCATTTTTACAAGATTTTGAGTTCCAAATAGTTTTTTCTCCATTTCTCTCTTTCCCCCTCCCCAAGATGGCATGGAATCTGATATAGGCTATACATGTACAATCATATTAAACATGTTTCCACATTAGTTGTGTTGTGAAAGAAGAATCAGAACAAAAAGGGAAAAACCACGAGAAAGAAAAAAAAAGAGAAAATTGTATGCATCGATCTGCATTTGGACTCTATAGTTTTTTCTCTAGATGTGAATAGCATTTTCCATCATGAATCCCTTGGAATTGTCTTAGATCACTGCACTGCTAAATCTATCAAAATTGGTCATCACACAATGTTACTGTTACTGTGTACAATGTTCTCCTGGTTCTGCTCACTTCCCTTAGCATCAGTTCATGCCAGGTTTCCCAGGTTTTTCTGAAATCCTTCTGCTCATCATTTATTATAAGAAATAGTATTCCTTGGGGCGGCTAGGTGGTGCAGTGAGTAGAACGCCGGCCCTGGAGTCAGAAGGACCTGAGTTCGGAGCCGGCCTCAGACACTTAACCCACACAAACAAAAAAACCTAGCCGTGTGATCTTGGGCAAGTTACTTAACCCTAATTGCCCTAAAGGAGCGGCTAGGAGGCGCAGTGAGTAAGAGCGCCGGCCTCGGAGTTGGGATGACCCGAGATCAAATCCGGCCTCAGAAAATGAGCACCCACACATAAATAATGACTAGCCGTGTAACCTTGAGCAAGTTACTTAACCCCAATTGCTTTAAAAAAAATAGTATTCCATTATATTCATATACCACAACTTGTTCAGTCATTCTCCCAATTGATGGATATCCCCTCGATTTCAAATTTTTTGCCACCACAAAAAGAGCTTTCAGCTTACTTCTTAAAGAAAATGTGTTGCAGGGGTGGCTAGGTGGCACAGAGTAAGCGCGCTGGCCCCGGAATTGGGAGGACCCGGGATTGGTTCTGGCCTCAGAAAATGAGCACCCACACATAAATAATGACTGGCTGTGTAGCCTTGAGCAAGTTACTTAACCCCAATTGCTTTATTTAAAAAATGTGTTGCAGAAGAGTCTATATAAATTTGGGAATTTATTATTTACAAAGAGAAGTGAGATGTTGTCATCCTAGATTAGGGGACAATGATATTCTTATGAAGCCACATATGAGTTTATCTTCTTACCATATGTCTCTACTAGTATTAGGGGTGTGCAGGGAGGACTAGCACATCTGGTGTGAGGGCTTGCTAAGCCCTTTCCAGGCAGGGTTACTCATCCACCTTTGGCATCTACCTATCATCCAACTCTCACCTATGGCTCCAGCATGCTCAGCAGCTATATCCCAGTAAAACCATCTTGGCAGACAAGCTAAACCAGGTTGAGGGTAACTGACAGGCCTCAAACCTGTTCGTGAGTTAGGGGAATGTCTACCCCAAGCATGTGAAGACTTCCTCTGGTGGAAATGGGCAGATGAGAACAACTTGTTCCAACAGCCATAAAGGTGGCTGAAGCAGGAGCTATGGGGTGCTTAAAGCTTTGTCAGACATGGAAGACTCCAAGGTCATCCACAGCATCAACAGTCAACCTGACTTTTATCTTGCCACTAGACTTTGATGACTCGAAGAGAGATTTAGGCTGATGACTCTGTGTAACTCTGCCTCCCTTAAATCCAATTCATGTGTGAGTCAAGACATCACTCTGTGATATCACTGGTCCACTTTGAAATAAAGGACAAACAACTAGTATTGTGTGCCTACATTTCAGTAACTGAAAGGTGACATTTACTTCTTAGGTTAAGAAAGGAAAAGAACTCCAGCAGAAATTAGCTTCCAGTTCCTAGGGACTTTATTTTTTCTTCAGAGAAGAGTTACTATGTTACAGAAAGCAAAATTCTTAGCTGTGTTGAATAGAGAACTATTCCCAGTTATATTTACTCTAGAAAAAAAGGAGCTTGTATTATTTCCCTAGTGCTTGGCCCTTAGGATTAATCCATCTTTAGGATCCCATATACATCCAGGGCCTTCCCTGGTTTGAGGTGCTGAATAATTCACCACGTAATCTGACTTCCCTGTGGTGCTCATTTTGTATGGAGGAGGAATCAGCTCAGCTTGATGTCCAGGGAAACAGCAAGGCTCTTGTTTAAACCCTGAAGGGAAAGGTAGGAAATGGAAAACTGACATAATTTAACAACAGGGATTGTCCTAATAATAATACTAGCTGATACTTACAAAAGGTGAAATGTTTTATATCCATTATTTTTCTTGATACTCCCCATAACTGTGAGCTAGGTAAAACCAGACTGTATTATCCGCATTTTATAGATGCGAACAATCAAACTCAGAGAGGGTAAAGTGATTTGCCCCACGGTTACACTGTAAAAATTGGGATTCAAACCTAGGTTTCTCCCAAAACTCAATTCAGCACATTTTCCACTATATCATACTACAATTAGGTCTGTTCACATCAGGGAAAGTGGAGAACTGATTATTCCAATAAAAATAAACAACCTATAGGGATAGGATAGGGTTCCCACAGTAACTCAATGGGGGAAAAGCCCATATTATAAGCTGGAAGAATCTTGGGGAGCTATAGAAATGGTAGGTTTTGGAGGGAAAAGATCCTAAAGCACTCATTTGAAATAGGTTTAGTTTAATAGCTAAGAACAGTGATCACTATCCCATCCCAACCCTGTTTTCCACCTTAAAGCACCTACTTCCAGGTAGAGGGAGCTTCTTTTTGTAGCTGGCAGCAAAGGTTGTTTCAAAATAGTGACCAAACTAGAAAGGAAAACAAGAGAGATTGTAGTAAAAATTATGCAGCCAAATTTCAAAGAACGGAAGCCTCAGTGGCATTAGTAGTAACAGAGCTTGCTTTGGTTTATATGGACTGGAGGCCTCACAGCAAAGCTTCCAGTGAGGGAAATTCAAGTATATGTATTTAGTATGGTTATGGGGGAATCTACCCTCATCTAGGAGACAGTGGTGTTCTAGAAATGAGTGAACAGTACTGATACAGAATTAGTAGATTGGATCAAAGTCTAATCTAGCTTGATGAGTAAATGCATGGCATCTTCTGGGTCATTTATCAAAAGGAAAGGTAACGTCTAATTTGAATGGGGAGTGATAGGGTTGTAAACTCTGCCTCCTAAGACCACCATACAGTCTTCTCTGCTAAAGAAGAGGCCAAAGGAAGAAAAGGAAGGAGGATTACCTGGGAAGGCAGAGGTTGTGGTTGTACAATCTTCTGAAGGTCAAACCTCTCCTCATTCCAGTTGCCCATTAAGGTACGGTTGGAGTAAGAATTTTCATTGTTCGTACATCTCCATCCATACTGGAAAAACTTGGACATATCATTCCAGTCTGTCCATACTTCACCATGGCCATCCGCATGCATTAAGCAGCCATATCGTGGATTTGTGAGAAAGCAGGAAAAGGATAATTTCTGGAGAAGGGCAGGAAAAGAAAACCATTGCAGAAACTATGTAATGGAATTCTATTTCTTCTCATTCTCTGTTCCACACACCAAGATATGACATATTTCTTGGAAAGATATTAAGCTCAGTCAATGTCCAGGCTTCTTGCAAAGTTTGCTGCAGTTCATCAGGAAGCTGCATTTTTACTCCTGACCTATCATGTACTAGTAGCTACTTCTCTCTCTGCCCTCACACCTAGCAAAAAGTGGATGCCAATCAGCAAAGATGATTGTATTGATAAGGGATCTAGGAAATTTTAGGAGCTCAGAAATTTAATATAGAGTTAACTAATGAAGCTAACTTAGAACTTAGGAATATAAGGAGCAAGAGAGCTTAGTTTACAACACATTTTGTTTTATGTGAAATGAAAAATAGAATCTTAGAATTTCAGAGTTGGAAGGGACTTCAGCGGGCATTTAGTCCAAACTGTACCTGAAAGAACCCCTTTACAACATATGGACCAGTGATGATTTAGCCTTTGCTTACAGCTTTCAAATGAAGGGAACCCATTACCTCAAAATCAGCCCATTCTACTTTTTTTTTAACTCTAACAGAAATTTCTTGTTATATCAAATCTACATTTACATCTTTGCAAACTCTACTCATTGTTCCTAGTTCTACTCCTCCCTCCTAACCCCAAGCCAAGAACAAATATATTTCCTCTTTCATTTAACAACCTTTTCAATACTTGATGCCAGCTATCACGTTCTCCCTAAGTCTGATCATTCCCAGTTCAGACCCCAGGTTAAGAAACAAGAAAATACCTGATCTAAGCTAGAGATAGCTGATTTATGTTGTAATTGTTCCCTTGAAAAAATTTCGGAAGGGTAAATGAGGTCTCTAGTTCTCTTTTCCATGTTCCTTGGGGGGCTGACAGGTTACCAGACCTAGATTTTGGAATTTCAACCCAAAGAAATTAGTATCTTTATCCTATTTGTCCTGATGGAATCTCTGTGGCCATGATGAAGAGGCCAACACCTAAGGCTGAGCTGATGGAACTGAGGACACCTTTGGTAGTGAGACCAAGCAAGCAGGTCATTGGCTGCTCTTTGTGAAGTTTGCTGTGCTGATAATCACTAGGCAGCAGGATAAGAGAAGCAAGCGATGACCCAAAGTTCAGAGGACCTGGACCTCAAACCATAACTAACCTCTGATCCATTTAGTCTTGTGGTGGTAGAGGGGCCCAAAGAATTTAGGGTAGGAGGGTCATCTAATTCCATTCAATTGAACAAACGTTTATTATGTGCCTCCTATGGATGTGAAATGCACCGTCCCAAAGAGCTGAAACTACAAAGACAAAAAAAAAAGTCCCTGTCCTCCAGGAGCTTACATTCTACGGGGGGAAACCGGTACAGAAAGAAGCAAATACTGAGGATTTACGAGGTTAGACCGTGTAATTCCAAAAGGGAGAAAGCACCAACGGCTGTGTTGGCTTCCAACTCCCATATTTCAGAGGCCTGATGCAGAAATGACTTGCTCAAGGTTCACCCAGCCAGTAGGTGGCGAGCAGCAGAACTAGGGCTAAATTCTTGGGAAAGGTCTAGGCTCCGGGGGCTATTCATGGTCCCTGGCGGGAAGGGCTCTGGACTGGAACCCAGGGGACTTGGGTTGGACTCCAGAGCTCTGCCACTTGCTATCTGTGTGACCCTCGCAAGTCATTCGGCTTTTCGGGGTCTTTTCCAAACGTAAATCTAAGAGGCATCCCAGCATAAGGGCGGTGGCCAGACGATGCTCTCCTAGGATCCATCCCCAGGCAAGCTCCAACACAGGCGATTGTTTGTGACGTCACATAGGTGCCGACAAATCAGCTTGCGCTTGGTTAGTGCTGGAGGAAGGAGACGTTTTACCTTCTGGAAAAAGTTCCCCATGTTTGCAGTCATGGTCATCACCACCACCACCCGTTCGGAGGACCAACAACTGGTTGTCAAGGCAACCCGGAGTTGTTCTACGTCATCATTCGGCGACCGGGGAGGAGAGGCCCGGCGGCAGGAAGGGGAAGTGACAGATGACGTGCGCTGGCTGGGGCCGGCTGAATGCCGGCGAGCTGAGGGAACATGGTCGCTCGCCGCCTCCTGCTGGTTGGGGAGGGGAATTTCTCCTTCTCAGCCGCCTTGAGCGAAGTCCAAGGGCCCGGCACTAGTCTCATCGCCACCTGTCCCCAGAAACTCACAGCCTTGGCTGAGGACCCGGTGTTCCAGGAGAACCTGCGACGCCTGCGCGAGCGAGGTAGCGAGGCGCCCCGCCCCCGCTGCCATGTGACTCTTCTCTTTCGCACTTGCGTCCCAGCCTAGGCGCGAAGTTGAGACTTAGTCTCTCTGCTTGTTCCACTTCCTCGAAAGTTCTGCCTCTTCTGCTCCGAGCTGCTGACCTCCCAGGCTTTTAGGTCTCAACTACAATCCCACCTCTACAGGAAGCCTTCCCTAGTCCTTCTGAGTGCCCGTGCTTAACCTTTTTTAATCTTGATTTTGTTTATATTTATTTGTTGTCTCCCCCAGGAGATTGTCTTTTGCCTCTTTTTGTATCCCCAGTGCTTTGCGCACCCCGTGCTGAGCTGCGGGGTGACCCGTGCTCCCTGCTTTTCACGCTCCCCACACAACTCCTCCTTCTCCCCCAGGTGCTGAGGTGCGCTTCGGGGTGGACTGCACGCAGCTGGCAAAGGTCTTTGCAGCCGATGGCTGGAAGTTTGATCGCATTTATTTCAACTTCCCGCACTGTGGGCGCAAAGCTGGAGTGGCTAAGAACAGGGAGCTACTTGCCAGGTTTTTCCAGAGGTGAGGCGGGGTTCAGGCTTTATGAGGCATGGTGTGGAGCACAGAAAATATGTGACAGTAGTCCCATCCCTAGAGGAATAGCTGAAACGTAAAATGATGAGAGGGAAGGGTAAAATAATATACATTTATTCTTTTGCCCTTCCCTCCCATTACACACACACACACACACACACACAAAATGATAAACAATAGGCCACCCTTACCCCCAATCTGTCTTTACATGATCCTTTGTGTTGTATTTTCTCTGTGTTTCTGTGTGTATATGTATATATGTGTATATATGTACATATATATTTCTTTTCAAAGTGGTCACACTTTATGGTGTGTAGCAAGTGATAAATTTTGTGGTACAGGCAGTAACTGAATTATGGGAAATCAGGCAGGGAAGAGAAGAGTATGGGAAAAACTGTCCAGTTAAAGTGACCCATTGGAGGTCAAAATTAAGTGTTGAGCTTTGGAGTACAGATTTAGACCCTAGGCATTATCTAGTCCAACTCTTTAATTTTACAGATGAGGACACAGGCTCAGACAAGTTAAGTGACTTGCTCAGGGTTATACAGTTATTGTCAGAAAGATATTTCCTTGAAGGAAGCATTGGATTTGGTACGTGGAGTCTGTCAGGATATTAGGAGACACCCTGTTTTCCACAGCTAAGGTCCAGCAAGCAAACTGTGCCCTATACTTGGCATAACAACAATCTCTTGTATTCATCCTCTGTATGATCTCAGCTGCAGCAAAATCCCAGAATTGTTTCTGGTTGTGAAGCCCTGCTATGAATCAAACTTGTCACGTTGTTGCTGTTACCCCTCATTGTCAGGGCTACTGCTCACTGCAGCCCTTGGTATAAATATTGAGATCTCTCCACACTAAAGGGGGTCTAAACACCCCCCTGTCCCCATCCACTAGGAGTGGGGCTCTTGCACATGTGTCCCTGCTTGCAAGCAATTTCCCTCATTTTGAAATTAAACTTCTGTTTGATTCCTGATTCACCTGTCTCTAGGCTGCTTTGTTCAGCTCTGGCTACCCACAGGTTAGAGGCTGGTTACATTCAGTTGACAAGTCTATAAGGGAAGAGTATTTCAAGTGGAGAGAAATTCTGGAAGAATGACATGTTTAAGGAACTTGACTTCTGTAATCTTGCTTAAGAGATAAGTAGTGTAGTATAGCATTTAAGTGACAGTTTTATAGGTTAACTATTAGGAAAAAAAATACTTGGTTTAAATAGTTAGGAAAATGCATCCCTCTGATCACATTTTACAGCAGTCTTACAAATACTGGTCCTTCCAGTATCAACATAATCCTTCTAGTTGAAAAATACCATGTAGGTACTTGTAAGCAGATTTTGATTTTATTGTCAGTTTCGTTCACTTGTAGCCAGATTTCTTCAAAGTTTGGTTCTTAAAAGACAGTCTTAAAATCTGACCATGTTGGTGGCACCCATGGTTATTTCTAATATCTTTTGAGGGATAACTCTTCTTTTCCTGTAGCTGTGCTGATGTCCTTGCAGAGAGAGGGGAGGTCCATGTGGCATTGTGCAGAGGACAAGGCGGAACTCCTGCTGATTCTCCTCGGAGGGAGTGGCACAATAGTTGGCAAGTAGTAGCCATGGCAGCTGGAGGAGGACTTATCTTGAGCAATGTTCATCCTTTCAGCTCTGATGCTGTGCCAGGGTACAAGTGCACTGGCTACAGGTAACACATACTAGTGAAACTCAAGCCTTTTCTCCCACCTCTCAGTTAAAAACAGCTATCACATTTTCTCTGACATTTTTTGATTTCGTCCCTTAGGATTGCTTATTTCCTTTTGCCATTATTCAGCACAAACTTAGGGTCTTGTGTATTGCCAGGAGTCAGAACAAGTCCTTCCATATTGAAGGAGCTTTGAATCATGTCTTCACCCGGAGCTTACCTTTTGAAGAATCCCACTCTGGGATCTGCAGAGTTAAACTGGATGACTGCTGGCTTTCCTTCTCTGTACCAGAAGCACTGGTAGGGAAGATAAACAGGTAATCTCTTATTTTCTGGAAATCTCATCCATCTCAGAATGTGCACTAATTAACTTAATGGAAGCTCTGTATCCTATAAATGGTAAATGATTAATGATGATAATGATCCCTATAAAACTGTTAATCTGTCATTCCCCAGATTCTCAGTAATTACAATTACTACATTTTTTCATTTATCGTATATAAGGTAATAGTTGTAGTTCTGAATCAATGCATTTGTGTTTATAGTAGGAAATAGGGATAGCAACTGTGTGTTCAAGGTAGAATTTAAGCCCAGATCTCCCTGATTTTTAGGCTGGTTCCCTACTTGTTACATTATGCTGTTCTTAAAATGGAGAGTTTCTTTAATTTCTTTTTTTTTCTTTTTTTTGCTTTTTGGAGGGCAATTGGGGTTAAGTAACTTGCCCAAGGTCACATGGCTAAGTTTTTGTTTGTGTGTATTAAGTGTCTGAGGCCAGATCCGAACTCAGGTCCTTCTGACTCCAGGGCCAGTGCTCCACTCACTGCACCACCTAGCCACCCCTTCTTTAATTTCTTAAGCTTAAAGTTAATTCTTCTTGCTGTTTGTTATTTGTGTTCTAAATTCTGCCTAAAGAATAGTATGTCTTTTTAAAGTTAAAAGAATGATTTCTCTTTTGTATCAAACAGGGGTTTCCTTGAAACAAATTCAAGTCATCCTGTCAGAACTATAAATGAAAAATTAATTGCTGAGCTCAGTAAAACCTTTTCACTTCAGAGACTGAAATGCCCCCCTCCTTTGCTTCCAGAGAAACACTGTGATGGTCCCATTGCCTGGAGCTCTAACTCTCAATCAGTTCCCTTTTGGATCATTCCCCAAAAAGAGAAAATTCCACATTGCAAATTTTTGGCTGATGAACTAGCATGGGATATGGAGGACTTTCTGGTGTCATTTTCAAGTCTCCACCTTCAAAAAGATCCTGAGTGGAATGGGGAAGACACCCAGAAGAGAATCCAAAGTCCAACAAAGTTTCTTCTCAGACCTTCCCTCCTAGTTTTTGCACAGGATGTCATCCAAGGCCCACACTTCCTCCCAGGGTCTCTCTACATCCTCAGTGGTCCTGTTTTTAGGAAATGCCTTATTTCACCTTTCATGCTGCCAGCATTTCATGAGACTTTATTTATTCATGGGTTTAATAAAAAAATGAATAATTCCTGTCTTCAGTTATTCCTGGAACACCTGAAATGCTCTCTACATACCCTTCTCACACAGAGATTGCCAGATGGCCCTGAACTGAGCAGCTCTTTGATATTTAAGCCCCAGAAAAACAAAAAAGATTATATGATTTGTGTGAAGCCTCACAATTTTGGTCCAGATGAAATTGTGGGTCTGGTTATTGGGAGTATCATAACATCTGCTGCAAGCCATCTATACAAAGACTTAGATTTTGTATTTGTATCTGTGAACCTGGACCTTTTAGTCATGCTAATTTGGGGGATCCCTGACTGGAGAATTTTATGGACTTTTGACAAACGTTTTCTAGATCAGTTTGTCCCTGGAAAAGTAGAGCCCTTTAAGGATTTTTCCCTCTATCCTCCATCTTATGCACATGATGTTAGCTTTTGGCTAGATGAGGAAAGAGGATTTGATGAAGTAGAGTTTCACACTGTGGCTCGGGCTGTGTCTCAAGATACGATCACATCCATCCATCTCCTTAATCGCTTCCAGCACCCACAAACTGGACGGGTCAGCCTTTGCTATAGACTGATTTACCAGGCTTGTGACAGAGCTCTAAGTCACCAACAGGCAATACTGATTCAAAACCGACTTAGGATAGAGATACAGCAGAGTTTACATGTGACAGTGAGGTAGTGTCGTGGAATCATGTCATTTTCTGTATTGGCATGACTGAAAAGAACAATATGTGTTCTTTCTACATCAAAGACTGTTTTTCAGTTTCTGACCAGCAGTTATTTTACTGAGCCACCAAGAGCTCAACCTTTTGCATTCTGATTTGTCTCTACCACTTGATGGAAACTGCTGTCTCCCAGATTACTCACAAGCTCCTGGCTCCTAAATGCAATGTCCCTTTTTAGTCATCATTGTTCTTGACTTCTCTGTAGCTTTTTATACTTTTTTAGACTGCTCCCTCCTCTTAAAGGCTCTGTCTGTGTTTTTCTGATACTGTTTTCTCCTGGTTCTACCTGTTTTACTATGTCACTTCAGTCTCTTTTGTTGCTGTAAAACCATGTCCTCTTCTCTACATTCTGTCTTAGTGATTTCAACAGCCCTCATGGTTCGGTTATCTCTTTGTCAATGACTCCCAAATTTACATATATATATATATATATATATATATATATATATATATATATATCATCTCTTTCTTTTACCTGTTCGACCAACTACCTGCTGAATATTTTCATCTCCCTGTCCTTTAGTCATCATAAATTCAACATTTCTAAATCAGAAATCATTTCCCTCTCCAAAAAAGCTCACCCTCTGGCCAAGAAATAGTAATCGGGGGGGATGCCCATTAGTTGGAGAATGGCTAAACAAGTTGTAGTATATGAATGTAATGGAATACTATTGTACTATAAGAAATGATGAACAGGCAGACTTCTGAACTGGTGCTGAGTGACAGGAACAGAACCAGCAGAACACTGTACACAGTAATGGCCACGGAGTTCAAGGACTGATTTTGATGGACTTAGTCCTTCTCAGCAATGCAAGGACCTAAAATGATTCTAAAGGACACATGATGGAAAACACCAGCCACACCCAGAGAGAGAACTATGAAGTCAGGATGAAGAACAAAACAGACTATTTTCTTTTTTGTTTTGTTTTATTTATTTTTTTCTTTCTCATAGTTTTTCCTGTTCATTATAATTCTTCTGTGCAACATGGCTAATGTGAGAATGTGTTTAATAGGAATGTACATGCAGAGCCCATATCAGATTGCAAGCTGTACTTGGGGAGGGAAGGGAAGAAAATTTAAAACTTATGGAAGTGAATGTTGAAAACTAAAAATAAATAATTTAATAAAAATGTTTACCTTTTCAAAATCCCTATTTTTTTTTACTCCCATTATGTCTTATTTTTCTCAATGAACAGATTAGCTCTACTTTAAAATATATTTTCATTGATAATTTTAGTTTTTTTAATATCACCAGAATTTCCCCCAGTATCCCACAACACATCTCTCTCTGAGTTATCCTATATAATAATTTTTTAAGAAAAAAAATTAATATATTTAAAAAAGTGTGAAAATACATATAATATACCATACCTGTGTCTTCTCATTTGTCTTCTTTGGGGCCATGTTTATTCATGATAATTTTGCAGCATTCACTTTTGATTGTTTTTATGATTGTGCTTTCCCTTTACATTGTTGTAGTCAAGTATATATTTTTTTCTTGGATCTGATTTTCCCTGACCATTAATAGGCCTCACTTGGAGCCCAACAAGAGAAGCTTGCTTAGGGGAAGCTTGTTTTTCAGGAAAGCCCACACCTTTTGTTACTTTGTAATTAGGGAGTGGATCAGGAGGGTTGTGGTGCCCTCTGACTGAAAAAGGGCACATATACTCTGAGGTTAGCATTTTTGCTTAGGGTCTCACTTAAAGGAAGAGTTGTGTGATTTGACCAGATGAGACTCTGGGTAGCCATTGAACACTCCACCTCCATTCCCCCCTCTCCTCCCGCTTTGAAAACCCAGATGTTGGTGCTTCTCTCTCTGGTAACTATGTATATATATATTCATCAGACACCTAGAAGCCTTATCTGTTGGTCTGTTGAATTGTGTTATTTTCTCTGTATTTTTTTGTACACTTACAATTTCTGTTTGTATTTTCTGAAGTTCAGGGTGCTGACTTTTTCCCCTGAACTAAGTGAATAATATATAAATAAATATGTTTAATTAAAGATTGTTGACCCCTTTAAAGTTGCTTTCCATTAGTAAAGCAGATCAAAGAACCTGTGCTAATAGCCATCCTGGGTATGCTAGGGTGCTTGCTATTACACCATACTTCTCTGTATTTATCATATTTGTCCATTCTTACTATACAGTTATATTCCATTATATTTATGTATTTGTTTATCTATTTCTTATTTGATGGACATATACTTTATTTCCATTTCTTTGCTACCACAAACAGTGCTGTTATAAATATGTTCTGGTATATGGGGGGTTTTCTTCTTATCATAGGCATAAGCGTGGCAGTGCAATCTCTGGGTAAAAAAAATATGGACATTTTTTGTCACTTTATTTGCATGATTCCAAATTGCTTTCCAAAATGGTTGTTCTGATTTACTAACAATGAACTAGTTAGTGTGCCTATTTTCCCACAACTCATTCAACATTAATTATTCCCATCTTGTTATCTTTGCCAATTTGCTGAGAGTGACAAAAATCCATATTCTTGTCAAGGTCACTATCATCCTTCCAATTTTACAACTTTTCCAAGCTTACAACTTTTGAGTCATTCTAATTCTTTCGTCTTTCTCATCCACAAATCAAGTCAAAAAGCATTTATTAATTATGTAGGGTGTACCAGGCATCATGCTCAGTGCTAGGGATGTAAAAAAAGGCAGTCAGTTGACATATCTATTCTATAACACCTCTAGTATCTGTGCCCTTATACTCCCATAACCCTCTACTAGGCAAAGAATAGAAGACAAGAAGTAGATGACACCCTAGTTTATTACACCTCTTACCTGGAAGTGCAGTCAGCTTCTTTGCTGGTCTCCTGTCTTCTAGTCCATTCCTATACCAATCTGTCACCCATGTAGCTAACAAATTGATATTTTTAAAGTATAGGTTTGATTGTCACTCCTTTGCTCAAGAAACTACAGTAGCTTCTTATTATATTCAGGATAAAATATAAACTTCTTTGACTTTTAAAGTTTTTCATAATCTGACCAATTTGTCTTTCTAGATAAAATGGCTACTTTCTCTTGCCTATACAAAACCTTTCCCATCTCCATGTTTTTGCACGTTATCCCCCATTACTGGAATGTCCAATATCTTCACCTTTGCTTTGTAGAATTCCTAGCTTCCTTCAAAGCACAATTTAGGTGCCACCTTCTACAAGAGGACTTTGTTGATAATCCTAATTATACTCTTTTTTTTTTTTGCCTCCCATTTCATCTCTATCCCTGAAAACCGGTTGCTCCATATATGTTTTTGTGTGTGTTTATACCCATGTGCATATGTGTTTGATAGAATGTAATAAGCCCTTTTACCTCAAAAGACTATTTTTATTGTAATTGTATCCCCAGTGATTATTATAGGGCCTAGAACATGATTGATATTCAATAACTTGTCGAGCTGAATTAAGTTCAGCTTGGAGGTGTTTGTCATTCTCTTGGACCTACAGTGATTGGTAGCAATAAAGAAATATTATATTGGAGGTTATTAAAACATTGTTTTTTTTCTTATACAGTTCAGTGATTAGGATCCTAATATTGAATCTTGAAGTATATATGAATAAATTCCTGGACTAGCACAATTTATTTTGTGTTTTAATTTGTAATATACTGGTAAACCCCATACCAATAATTTGTCAATGACTGACTCTCTTTGTGATTTTAATAAATGAGTTAAATAATGTATATACTTTTTAGTGAGATAGCATACATTTTTGAACACTTAGAAAAAGATAAACTTAGGAAATAATTCCAAAGGATATTGAAACAGGAAATAGGCATAGTTTATTGTACAAACTAAATAAATTGAAAATCTCTACTTATAGCTTATTGGGTAAAACATATCTTTTGGCTTTTTTATTCTCAATATAGATTTCTGATCTGCCTTTGATGCTATTGACCGCATTTTGCCAATCCAGTTCTCTTACCTTTCTGGTCAATCCATCTTCCTCTGCATCTGTCTCTTTTCCTGGCTGCTTCTGTTACCCATTAACTTGGATGATAGATTCTTTCCTGGGTCTTTAGGCACATATCCCAGGGTTAGGATAACGAACAACAAACATTTATTAATCACCTATGGTATTATATTCCAGATACTGTGCTAGATATTTGGGATACAAATCAAAAAATGAGTCTATTCCTACTCTGAAGGAATTTATGTTCTATCAGCAGAAACAGCATCTATGTATATAAATATATACAGAATAAATAGAAAATAAATGCAAGGCAGGGAAGGAGGGCGTTAGTAGCTGGGATCAGGAAAGGCTTCATATAGGAGACAGTGCTTGAACTATGTTGTGAAGGAAAGGGAATTCTGTGGAATTGAAGAGGATGTTTCTGGCATGGAGGATGACTAGTGCAGAGGTACAGAGACAGGAGGATGAAATACTATATATGTGTTCCTCAAAGCTTTGTTCTCTATGCACTCTATTTTGGTGGTATCCATGGGTTTGATTGTCAGCTCTGTGCAGACTGTATCCATATTGTATGCCTCAATCTCTTCCCTAAGTTTTGCTCCTCTGTCACCTTTTGGACATTTCAAACTCAATGGAACAAACTTTATACATAGGATTTTAATGGTGTATATAAGACCTCTTATGTGTGGATGATAAGCCAATAGCAGAAACGTGATCATCTTAATACAATATTAAAATCCTATCCACGCACTAGTTCCAGCCCTTTGCTCTCATGTTGCCAAGAGGATAGGGATATTCTAGATTCCTGAGCATCCCTATTTTGAAAATTATGACGTGAAATAGTTAGAAAAGGACCTTTAAAGATAGCCTGCCTCAAATCAAGCTCACTTATAGCAGCAGAAAATCATTGTCCTTTTTCATTCATTTGACAAGACTTTTCAAACGTTTCCAATATGGAAGGCACAGTGGTAGGTGGTATGATGGATACCTAAATGAGTTAAAGTCCTTGCCTTTATGGAGCTTTTTGAGGGCTTTGAGGCCAATCAATCAGAATTAACTATAGAGCCAAATTTCAGAAGTGGCATCATCAGCCATATTTCAAAGAACTGTTTTTACATTTTATTTTATTTTTTTTGTAGTTTATTTTTTAGTTTACATCATTCATTTCTACAAGATTTTGAGTTACAAATTTTCTCCCCATTTTTCCCCTATCCACCACCCCAAAACAGCGATTCCACTGAATATCCCCTCCCCCAATCTGCTTTCTCCTATATCTTCCCCCATCCCTCATCCAACTTTCCAGTAGGGCATGGTGGATCTCTATGCACTAATGCCTGTATATCTTATTTCCCAGTTACATGTAATAATAATAATACTAATAATATACATATTTTAAACATTTGGTTTTGTTTTTTTTTAAGCAATTGGGGTTAAGTAACTTGCCCAAGGTTACACAGCCAGTTTTTTTGTGTAGGTGTTAAGTATCTGAGGCCAGAATGATCCTGGGTCCTCCCAACTCTGGGCTGGCACTCTTACTCACTGCGCCACCTAGCTGCCCCTAAATATTTGATTTTAAACCATTGAATTTCATATTCTTTCCCTACCTCCCTTGTCACCCACCCTCACTGGGAAGATAAGCAATTAAATATAGGCTGTACATGTGTAGCTATGCAAAATGTTTTCATAGTGGATATATTGTGAAAGACTGACTATATTTCCCTCTATCTCATCCCACTCCCAACTTGTTCTATTCTCTATTTTGATCCTGTCCCATTTCCAAAGTGGGTGCTTCCAACTTCTCTCCCCCCCAGCCTACCCTCCCTTCCATCATCCCCCTTCTCATCCCTTTCTCCCCTACTCTCCTGTAGGGTGAGATACCCTATTTAGTGTGTGTGTCATTCCCTCCCTAAGCCAAATTCCTTGAGAATAAGGTTGACTCATTGCCTTCCTGTTCTTCCCCTCCATTTTAACAGTTTTCCCTTGTCTCTTCTATATGAGATAATTTACCCCATAATGTCTCTCCCCACTCCTCTCATTATATTCCTCTCTCACCTCTTAATTTCACCTTTTAAGTATTATCCCTTCCTATTCTACTGGTCCTGAGCCCTCTGTCTATGTATACCTGTACACATATATTCACATACTCACATATGTATTCATATGCCTATATATAGACATATATATAGAGACACCCTCATATATAGACATATATATGTATGTATTCATTTCTATTCCCTTCAACCATTCTCATACTGAGAAAAGTTTCATAAGTTATAATTATCATTTTTCCATGTATGAATGTAAATAGTTCAACTTTGATAAGTTCCTTATGGTTTCTTTTCCCTGTTTACCTTCTCAAGCTTCTCTTGCTTCTTGTATCTGAATGTCAAATTTTCTATTCAACTCTGGTTTTTTCATTAAGAATGCTTGAAAGTCCTCTATTCCATTGAATGTCCATATTTTCCCCTGAAACATAATACTCAGTTTTGCTGGGTAGGTGATTCTTGGTTTTAGTCCCAGCTTTTTTGACTTCCAGAATATCATATTCCAAGCCTTTCAATCCCTCAGTGTAGAAGCTGCCAGATACTGTGTTATCCTGATTGTGTTTCCACAGTATTCAAATTGTTTCTTCCTGGCTGCTTGTAATATTTTCTCCTTGATCTGGGAACTCTGGAACCTGGCTATAATATTCCTAGTTTTCTTTTGGGGATCTTTTTCAGGAGGTGGTTGGTGGATTCTTTCCACCTCTGTTTTGCCCTCTGGTTCTAAAGCATCAGGGCAATTTTCCTTGAGAATTTCTTGGAGGAAGATTTCTAGGTTCTTTTTTTGATCATGGCTTTCAGGTAGTCCAATAATTTTTAAATTATCTCTCCTGGATCTATTTTCCAGGTCAGTGGTTTTCCCAATGAAATATTTCACATTGCCTTCTATTTTTTCATTTGTTTGGATCTGTTTAATAGTATCTTGTTTTCTCATAAAGTCATTAGCTTCCATTTGCTCCAGTCTAATTCTGAAGGAATGATTCTCTTCAGTGAGCTTTTGAGATTCTTTTTCCATCCAGCAAAGTCAGCTTTTTAAGGCATTCTTCTCCTCATTGGCTTTTTGAGCCTCTTTTGCCATTTGAGTTAGTCTATTTTTTAAGGTGCTATTTTCTTCAGTTAGTTTGTTGACTCTCATTTCATAATTTTCTTGCATCGTTCTCATTTCTCTTCCCAATTTTTCCTCTACTTCTCTTACTTGGTTTTTAAAATCCTTCTTAAGCTCCTCTATGGCCTATAAGCAGCTTGTATTTTTCTTGGAAGCTTTTGGTGCTGCAGGAGTTCTGACTTTGCTGTCTTCTTTCTGTTTCATGCTTTGATCCTTTTTGTCCCCCAAAAAAGGAGTCCAAAGTTGGATTACTGTGCTTGCCTTGCTTCCCTTGTTTGCTCATGTTGCCACTCAATTACTTGACTTTTGAGCTTTTTGCCACAGTAGAACTCTGCTACCAAATGGGTAAGCCTTGTCCCAAATCACTGGGGTTTTCTCAGCTGCTGAGCTATTAGTTGGGTGCCTTCTCTGAAGCCTCCCCATGCTCTGGAAAACTGGTCACACACCCCAGGACCTCCACCCTAGACAGTGATCCAGATCCAAGCAGGATAAAGCAAGCACAACTACAGACTGGTAGCTTGGTTCCCCTACAATCTGCAGCCCAGGAGCTCTGAAGAAGCCACGTGTGGTGGCTGCACCACTGCAGTGCCTCAGCCTCTTCTCACCCAGGTGCAAAGGCTGACCACAGTCCTGAACTCCTAGGTCCCAAAGTCCATACTGCACTGACCTCTCACTTGTCCTTAGCATTTATGGGTTGATAATTCTGGAAACTGCCACAGCTGCTGGTGATCTGAAGTCCCTCCTGATCAGGCCTGCCCTGAGGCTAAAACATCTGGCTCCCTGCTGCACAGGCTGCTTCCTGCTGGCCTGCCAGGCTGTCCTCAGCGGGAGGTTACCTTCTCTGTGTCATTTTGTGGTTTCTGTAGCTCCAAAGTTTGTTCAGAGTCACCTTTTATATGAATTGGAGGAGGTGGAAGTGAGAGCCTCGGGGAGTCCTGTTTCTACTCCACCATCTTGACTCTGCCCCCCATGAAAACTGTTTTACATTTTAAAAAGTACTATTGGTCACATTCAAATATATAAGAAAAGATAAAGATTACTTATGGTAATTATATTGCACAGTAATTATGTGTAAATATATACATATGTAAACGTATGTGGATAGATGTTAATGTATTTTTTATTTTAAACCTTTTTATGGACTTGTCAAAAACATTTTAATAAACAAAAAGGAATGGGAATTGTATAAGAACCTCAACTTGTATGTATGTATGTATGTATATATATATATATATATATATATATATATATATATATAATATTTAAGAAGAAGCTAACAAAATTACTCCGTGTTCCCTTCTCTACTTTTTTGTCCTATGCATTTTAAAAATGTTTTATTGATATTTTCTTTTACATTTCTGACACTACTAATTCTCCCTCTTGTAACATTTAAAGAAGCCTCCCATATTAAAATGTGAGTTCCTTTATAATAGAGAGTATCTTACTTTTTTATTTGTATCTCTACTGCTTAGCACATAGTAAGTACTTAATACATTTTCATTTATTCATTATTCATTCCATCAGTGGAGTATTAAGTGCCTTTTCTATGCCAGGTATTGTGCAAAGCACAGGGATACAAGACAAAAAAAAAAAAAAGGAATGTTCTCTCCCAATACAGCAGAATGTAAGGAGTTTACATTCTTTTGGGGAGAAGCATATACATATCTAAACATATATAAAATATACACTGAACAGTACTAGTATTGATGCTATCAATGAAGTCAGGAGGCAAAATGAAGTTGCAGATGAATAAAAGGAAGCTCACAGGTTCTTTGGAAACACAAACAAAAAAGTTGGTTTTGGTTTACCCCATGTGAGAACAAGAAACATTTTCTGGGATACTTGGTCATCTCATATTATGACATTGCTTATAATGAGCATCTGTAAAAAAGACCACCATGGGGAAAAAAAAAAAAAACTGCTTCCCTACCTGGTTTCCTTCTACCCCTACTCTAATGAAGAAGTGCGTTAATCTTTTGTGTCCTCTAAATTTCCCACTGATTATGGCTCCGTTGACACATACTAGAGAGAAAAAGTCAACAGGATTTGGCATTGAACAATTGAGTGTAGGGAGTTAGAGATGTAGACGTTTCTTAGCCTTCTGACCACTGTCCGTCCATCTTCAGCGGCTGGGACGTTTTGACATATTCCTTTGCCCAGTCTCCTATAATCTTTAGAACTCACTTCAAAGTTGCCTTTAAAAAAAATACACTGCAATTCATGGGATAGTGAAGGCAGAAAGGTGGAATGAACATCGCACAGAAGAAAAGTGAGATTAGTAGCTGGTTTAGCTGATAGCCAAGGGGGGTAACACTGACTGGGAGAGTGACACACTCCTTTTTTCAGATCTCTTTGAGACTCTGGCTTCAAATGAAGGCATTCCTTGCTGGTCTTCTGCAGCCCTGCCCCCATGAAGTTTACCACCAATAAGAAGCCGATACCTCGGGTCAAATAGGCCAGCCCCCAAACAACTGAGTGAATAGTCAAGCAAATAACTGGGACTGTGTCCGCAGCTCTGCTAGGGGAGTCTATCACTTTGTATGGTTA
Source organism: Gymnobelideus leadbeateri (assembly GCA_011680675.1). NCBI lineage: Eukaryota > Metazoa > Chordata > Mammalia > Diprotodontia > Petauridae > Gymnobelideus > Gymnobelideus leadbeateri. The sequence continues at coordinate 530,866 of WOXC01006772.1, forward strand.
ATTAAACGTGCTTTAAAGGGAGTCCCGGGATGAGGGACAATGTTAGGCCGTAGAGAAATAGAAAGGATGGAGAAGGGAAGAACGTTTGAGGCACAGATTAGAAATTTTGGGAGAGGTATGAGTCTGCGGGTCATTTCTCTTCTTCCATGGGAAAATTGTCCTCAAATGACCGAAAATACATAGAATTCGAACGCTTCTGTTCGCGTGAGGTATTTCGTACCTCGGCGGCCACCGTTCGCCCAAACGAGCTATGGCGTCAAGGGCGCGGACTTCATTGGGCACAATCTCTTCCTTTGCCCGTACTTGCTATGGCGGCTCGGGGGGCCAGGCAGCGGCTCAAGGGAAGCAGCGGCGGCGGCGGCAGCGGCGGAGACTCTGCCAAGCTTCGGGAGGAGCCCCCGGGCCGAGAAGCAGTGACTGCCTCGGATCAGCGGACTGAGTACGGGCGGGAACGTGGCGGGGGCGTGCCCGGGCGGCCTCTCCCTCCCCCCCACCCCCAGGCCCTGCGGTCTGCCCCGGCTTCCTGATCCCTTTCCCGGGGCTCCCTCTTCTTTCCTGGGTCCCCCCACTCCTCCAAGTCGCTCACTCTCCTCTCCCCCTTTCTCTTTTCCTCCTCCGCCCCAGGAAAGGGGGCGCAAACCCCCTGCCGGGCTCGGGCCTTCCAGGGAAGGAGGGGAGGGGGCTTCTGAACCTCCAGGGGGTGGGTTACTAACAGGAGCCCGACCCGGAGCGACCCCAGCTCGTAGGCACTCGAGGGATCGCCCAGCTGGTTTCGCCCCCTCCTTTTACAGACTTGGAAACTGAGGCCCAGAGGGTGACATGTCGAGGACTACCCAGGTGGTCAGCGGCGGAGCCTTCGAATGGCACCAGGGCAGTCCCAGTTTTCTAGTGCGTCCTCTTGGCCCTGGGGGTGGGGTGGGGAGGCTCCAGCAGCCCCCGAATCCAGATGAGCACTTTGCCATTCGTTGAAAGACGTGTATAGGTCCGAGGCTGAGGGACACGTGTGTGTTCTGCGTGGGGGGCTGCGGTGGCCCAGCATTTATTAGAATCGTTACTTCTCCAGCCACTTCAAGAGCAGGTTGGCTGTTGGCATTGTTTTGTTAGGTTCAAGGCCTTGCCAGGCTCCCAGAGTGTTGAAGGCAGAGTAGACCTTCAGCAGAGGAGTAAAAGCTTGAGATGGTCCGTTCTTTTCTCTCAGCCTCCAGGGTTAGAGAACTTTTATATCATGGTCCCGTTTTCTCCATCAGCATCTCCTACCTCAAGAAGTGTCAGTGTCAGCTATTTTCTCCTTCCACGGTGTTATTGACTTCTCATTCACACTTACCTCACATATACAGTCTGGTGCCAAATCTTGTCTTTTCTACCTTCACAGCATCTCTTGGGATGAAGCCACAGTCTTGGTTCAGGCCTTACTCACCTCTCACCTGGACTACCATAGCCTTCTAACTACATCAAGTCTTTCTTCTTTCCAGTCCAGCCTCCACTCAGCTGCCAAGATGAATTTTCTAGGGCTGCTCTGTGAGCTTCAGTTATTCCATACTGTAGAGGTGGGACTCTGCCTCCTTGAGGCCACATGGAGGGTCCTCAAGTGCAGCTCTTTGACTGAATCCAAATCGGCACTGGAGGACCTAGAGGGCTACATGTGGCCCTGAGGCTACAGTTTCCCCATTCCTGTGCCCTCAGGATTAAATGTAAATTTCTCTATTTGGCATTTTAGAACTCCTTATTACCCTGTCCCCTCATGTTTTTTTCCCTTCTTGCACTCTTGGTTCAAGTTTCATTGGTTCTGGCTCTGGGAGCATGGCAGTCCATCGCCCATCCCCGCTTTCCCTGTTCATGCCATTCCATCTCTAGCTGGTCTGGAATGTTCTGACACCTCATTCGGCTTCTTACTTTCCTTGACTTTAGCTCAAGTCTGGCTTTCCCCAGGAGGCTTTCTGCAGACTTCCTAGAGGCTGTTGCTTACTCCTCCCAGGTTATCTTCCTGTATATATCTTGTTTGTACCTAGTTATTTACATGATATCTCCCACCTGTTAGAATGTAAGTTCCTTGAGGGCAGGGACTGTGTTTTTGCCTTTCTTGGTATCCTTAGCACTTTGCAGTGCCTGACACATAGTAAGTATTTAATAAATGCTTGTCGATTCTGACATGGTAGGGGTATTTTAACCTTAGAGTTCACTAGATTTATTGGTTTACTCCTCCTGAATGTCAGAAGAAAATGTAGCACAAAGGACACTGGATGTCAAGAGATGGGTTCTAGTCCACATTAAAACTGTGTAACCTTGAGCTAATCATAGCTCTGGTCCTTAGAATCCTTGTTTGTAAAATGAGGGTGTTGGACTAGATCAGTGGTGTCAGACTCTGAAACAAGAGGCTAACCCATACATAAGAATTCCTATGGGAAAACGATGTCTTAGAAAACCGTATAGTAACATTATGTGTGAAAAAATTATTGATATTTTATTATATTTTTATTTATTTTGTTAACTATTCTTGGTGCACTTGGGAGTATTGAGAGCTGTGTGTTTGAAACCTGGATTACATGATCCTTGAGGTCATTTCCAGAGCTAAAATTCTATAATTCTCCCTTCTCAAAAAAATAAAATAGTTAAAAATGGTCTGCTGGCCACTCCTGTGCATGATTTCCCTCTCCCTGTCCCTGTAACTTTATGCTACATCCATACCTGGATTATTTTTTTTTCCCTGTGTCTGTCTTCTAAAATTGTGCTTCCACCTTTTAAGGTGGAGTAGTGCAGTAGCCTTTTGCACTAGTCACACTGTCTTCTCTGTGAAGTCTTCAGTGAACCCAGATAATGGTGCTTTCTTTTTCTTTCCTCTGAATTTTTAGAGTACTGTACTTTTGTCATTCCACTTACATAACCACATATTGCCTTGTATTATTGTTATTCATGTGTATGTCTTATCTCTTATACCAGATTATGTGATTCTCAAAGGAAGCAATTTTTTTCAGGCATCTTTGTGTTTCTTGTAGCACCGTGTATACAGTAGATGTTTTAAAAATATCAAATTGATGAGTAAAATTGGTCTTTGAAAACGTGTGCATGCGTGAGTGCACATACACATACAAACACACAAAAAAGAAATAACTACCAAAGAGTAGGAAAGGGAAAATTGTGACCGCTCTATATTAAAGTAATATTGGTGGTTGCAACAGGTAGGTAATTCAACCCAAAAGTAATGTTTTCTGAGCACTATTTCAACTTTGAGAACATTAGTTTCATCTCCCACATACAGCTTCTGTCATTTGTGGTCACTCAGCCTTTGCTCGAACACTTCCAGTGATGAGGAGCTCATTACCTAAATAAAAAAAAGTAATCTATTATATTTTTGAAAGCTCTTAATGGTTAGAAAGTGCTTTCTCATATTGAGCCAAAAGTTACCATCCTGTAACTTCCAACTATTGTTCCTAACTGTGTCCACTGGTCCTACACAAAATAAACATAATCCTTCTACATGACAGCCTCACAGATTTTTGAAGATAGCCATCATATCCCTTTTTTACTATTTATGCTTCAGTTCCAAAGTCCCCATATCCTTCAGCCATTTCCCATATGTTGTGATTTCTACTTCCATGACCATCCTGGTTACCCTCTTCTGGACGTGTTCTAGTGCATCAATGTTCCTCTTAACATTTAGGACTCAGAACTAAATATAATACGTTCTTGATTTGTGGACAATCTGCTTTTCCACTTAGGAACATAGTTTAAAGCTGGAAGGGATCTTTGAGGCTATTGAGTCTTTAATGTAGTCTAGGATTTAGTTAGTTTTATTGGATACAGTGCTACACTGTTAGCTCAATAGGCTTACAATCAATCGAAACATTTTTTTCTGCATGAACAGCTGATATTAGCTGTGCGAAGGATAATGCTGTATTTGAAATCAGGAGGCTGGGTTTGGAATCCCAATCCTTTTTTTGCTGCCTGTTTCATAGGGGTGGGAGGAAAGTGTTTTATAACTCTTAAAGAGCAATTTAAATGTGTGTTATTATTACTGAGCCAGGTCTTTCATGTTCTATACTTGTGTGCTGAATTTTTTTGAACTCTGATTTCCAAGAAACAATTTCCTTTTCAAATCCTTAATTCACTGATGAATTATTGACTGAGTGAGGTATTTTGGAATTGCAGCTGTTGGTTTCTCTCTAAATTAAATATTGAAACCAGGGCCTAATTTTGGTTTTACATATTCTACTGAGAAAGAACCAAAAAGTTTTGAGGATTTTTTGGTTTTGTTTCTTTTTTTGTCTTTTCTTTGTAATAACTTTAGTGCTTTGTTGCATTTTTGCTTTTCTTTCCCTTCCCTCTTGCTAGTTTTACTCCCATCCTAGTAGCTCCTTCCTGATACCTATCCTTTGCCCCTGGGCAGGCCACCTGGGAGTAAAGCAGGACAAGTCTGGGCACCTGAAGGGTCCACTGCTTTCAAGTGCTTGATTTCAGCTCGGTTCTGTGCTGCTCTCCTGAGTAATATTTCTGACTGTGATGAAACGTTCAACTACTGGGAACCAGTAAGTTATTTCTTGGCCTTTAAAATTTTTTTGAAGGGTATTTTGGGTGTGTGTGTGTGTAGGGAAACACGTGTGTTTCTGTTTTCTTGATTGGCTGCATGGGGCTTATAGAAAAGATTGTTTTACAAAATTATTCAAAATGAAAATGCTATGTGAATATTATGAAAGTAGTTTCATTTGGAACTCTTAATATTTAGTACCCAGTGAAATGGCATATGAGAAAAAAAATTCAGGTACAAGAGGTAAAACCTGACCAAAAACAAAGGGAGGAGACTCATGCTGAGGCTACATAGTTTAAAATTTACTTAGGGATGGATTTTAAAGATATCTTAAAAGAATGGGGGTAGGGAGGAAAGTTGGAACTTTAAAAAAATGATGGAGACAACATCAGTAACTAACAACACTTAGGCCTACTTTATTCTCTTATGCATTCATTTAGGGTATCTCTAACAAAAATATGATCAGGAAACAGACCAGTTTTTGTAAAAGATTATCTACAGCAGATAGTATTTTCATGGTAATACACTGATTGACAAATAAAAACAATAATAATAACTAACATTTATAAAACACCTACTGTGTGCTGAATACATTATAAATATTATTTAATGCTACCAACAACCTTGGGAATTAGCTGCTATTATTGCCCCCATTTTGCCTAGGATTCTGTCTGCTGTGCCATTGCCTCAAGGTATGGAGACTTCAAGACCCTGCTGTGTGTTTATTGTTCATTGATCACTAGAAAAGCATTTAGGGGTGGCAGTGAATAGAGCACTGGCCCTGGAGTCAGGAGGACCTGAGTTCAAATTTGGCCTCAGACACTTAACACAAAACTAGCTGTGTGACCTTGGGCAAATCACTTAATTCCGATTGCCCTACCTTCCCCCCTCCAAAAAAGCAAAACCAAAACAAAACAACACAAAAAACAAGAATATTTGACCTGAAAGAACAAAGTGAATTGCTAGGTGGTACTGTATTTGGCACTTAGGGCCCAGAGTCAAGAAGATATAAGTTCAGAGGCTGTTTCTTCAAACATAAAATGTGTATAATATTAGCACCCACCTCCCTGGGTTGTTGGGAGGATCAAATGAGATAATATTATAAAGCGTCAAGTACAGTGCATAGCACATAGTAGGTGCTTAATAAATGCTTGCTTTTCCACCTCCTACCCTCCTCCTTCCCATGCATGTGCTAAGATGGGATGCAAGTTCTTGATGATAGCAGAGAGAATTCTTTCAGCAGTCCTCATATTATCTATATCAGGTCGTTCATAGAACAGGGATCTACTGTTAATGTCATGGAGGGTATTGTACACAAAGTCAAAACAGAAGATGAATTCCTTATAAACTGGGAAGATTTCTAGATGCTTCTCTTTGTGCATAACACTGAGCTGATTGCCTTGAGCTTAGAACACTTGGCCTCCATGAGGAGACCCTATGGTCCCTCAACAGGAATTGACCTAGCAGTCTGTATTAGAAAGAGCACATGGATGAAGAATGCATTTTTCTCAGATGGTGACATATGTTTGGATAGGGAGCCTTTAGTCCTCTCTCTCTTAAACAGGTACCACAGATGTACAGTGAGCTATGCCTAAAAACAAAGGACAAGCAAGACTGTATTTGGGAAATTTCCTAGGGTTTTCAATGGTCCCAGATTACTCTCTGCTGCCAAAGCAAGTATTATCCCAGTGATGCAATGTAGCTCTGAATCATAGAACACTACAATTTCAGAAAAGTAAAGATCAAAGTTTTCCCTAAGGACAATAGAAATCCACAGTATGTATATGAGAGGTGCACACGCAGTACTCCATGAGGGAAATGGGCTCCTGCTTATGACCAAAGATGACTTGTGGACATGTATCATGAGAGGTAGAGGCAGGCCAGTGATATAGTAACAGACAAGGATAATAGCAGGCAGGCTAAGTATTGCACTAGTATCCATGAAATATTAAAAAAATCTAGAAGGCTCTAGTATGTTGGGTTAAAAACTGTGAAGGGTTTAGCTCCTGGATAATCCTGGGCAAGTGATGGGGGAGAGCTCATTTCGGCAATCCGAATGAGGGCTGTTTTTGTTAGTTAGTTGTAGAAGTTTTAAAATGAGGAGAGTCGATTAGTTTCTTCTTCCTGTTTCCAAATTCAGAGGCAACTGTTGCCGCAGTGGTGGACCAGGAGTTAGGAAGACCTGAATTCAAATATAACCACAGACACTTATTAGCTTTATGACATTGTGTAAGTCACTTAACCTTTGTTTACTTCAGTTGCCTTGCCCCGACTGGAAAGTGGGGATAATATGACTTGTGAAAATTAAATGGGATAATATTTGTAAAAGTGCTTAGTACAGTGTCCAGCACATCGTAAGCACCATATAAATGCTTATTCCTGTCCCCTTCTCTTCCTTCCAGATGAGTGATTTTGTGATATATCAGCATCTGCACTAGAAGCAGAAAAAGAGAGAAAACTCCCATATAAATTTAGATCTCCAAATGAAATTTATTGAGGGGTATACTTTCTAGCTGACTGGAGATGGAAGGGAGACTGAAGTTCTCCAAATTCACATGGACGTGGGCGTTGTCTGGTAGCTCCAGATACGGTTGCTGAGCTTCCCCTTTTGAGCCGGAAAAGTTCTGTCTCCAGTATGGGTAGGGATGTGCCCTTACTTTTGGGGAATCCTAAGGGGGTTATTGGTGGGGAAGCAAGGCATGACCTGATGACCTCTACTTCCAGATTAATATTTTTGGAATTTTTGAGCATTGTTATTAGTTGAAGGGGATGAGAAGCATAGGGTTGGAATCAACTTCTTTCTGTCTCAATTATTTGAGTTCTGCTAATGGATGTGAAAAGTATTTTCTGGCACCTCAAGTGCTGTGTGGCCATTTGAGACAAGTTGGATGCTTATCTTTGAAGTTATAAGTGGGGAGATAGACACCTTCTTGTTTGGTTTTAAGAATGTAACCAAATAGGGGTGGCTAGGTGGCACAGTGAATAGAGCACCGGCTCTGGAGTCAGGAGGACCTGAGTTCAAATTTAGCCTCAGATGCTTAACACAAAAACTAGTCGTGTGACCTTGGGCAAGTCACTTAACCCCAATTGCCCTCCAAAAAAAAAGCAAAAAAAAATTTTTTAAATGTAACCAAATATAGCAAGAAGCAATTAAATCTGCATTAACACCAAGATAGCAACCAATTACTATGGTCATGAGCCTTTCCAGGTAGTTCTGTCTCTAAATTTCATGACCATTGATGGGAAAATAGCCTTGGATTGAATTTTTGAAAAACCCTCCCTGCAGTCCTAAGTTCCTGCAAAGAGCAAAGATGTACAAATTTATTCCTCACTTGGATTTCTATTTTAACTCTTAAATATCCTGAACCAATCAGCTACTTCTAAAGCAAGGATTCTTAACCTGGGGTCCATGGATAGACTTCAGTGAACTTGAAAAAAAATCACATCTTTATTTCAATAAATTGGTTTCTTTGTAATTTTATGTATTTTATACACAAAATCATTATTCTGAGAAGAGGTCCATAGGCTTCACTAGACCATCAGAGGAGTTCATGATACAAGAAAGGTTAAGAACCTCTACTTTAAAATATGCTGTAGGTATAGGCAACAGGTTAAAATTCACTGACAGCTTTTTTATTTTTTAGTACTTTGTACTAAAGGGGTCTTCTATCTATGAGATGTGCCACTAGGCAGTTTCCTAGGGCTGGAACACAACCTAGGGTATCCTTCAGGAGATAAGTGCTACTGCTTTAGCTATTTTTAGGATCAGATCACATAGTATAATGGATACACCCACACCAGATTAAAATCAGTGCAACATTTATTCTGCTCACAAGGACAATATGAAGTAGTATTAAAGAAATATAGAAATATAAAGATAAAGCTTAACAGAGTAATAGGAATATACACATCACCAAACTGGGGAAGCACCTATGTCTGAGTCCACATGCTGGGAGTCCGTTGGTTTCAGCCCTAGAGTCCTGGCTGGGAAAATCCTTGGCGGGACTCCAAAGAGTAGAGAAATTTCTCCAGTTTATAGCCAGTTTCAAGCTTGACTCCAGGGCCATATGTGACAGCACCTGATTGACTTGGTGCAAGAGCTATATAGGATGTGTTGTGGCTGTGGACTGGGCCAGAGGTCAAAGGAGCAAGACATCCGTGGTTGATATGGCAAAAGTCTGTGTTCAGAAGGACACAGGATTGATTCCATATATTACTAGAAGGGTGACCAACCCTTCCAGGAAGAGGAATCAGCCAGGTGTACACTGACCTTTTAGTCCTGGGAGTGCGGCCCCTATTACAAGGAGAAAGGACAACATATGTAGTCATATAGGCCTATAAATGTGCAGGGAAGATCTTTAATATTTCGTTAAACCTTCACCTACTAAAGTGATTTAACTTTTTTGAGTCTCAGTTTTCTCAACTGCAGAATGGGTACATAACTTGTAGTATTGTTGTTTGATTCAAATGAGATAATATGTGTAAAGTACTTTGTAAAGTATTTAGTGATATATAGATGTGGGCTATTATTGTTATTGTTATTATTATTATCGAAAGTCATAGGCAAAGAATTTGAGAAGATAAAATTGGGTTGTGATGCATAACAGGTGACTCTTGTGCCCACAGTGATGACATTACAGCTGCATGAAGTAACAATTTGCATATTAGAATTTTAAACTTGGAATTTACAACTGTAAGATTCTGGTGTTTTGGCCTGTCTATCTAGAGGTATAATATCCTTGTTATTTCGTTCTAAGAAAAAAAAAAAACTTCAGAGAGTATAGGCTTGGTTTATTTGCTACTGAGACAATATCAGAACTAGAGCATCTCTGTTCTTCCCAATGAGCTGTTAAATTTATAGTAAGATAACGATAACTGCAGCAACATAAATAAAAGCAATATGGAAAGGAAACAAAACTGAATAAAAACAGTGCTCAGTGTTTGTATCATACTTTCAGAGTTAAAGGATATATATATCCTTTTTTTTTGTTAACAGTAGGTAAATTTTTTCACGGCACATACTTCATATAGGAACTTATTTGGGTGTTTTGGGAAATATTTATTGTATCAAAATCAATAATTTAAAAATATAGTAAAACAATTCAAGGCTTTTTGAGTACCCAAACAGGATATTCTATAATATTAAAGCATTTTGTATTTCCTCAAGCTTCTACAATGTTGGTTTCCTCTGGCCTCTATCTAAAACTATCCTTAGGTACCAGAATTCTGCATAGGCTTTTAACTTTATATTTTTTTGGCCCTTAGTACCAAGAAGCTCTTCATGCCACCATATAGCCTCATGGTCCTCAAAACACCAAATTCATCTCTCTGTTATGGAATTTTAGATGCACTACCTCGTCTATGGGAATGGGTTCCAGACATGGGAATATTCCCCGGCTTATGCAATCCGATCCTATGCTTACCTGTGGCTTCATGCCTTGCCAGCTGCATTCCATGCAAAAGTTCTACAAACTAACAAGGTAAGACCAAGCCTAGCCTGAAGTACTTGTCTCTAATGGTCAAAAGAACTGAGTTTCTGTTTTTATTTTTTTAACCAAAAACTGGACCCTAAAGCAGAGATTTAGGTAAGTAGGAATAAGGGTTTTGTAATTAGGTATAGGAACCTGGGGCTGTGAGGTAAGTGCATGATAGTGGCAAAGATTATAGTGATATTTAGAGAACAGAGTTCTTGTTCTGCATAGGAAAGATTAAATGGGATGGAGACTGGTTTGGAGGCCAGTGACAGAGACTGGCGACATAGGCTGGCCGGAGCAGACTTCAGGGGAGTGAATCACTGGCAGCTTTCCAGGCTTCCTTTTTTTTTTTTTTTTTAAAGCAATTGGGGTTAAGTAACTTGCTCAAGGTTACACGGCTAGTTATTTATGTGGGGGTGCTAAGTACTGAGACTGGAACCGATCCTGGGTCATCCTGACTCCAGGCCAGTACTCTTACTCACTGCACCACCTAGCCGACCCAAGGTTTCCAGACTTCTTAACCCATAAATGCCAAAGAGAAAGTAAAAGATCAGTGGGGGAACTCTAGAGGCCAGTGACAGTTGTCCAAATTTGAGGTAGTTAAGGCCTAAACCAGGGTAGTAGCTATAGCAATATACCTTTCCAACTGAGTATCTTCTGATGTTCCAAGTTTATCAGAGGAAAGACAATAAATGTATTGCCTTTATTTATCGAACCTTGATAAACTATCCACCAATCAATAAACATTTATTGTTGGCTGTTAATCACTGTTGAGTCATGACTATGAAGAGTCATGTGTTTTTTAGTACATCATGAAATAAATCTTTTTTTGTAAAAGGCAAAATGTAGAAAGAGCAATGGGATGTCTTCAGAGAGTTTGTTTGCATTTAGCCAACCAGCTATTGCTTCAAACTCAGCAAATCTAAATCTGAATTAATCATCTTCTATCCTAAAACTCACAGTTTTCAGTTTCTGTCACCAGTGTCGTCTTGATCCCAGACATTTTGCAGTGCCAGAACCCTATATGTAAACAACATTTCATTGAAATCCTATTTATGCCCTCTGAGGCAAAGCCAGAAACATGCATGCTTTCCCTCTTCTAGGTGATAGCTCATCAAATATCTGAAGACAAGTATCATGTTTCACAAAAGACTTCTTTCCAAGGTAAACATACCAAATTTCTTTAATAGATCTTTATGTGTTACATTCTCTAGTCCTGCCTCCATCCTTGGAATAGACATGTCATCCAGAACTAATGATATCAATGTACATAAGTCTCCTTAAAAAACAAATCCGCCATACAACAAAATAAAAAAATACGCATTTTCAGATCAGTTTTATTTGTAGAATCATGGAGTCTCAGTCAAAAGAAACCCCACCAGTGCAGCCTGAACAGAAATGCCCTCTATGTTCTCCTGACTAGTAACTGTTCATTACCTGCTTAAAAAATGAAAGTGGTGGGAATCCATCATCTCCCAAGGTAATACCTTCTGTCTGAGGGAGTTTTCCTTACCTTTGACCTAATCTACCTCTCTGCAATATTTACACCCTCCCCCCTTTTTTCCCCCCTAGTTCTTTCCCTTGGGTTCAAGAAGAATAAGGATATTCTGGTCTTCCAGCTGATAGCCATTCATATACTGAATTCAGCTTCCATGTTCCATAAACCTTCTTAGACTGAGCATACCTGCTTTTTTTATGAAACATAAATGGGGCAGGGCAGTGGGACACTCTCATCTCCCTTATTTGGGACTTAATGTAAGCTAAGATTACATTGAGATAGCTAGATATCTCAGTGAATAGAGTACTAAGCCTGGAGTCAGAAAGACCTGAGTTCAAATCCAGCCTCAGACATTTACTAGCTGTGTGACCCTGGACAAATAATGTAATACCTGTTTGCCTCAGTTGCCACATCTATAAAATGAGCTAGATAAGGAAATGGCAACCTTCTCCAATATCTTTGCCAAGAAAACCCTATGGATATCATTAGAGTGCTGTAGTCCAAGGGGTCATCAAGAGTTGGATGGGACTGAACAGCAAGGTTACATTAGTATTTTTTGGCTGTGAGGTCATCCCTTTGACTCATTGAGCTTGAAAGCCACTAAAAAACCCCTTCATCCTTTTCACATGCACTAATTTAGCCAGGGCCTTCTCTGTCTTGTCTTTGTGATATTGGGTTTTTTTTAGCCCAGATACAGGATTTCTTTTCTCCCTATTAAATTACTGGGATCATAAAGTTACAGATCTAGAGCAAAAGGGAACCTTCAAAGTCCAAAAAACTCAAGTCAGCCTCAGACACCATTTTCACCTCCTGCTGATTACTGTTCACCTTTGATTGGCAGCAGGGGTGAAAATGAAACCCGTTATCCAACAGTCTTCTATTTCTGATCGAGAAGCATGTTAGAGTGCGCCCAAAGCCATCTGGGTTCTTGCTGGTGATATCATTTGTCCCCTAGTGTAGCAGCAAGCATCCTAGCCTACCCAGGAGGGTTGCTAGCACAGGTTCTTAGATCTGCTTTTCCAAAGGAAAGCAACTCAAAATGGGTTAACAATCTTACTTTAATCAAACATATATCATTTACTTAGTTCAGGGGAAAAAGTCAACACCCTGAACTTCAGAGAATACAAATAGAAGTTACAAGCAGACAGAGAAACAGACCAGCAGACAGGAGGGCTTCCAGCTATCTTACCATTACATCCATACCTAGTTAGTTACCAGAGAGGGAAGCACCAGCTTCTGGGTTTTTAAAGGGGGTGGGGGGCGGGGTTCAATGGTTGCCCAGAGTCTCATCTGGCCCAATCACACAACTCTTCCCAAAGTGAGTCCCAAGGCAAAACCTCACATCAGGGATTATATAGCGTTCTCCTGGGTCAGAGAATGTAACCACCCTCTTGACCCACTGCCCAATCACAAAGTAACAAGGTGTGGGCATTCCTGAAAAACAAGCCTCCCACCATAGGCTCCATGTGACCACATTCAGCCTATTAGGGGGCAGAGTATATTTTCAAATCGGGCAGTTTTCAGAGTCTCTTAAGCCAATCAAAGGGCCTAAGGGCAGGGAAGATCTTCAGATTCCCATTCCCATAACACCTGGTAAGCTCTTGACAGATTTCAGGTTTTCCCTTTTATACCAGATACAGCCTCAGGAAGACTGGGCCCATCCTTATTCACATGAGGTCTACTTAGAACCGCCTCAGAAGGCCTTCACCAGGGTGCTGCCAGCCATCACTATCCTCTTCTTCTGTGACCCCTCCTGGCAGTACCTGTGCATCCACACCATCCTTCCTTGTGGCACATAGAATGTTTCCTCCTCAGAGGATACAGCCCTGCCTTCTACAGGAAGAATACCATGATCTTACACTGTCCAAAGAATTTTCACTGTGGGCTCTTCCTTTCTTTTTCTATGTCAAATTCTTCTATTCACCAACCTCTAATTCTTCTTGTTTTTTCTTCTGGAGCATTTCTTCCATTCTTTCAAGGGACTTTTCATTCTTCCCAATAACTTGGGGAATGGAGAAGTATTCCTTTAGCCCTGTCTCCTGGTAATTAGATCAGTTTGCAATGAGTACATACATAGTTATAATTTGTGATTGGCAGAAACACATAGTATCACATTCTCTGCAAGTTCTTGAAAGACTCCACCTGTCTGCCATATTTCCTGGAAGTGAAGCCTTCAGTCCTCTGATGCTCTTATGATTGACATGTCTAATTGCTGTAGAAAACTGCCTGTTTGCCTTATGGAAGGTTTGGTTACTTGGGGCTCCTGAAAAATTTATAGAGGCCTTTCTTGAAGCAGAATGCTAGTTTGCTTAATTCCCTCTGGTACTTAATGCATAGACTGCTCTTAGAGCCTTAGCACAAGCAGGGCTATGGAAAGGTCTTAAGGAGAAATCTGGCTCCAGCCACTTTATACTTGTTCCTTGCATGTCATGGCATCACCTCCCTGATGTCATGGGCCTATTTGAGAATGAAGGACAAGCCACAACAATCATCTGTACTGTTCTCCTCATTCATGCTGTTCAGATAGAAGATATTCTGGGAGGTACCTTTATGGAGGCCATCTAATTCAGCCCCCTCATTCGATAACTGTGGCTTATCTGATGCCACATGAGTAGTAAATGACAGAATTGAGATTTGGACCCCTGATTCCAAATTCATTATTCTTTCTCCTACCAAATAATTCAACTCAGTGAGAACAATATGACGGTTAGCTATTATTAAGTATTTTGTGATAGATAAGTGTTGGATATAATGTAAAACCTTGTGTAATGCCTCACAATAGTTCTGATTTTCCCCTGTTCTTACAAGCTAATATATTTGGAGGTTGTTTAATTTTATTGCATTTTTTACTTTTAAAATTTTGTGAGTTTATTTTAAAATTTTCTACCTGTAGATGACTTTATAATTTTTTTTTTTTTTTTGCTTTTTGGAGGGCAATTGGGGTTAAGTAACTTGCCCAAGGTCACACGGCTAGGTTTTTGTTTGTGTGTGTTAAGTGTCTGAGGCCGGATCTGAACTCAGGTCCTTCTGACTCCAGAGCCCGACGCTCTACTCACTGGGCCACCTAGGCCGCCCCTATGACTTTATAATTTTGCCAGAATTATGGAGCTATTTTAAAAATAGCATGCATTATCTCAAGACCACTTGAAGTAAACCCATATTAGAGACAGTTTACTTTGTGTTTTTATTGTATTGAGGTTCTTAATCAATCAGCAAGCATTTATTAAGCACCACTGGGTGCCAGTCATTTTGCTATGCACTGGAGATAAAGACAAAAAGCAAACAGTCTCTGTTTTCTTAATGGGGAGACAGCGTGCACAAATATAGACATATATAAAACTCATACAAAGTAACCCAGGGAAAAAGCACTAGGAGTTTGGAAGACCAGGAAAGACCTCATGTCTTCAAAATAAGTTTGTGGATTTCTTATGTAGAGTTGAAATCTGCCTCGCTATAATTTGTCTACCTTTTGGGCCTTCAGAACCTCTAACTCCTTTCTACGTGTCATTTCCTTCCTGTCTTTGGCATTTTAAGCCCTTTACAGTTTGGTTCCATTTTTCCTTTCCAGATTTATTTCATGATACTTACTCCCCCTTCACACTCAGATTTTACCTGTGCACAGCTCTCCATCTCTAGCCATTTTACCTTTGCCCTGGCCATCCCTGTACCTGAAATGCTCTCTCTTCTTCCCATCCCCCTTAGAATTCAGGATTCTGCTGTTTCTGACCCTTCCTGTGACTGGTACTTTCTTCTCTATTCTTTGTGTTTACTTAGTATGTATTTAGTATTTACTTACCTATTTCCATACTATATCCCCTATTAAAATGGAAACTTCTTGATTTTAGGGAATATTTAATTTTTTCTTTGGAACCCTGAAAACTAATATAGTGTCTTCCATGTAGTACATGCTTAGTAAATGCTTGTTGAATTCTGCATTACAACCGATCACATATTTGAAGACAGTGATCATGACCCTCCTAATTATTCTTTTCTTTTTCCAAGCTAAATATCCCTATGGCCTTCAACAAATCCTTTTATGGCCTAGTTTCCAGTCCTCTCTTTATCCTGGGTGGAGCTCCATCTCGTCAATGTCCTTCCTAAAATATGGCGTGTTATTCTATTGTATTCAATAACTATTTGCTATAGTGATTGAAAGTTGATGGTATTAATAAAGAAAACTGATATGTCAAGTTATAAGGACCTTATCCTAATTATGTTTTTCATATAAATGTTAGTAGTTTCATTCTGACCAGTTTAAAACTTCTTTAACATATAGCACATATAAAGTGTAAATACTTAAGAAACTGTTTGACAATAACTCATATCATCTTAGCTATTTTCTCAGTTTTATTTTTCAGATTGTTTTAGCTTATGTTTGTGACTTCTGGGATTTTTCTGGATTTCTTTTAGGTTCTCGTCTTTTACTTTTTGCGATGTATCCTGGCTTTTGTGAGCTCTGTTTGTGAACTTTACTTTTATAAGTGAGTACAAAAAACTTTACTTGTAGAAAAATCACTGTGTAGGATACCAGATAGAATTCATTATCTTCCTGATGTGCATGGCAGTGGCAGAAACTTATCCTCATTCCTTTTCCTCCCTCCACTGCTATTATCTGTGATGTGGTTTTTTATTTAAAATAAGCAATTTGTTTTGGACAAAGGGTATTTGTGGCTATTGTTTTTCTTACCAGAAACTTTCAGATATCTGGTTTTTATGCCGATCACTTTAATTCTGTTTGTCCACATGCACTGGACTTGTAGTCAGAAGGTCTGTGGTGAAACCTAGACCCTTCACAAGTTTTGTGACCTTGGGAAAGTCACTTAACTTCTGAGCCTTAATCTAAGGCCGGCTCTTGCTCCTATATGGAGGAGACCAGATGGCCCTGAAGGCCTCTGCCATGCTGGCAGTCCATGTTTCTGTGTGTGAAAAGGGGATAATAATATTAATGTCACCTTTAAAAAGTTCTTGGGAGGATCAGGTGGTATAATATATGTGAATTTGCTTTGTAACTGCCACATGTCCTAAAAGTTTGAGGATTTTAAAATTTCTTTCATAGAATAGGCTAGGGGCGAGGCTAGGTGGCATAGTGAATAGAGCATGGAGTCGGGAGGACCTGAGTTCAAATCTGGCCTCAGACATTTAACACAATTGACCCCAATTGCCCTGCCTTCCCTCTCCAAAAAGCACCAAAAAAAAAAAAGATAGCATAGGCTAACATTTTTTTTTAATCTCTAATGGGTTACATACAACTTTTTTTTCTTTGTCCTCAATTTTAGCGGGCAGGTAGATGCAGCAGCAAACGAAGGGTTTATCTCTTCTCTGACACCAGAGCAGTACCTTCCATATCATTATTTGATGATTTAGTGATTGATGAACACCTCAGTAGGATCTTAGTAGGCTAGAGGTTTTGTTTTAGAGGAGAATCTTAAATCTCTTTCCTCTCTGTCCTCGATTTAA
Source organism: Gymnobelideus leadbeateri (assembly GCA_011680675.1). Classification (NCBI taxonomy): domain Eukaryota; kingdom Metazoa; phylum Chordata; class Mammalia; order Diprotodontia; family Petauridae; genus Gymnobelideus; species Gymnobelideus leadbeateri. The sequence continues at coordinate 547,817 of WOXC01006772.1, forward strand.
GCCCTTTGGTTTCCTATCTGTTGTTATAATTGCATCACTTTTAGTTCCTAGAAAATTCATATTTCCACATGAGTTCTTCCTTTCAGACTGACAGCCCTTAGGGCAGAGTTTCTGATGAATTTGTCACAACTGCCTTAAGTTGTAATTCAGATTATCAGCTTATCACAAATCAGTGTAGCAGGTTTTTTATCTTCTTGTTTGAAGTAGATATTCCTGAGGCTTGCCATATTTTATATTTTCTTTTCTTGCTCACAGGGCTGTGTGCAAGAAATTTGGCCTCCACGTGAGTCGATTGATGCTGGCATTTTTAGTTCTCAGCACTGGAATGTTTTGCTCATCAGCAGGTACGGGGCAAAAGGATGAAACATCCATAGAGATTTTGTAGTTGCGATAAAAGAGGGCACTTTGTTTTAGTGTATGTTTAAAAAGCAAAGCCTCAAGAGTCTTTACAATGTAAAATTAACCCCAGTCTTTCCTGTGCTATTGGGATGTAACAATACCTTTGTGATTTTCCGTGAGGAAAGGATTCTCTTTCTCCCAGGAAAAGCTTGTCTCTGGTTGTTTTTAAAGTCTTTTTCCAAGTCTGTTGGAGATGAATGTAATGAACCAGAGCCATAGCTTTTGTTTGCAAACGTTTTTGTTTTTAGAGCTATAGTTTACAACTAGGGCTTTGGCTTAGAGAATTCCGAACCAACCTTCCTGGATTTGTCTAGATTTCTCTACCTTTCTCTCTACACATTAGCAAATGGAACCATCTTTGTCTGGGAAATCTGTCCTTCACAGTATTTTACAGTTACTTTATGAATTACTCCCAAGATAAGCCTTTTGTGGAGGTGCCAGGATTAAATCTGATTTTGTATACTGTGGTTAAGAATGTGAAGGCCTTAAAGTTAGAACATGGAGCCCCTGAGCCTTTTACTGAACTCCCTGTTTCTTCATTCAGTTCTTGTTGGAATTGGGTGCTGATTATTACTTCGCCAGGAATAGCAAGAGTGAGAGATCAGCAGCAGGAGAGGCAGGCGCTGTCCTTTGAGAAGCACTATGGCACATTGCTTCATTGTAGAGTAAAGTAGAGCAAACATAATCAGTCTTCTCTTTAGACACTGAACAGATGCCCTGGTGGGCTGCCTGTAGCTCATGGGGCGAAGCTTTCTGTCAGGAAGCTTCTGCTCCCAGCTAGAGGGAGGCACCTCTACTCAGTACTGCAGCTGCTCAGTCCCTGGGCTTAAACCTGGCTCTGTACTTGTAAGGCTTTCATTTAGGTCACTTCACCTATGTAGACCTCAGTTTCCTTATTCTCCAAATGAGCAGATGGGACTAGCTGATCTGTAATGCCCCTTTGATTTCTTAAAGATGACATGGTGCTATTATAAGAGCCTCCTTGGGGTGGGGCGCCCCATTTTTGATGTAACAAGTGAGAGAATGTCCAGAAGTTATAGAGTTCATATCAGTGGGTTCAGGAAGACAGTGGGGAGCCCTTGCCAGACTTCCATGCTCTGAAAGGCCCTTCTGGAGCCCCTGTGACTACCATGAGGCGACAGGTTTGGACCAGAGCAGTGCTAAGAAAACTGGCGAAGTAAACTAGGACAGCTCTAGTTCTCTTGAAGCCCTGATCCCAGTGTGCACATGAAACCTGGGGTAATCCTGTAGGTTCTTGGGGAATGTGAGTGTGAACTGCAGGCTGTACCCCGTGGTCTTGTGCTGTCATGTGAGCTGTCCTTTAGGTAGATCCTCTGTTGTGTTTGGTGCTCATAAATCAGCAAAGAGTTAACTACCCCTGAAATGGAATTTTAAAGGATGAGTGCTTCTTACTGTCCATTTGTTAATGTGGCTTTGTCTAACACGCCTACATAAAGTAAACTCTTCTGGTTCCTGCTGCCTTACAGCAAGTGATAGCATTTAACCTTAGTGAAAATTCTGATAAAAGTCTTTGTTGTTGTTGAAACATTTCTATACTTTTTCAGCTTTCCTTCCTAGCAGCTTCTGTATGTACACGACTGTGATAGCTATGACGGGCTGGTTCATGGACAAGACCTCCATTGCTGTGCTGGCAGTAGCTGCTGGGGCTATCCTTGGCTGGCCATTTAGTGCTGCTCTTGGGTAAGAAGCTAAGTCAGATTCCTTTCCTCCACCCCTAGTCACCAATCACACTCTCAAGGCTGAGTTATCTGCAAATAGTCAGGGGAGGACAGAAGTCTATAGAGAGTAATTGGATCTGTAATGTGGTTGTGATGTGAAAGAGGACTTATTGGGACTTAGGTGCACCTTTATGAGCCCAAGAAGGCCAGTGCAGTTCAATAGCACTTACTGAGTGCTGGCATATGCTGGTGCCTGTAAAGTAGGCACTGAGGGTACAAAGACACAAGTTTTGCCAGAGCTTACTTTCTAGTCAAGAGAAGCCTGGGGGCTTGGAGTGTGCGGAATGGTGCCAGGTCTGACCAGTCACTTCTGCCTAATAGACTGAATTGAGCAGTCATTCATCTAGCCATGATCATATGTATCAGATGTTATATTGTTATAGTCATATATTGATATCTGTGCATCAAAAAAAAAGGTACAGTGGAGAATACAAAGAAGTAGGAGAAAAAGCCTTTGTTCTCCAGGAGTTTGCTATATAATTGGTGAAATAAGAAATACCTTGAGCAGAGTTGTTAAATCCTGGCTGGCCTCCAAAGCAGAACCAGATTAAAATGTAATTGGGAAATGTTTAATAAAATAAAAATACAATATTTAATATTTAATAACAGATAAAATACAGTATTTAATAACATAGATAATAACATAAATACAATATTGAATGGCATAGATAATGTTAATTTGTTTTGTAAGTCAGTCTGTAGCCTGCTGGATGTATTTCTATTTGAATGTAACACAACTGCTCTAGAAGACAATTCCAAGGCTTTATATAAGCAAATGCATAATAATGTTGTAGAGATTAAACAGAATTATTGATGAAATTCAAGGTAAAGGAAAGTTCCTTGGATGGTTGAAAAATTCCTTGAGTTGGTTTGGAAAAATTTCATGAAATAGTCGAAGTTCAGTGGAAATTTAGAATCTTTCTAGGCAGAGAGGAATAGGGAAGACATTCCAAGTAGGGAGAACAATATCAGCCAAGTTATGGAGGTAGGAGCAAGTATGGTTTATCCTGGTTATGGAAGGAATGTTCACCTTGCTAGTGAGTTCAGTCTGATTTGTTAAGGAATACTACAAGATGCTGTCAGATAGGCAAGGTAGTCCTAGTTGATGGACCATTCTAAATTCCAGGTTGAATAACTTAGATTTTACTTGATAGGGAACCATTATATGTGTGTTGTGGGGATGGGGGTGAGGGTTTAATGAAGTGTTCTGATAAGAGTATGAGGGATCCTTATGGGAGGGGAATGAGGGAGAGTGGGAAGTAGGGCATAGTCCCTTCTGTTGGAATCTTATTTCTTGTACATCTTAGTTCAGGGACCCTCTGATCATAAAACAGAGAGATGAATGCTTTCCAAAGGAATTCACCACTGCCATGGAGGAGATCCAGCTGAGTCCAAGTTGAAGTACTGTTCCATGTTAGATGGTGAGGTCCTCCAATGCATCTGTTTTCAGATGACATCATTCTGATTGCATCAAGCCCCTGACATTACAGAGGCTGCTAGATAATATCCAAAGCTACTCACAGGAGTTTGGCTAACTTTCTATAGAGGAAAAAAGAAACAAGAAGATGAAGAATAGCTTTTGTCCAGATTTTGGTGTACGGTTAGATAGGCAGCCTGTAGAGTTCCTTCAGCAGGATGTATTCGTGTGTGTGTGTGTGTGTGTGTGTGTGTGTGTGTGTGTGTGTGTGCGTGTGTGCGTGTGTGTGTGCATGCATGCTTAAATACCGAGTATATAATCTTCAGGAAATTAGAAAGCTACTTTAATGACACTATATTTCTCCCAGAAGCAAAAGCCCTTCTTTTTAGTATCAACACTGAGTATTGAATGGTTGCAAGTCTCCAAAGAATTAAAATATGTGTCACTCAGGGGCCAGTGGAAAGGCACATGGCAGGTGTTAATGTGCTATATCACACAGGAAGTAAAGGATACCTGGAGTAAAGAATGTAATTAAACCGATGATTGATTGAAAGAGAATGAGTAGGATGGATGAGTTGCAATCTGCATCTTTGGAGGGAACATCCATATCATGGAGCTAATAAATTAATTTGAGTTGATTAGTCAAATGGATGTACTTTAAAACTGTACTTGAAACATGAGTAAAATTTTCATTTTTAGAGTCATTAACCTGTAGGTGGTTGTTAAAGTCATGAAAGTGGATCGGATACATACTCCAAGGCAGTACACATAGAGGAAGACTAGAAGCTTGCTTTGGACAAAATATCTATCCATAGTTGTATGGGAGAAGGAAGAAGTGAAGCAGATAAATGAGCCCTGAGGAACCAAAAGTGCTGAAAAAGAGATTCAGTCAGTACTGTCAGAAATAACAGGAGGGAGATGAAAACTTAAGGAAGAAGCTGTTGGTGACCTTAGAAGAGATTGCTGATCATTTAGGAGAGACTATAGGGTCATAGATTTAGAGTTGGAAGGGACCTAAGAGGTCATGGGATCAGCTTAATTTTACAAATGAAAAAAATGAGGCTGAATGATTTGTCCAAGGTCACTGACGTAGCTACTAAGTGCCAGAGACAGTATTGAACCGAGATTTTCCGGACTCCAAGTCTAGCACTTTCTTCCCCAACACCATGCTGCTTCCAAAGTGGGGTGATGAGGAAATAAAAGCAACAGATACAAATATACTTATTTGAGAAGTTTAACTGGGAAAAGGAGATAGGGAGCAGTAGCTGGAAGGGATATAATGAATGATCTATGAAAGGAGCTCATGCAGCCAATTAATCAAGCATTTTTTAAGCACTTTCTATGTGCTAGGCATGGTGTGGTACAGTAGATAGAGCACTAGGCTGGGAATCAGGAAGACTCATGTTCCTGAGTTCAAATCTGGCCCCAGACACTTAATAGCTATATGACCCTAGACAAGTCACTTAGCCCTGTTTGCCTCAGTTCTCATCTGTAAAATGAGCTGGAGAAGGAAATAGCACACCACTCCAGTATCTTGGCCAAGGAAACACCAAGTGGAGTCATGAAGAGTCAGACACAACTGAAAAACAAGCACTGTGTACATATAAATACAAAATTGAGCACATTCCTACCCTCAAGTTTGCATTCATTTTATTTATTTATTTTTTTTTGGAGGCAGTCCGGGTTAAGTGACTTGCCCAGGTTCACACAGCTAGTAAGTGTCTGAGGCCAGATTTGAACTCAGGTCTTCCTGACCCCAGGGCTGGTGCTTTATCCACTGTGCCACCAACCTGTCCCAGTTTACATTCTTTAAAAAAAAGTTGTATTGATATCTTTTGTTTTTGATTACCTTTTCTTATAAATTTATCACTTTTTCCCTTTTCCTACCCAGGAGACCATCCCTTGTAACAAACCTAAAAAGGAGTTCAGTCAGTCATTTATTAAGCACTTTTCATTTATTAAGTCATTTATTAAGCACGTATCATTTGTGAGGCACTGTGCTAAGCTCTGGGGATACAAAAGAAAAGAAAAAACATGGCACCTGCCCTCAAAGAGCTCGCATTCTCATGATGGAGACAACATTTAAACAGGGATGAATGGATGTATAGATAGACAGATAGATAGATAGATAGATAGATAGATAGATAGATAGATAGAAGATGATAGATAAGAAATAATTAGGAGTTAATCTCAAGGAAAAGCTATAGCAATAGGTAGTTGAGTGGCAACAACTCCTGCAGAAGGTGGAATTTGAGGAAACCAAGGAAGCAGACAGGATTCAAAAGACAGCAGAAAATGTTCATGTTCTGATCACTAGAGAAAAGGGATTTGGTCACAAGGCATCCTGCTTTCACAAGGGCATTCCTGGGTTCACGTCCAAGGGTGGTGACTTCACAGGCCATGATGACACTGATAGCAAGCTTATGTGTGGAGAGAAATATGCTGATGATAACTTCATCCTGAAGCACTCTGGACCTAGCATCTTATTCATGGCAAACACAAATGTTTCCCAGTTTTTCATTTCTGCTTCTAAGACTAATTGGTTTAATGCCAAGAATGGGCTCTTTGACCAGGTGAAAAAAAACCACGAGCATTGTGGAAGCCATGTATACTTCAGATCCTGTGATGGTAAGACCAGGAAGAAGATCACCATTGCTGGTTATGGACAATCTCATAAATCTTCTCTTCTCTTTCCTTTTCCTTTTTCTGTCTAAAGCACCAAAATCATTCTTCTGTAACTAGGCAGGGAATCTTCAATCTGTTCTCATACCCTGTAATCCTTGTGTTTTCACTTCCTACAATTCTCTTGGGATTTCATTTCCCTTTTCCTTGTACAAGTCTGGCTAGACTACAGAGTTAAGTTTATCATTATGAAATAAAAACATTGAACAAAAAAAAGATAACTAACTTCCTGACTAGAGGCTTCCAAAAATGAAACATGCTACCCGTAGGAAGTCACGTTTTCCCTGGCACAGGTAGTCTTCAAGCAGTGGCTGCACAATCGTTTTTCAGGTATTTTTAAGAGAAAATTCATGCTTCAGGTAAGGGGTGAAGCTAGAGGATCCCAACATCTTTGTAAACTATGGGATTCTCTGATTCTAAGATTGTCAGGTTATTGAGATTATTATTAGTTTAGGCTAGAGATATTCCAGTATGTGACCCAAAGGTCAGTGATTAACAGAATTTCAGAGCTGTAAGGGATCTCAGAGATTAATGTATTCCACTTGTTCTTCACTTATTTACTTTTTTTGGTGGGGGGAGGGCAATTGGGGTTAAGTAACTTGCCCAAGGTCACCCGGCTAGGTTTTTTTGTTTGTGTGTGTATTAAGTGTCTGAGGCTGGATCCGAACTCAGGTCCTTCTGACTCCAGGGCCCGACGCTCTACTCACTGTGCCACCTAGCCACCCCTATTCTTCACTTATTTAAAATATTTAGGGGCATATGAATTCCAATAAAATGGAATTCAGTATAGCAACTAAAATTCTTATTAAATCCATCATTGTAATTTAATATTCCTATGTGCCCTTGTAGGTCTTGTGAAACAATCACATGGGGCTCTAAAGAAATAGACTATTGAGGCGGCTAGGTGGCGCAGTGAGTAAGAGCGCCGGCCTCGGAGTTGGGATGACCTGGGATCGAATCCGGTCTCAGAAAATGAGCACCCATACATAGATAATGACTGGCCATGTAACCTTGAGCAAGTTACTTAACCCCAATTGCTTTAAAAAAAAAAAGAAATAGACTATTTATGTACCAGTTTTGCTTCTTGCATCATCACTTTTAGAGAAATTCTCCTCTCTTAATTCAGATCCAAGTGTTTGTGAATCTAATCAGTAATCTGGATTTCTTAATCTCTTGTGTGGTGCAGTGAAAGAACAGTGGTGGTGGAGCCAAAAGATCTGGTTTTGTGTCCTTGCTCAGACACTGCCTGTGTGACCACTGACAGGCATTTAAGCTTCTCTGAACTCTGCTTTATTCATCTGTAAAACTGGGGTAGTAATACCTGCCCCACCTATCACTTAGAGTTGTCCAATGGAAGTGCTTTACAAATCTCAAAGTGCCATTTAAATATCTGTTATTAGGACTGATATTCTTCAAGGTGGCTTTTCTCAATCCCTGTTTCCCCGTTAAATATCCCTAGGTTACCTATTGCCTTTGATTTGCTGGTCATGAAACGAAGGTGGAAGAGTTTTCTTCACTGGTCACTAATGGCCTTAATACTCTTTCTGGTGAGTCTTTTATTTGTACATTTAATTGTGTTAAATGGAAAACTTGGAGAACATGAAGAATTTGAAGGGGGAGGACAATGTAAAACTTAGAGTCAAGTTAATTTCGATACATATTGACTTCAGTTCTTCAAATAATAAAGCAGGGACATAATCCAGAAAAAGACATACACAAGAGGTGAAGGGGACATGGAGAGAAATAGAACTTTTGTCATTTTCTTGTTAATATGTACTTTAAAATGTAAATAATGGAAGTTTATACTTTCACATATGATCTTTTTTCTTGTTTGTGTGTCTTGTTTTTGTCAATGGCTACAAAATGTGCAATAAAAGAGAACATAAGTTAAATTAGGAAGCATCAACTTGGGGCAAAACTATAATTCCTGCAGTCTCTATACATCTTCTGCTCAGTATTGAAAGCTCTCTAAAATCTGGTACCACCCCATCCAGACCCATCTCATATTACTCCCTTCCACTACTCTTAGCTTCAGCAAACTGGATGATTCCACATCTCCTATCTAGCTCCTCTATGTTTTTGCCCCTTTGCTCCTGTCCACACCATTCCCTAAACCTGGAATAGCTCCTTCCCTTTAACACCCTTTGCCGCTGGAAATATGTTAGGACATACTAAATCCTTTAAGACACACCAGCCATCTGTGTGCATTTACCTATTTTATTTGTGCCATTTTCATCTCTGTATTTGTTGTTGTCTTCCTACAAGATTGTAAGCTCCATGAGCAAAAACTGTGTCCTGCCCATGCCTCTCCTAATCAGTCAGTCTTTATTTATTAAGTACATTATTATTTATTAAGGTATTTATTAAGTACATACTGTATGCCCAGTGCTCTCTAAGCATTGGCTTTTTTTTTCTTTTTTTCTTTTTGGAGGGCAATTGGGGTTAAGTAACTTGCCCAAGGTTACACGGCTAGGTTTTTGTTTGTGTGGGTTAAGTGTCTGAGGCTGGATCCGAACTCAGGTACTTCTGACTCCAGGGCCGGCACTCTACTCACTGCGCCACCTAGCCGCCCCCAAGCATTGGCTTTTTAGTATATGTTTTTTAATTGGGTTAAATTGAGTTGAATCTCTTCTTTCTAGGTACCTACAGTGGTCATTGACAGCTACTACTATGGGAAGTTGGTGATTGCACCTCTCAACATTGTCTTGTATAATGTTTTTACAGCCCATGGACCTGATCTTTATGGTAAGTTCTAAGGAGTGTGGAGAAACTTCAGGAGTGATCTTCACCCAACTGAACTCTAGGACTTATTTCTTTCTCTTGACTGAGTAAAGATAGCATCTTGCTTTTGTTCTTTTTCTGACCTTATTGAAAAATGGTAGGGGGTGGGGGTGGGGAATATTTCCAGGGTGGCTCCTTGATGGATTCATCACAGTAGGAGATACATAACAGGACCTCAGTAAACCCTTGTGAACTTGACAAGTCTTTGGGTCAAATAGAGACTCTTTATGTTCTGCTTTCTCTTACCTTCAGCTCTAGAGTTTTGAGGATTTTGCTATGCATGCAAAGTCTGTTGACATTGTTAAAAAATTTTCATTAATTCCATCTAAAGCAGATGTTCTTAACCATTTTTGTATGTCATGGACTTTTGGCAGTCCAGTGAAACCTGTGAACCCTTCTCAGAATATTTTTAGATGGCTTCTATAAAATACAAGGGGAAACAATTATATTGGAATATAATTCATGTACTGGAAATTAAGAACCCATAATCTAAAGGGAGTAGGCTTGGGAAAGCTGTATAGAGGGTTGGACACAATGGTAATGGAGCTGAGCAATGCTTCCTTGCCTATCTGAAAAGAAGAATAGGAATAACCAAGACAGTGTTAGCTCAGCCTAGGAAAGGCAGGTTTTGGCTTAAAGGAGGAAGAGTCCTCAGTTGCATGTGTTTGTTCAGGCCTTGAGGTGATTCCTTTTGTGAGTCTTGGGGAAGAGAGGCTGGCCTTGGTATTCATAATCTGTTCCTTCAACTGAAGCAGGATGACACCTAAAGGAATTGATGGTGATAACCAGGACTGCCCTGAAGGATCTCAATTTGAGGAACACAGACATTTGTGTCCTCCATTGTTCTGGGCCAGGAGAAAGAGTGACTGTGTACGTTTTGCTTTCTCTTGCTGCTTCCTTGTCTTCCCTCTGTTGCCATCACTCATCAACCTCTCTTCCTTTGAAGTTCACTGTATCAGTCAATATCACCTGATCCAAGTCCTTGCTGCTGTGCTCTGCTGGCCTCTAGGTCACTCTCCTTCCTTTGTGAAGGAGTTCAGAATCTCACTCACAGTTTTTCTTTGTACTCCCATTTCTGTCCTGATATTTGAGGACTTTATGTATATATTCATGTTCCTTGGAACATCTTGGTCCCCTAGTTCATTAGCTTCTTCATCCCTCTGGACCTACATCCTTATTCCACCATAACTACTCCTAGTAATGATCACCATTGAGCTCTAGCTATTACCCATAATTATACCATGTCTATGAACATAAATTTTTGAAATTCATTCTTGGATAATATTTTCCTACCCTTCAGTCTTTTTCTCTGCCTTATTCCTCCTAAATCTACACTTTATCATCAATACCTCCACCCCCTTTTGTTCTCCATTTCCATCTTCCCTTTCTTCCCTAAATAATCTTTACCCTAGAATTAACCATTTAACACCCTGGAAGAGGTCAGGAGTATTCACTTCATTTCAACTCTCAGCTCTGGATCACCCCTATCATTTGCATGTAGAGGTACATACCTAATTATAAACTCGTGCTTTCTGATCCCAATGGGGCCATCATGGGAATTCTTTAATTCTTCCTTGATGGGTTTGTCATATTCCTCAAACACCCTCTCCAGTCATTGGATTTGCCTTGCTTGCAAGAGAAGATTCCCTCACTTCCCTAAGAAGCCATTTCATCCCATTCCAAGCACCCTCTCTCTTCCCCCAGCTTTCTACTTACACACTGATGCCTGATACTCCAACCCAAGACCAGACTCCTACCTGAACTCATTTCTCAATGATTAACATACTTCCACCCTATCATATCCTCCCCATCTCAGTATAATGAACTCTTGATCATCACCCTTAAAACTCTATCTCCCACTGACTGCTCTGCCAGCCCCTCCTCCCAATCCCCACTCCCCACTGGAAAACTACCCACCCTTTCCACTGTGTTCCCTGGCATACCTGCTCTATTGGTAGCAAACTAGCTTTTACCTTAAGCCTTTTCCTTCCTTGATCCTTCTGTCTTTTTGCACTGACTGCACCTGGCTCCATCTTGAAGACATAGATTACTTGACTAGCCTTCCTAGCACTGCTTGTGCTTTTACCCATCCCTCCCAGCTCACTGATTGTGGTGAATGAATTGGAATACTCTTTGCTCCCCATTGCCACTTCCACACACTCCCTCTGTCTCAATCTCTCAGTAACCTTTTCTCCTTCAAGTTTCATTCAAGCCATATTTATCATCCCATAAAGATTCCTTTGACTATTGTCTGCAGACTTTCAGGTCACTTCCCTTTGTTCTTTACAGTCTCTTATCCCTAATTCCTGCCTTCACACCATGCAGCTTCAGCATATATACTTTCTTTGAACTCCCTAACTTCCTAGTTCCTTCATTTAGTTTCCCATGAAACTACTCCTAAATCTACTCTTTATAATAAATACTACTCCCTCACCCTACCTCAGCTGCTTGTAGAAATGGTTACATCTTTCATCTTACCATGACTCACACCTGTTCCACTTTCATGTTAGTGAACTCGAAATTCCTCTAATAATAATAGATTGTTGTTCCACTTCTCCCCCTACCTTGAATCCCCTAACCCTGTTCTTTTTCCTCATTGCAACTTCCAGTCCCCCCCATCATTCAGTTTTTTCATAGACTGTAATCCCTGAATTGACTACACTCTTCTCCCTTACCCATCTTTACCCCTTGGTGAACAAGTTCAACTCCATGTTGTTCTCTTCTCTTGAGTCCCATGCTTCAAATATCCTGTTGAAGATCTTGCCCTGCCAAGCCTCAGCCTTATATTACTCCCATCATTTGCCTTTGCTTCTTATATACCGAATAAGGCCGGAGAAAATTACAAAACTCTTCTGAGTGTGTCTACTACAAATCTGTGTTACATAATCTTGACTGAGCCTTCACTATGGCAAGGCAGTCCGTTTATACCTGCCTAATGGATTCACTATCCCACTCACCATGGTGACTATTCTAAACCTTTTCATAACTCCTCAAAACTTCTCTAGCACCCTCCTAGCTGAGAATCTTACCTCATGTTTCACTGAAAAAAAAGCAGACCATTTGCCAAGAGCTCCTTCTTCTCCACTTGTTTCTTACCTCACATCACTCAGATGCCTTCTACTACTGTCTCCTCCTTAATCGCTGTCTCACATGAAGGGGTGGGAGGAGAGGGAATGAGCATTTATGTAGTGCCTGCTATGTACCAAGCACTGTGGTGAATGTTTATAAATATTATCTCATTTGATCTTCAGTAACAACCCTGGGAGGTAGGTGCTGTTATCTCCCATTTTACAGTTGAGAAAAGTAAGGCAGAGATTAAATGACTTTCCCAAGGACACACAACTAGTAAGTGTCTGAGGTGGGATTTGAACCTGACTCTGGACAAGCGCTCTTTCTTTCTAAGACAGACCTCTCCCATCCTGTCCTACTTTCCCCAGTTGATTCCCTTCCCCATCATTCCTCCTCTTTCACTTATCTTCTGTCTCTCCCTATCTGTTAGCATTTTTTCTGCTGCCTACAAACATGCCTGTGTCTTTCACATCCTCAAAAAACCCTCCCTTTACACATCTATCCTGCTAGTTTTTGTCCATCTCTCTCCTCTCCTTCTGGCTAAACTCATTGAGAAAGTTCTTCATATCTCATACATCTGCTTCTTAACCTCTTCCTCTCTTCTTAAATCTCTGCAGTCCAGCTTCTGAACCTCATCGTTCAACTGAAATTGTTCTCTCCAAAGTTAGGATGATCTTAGGTCCAATGACCTTTTCTCAGTCTTCCTCCTTTTTTCATCTCTCTGCAGCCTTTGACACAGTGTCTCTTCTCTCTAAGTTTTGTTTTTTTAACATCACTTTTTTCCAGTTCTCCTCCTGTCTGCCTGACTGTTCCTTCTCACTGGATCTTCATTCTAGTCACGCCCGCTAACGCTGGGTATCCTCCAAGGCTCTATCCTGACCCCTCTTCTCTGTATATAGTGCTTCACTTGGTGAGCTTATCAGCTTTCACGATCCTGTGTTCTCTGTGCAGATGACTTTCGGATCTATTTGTCCAACCTGAAACTCTTTCCTGACTTCTGCTTTCACATCTCCAACTGTCTCTTGGGCATCTCGAAGTAGATATCATGTAGACATCTTAAACTCAACATGCCCAGAGCTGAACTCATTGTCTTTCTCCTTAAACCCTCATCCTAACTTGCCTATTAATATTGAGGATAGCCAGTCCTCCATGCTCACAATCTTGGTGTCACCCTCAACTCCTTAACCTTTCTCACTCCACATATCCAAACTCTTGCCAAGGCCTTTGGTCATATCTCCCTTTTGAACATCTCTCACCTATGCCTCTTTAAACTCTCCTTTAATGCAGCTACCCCCCTGGTTCAGGCCACCATCACCTCACTCCTGGGTATAGCAGTAGGTTGCTGATGGTCTCCCTACTCAGGTATCTCCCCACTGTCATCCATCCTTCATTTATCTTGTGATGGTAAGCTCCTCGAGGGCAGAGACTGTATTTGCCTTTCTTTGTATCCTTAGTGCTTAGCACAAGGCCTGACATATAGTAGGTGTTTAATAAAGTTTTATGGACTGTTGACTGTCAAATTGATTTTCCTAAAGTGTAAATAGGACCATATCACCTCTCCGTTTTTCCTTTCCCCCATTCATTCATCTCTGATGGTTCTCTGTTGCCTCTAGAATCAAATATGAAATCCTTTGGCTTTCAAAGCCCTTCTTAACCTGGCCATTTCCTACCTTTCTAGTCTTCTGCTTTGCTCCCCTCCATGTACTCTGCTCTTTAGTGACTCTGGCCTTTTGCTGTCCCTTACACAGGACACTTCATCTCTCTACTCTGTGAAAAGCAGAACATAGTCTTTGCCTTTGTTAGCTATTCTTACCAGTGATAGCAGTTACAATTTTGTAAATGTAGATTTAGTCTGAGGTCAAACTTTTTCCAAGAATGAATCTAAATTGTGTTAGTAGTGATGTTAAACAGGTCCAGAAATTTTATGGAAAAAAAATTGCCTTAAGACAACTTGGCTAACTTTATTAATCTGTCACCTTTATAGTTCTTTGCACATAATTTTATTAACACAGATGCTCAGTTTTTTAAAATCGCTACGTGTGTATTTAAAAGGGAATTGGCCAAATTTGCTTTTCAAATACTAAAAAAATGACTCATGTTAGACTAACATAAAGTGATTAATGTTGAATAGATTATACATGTGTGTATATAGGTAAGCTTTGGTCAAATATTGTACTTAATGTATTTATCTAAGCTTAGGTGCCATGGTGTGAAGCATGTAGTTGAAGATGATATTCTTTTACAAAGAAACACCACAAATGGAATTATTATTAGACTTTTTTGAAAGAATGGCGATTCTGAAGCAACAAAGTAAAACTTAATGTTTGTAAAATTTAAACACTGTCAAATCACTCTCTTGGTTTGTTTGTGCATGTGTGCTTGAATACTTCTGTTTCTGAACCTAAAATGTAATTGTTAGTTTTCTAGGTGACTGGAATGCGTGTGGCCCTGTATCCAAAATAAGCTATTTAGGGAAAAAAAAGAAAGAAAAACCCCTGAATTTGTAGCCAGAGGTCCTCAGTTTGAACCCTTTCTACTTTTGTGACTCTGAGCAAGTATTTTCCAACTGCCAAGTCTTGTCTCTCCCATCTCCATGGCATATCTTGAATCTGTCCCCTTCTTTCTACTTACACAACTCCTAGTTCAGGCTATCACCACTTTTTTTTTTTTAATTACAGAGAGAAAAAGAAAGCCCTCAGGGAACTTACAATTTATTAGAATGCTGGTGTTACTAATGTGGAAATATGTTTAATATGATTGTAAATATATAAATATAAGATTGGGGAGGGGAAAGTAGAGGGAGGGGGAGAAAACTAAAAACTCAAAATCCTAAAAGTATCATCACTTCTTTCCTGAACTATATAGTAAGAAACTTTTCTGCATCCAGTCTCTCCTCATTCTAGACAATCCTCCCTATAACTGCCTCATAATCTTTTTAAGGCTCTTCTCTCCTGCTTAGAAACTTTCATTGTCCCTCCAGTATCTTAAGGATCAGATATCGTGCCTTACCTGGCATTGATAGCATTTCACAACCTCTTCCCAGCCCATCTTTCTAGAATTATTTCACACACTTGATGTTCCAGTCTAATCAGCTAGCTTACTATTATTCCCTATGTTCAGCATCCCACTTTCTACTTCTGAATGTTTGGTGTTCTATGCCTGGAATGTACTTCCTTTCCATGGCTCAGCTCAGGTGCCAGCCTCTTCTAGGAAGCCTTGTGTCTTGATTCCCATAGCTGCTAGTGTTCTGAATGCCCAGAATTGGGCCTTTTACACAGTAGGCATTTAATAAATGTTTGCTAAATTCAAGTGAAGCAAACTGGGCAGAGAATGGGTCTTAGGTATAAAGTCTTAGAAATAGCCTTTCCTTGGCTCTGAGCTATCTGGGAAAGCCATGATTCTAGATTTTTGCCACTGGGTGTCTCCCTTTCACCAGGTATACTTGCTATATTTTTATTTCCTAATAATTTTTTTTTTGATTTGATAAATTTCCTTGTAAGGTTTTATTTGGTTCCACAAAAAATACATAGGAAGAAGACTATTCTCTTAGGCCCAGAATGCACATTAGAGAATAATTTGCATTGAGCCTTTTGGAAATACCATATCATTTTGTATGGCTGAATAAATTACATTAATTTGAACTTAATTTTGAAAATTTGGTGTCTCCACCTTGGCAGATGATATTCTATTATTTACAATAATTCAAGTAATTCCCATAAAATTTCAACCAAAGGTACTTATTTCTGTAGTCTTTCTGACTAAATAATTAGTTATTCAATCTAGAAGTGGGAAAAGAGTAAGGGAGGGTTGGAAATGAGGCCTAGATTCTTTTTAGGTTTGGTTTTTTCCTCCTCTGGTTTTACTTTGTGAGGCATCTGAGGAGAAAGCAGAGGCATTCGCAGTTCTATTATTTTCTTGAGCATTAGTCTCAGTCTTCAGTTGAATCAATGTTTTGCTGAGGGGAGGCTAAGGGGAGAGATCATGGGGAGGGGAGGTATCTCATTTTTCTAGCATCATCAATGCAGGAACAGTCACCCAATAAGTGTCTCTGGAAAGTGCAAACAAAATTCAGTCAACGTTTATTAAACATATACTGTGTATAAGACACTTTATTAGGTTCAGAGGAAAAGAAAAAGATAAAGGACAACATAATCTCTTCCCTCAAGAAATTTATAATCTTATGGGGTGGAGATATAATACAGTATACTAAGTAGACTATGATAGGAACACAGGAATGGACACTAATTAAGTCTTTTACCATATTTAGTAAATATGATTAAGTACTTATTTATTAACTACTTTTAAGCATGGGAGATACAAATATAAAAGCAAAGGCAGTTCATGTCCAGGAGGAGCTTACATTCTAACAGGAGGAGATGACACAAATAGCAGAGTTACAGGAATGGCTGGTGGAACAATCAGGGAGAAGACTCACACATCCCATTCAGAAACTGTCAGTGTTGATCTGATTGATCATTGAACTGAAGGATCCTTTTGGCAATACTGGCCAGAGATGGAGAGAATAGAGTGAAATGGAATATGGCTGGAGCTTTTCTAATCTAGTGGTCCAGGAGAGGCATCCACCATTCAGGACAATGGCAGATGTAGGGCTGAAGATCTGGACATAAAAGTGTTAAAAACTAGCAGGCAAATTGATATAAAAACCTTAGGAGAAATCAAGGGTTTTGGGGGGGTATGGGGGAAGAGGTTAGTATGTGGCAATTAGGAAGAGTTTCATGAAGGAGGAATTAAGTCTTAAAGGATTTCAAGGATTCTGACTGGGAAAAGTATGGCAGCAGTATTTTCCTAAAATAGGAGACATCTTGAACGAATGAACGGATGAGGGAGGGAAGGACAAGACTGGGTTGTAGTCCAAGTTTTTCTGGAACTTGGGAATTCACAAAGGAAGGAGTATAAAAGGACTAGAAAGGTAGTTTAGAGCCAGATTATGGAGAATCTTAAATTCAAGTCTAAGAAGTTTCTATTTTTTCCTTTATGCAGCAGGAATTCAGTAAAGTATTTTTGATTCGTTGAGTGGCCAGGTATAAAAGCACATGCATGTAATTCCTGCTCCTAAGAGAGTCTTGAACTCAGGAGTTCTGAGCTGCAGCGGGCTAAAACTGATTGACTAATCCGCACTAAGTCTGGTGCCAATGTATTGAGCTCCGGAAAGTGGGGACCATTGAGCTACCTAAGAAGGGGTAAACCAATTCTGGTCAGAGATAGAGCAAGTTAAAATTCCAGTGTCATTCAGCAGTGGGGTAGGGCCTATGAGTGGCATGCATTTCTAGCCTGGACAACATAGGGAGACCCAGTTGCAAAAGAAAAAAAACAAAATAGTGGAGTGACATGGTTAGACTTGTATTTATTAGGAAAATCACTTTCTCTGGTATATGATTAAGGAAGGGGGAGACTGACACAAGGAAGACCATATAGGAAGCTATTACAGTGATATAGGCAATAGGTAAAGGCCTTGAATTGGGATACTAGCAGTATAAGTGCAGAAGTGGAGACATTTGTTTTAATTTTAAATTAATTTAATTTTTTTTGTTACATTTTAAGTCCCTTCCCAGTCTGTACTAGAGAAGGTGACATTTGTGACCTTTTGACATTTGTCACAAGATTGTGACATTTGACACAAGTTTATAAATATATGTAAAACCATACTATGTATGCATAAATCTATTTATTATTTTTTTCTCTGGAAGTAGATAGCATCTTCCTTTATAGATCCTTTATAGTTGACTTGAGAATTTATAGCACTCAGAATAACTTGGTTGTTCAAAATTATTCTTTGAGCAGTATTGCTGTTACTGTGTATGTTTTCTTGGTTCTGTTCATTTCACTTTTCATTATTTAATGAAAGTTCTTCTGTGTTTTTCTAAAATCAATCAGCTCTTTTTTTTTTTGCTTTTTGGAGGGCAGTTGGGGTTAAGTAACTTGCCTAAGGTCACACGGCTAGGCTTTTTTGTTTTGTGTGTGTTAAGTGTCTGAGGCCGGAACCGAACTCAGGTCCATCTGACTCCAGGGCTGACGCTCTACTCACTGAGCCACCTAGCCGCCCTAATTAGCTCATTTCTTACAGCACAGTAGTATTTTATAACAATCATATGCTATGACTTGTTTAGCCCTTCCTCATTTGATGGGTATCTCCTCAGTTTCCAGTTCCTTGCCACCATGAGGAGAACTGCTATAAATATTTTAGAAGATAAAGGGTCTTTTCTTTTTTCCCTGATCACCTTGGGAAACCTACCATTAGTGGTTGTTGTTTGTTCTTCATTCTCAAAGAGTACCAAGACATCAAAATGGTGATGTCATAACATGCAAGTGAATTGAATTTAAGTGAGAGGACTGTGTAGTCACCAGCCTCACTTTCGTCTCTGGAGCCCTCTGGGTCCAGTGACCATATAGATCAGGATGAGTGGAGATGGTCCTGGGTGCAGTGAGAGATCTTGTCCCTTGTAAACTAATTTTAAACGGTCTCAGTTTGGCTGAGGCAACACCCATTCAGTGATTAGGCTAGGTAAGAAATGAGGAAGCAAATGGCCTCTTTTACTTAGTCAAAAAAAAAAAAAGTCCACCTGGAAGAAGATGGTCAGGGTTTCTGACCAAAACAGAAACAGTTGCTATTTATGTTCATTCTGAGCCAATCAGGGCTCAAACAATGACCCTAATAGTGGTATTGCTGAGTTAGAGGGTAGTATTGCTCTCCAGAATGGTTGGATCAATTCACTGTTCTGTCAAAAGTATATTAATGCCCCAATTTTTCCACGTCCCCTCCACCATTTTTCATTTTCCCTTTCTATCATTTTAGTTAATCCAATAGGTGTAAGATGACATCTCAGAGATGTTTTAATTTGCATTTCTTTAATCAATAATGATTTAGAGCATATGTATATATAAAAATTTATATATATGTATATATAAAAATTTATATATAATTTTGATTTCTTCATTGAAAAACTGCCTGTTCATGTCCTTTGACCATCTATCATTTGGGGAATGACTCATATTCTTATAAGTTTAATAAAGTTCTCTATATATTTGAGATATGAAGAGAAATTGTCTATAAAAATTTTTCCCAATTTTCTACTTTTCCCTCTAATCTTGGTTACATTGATTTTATTTGTATAAAACCTTTTAAATTTAATGTAATTAAAATTATCCATTTTACATCTCACAATGCTGTCTCTTGTTTATTCATAAATTCTTCTCCTGTCTATAAGTCTGATAGGTAATGTATTCCAGGTTCTAGTTTTCTTATATTTGCCTTTCTGTCTAGGTCACATATCCATCTTGACCTTATCTTGGTAAGTGATGTTAAGATGTTGACCTATACCCGATTTCATCTAAACTGCTTTCCAGTTTTCCCAACAATTTTTTACCAAATAGTGTGTTCTTTTCCCAAAAGTTTGTCAAACACAAGGTTACTATATTAATTTACTACCATGTATTGTATGTTTATTCTGTTCCACTGAATCACCATTCTGTTTCTTAGCCGGTACCAGATAGTTTTGAGATTTACTGCTTTATAATATAATTTAAGATCTGGTATTGCCAAATTGCCTTCCTTTACATTTTTTCCCTTAATTCCTCCCAAATGAATTTTATTATATATTTAAGATGATTGCACATTTATAGCCCGTATCAGATTGCTTAATGTCTTAGGGAGGGTGAAATAGAAGGAAAGGAGGGAGAAAAATTTGAAACCCAAAATCTTATAAAAATGAATGTTGAAAACTATCTTTACCTGTAATTGAAAAAAATAAAATACTATTTCTAAATAGATATTTATTTATTTATTTAGCTTTTTGGAGGGCAATTGGGCTTAAGTGACTTGCGCAAAGACAAACAGCTAATAACTGTGTCAAGTGTCTGAGGCCAGATTTGAACTCAGGTCCTCCTGACTCCAGGGCTGGTGCTCTATTCACTGCTCCACCTAGCCGCCCCCTAAATAGATTTTATTATTATTTTTTCTAGCTCAGTAAAATAAAATTTTTGGTAGTCTAATTGGGATGCCATTGAATAAGTGCATTAGTTTAAGTAGGGTTGTCATTTTTATTGTATTAGCTCTGTCTACCCTTGAACAATTAATATTTCTCCAATTATTTAAATCAGATATTTAAAAAAGCATAAAAAGTATTTTGTAATTATGTTCATATAGTTCCTAGGATTGTCTTGGTAAGTATACTCCCAGGTATAGCCTGCAGTTATTTTAAATGAGGTATCTCTTACTGTCTCTTCTTGCAGGTTTTTGCTGGTTAACATACAGAAATGCTAATGAGTTATGTGGGTTTATTTTATATCCTGATACTTTGCTAATATTATTGCTTCAACTAACTTTTTAGTTGAATCTCTAGGATTTTCCAAGTATATCATCATATCATCTGCAAGAGAGTTTCATTACCTCATTGCCCATTCTAATTTCTTTAATTTCTTTTTCTTCTCTTATTACTATTACTAGCATTTCTAATACAATACTGAATGACATTGGTGATAATGAGCATCCTTGTTTCACTCCTGATCTTATTGGGAAGGAGTTTAGCTTATCCCCATTACACATAAAATGTGACTCCTTGGCTTTAATGGAAATGGAGGTCAGTTTCTAAAATAGAGTGATTTGGCAGATCCAAGTTCAAGTTTAGGCTTTAACACTATTTGTGTGATCTTGGTTAAGTTACTTAACCTCTCGTTTCTTGGACTGCCTCCTTCTCAGGATGTGAGCTAGTATTATTATTCCACTCTTTGGCAGAGGACTTTGTCACTACAAAATGATACATCAGCTTTGGCAGGCACACAGTGTCTTTGTAATTAAAAGTACTTAACAAGGTTGAAACTGATTTATGTTCTGTATGAATCTTCTCTCCTTTACTTGGTTGTAGGCTTTTTAAAGTCAAGAATGCTGTCTTGTATATCCTTATATCTAGCATAGTACTTCAATAAATATTTGCTAAATGAATGAGTTAATTAATGAATGAATAAAGGGTCTTCACAGCATGTGCTGTAAAAAAAATATAAGGAGTTAAAAATGTTACTGAACAGAGGAAAAGAATTGGAGGTACAGCAAGAGATGAAATCAGGCAGCTTGGGTGGGAATAGGCAAAACCTGAAGGAAGTGGTCCAAAGTTGAGTTTGGAAGGAGACAGAGTACTTACTTTTGTAAGTAGCAGAGACATGGTCACTATGGCAGGCCTAGAAAATGAATTTGGAAAAATATGGAGAATATTTTAGATAAGGAAGAGGCTTCTGGGCAAATAAGAGAAGGAACGTAGATCTGGGATTTCTAGGGATCTGGGAAAAGATTTGGCCATAGGGACAGAGAAAGTGACTCATTGAGTCAAGTCAGTTGAACCTTTTGTGAATGCCAGGCAATGTCCTAGATGGGAAAAATGGAGCTAGGTGATATAGCAATCAGAGTGCCTGACTTGGAATGAGGAAGAGCTGAGTTAAAGTTCTTACTGCCTACATGACCCTAGGCAAGTCACTTATGATCTCTGCCTCAGTTTCCTCACCTATGAAATAAGGATGATGATAACACCTAACTCCCAGGGTTATGAGGAATAAATGAGATAACCACTTTGCAAACCTTAAAGAGTTATATAAATGCTAACTGTTACTATTAGAGATATGAAGACAAAAGCAAAATAATCCCTGCAGTCTAGGAGCTTACTACTGGAACAAAACCACACACACAGATAAGTGAACATAAAATATGTTCAAGTAAATATAATTTTGGAAGGAAGATCACTAATGATTGAGTGGTCAGGAAAGGCTCATTCCAGGTATGGTAGACAACCTGAGCAAAGACTTGGTGACCATTTTAACTAGAATGTTTTCATCAGTTTATTTTTTAATTTGTATTTGAGTTCCAGATTCTCTTTCTCCCTCTACTCCTCCCCCACCCATTGAGAAGGCAAGAAATATGATACGCATTATACATATGAAGTTATGTAAAACATTTCTACATAAGTCATGTCCTGGAGAAAAAAAAAAGCAAAAAAAATATGTTTCGGTGTACACTATATGAATCATTTAGTTTTCTGTGGAGAAAGATAGCATTTTACATCATGAATACTTTGGAGTTATGATGGATCATTGTATTGGTCAGCCTTACTAAGCCTTTCATAGTTGATTTTATTTACAATATTGCTCTTACTCTGTAGATTGTTCTCTTGGTTCTGCTCACTTCACATCAGTTCGTATAAGTCTACCCAGGTATTTTTTCTCTTCTTTATTTATTTTGGGGATTCTTTTTACAACTTGAGTTTCATATTGTCTCTTTCCCTTCCAATCCTCCATCCACTGAAAAGACAAACACTATGATATCAAATATGCATGTGAAATCATGCCAGATGAATTTCGTATTTGCCATATCACAAAAAAAAAAAAAAGCAAGAGAATTGTACTTCAGTTTTCATGGAGTTCATCTGGAGATGGCTAGCATTTTTTCTTTATGAAGGCTTTGGAATTGTCTTGGATTACTATCTTGATCAGAATTGCCAAGGCTTTCATAGTTGATCATCATTGCAACATTGCTGTTACTGTGCACAATGGTCTCTCAGCTCTTTTCACTTCACTTTGTGTCAGTGAATATAGATCTTACCATGGGTTTTCTGCAACCACCCCCTTGTCATTTCTTATAACACAGTAGTGCTCCATCACAATCAGATGTTACAACTTGTTCTTTTTGAATTCAGTTGTTCAGTCATATCTGACTCTTTGTGACCTTTGGACTATAGCGTGCCGGGTCCTTCTGTTCTTTTCTCTACTATCTCCTTAAGTTTGTCTAAGCTCATATTAATTGTTTCCATGACACTCTCATCCTCTGCCATCCTCTTCCTTTTCTCTTCAGTTTTTTTCTAATGAATCCTGTTTTCTTATTAGGTGGCCCAAGTATTTAAATTTCAGTATTTGATCTTCTAGTGAATAGCCTGAATTAATTTCTTTAAGGATTCACTGATTTGATATCCTTGCTGTCTGAGGGAGTATCAGAAGTCTTCCTAGCACCATAATTCAAAAGCATGAATTCTGTGGTGCTTAGCTTTTCTTATGGTCCAACTCTCACAGCCTTACATTGCAGCTGAAAAAGCCATAACTTTACCTTTACAGACCTTTGTTGGTGAGATTATGTCTCTGCTTTTTAGTATGCTGTCAAGACTTGCCATAGCTTTCCTTCCAAGGAGCAAGTGTCTTTAGCCAATTTCCCAACTGATGGGCACCCCCTAAATTTCCAATTCTTTGCCACCACTAAAAGAGCTGTTATAAATATTTTTGTATATATAGATCCTTTTCCCTTTTCTTTCTTTGGGGTATTTGGTGCAGATTCTTTCCCTTTTCTGTTGGGGTACAGACCTAGTAGTGGTATTGCTAGGTCAAAGGGTACACACACACACACACACACACACACACACACAGTTTTATAGCCTTTTGGGCGCAGTTCTAAATTGTTCTCCAAAATGTTTTTACTATTCCACAATTGTACCAACAGTACATTAGTGTACCTATTTTCCCCAATTCCTTCCAGCATTTATCATTTCTGATAGGTATGAGATGGTACTTCAATTGTTTTAATTTGCTTTTTTCCAATCAGTAGTGATTTAGAACATTTTTTCATGTTACTAGCTTTGATTTCTTCTTCTGAAAATCACCTATTCATATCCTTTGATGATTTATGAATTGGGGAATGGCTCTTATTTTTATAAATTTGTATATTTGAGAAATGAGGCCTTTATCAGAACTGCTTATGGTTAACAGAGTAGTCAGTCACTGTCAACTAAACTGAGTACCAGCAAAGGGTCTCCTGTCATCTCTTTCTGACCAGTTGTTTGAACCTCTTACCTTCTTGTGCCTGAGAGTTCCTGAGCTGCTTCTGCTGTTGCAGATGTCACTAAGGTCTACCACTGGCGCTCCTGCCTTGCTCCAAGCCTGCACTTGGTGTTACAGACCTCTCCTGTGGCCCTCCTAAGTTGTCTTAGCCTGGAAAAAATGTCTCCCTCTGACCTTTTGTTTGCTTTCTTGCTCCATAATTTGATTTGATGTGATATTTCTAAGTTTGGAGGGGAAGTGTTAAGTTGGGTCATAGCCTATATGCCACCATTTTGACTCTACCCTACTACCCAAGTATTTCTTAAAATAACCCCTTCATCATTTCTTATAGCACAGTAATTTTCCATCATATTTATATACTGCACCTTGTTCAGCCACTCCCCAATTAATAAGGCACTCTTAGTTTATAATTCTTTATCACCAGAAAAAAAGTGCTGCTATAAATATTTTTGTACACATGGGTCTTTTTCCTTTTTCTTTGATCTCCATGGGGAATAGACTTTAAGGTATAGGCCTACTTGTAGTGATATTGCTGGGTCAAAAACTGAAGTTTTATAGATCTTTGGGCATAGTTCCAAAGTGTTCCTCAGAATGGTTGAACTAGTGCACAGATCTACCAACAGTACATTAATTTACCTATTTTCCCACAGTCCCTCCAGCATTTGTCATTTTTCTTTTCTGCCATCTTAGCTAATCTGATAGGTGTGAGGTTTCACCTCAGTTTTAATTTTCATTTCTCTAATTATTAGTGATTTAGAGAGTTTTTCATGACTATTTATAGCTTTGATTCTTACTCTGAAGACTGCCTGTTCATATCCTTTGACCTTTTATCAACTGGGGCATGACTCCCATTTTTATAAACTTGGCTCAGTTCTCTATATATTTGGGAAATGAGACCTTTATCAGAGAAACTTACTGCAAATTTTTTTTCACAGTTTCTTGCTTTTCTTTTAACTTTGGCTGTATTGGTTTTGTTTGTGCAAAAATTTTTTAATTTTATGTAATCAAAATTATCCATTCTGTCTCCTGTGAATCTCTCTCTTATTTGGTCATAAATTCTTCCTCTGTCGATAGATCTAAGAGATAATTTCTTCCATGCTCCCCTAATTTGCTTATAATATGATCCTTTATGTCTAAATCATTTACCCATTATAAGCTTATCTTGGTATACAGTATTAGATGTTGGTCTGTGCCTAGTTTCTGCTGGACTACTTCCCAATTTTCTCAGAAGTTTTTGTCCAAGAGTGAGCTCTTGACCCAATAGCTAGGATCTTTGGGTTTATCAAGCACTAGGCTACTGTGCTCATTTGCTTTTATATATTGTGTACCTAGTCTATTCCATTTCTATAGAATCTACCACTCTATTTCTTATGCAATACCAAATTGTTTTGATGATTACTACTTTGTAATATAGTTTGAATTCTGGTTTTGCTAAAACCCCTTCCTCTACATTATAGTCTTGACCTTTTGTTCCTCTAGATGAATTTTGTTATTATTTTTTCTAGTTCTATAAAGTAATTCTTTGGTGGTTTGATTGGTATGGCACTGAATAAGTAAATTAATTTAGTTAGTATTATCATTTTTATTATATTGGCTTGCCCTACCCATGAACAATTAGTATTTCTCCAGTTATTTAGATCCATCTTTATTTGTGTGAAGAGTGTTTTGTAATGATGTTCTTATAGTTCCTGTGTGTGTCTTGAAAAGTAGACACCCAAGTATTTGATATGGTCTGCACTTATTTTACATGGAATTTCTCTTTCTATTTCTTTCTATGGGATTTTGTTGGTAATATATAGAAATGCTTATGATTTGTGTGGGTTTATTTTACATCCTGAAACTTTGCTAAAGTTATTAATTATTTCAGTTAGTTTTTTAGTTGACTAGCTAGAGTTCTCTAAATATACCATTATGTCTGCAAAAAGTGATAGTTTTGTTTCCTTGTTGCATGTACTTATTCTTTCAATTTCTTTTTTCCTGTTTATTATGCTAACTAACGTTTCTAGTTCAATATTGAATAGAAATGGTGATGATGGGCATCTTTTCTTCAGTTCTGATCTTACTGGAAAGGTTTTGGTTTTTCCCCATTACAGATAGTGCTCACTCTCGATTTTAATAAGATGCTACTTATCATTTTAAGAAAAACTCCATTTATTCCTGTTTTCTATGTTTTTAATAAGAATGGGTATCATATTTGGTCAGAAGCTTCTTATACATCTATTGGTATAATCATATGATTTTTATTGTTTTTGTCATTGATATAGTCAGTTATGCTTCTAGTTTTTCTAACAATTGAGCCAGCCCTGCATTCCTGGTATAAATCCAGCTTGGTAATAATAGATGATGTATATGATATACTGCTGTAATCTCCTTGCTTATGTTTTATTTAAATTTTTTCATCAATATTCATTAGTGAAATTGGTCTATAGTTTTGTTTTTCTACTTTTGCTCTCCCTGTATCATAACCATATTTGTGTCATAGAAGGAATTTGGTAGTACTTCTCATACATATTTTTCAGATAGTTTATATAATATTGGAATTAATTATTCTTTAAATGTTTGGTAGAATTCACTTGAAAATCCATCTGGTCCTTGATTATTTTTTCCCTAGGGAGCTCATTTATAGCTTGTTCAATTTATTTTGCTAAAATGGGGTTATTTAGATGTTTTCTTTCCTGTTCTGTTAATCTGGGAAGTTTATATTTTTCTAAATATTCATCCATTTCATTTAGATTATCAGGTGCTTTTTCAGTATAATTGGACAAAATAGTTCCTGATAATTGCTTTAATTTCATCTTCATTGATTTTGTATTTACTTTTTTCATTTTTTATATTAACAATTTGATTTTCTTTCTTTTTTTAAACCAAACTAGCCAATGGTTTAACTATTTTTGTTTGTTTTTTTAAACAGCTCCTAATTTTATTTATTACTTCAATTCTTTTATTTTTTATTTATTTTTTGCTTTTTGGAGGGTGATTGGGGTTAAGTAACTTGCCCAAGGTCACATGGCAATTCTTTTATTTTACTTTCAGTTTTATAATCTCTCCATTGGTTTTCTGGATTTCTATAAAGGTGTCTAGGGGTTTTTAAATTTGTTCTTTTTCTAATTTTTTAGTTACATGGTCAATTCACTGGTCTTTCTTTTACTGATATGAGCATTTAGAGATATGAGATTTTCCTTAAGTACTGCTTTGGTTGTATCCCCACAAATTTTGGTATGTTGTCTCATTGTTCATTATCTGAAATTATTCATTGTTGTTATGATTTATTCTTTGACCCATTCATTCTTTAGGATTTGTTTATTTAGTTTCTGTTTAATTTTCAGTCTCTAAAGGCCATTTTATTGTGTGTAATTTTTGTTACATTATGATCCTCAAAGGGTGCATTTCATATTTTGGCTTTTCTACATTTGTTTCTGAGGTTTTTATGCTCTAATACATGGTCAGTTTTTTTTTAAGGTGTTATTTATACCTGAGAAAAAGAAATTCTCCTTTTTATTCCCATTCAGTATTCTCCAGAGGTCTGTCATATCTAACTTTTTAAAAATTCTATTCATCTCCTTCCTTCTTATTTTACAGTTAGAGCTATCCAGGTCTGCAGTGGGATAAAATGAAGTCTCACACTACTCTAGTTTTATTATTTCCTCCTCTAATTCATTTAATTTTTCCTCCAAGAACTTAGATGATATTAATTCATTGTCCATGGTATATTTTAACAGATATAGTTTCTCTGATTATTTTTTTTTAATTAGGCCTGGTTTTGTTTTTGCTTTATCTGAGATTATGATTGCTACTTCTGCCTTACATATTTCAAAGCATAATAGATTCTGCTATAGCTTCTTATTTTAATTGTGTGTGACTTTTTGTTTTGAGTATGTTTCTTATAAACAATGTATTGTTGGATTCTCATTCTAATTCATTGGGCTATCCTTTTCCATTTTCTTGGTGAGTTCATCTCATTTACATTCAGAGTTATGATTGCTAAATTGGTATTTCCCTCTATCCTGTTCTCTTCTATTTACACATCTTTTTTTTTTTATCCTGTCCAATGCCTCCCTTAATTTACCCTTCCTTCTTATTAACCCTCCTCTCTTTTCTCTTAGCCCTTTCACCTCTTACTTCCCTGTTGGGTAAGATGAATTTCTATACCCAACTCTGTGTGTGTGTGTGTGTGTGTGTGTGTGTGTGTGTGTGTGTGTGTGTGTGTTTGTCTGCGTACATGTATTCTTCCCTCTTTGAACCTATTCAGATGAGAATGAAGTTCAGACATTGTTTATTCCTCTCCATTTCTCCCTCTACCATTGAAAACTCTTCCTTGCATGCCTCTTTTGTGTAGGATAATTTTCCCATTTTTCTTCCCAATGTATCTTCTTCTCCCAATGCATCCTTCTTTTTCATTCTTTCATTTTTCTTTTGATATCATCCTGCCATAATAGATTCACACTCGTGCCTTCTGTCTATGTAGAGTCTAATGATGATAATATTGATGATGATAATGATGATAAAATTCTTAGAAGTTACATGTATCATCTTCCCACATCAGAATATATACAATTTAACCTTATTAATCCATATGATTTTTCGCCCATATTTATCTGTTTATGCTTCTCTTGAGTTTTGTGTTTGAATGTCAGATTTTCTATTCTTTTCATCAAGGATGCTTTAAAGTTCTTTATTTCATTAAATATCCATTTTTCTCTTGAAAGATTATATTTAATTTTGCTGGGTAGGTTATTCTTGGTTGCAATCCTAGAATGCCTTCTAGAATATCATATTCCAAGCCCTCTATTCTTTTAATGTGGAATCTTGTGTGATCTTGACTGTGGCTTCATGATATTTGATTTTTTTTTCTATCTGCTTGCAATCTTTTCTTCTTGACCTGGGAGCTCAGGAATTTGGCTATAATATTCCCAGGAGTTTTCATTTTGGGATCTTTTTCAGGAGGTGATTGGTGAATTCTTTCAATTTCTATTTTTCCCTCTGGATCTACGATATCTGGGCAGTTTTCCTTTATAATTTCTTGAAATATGATATCTAGGCTTTTTTAAATTATGGCTTTCAAGTAATCTAAAAATTCTTAAATTCTCTTTCCTTGATCTTTTTTCCAAGTCAATTTTTTTTTCCTATGAAATATTTCACATTTTCTTCTTTTTTTAATTCTTTTAACTTTGTTTTATTCTTTCTTGAAGTCTCATGAAGTCATTAGTTTCCACTTGTGCGATTCTAATTTTTAGGGAATTATTTTGTTCAGTGAGGTTTTGTACCTCTTTTACCTTTTGATCAGTTCTGATGTTTCAAGTGCTATTTTCTTCAGGTGTGTGTGTGTGTGTGTGTGTGTGTGTGTGTGTGTGTGTGTGTGTGTGTGTGTGTGTGTGTGTGTGTGTGTACTTGCACACATACCTCTTTTACCAAGCTGATATTTTCTTTTCACAATTTTCTTGTTTTGCTCTTTTCTTGCCCCAATTTTTCCTCTGTAACTCTTATTTGATTTTTTAAAAATGATTTGTTTTTGCTTTTAAAAAATCTTTTTCTTTAGATCTTCTAGGAGTTCTTGTTGAATTTGTACCCTTTGCGGCTTTGTTGATGTCACTGTTTTCATCTGAGTATGTGTCTTAGGCTTCCGTTCATCATAGTAGCTTTTTATGATCATATTCTTTTTGTTGTTGTTGTTGTTTGCTCATTTTTTTCCAGCTTATTTCTTGACTAAACTTTATGTTAGAGTTGAACTCTCTTCATCGCTGGGACTAGGGGGAGAGGAATATTTGGCTTTACTTTCTGATTTTTATGTCATGCTGCTTTCACAGCTAGGGTAGGGGGCCTGTAAGTTTTTGATGCTTTTAAGATGATCCAGAAAGAGTTCTGGTCAATGTCTTCCTGATCTACTGGTCCTTATCTCTGGTCCTTGGCCAGGTAGAACCTCTTTTCCCTCTCAACTGCAACCCCTCTCTCTGCCTTTGAATCATGATCTGCAACTAGGTAATGGGTGAAGGAACTGCCAAACTGAGTCTGACCCTGTACCCTGTGCTGGCACAGGGGTTCCCCTGGAATCTCTTTCTGACCAGGTGTTTACTCCCCTTACTGTCCCTGTACCCCGGGTGTTCCTGATGGTGTTTCCATTGATGTTGCTGCTGCTGTTCTCTCCACCTCCAGGGTCAACAGCTGGTGTTGCTTCTGCTGTGTCAAGCTCTTGGCCAGTCCCCATCCCAGTGTCAGGTCTGACCATATCTCTGCTCAGTAAACTCTAGTGGTGTCCTTTTGCCTTGAGGATCAAGTATAAAATCTTCTGTTTGGCTTTCAGAGGCCTTTATAGCCTGGCCTCCTCCTACCTTTCCAGTCTCTTTGTACCTTACTCCCCTCCATGTACCCTTTGATCCAGTGGCCCCAGCCTCCTGGCTGTTCCTTGAACAAAACACCCCATGTCTTGGCTCTGGACATTCTCTCTGGCTGTCTCCCCTTTTCTGGAGTGTTCTCCTTTCTCATCTCCCCCTCCTGACTTCTCCCTGCTATGGGAAGCCTTTTCTGATCTCTCTTAATCTGAGTGCCTTTCCTCTGCTGATAATTTGCTGTTTATACTGTATGTATAACTGTTTATATGTTGTCTACCCCACTGGATTCTGAGCTGCTCCTCAGGGCAAGGCCTATCTTTTGCCTTTTTTTGTATCCCTAGCACTTAGTACAATGCCTGATACATAGTAGGTCCTTAATAAATGCTTATTGACTGGCTGAATATTAAATATGTATTGACTGACTGTGATATAAAGACTTAAGAAGAAAGCCAGAGTAAATACAATGACTAACCTTGACCCTGGAAGAAAGTTGAAGAAATGGACTTCTCTCCCTTCTCTGTGGAGGTGGGGGACTGTGGTTTGTCAGATATTGCATATCCCTGTCCTAAATGGTTGATGTCTTGGTTTTACAGATTACGTTTTTCTCTGTTTTTCTTATTTTTGTTACAAAGGATGGCTTATTGGTCAGGGAATGGGGAGAATTATATTTAGAAATAAAGGTGATGTAAAAACAAAATACATCAATAAAAATAAGATAAAAGAACACATTGTCCCCCCCCCGCCAAAAAAAAAGGCAAGACAAGGAATGATATTTAATTTAGGACAACAGCTGCTTTCCCTCAAGGGCTCTGTCCCTCCTGTCCCATCGAATGTTCTTGTTGCCTCCTTTGGTTTTTGTTTAGAGCCATAAAGTTACAGGAATTGAAATCTGAGAAAGATCATGGCTCTGGGCAGTAAACGTCTCCCTCCCCCACCATATAATTTGACATTTTTGAGGGAGTGGAAGCAAAAGTGTATGAAGCCTGCTTTTGGCTTATTTAAAGTTATTTGCCAGTAAAAGCTGTTCCAGAGGCCTTTGTTAATCATTTATGTCTGATGATTTTCCACTCTTTACTGTGCAAACTTGACATTTATAAGAATGACGTGATGTCTCTTAGTACCTATGGTACTAAGTCATGGGTAATGACTTTCCTCCACCCAGCACAGCAAATATCAGAAATGACTTCTTTTTCTTATCTTAGCAAACTCTTTCAAAGTGCTCATTAGCTCTTAGGAATGGAGAGAAATTGAGGTGCTTTCTGTCAAGATGGTATGTGATTGCATGGCTTTGAATTGGTAATTCACTACAGAGAGGCTCTGCACCCAACTCATTTTTATGTTAAGCCTTGCGTCAGTGAAGCCCTTGACTTACCACTCTGATGCAAAGTGATTCAGCATCAGAACTTTCTGAGCCACAGTAGTAATACCTCCCTGGACAGAGATAAAAGTTTCTACCTTTTACTATTCAAAGGGAGGCATCTCATCAAAGCAGGGAAAGCCTTCTAGTAGAAGTTCACTTTACTCCCTTTTTCCACAACCTTTGCTCTTATTTCTAAGACTGCCTCTTCTGAACCTTATTCACTCTTGGCTCATCTCTCCCTTTGCTACATCCTTCAGCAAGGCAATAGTTGGTTGTGTAATGTTTATAGATTGCCTGGTAGTGAACTTGATGTCTGAGCTCCTATCACAATAATGACAGTTGGCTTTAGTCCTTAGTAATTTTGATTCAAGATCTCAAAGTACTGTCAATATGATTATAATGATAATCAGCAAGAGTGG
This sequence comes from Gymnobelideus leadbeateri, assembly GCA_011680675.1. NCBI lineage: Eukaryota > Metazoa > Chordata > Mammalia > Diprotodontia > Petauridae > Gymnobelideus > Gymnobelideus leadbeateri. The sequence continues at coordinate 579,835 of WOXC01006772.1, forward strand.
AAGGTAAGCTGGGGTGGGAGGGAAATAAGTCTGTTCAACCCTAAAGAGCTCCCTTCCTAAATGTTTATATGCTAGGTTTATTTAAAGTTTCCATTGGCTTCCAAACATATTTGCAAATACCAAAAAGAAAAAAGGGTCCTTGCTATTAAGACTTAAGAAAATTATTGCTATGTTTTGTTTTTACATAATCTACATTTCTCAATATATCTCTTCACCCTACTCCTTCCAGACAGAATTAAAAAGAGGGGGAGAAAAGTTGTTCAGGAAAACCAATGGATTTATCAACTTAAGTCTAACAGTATTCCTCATGCATAATCCTCCACCTCACTTCTGCAAAGAAAGATGGGAGATGCATTCTCATAGTTTTTTTGGGGGGCGTAATTTTGATTAATAGAATTTCACAGCATTAGAAACAATTGAAACTGAATGCTGTGAAATGATAATGACCAAGTGTGTCCATCAAGGCTTACTGACCATAATAGATAATGTCCCCAAAATGACTCACTTTCCCTTTGTTCTTCTTCATGGTTTCTCTTCAAGATCTACAGATTTCCAGAATTCTTTAAGGAAAAAATGGTCCTATGAATTGAAGGTAGCAGTCAGATAGGCCAAGCAAGGAGCTTGTGCCTCCCTTTTTAGAGAAACAGGTTACCAAAATGTTACCACAAACCTGGAGGAGCAGAATTCTGCTTGAAACTACATTCATAAATTAAAATTTATTTTGAAAAAATAAAAAAAAAAGAAACTACATTCATTCATTTGTTTTCCTTAGTCTGAAAGGTCATTCTTAAGGGGCATAAGACATCATTGTTCTCAGTAAATTCAGGCTTCTCCAGGAGGCCTTCCTTCATTTGTTTGAACTGGAGTTCTTTTCTCTCTCTTTTCCTTCTTTTTCAAACATTTCTGACATTTTGAGTTTAGTTTCCAGTCTTATTTTGCTGTGCAAGCTGCAAAGATGTCAGGTTTTCCTGACTGCTCCTCAGCCTCCTGATTACCCTTTTAAGCAGTGCTGATTGCAGGAAATTGCTGTGGTGCGTGGTGGGTGTCACAACAGCACAATGATTAAGACCCGTGTGTGTCATTTACTGGCTGATTGAAATAATCACAGGGAGGGGAGAAGCAGAGGGAAAATTGCTAAATGTGCAGAGGGAGCTGCCACTCTTAATCATTTTTGGCTTAAGCATCTCAAGTTGAGGAGTCAAAACTAATGAGAGTGAGATTTATGTTTTCTGCCATTTCACTTCATTCTTGATCTTCAAGGTAGCTGAGTGAAACTTAACACTGAAGATGGTCCTAAGCAGGAAGAACTGTTTTTGTTTATCACATGCATGGCTCCATAATAACCTCTGCCTTCTACACTATAGGAAAAACAGGAATCAGGCACCTGAGGTTGGCTATAAGTATGACAGGATGAAACCAGGGCCAGAAGATGAAAGCAGAGTATTTTGTGACCCTTGTAGCCCAGCTGAGATTTCGAATGCTTCCCCCATCTCCCAGCTCCCAGGGAAGATTGACTGTCTGCAAAACCCTGAGGGCACTCTCTTCACCTCATTCTTCTTTATTTTCCTCTTAAAGGAATCCCTTATTTCTTTCAAGATACTTCCAGAGAGCTGCAGTTTCCAGGAAACCTTTCCAGATCCCTGCAACTGCTGGTTCCCTCCTTCACTATCTTGTATCTAATTGCTTTATATTTATTTTCTAATATTTTCTATATTATATATAATAAATGTGTATTTATTATATAAAAATATATTTATATTCTGAATATACTAATTACACGGACCTGTTGGTCTCCCCTCCTAGAATGTGAGCTCCCTGAGGGCAGGATTATATGATTTTTTTACTTTCTATCCCTACTGCCTAGCATATAATAAGTACTTAATAAATGCTTATTGACTGATTACAGAATGTTTTGAGGAGGCAAGCAAATTTGTGATGGCTTCATTGATACAGTTTTTTTATGTGTGTGTATATACCTGTGTTCCCCAACTCAAACTGCTAGGGTTTGCATAGTTGTAAGGGTCAATAGTAGTGAGTATAGCTGGCCATTTTAAACCTTAGATTCTTCATCAGTTGATCATGACTGCCACCCTTTGTTATTTGAGGTTCAGGTGTCATTTATATGTATATTAGTACTGGCTCCACTCTTTTTTTTTCATGTTCTGTTTTTATTTCCCTTGTATTTTGTAAATTGCCAGTTACTTGAGTTCATAGATGACCAATGTTTAATGAATATAGAGCATGATGTGTTAAACCTCTGCACTACTGGTTATAGGTTTTACCCTTGTCTCTTTTTTCCTTCAGGCACAGAACCCTGGTATTTCTATTTAATTAATGGGTTTCTGAATTTCAATGTGGCCTTTGTATTGGCTCTTCTGGTCCTACCGCTGACTTCTCTCATGGAGACCCTGTTGCAGAGATTTCATGGTAAGTGGTAGAGTTATGAAAGATTCCAGTCTGCTTGGTGGCAGGAAGACTTGTACCTTATAAAACATTAGCCAGCCTTGTAAATAGCTGCTCAAGGTGACAGTGTTTACTGTGCAAGAAAAAAATAGAGTCCCTTCTTTTATTCACTGTGTTCTTAGGGGAATGGCAGGCTGGTCTGTTTTGCAGCCTGGGTTTGCAAGGCTGCACTAGACATGTAGGACCTATCTGGATTTTATCTTAATTTTTTGCAAATGAAAACCACATCAGTAAAAATCTACAGAAACCCACAATGCCAGGGTAACCCATTAATTGCTACAGTCCTCGGTGACTACAGGAAGAGTCTTACATCTTCACAGCTAAGGAAGCCTACCGAGCTCGCTAACCAACTAGACAGGAAAAGGCATTTATTTACAAGATCTCAGGGGAACACAATCTTTAGAATCCTTTGTCCTATGAAGATTATGTTGTTCAAAGGGTGGAATATATCTAATGAGCCATGTTGGGGGCAAATATGTTGATGAAAGTAGCCTCACCTGAAATTTAAAAAAAATATTTATTCCATTTCCCCCATAACTGAAGGACTGAATTAGGAAGATGCTTTCCTCTGGACTGCCTAGTTTACCTAGTCATTTATTTCTGTTTCTCAGCATCTGTTTTTATACTACTGTACTAACTCGGGTTATCAACTAAGGAAGTGCTTCTGGCTTTCTTTGCAGGAGGGCCGGATTTAAGCAGAACTCTTAAGTTGGGAAGAGAATTAACTCTAGATCTGTTTTCCTGATTTGGAAGGGTTATGAGTGATTTTTTTCCTTGGTTGGTTTATGTTTCCATCATGCTATTTTTGTTTTGTAAATTGCTTTTAAAGAATTAAGCAAGCTAAAAATGTCAGTTTACAGAGTACTTTTGCTTGTGATGGGAGAACATGAAATCAACCCCAAGGAGGAAATTTACATTTTAAAATATATAAAATGGGAAGTCATATTTCAGAAATGAGTATTGTAGCACAAAGAATTTTTGCCAGCTGAGGTTAGGTTCATTTGTGCTGTGACATATTATGACAATTGGGAAAATCCAATTTAATAGTTAAACCTTGGCGAAGTATTAATCTAAAATGTAGTCTAATACCTTACAATAATTGTGGACAAAGTTTAAAATAACTGGTGTTGTAGCTTAAGAATTGTTATTCCTGAATAGTCAGTCAACAAACGTTTATTAATCTCTTACTGTGTGCCAGGTTCTGGGACAAAGTAAGATATAAAGAAAAGCAAAAGACAGTCCATATCCTGTCCTCAAATGGAGGCGTTTATAGCCTTTGGTAAATGTATATACATCCCAAACCCTGTAAATTAGGTGTTACTCAGTTAGGACCCTTGATTATAGGCTGGATTCTGTGGGATAAATAACTGTGTAGCTTATGGTGCATGAATCTGGTGGGCAGCAGAGGGCACTGTGTTTATAGCTTTTACATGAAATTCCTGCTGCACAGCTCATTATGACTAATACAAGCACAGGAGGAGATGCTCTCACTGTGGGGTTGCAAGCTTATCACTCAGTGCTCATGTACCTAACCACAGGAACTTTCCAGCAGGGGTTTGAGCCTTAGTGATCATTAAATCCCTTTAGTACTTGCACATGCTTTCTTTTTAAAAAAAATTGGTTCCAGTTAGAGACTTAGAGTTGAAAGGTGTTGTAGGAGAGAAGGAAAGGAAGCTTTATCAGGGTTGTTTTGTTCTTGCTTTGCAGCAAGCTATTTGTCAGTTACTGTTGGAAAAAAAATACAGTTAATGTGTTTGAGAATGCTGGTTCCTCCATCATTTCCTTCTATTTTTAACCTGTGGTTCATGACTTTTCTTAGTTACTTGGGTGTAATAAAGAAGGCTGATAGCTAAAGGAAGAAGAGTGTTACCTAGAACATAGTGTATAAATATTCTATTTCATAGGATTAAAACTTAAAGAAATTTTAGGTTGTGGCAGATAATCTTAGGGGTCTCTGGACCTAGTGTCAGGACCCCATAGTAGAAGAGACTTATCTATCTCTATCTAAGCTAAAATTAATTTTACTAACAACCCATAAACCATTTGGGTCTACAACTAGTCTCTTTAGAAAGCAACAGAATGGAATTCCCTTGTTAGCTGACATTTTCTTGCATGGTGGTAAAGAGGAATGTGATTGTCTTGGACCATTTTGTGAGTGAATACAGGGTAACCAAGGACAGAGCTACATCATTCCAAATCCAAAGTTGGGGGACATGAAGGCTACATAGGTTGCAGTTTTCTACTATGGTGAAATATGAAATTGCTTCTTTTCTGTTTCTTACAGTTCAGAATTTAGGCCGTCCCTATTGGCTTACCTTGTCTCCAATGTACATCTGGATCATAATCTTCTTTGCTCAGCCTCACAAAGAGGAGAGATTTCTGTTCCCCATATACCCTCTTATATGCCTTTGTGGTGCAGTGGCTCTTTCTGCACTTCAGGTGAGTTTCAGGGAAATAGAAATCCTAAAGAGTTTCATTTTGAATTTCTTTATACTTTATCATAGAAATTTAAAAATAGATTGCAGAATCTCTACTGCTAAGATAATTTCATCCATATAGTATAATTTATTATATAGGTAATTTTGTGTGTGTATGTGTATGTATGTGTGTGTATGTGTGTATACACATAAATAACTATCCTTTTATTTCAGAACATAGACTCAGTTTACTTAAGAGACATTTTCTAAGTCACTGTAAGAGAATTAGATGCTTATTAAATGATGAGGGGGGTAGCAGAGCTAATTGAATATCTTACCTTAAGACATTTGGATGGGAGTAAAATTTTAGCCTATATTTTGTGATTATATTAAATAACTATATATAAATTTATATTTAGGGACAGTTCCCTAAGCTTAAAACATTCTTCCACTTTTGTGCATTAAAAAAATAAAAATTGAACTGTGCCCACTATTTTATGACATTTTCAGGCTTCTGGTTGTTCTTTACCCCGGCTTCAAATTGAGATTTAAATTTAAAAGAAAATTTCTTTTCCTTAGGCATTTTTAGCCTATAATATCACCATTTTGAACACAGTCTCCGTTCTGTTCCTCCTTCCTCCCTTCTTTTCTCTGTCTCTCTCTGCCTCTGTCTTTCTCTCTTCTCTCCTCCCTCATCCTCACTTCCTTTTTTTATTTTTAGCATAAATGAAGCAAAAGACTCATTATAAGATTAGTAATAGTATACCCCACTCAAAATATGGAGATCCTGAAGAAACAGTGCTTATGAACAGTTAATAAGAATCCACACGTGTCTTGTATATGAATATGTGACATGTGTCTCAGTAGCATTTTTATAATTTGCAAGTAGTCTTGGGAAATAATAAAAGCACTTCCTTGATGTCCTGTCAAATGATTTTTTTCTTTCTTTCTTCCCCTTGCCTTCTGTTCCCTTCCTTCCTGTCCCATTCTATCCTTTCCCATCTTGTCTGCATGAGTTTTAAGCCAAAGATAGTGGAACGGGAAAACTTCAAAGCAGAAAATAGTCTAAAGTTGAAGAACAATACAGTTTAGTACCAATAGTTTAGTATCAATTTGACCCTCTGAGGTATGGAGGAAAAACAATGCATATGTTTATTAATTAAAATATTTTTAAAAGAGATTTTTCATGGACCTAGAGAAATACTTTGCCCCTGCCAAACTACTGAGATATCACAGATATCATCATATTTTGGTGCTAGTGTATAGACAGTTTTGAAAATGTTCCTTCATTTCTTAGAAGATAGGGTATTTCCATATGTTCTTGGTTCTAATAATCTGTTAGACCTCTTTTTATAATTCCCTGCTTAGGTGACAGGTATGTTTTTAATGAGACATATCATAGGCACATAACATTTTCTTCATCAATATCTTTTTTTTTTTTTCAATAAAAATGACAATTCTACTTAATTTACTTATTCAGTGACGTACCAAACTACCAAAAATTATTTTGTTGAGCTAGAAAAAATAATAACAAAGTTCATCTGGAAGAACAGAAGGTCAAGAAAATCAAGAGAATTAATGAAAACAATGTTAAGGAAGGTGGCCTACCCACAACAGATCTTAAACTGTATTATAAAGCAGCAATCATCAAAACTATCTGGTACTGACTAAGAAATAGAGTGGTGAATCAGTGAAAAAGATTAGGTACACAAGACTTAATAGTAAATTTGACCATAGTAATCTAGTGTTTGATAAATCCAAAGACTCCAACTTTTGGGACAAGAGCTAACTATAAAACTGCTGGGAAAACTGGAAAACAGTATGGCAGAAACTAGTTGTAGACTTAACATCTTACACTCTATTCTAAGATAAGGTCAAAATAGGTACATGAGTTGGACCTAAAGGGTGATACCATAAGCAAATTGGGAGAGCAAGGAATAATTTACCTGTCAGATCTATGGAGAAGGGAAGAAGTTATGACCAAATGAGATAGAGAACATTACTAGATCTAAAATGGACAATTTTGATTATAGTAAATTAAGGTTTTGCATAAACAAAACCAATTCAACCAGTATTAGAAGAAAAGTAGAAAGCTGGGAAACAATTTTTATAGTATGCATCTCTGATAAAGTCCTTATTTTTCAAATATATAGAGAATTGATTCAAATTTATGAGAATACAAGTCATTCCCCAATTGATAAGTGGTCAAAGGATATGAAGAGGCAGTTTCAGATGAAGAAATCAAACCTAGCTATAGTCATATGAAAAAATGCTCTAAATCACTCTTGATTAGAAAAATGCAAATTAAAACAACTCTGAGGCACTACCTCATACCTATAAGATTGGGTAATATGACAGAAAAGGAAAAGAATAAATGTACAAGGAGATGTGGGAAAATTGGGACACTAATGCACCATTGGTGGAGTTGTGAATTGATCCAGCCATTCTAGAGAGCAATGTGGAACTATGCCCAGAGGGCTATCAAACTCTGCATACTCTTTGATCAAGCAATACCAGTAGTAGGTCTGTATCCCAAAAGAGATTTTTGCAAAGGTTGGAGGGAGAAGACCTATTTGTACAAAAATATTTATAGCAGCTTTTTTTGTAATGTCAAAAAAATTGAAATTAAGGAGATGCCTATCAATTGGGGGATGACTGAATAAGCAATAGTATATGATTGTAATGAAATATTACTGTGCTATAAGAAATGATGAGTAAGCAGATTTCATAAAAGCTTGGGAAGACTTACATGAACTAATGCAAAGTGATGTGAACAGAACCAGAACTTTGTACATAGTAACAGCAATTTTGTATGATAATCAACTGTGAATGACTTAGTTATTCTCAACAATACCGTAATTCAAGATAACTCCAAAGGTCTCAAGATGAAAAATGCTATTTACCTCTGGAGAAAGAATTGATCAAATCTTAGTATAGATCGAAGTATACTTTTTTTCACTTTCTGTATTTTTTGTGGGTTTTTTTTTCTTTGGGTCTATGTCTTCTTTCACAACATGACTGATATGGTAATATGCTTTACATACTTAAACATGTATAGCCTTTATCAAAGTGCTTACTTTGAGGGAGGGAGAGAAAAAATTTGGAATTAAAATTTTTTTAAATGAATGTTAAAAATTGTCTTTACATTAACTAGGGGAAAATAAAATTTTATTAAATTTTTTAAAATATATTTTTTCTCTAGAAATGTTATCACTTTGTGTTTCAACGTTACCGCCTAGAACATTACACAGTTTCTTCCAATTGGTTGGCTTTAGGGACTGTGTTCCTCTTTGGACTGCTATCCCTGTCTCGATCTGTGGCACTGTTCAGAGGTGAGTGGTCTGGAGAACGAGTCCCTGATATATTTCATCTGAAACTTTAGCTGATGAATGGTAAATGATATGTTTGCTCCTTTTGCTAAGAGAAAACTTCTTCCCTGGGTGAGGACCTCTGGTAGCTTTGATAGTTGTTACTTTAATGTCCAGGTTCTTTGTCCTTTGGGAGTAATTTGTCTTAATATTAATAGGAGAGAGGATTGTGAATTCTTTTTAGTGTAATTAGCTATAAATAGTCTATCTACATATATCTACTTTTTTAGGGGATGTTTCTAAGGAATACCAATTTTAATACAAGACATTAAAATGGAATAAGAACAACTAAACTAAAAAAGGTGAAAGGGGGTAGGTAGAGAAAGGCAAGGCAAGAGAATGAAAGATTTTTAGCAAAATGAGCTTAATTGGTATATGTTAACATCTGACCCATTGGAGAGGCATTGACTGAGCAGGTCTACCCTCTATGAACCTTCAAACTCTTCCATTGCTTGGGGAATTTCAATACAAATTTAAAATGCATTACAGTTAAATTTTGAATCTTTGTGTGACTTTGGGCAAGTTACTTAACCCCAGTTGCCCTCCAAAAAAATTTTTTTTTGAATCTTGTTTTGCAGTATCTCCCCTTTTTCTGATAATTATTTTAGGGTATCATGGACCCCTTGATTTGTATCCTGAATTCCACAGAATTGCTACTGATCCTACTATTCACACAGTCCCAGAAGGGAGACCAGTGAACGTCTGTGTGGGCAAAGAGTGGTACCGATACCCCAGCAGTTTTCTTCTACCTGAGAAGTAAGTTGCAATCTCCTTTCCCTACAACCCACTTCTTAAATTGGAGAGTAGAAATGACAATCCTGTTAGTCTGTCTCCTTAGATTTTTTTTTTCTTTTTGCAACTTTAGCCAAAGTCTAGAACCAACTGTCAAGCCTTTATATAGATCCCTGCAGGCCTCCCCGCAAGAAATGAGTTACTGTGTACCAGTGGTCCACTGGGCTTTTCGGGAGCGAAGTGCTTCTGCTTGGTCTAGTTATGTGCCCTGATTGGTCTTGTATCACATAGGGTTAGGATTTGTTTTTAAAAATTGAAATGTTCTCTCTTATTCTGAACTTAAAAACAAAACAAAAAAAGAAAACATTTCCATATAGCAGAACAGAAAAAGAAGATAATCTCTGAAGCTATGCATCATTATTTTATGTTGTTTGCTTTTTTAAAATAGTATATATAATTCCCACACTTTTACTTTTAAAACAGTATTGCTTTTATTTGCCTTCATTTGTTCTTTTCTATGCATTAAAATAATGTTTCAGTTAACCTTTTTTTGGGGGGGGGCAACATCATTATTGCTACTTACCCCCACCCCCAAACAAAAATGGAGATAAAAGAAAAAAGACTTGTAACACATAAGCAAAGGCAAACAAAATTAACATGACAGTGGTCATGTTGAGAATTTATGTTTCTTTCTGCACCTTGTGCCCATTTTCACTGTCAGGAGGTCTCTGACATGTTTCATCATAGTAGCTTCCCTGGAAACATGATTGGTCTTTGCATTGAAAAAGTTGTCTTTCTTTACAGTGTTGTTGTCCTTGTACAAATTGTTTTCCTGGTTCTGCCCTCTTCACCCTGTATCAGTTCGTACTCCCAAAATTCCCTGAAATAATTTCTTTCATCATTTCTTATTGTGCAATAATATTCCATTCCATTCATATACCACAATTTGTTCAGGCATTTCCCAGTTGATGGGCATGCCCTTAGATTCTAATCTTGTTATCTCCCTATCTTGCTCTTCTTTGTCTGCTTCAAATAAGAATGAGGTTTATCTGATGCTCACTTCCCCGAATATATCCTCCATGTTTGTATATTCTCATACACCCAATTATGAGAAATAGCATGTTTTTTCCAGTAGTGTGTTATTACTTTGACCCTCAGAACAGAACCAGTCTATCCCCAGGGCCTCTATTTTCCTTACTTAACTGCCTCAGATTTACCCTCAAAGACATTAAGGTTCTCAAGGGACACTTACTTCTTTCCTCCCTATTAAACCTTAGCATTATATGTTTCCTTTGAATTGCTCAAATAATTTTACTTTCCTTGGTTTTTGTGGATTTTAATACTTGCTTTTTTTTTTTTTTGCTTTTTGGAGGGCAATTGGGGTTAAGTAACTTGCCCAAGGTCACACGGCTAGGTTTTTGTTTGTGTGTGCGTTAAGTGTCTGAGGTCAGATCCGAACTCAGGTCCTTCTGACTCCAGGGCCAACACTCTACTCACTGCACCACCTAGCCGTCCCTATGCTTGCTTTTCAAAGTTCTTAGTTGCTTGCATATTTTTCCTCTGATATGGGAGTTCTGGAATTTGGCTGTGACTTTGTGGAGATTTTTCCTTTTGGAGTGTATTTTAGGAGGTGATTGGTAGATTATTTTTATTTTCACTTTGGTATTTGGCTCTAGTACATTAGGACAAGTATCATTTCATTTCTTGACATATAGTGTCCAGGCCTTGTCTTTTACTATAGTTTTCAAGGAGGCCAGTGATTCTTAAATGAGCATTCCTTGACCTGTTTTCTAGGTCTGTTGTTTATCGTGTCAAATTTCTTATGTTTTCCATTTTTGTCAAATTTCTTATGTTTTCCATTTTTTTCAAACTTTTGTTCTAATATTTCTTACTTTCTCACTGCATCATTGCTTTCTGTTTGGACAATTCTGGTTTTCAGGCAGTTTGTTACTTAGGTAAGGTTTATCCTTTTCTAAAATATTTATTCTTCCAATTCTTTCCTCCAGAACTTTCATTTCATTTTTTAATGTCTTGCTTCATTTCTTTTAGACATTTATGTAGTCCTCATAGAAAATCCATTTTTCCTTATGAATCTCTGTAATTATTAGGGAATTATTTTCTCCTTCTTGGCTGGACTTTTAGGGACCTCTAGGTCTACATATATTTTTTATACTGGTCAATATGTTGTTTGATTTATTCATCTTTCTAGATTGAATTCCTGACTTGGGCTTTTGTGAGAGGGCCAGGATCCCCCCCCATGCTTTTCTTTTGGGTGGAGGGATCAGCTCTGCTTGGTCTCATCTTGAGTCTCTTGGGTTCTTGAACTGATCTTTAGCTCTCCAGGTTAACCATTATTCAGTCTGGTGCAAATTTCAAGTTTTTGCTGAATTTAGGTCTGTGGGAACTAAGTGGTCTGGCTTTATTCAGTCAGCCTTTTGGTCAGAAGTCCAAGGGATTAAACCCTGCATAGAACCTTCATGAAAGTTACCTCTTAGGGCGGAGCCAAGATGGTGGAGTAGAACTAACACTTCCATGGTGCTCCAGCCCACACCACTTCAAAATCATGTAAAAGGGGACTCTGAACAAACTCTGGAGCTCCAGCACACATAGAACGACACAGAGAAGCTAACCTCCCGCTGAGGACAGTCCTGCAGCCCGGCAGGGAGTGGCCAGTGCAGTGCTCTGGGAGGCGACAGCGCAGCGCACTGTGAGCCGAGCCCAGGACCACATGAGTTGCGGTTTTAGCCCCAGGGCGGCCGGACCAGCAGCTTGCTGGAGGGACCCAGAACACCAGCTGCTGTGGCTTTTCCAGAATCACCAACACATAGATGCCTAGGACAAAGTAAGAGGTTAGTGCCCTATGGACTTTGGGACCAGTATTTTGGAGTGCATCAGTTTCTTCCCCTGAGGGCTAGAAGACTCTGAGGAGCTATGGCACAGCCACCATTTTGCAGCTTCAGTTGCAGCTTTAGCTCCTGGCCTGCGGACTGTAAGGGGATCTGGCAATCAGTCTGGGGAATAATCACTCTTGCTTTAACCTTCTTGGATCTGGATTGCGGTCTGGGGTGGAGGTCTCAGGGTGTGTGTCCAGCTTGCCAGAGTGTGTGGGGGCTTCATAGAGGGCACCCAACTAATACCTCCGGCAGTTGAGAAGACCCCAACGTTTGGGACGGAAGCTCCCCTGTCTGGTGGCAGAGTCCTACTGTGGCAACAAGCCCAAAAGTCAAGTAATTGAGTGGCAACATGCCTAGGCAAAGGAAACAAAATAAACAGAAAAATGCAACATTAGACTCATATTTTGGGGGCAAAGAGGATCAAAGCATGGAACAGGAGAAGGACTGTGAGGTCAGAAATCCTGCTCCAAAAGCCCCAAATGAAAATACAAGCAGGTTACAGGCCATAGAGGACCTTAAGAATGATTTTAAAAACCAAATAAGAGAAGTGGAGGAAAAATTGGGAAGAGAAATGAGAAGAATGCAGGAAAAGTATGAAATGAGAGTCAACAGCCTGACGGAAGAAAATAACATCTTAAAAAATAGACTAACAGAATGCCTTAAAAAGCCAGATTTGCCAGATGGAAAAAGAATCTCAAAAGTTCATTGAGGAGATTCATTCCTTCAGAGTTAGACTGGAGCAAGTGGAAGCTAATGACTTTATGAGAAATCAAGATGCTGTTAAGCAGATCCAAACAAATCAAAGAATAGAAGGCAATGTGAAATATCTCATGGGAAAAACCACTGACCTGGAAAATAGATCCAGGAGAGACAATTTAAAATTATTGGACTACCTGAAAGCCATGATCAAAGAAAGAACCTAGAAATCACCCTTCAAGAAATTCTCAAGGAAAATTGTCCTGATGTTTTAGATCCAGACGGCAAAATAGAGGTTCAAAGAATCCACCGATCACCTTCTGAAAAAGATCCCAAAAAGAAAACTCCCAGGAATATTATAGCCAGGTTCCAGAATCCCCAGATCAAGGAGAAAATACTACAAGCAGCCAGGAAGAAACAATTTCAATATTGTGGAAACACAATCAGAATAGCACAGGACCTGGCAGCTTCTACACTGAGGGATCGAAGGGCATGGAATATGATATTCCAGAGGGCAAAAGAGCTGGGAATGAACCCAAGGGTCACCTACCCAGCAAAACTGAGTATTTTGTTTCAGGGGAAAATATGGTCATTCAGTGGAATAGAGGACTTTCAAGCATTCTTGAGGAAAAAACCAGAGTTGAATAGAAAATTTGACATGCAGACACAAGAAGCAAGAGATGCTTGAGAAGCTTCTTCCAGTCCCTGCTGCTCTGGGAACACTGCTATTATTGGAAAGTCCAAATCTTCCACATTTTAAAATTCATTAAGTCAAAGAGCTGAAGGAGGAGAGAACTCAATCTACCTCTACTCTAAGGACAATTCCTTTAACAACAACCAGATTGGCTTGCTAATAGAATATTCCCACTAGAAATGCCTTGCTATATGATATACATAGACCAAGATATATGTCTGATTCTTTCAGCCACTCCCAATGTATGTCCTGTATGGCATCATCTGATTTCATCCAATGAGTAAAATACTTCACTCCTTTCAAATTGATTAAAAACTTGTTCATATTTAGCTTATATCTGCAATAAACTTATTCATTTGAGAAGTTTTTTTTAAAAAATAGACTAACTTGGGGAGACTAGATGGTGCAGTAAGTAGAGCGCCAGCCCTGGAGTCAGAAGGACCTGAGTTCGGATCCGACCTCAGACACTTAACACACACAAACAAAAACCTAGCCGTGTGACCTTGGGCAAGTTACTTAACCCCAATTGCCCTCTAAAAAAAAAAATAGACTAACTCAAGTGGCAAAAGAGGCTCAAAAAGGCAGTGAGGAGAAGAATGCCTTAAAAAGACGACTTTGCCAGATGGAAAAAGAATCTCAAAAGCTCACTGAGGAGAATCATTCCTTCAGAGTTAGACTGGAGCACATGGAAGCAAATAACTTTATGAGAAATCAAGATGCTGTTAAACAGATCCAAACAAATGAAAGAATAGAAGGCAATATAAAATATCTCATGGGAAAAACCACTGACCTGGAAAATAGATCCAGGAGAGATAATTTAAAAATTATTGGACTACCTGAAAGCCATGATCAAAGAAAGAACCTATAAATCATCCTTCAAGAAATTCTCAAGGAAAATTTCCCTGATATTTTAGACCCAGAGGGTGAAATAGTGGCTGAAAGAATCCATTGATCACCTCCTGGAAAAGATCCCAAAAAGAAAACTCCTAGGAATATTATAGCCAGGTTCCAGAATTCCCAGATCAAGGAGAAAATACTACAAGCAGCCAGGAAGAAACAATTTCAGTATTGTGGAAACACAATCAGAATAGCACAGGACCTGGCAGCTTTTACACTGAGGGATCGAAGGGCATGGAATATGATATTCCAGAGAGCAAAGGAGCTGGGATTAAAACCAAGAATAACCTAACCAGCAAAACTGAGTATCATGTTTCAGGGGAAAATATGGTCATTCAGTGGAATAGAGGACTTTCAAGCATTCTTGAGGAAAAAACCAGAGTTGAATAGAAAATTTGACATTCAGACACAAGAAACAAGAGAAGCATGAGAAGGTAAACAGGGAAAAGAAATCAAAAGGAACTTATCAAAGTTGAACTATTTACATTCCTACATGGAAAAACAATAACTGTGACTGATGAAACCTTTCTCAGTATGTAAATAATTGAAGAAGGGTATATGGGCATATGAATACATATGTGAATGTGTGTATATGTTTATAGGTATACATGAATAGAGGGCACAGGTCAAATTTGGTGGAAAGGGATGATACTTTAGGGGTGAAGTTAAGAGGTGAGAGAGGAATGTGGCGAGTAGATGGGGAGAGGCGGGGGGGCGTAAACTATCTCATTTAGAAGAGGCAAGGGGTAGTGGTTTCAGGGGAGGGGAAGAACAGGAATGCAAAAAGGAAAAACCATATTCTCATTGAATTTGTCTCGGGGAGAAAATGACATACATACTAAATGGGATATCTCACCCTGCAGGAGAGTGGGGGGGAGGGGGATGAGAGGGGGGATGATGGAGGGGAGGGCATGTGCGGGGGAGGGGAGGTTAGAGGCACCCATTTTTGAAGAAGGACAGGATCAAAGTAGGGAATCATCCAGGTGGGGGGTGGGAGGGAAATATAGCCAGTCTTTTACAATATGTCTACTATGGTAATGTTTTGCATAGCTAGACATGTACAACATATACTGAATTCCTTATCTTCCCAGTGGGAGTGGGTGACAGGGACAACGGGAATGGATCTGGAATTCAAAGTTTTAAACTTAAATCTTTCAAATATATATAAATACTATTATTAATACTATTTTTAATGTAATTGGGAGATAAGATGTGTAGGCATTAGGGCACAGAGAGTCACCTTGCCCTAATGGAAAAGTCAAAGGGGATATGGGAGAAGATGTGGGAGAGAGCAGATTGGATGAGGGGATACCCTGTGGGACTGCTATTCTGGGGTGGTGGGTAGGGGAAAAATGGGGAAAAAATTGTAACTCAAAATCTTGTGGAAATGAGTGATGTAAACCAGAAGTTAATAAAGCATTTGGAAAAAAAAAAAAGAAAGCTTTTAATATGGATTCATTTTTATTTTTGTACTTAGATAGAACATACCCAGTCCTATAAAGGACCTAGCGGATCTCTGTAAAACAATTTTACCTCTTTAGCTGATGTGAAGTTATTTGTGTGCTTTTGGAAATTGTGACTTGGATATTGTTAACAGACCACAGTTCTTCTGTCTATATTGCATGTGATAAAAAGTGATTATGTTTTTTGCTAACACTGATAATGCTACTGAATCATATTAGGGCAGAAAAATGTGAATGAGGGAAGTCTGAGTCATATAACTCTTCCTTTAAGTATTATTTCCAGCAGTTTTACCAGCTGATAATCCTATTTTTTATTACTCTCAGTAGACAGTGTGGTGTAGTAGAAAGACCTCAGAATATAAAGAATCCAGAAACCTGAGTTCAAATCCCAGCTCTGACACTTACTTGCTCTGTGACCATGGACAGTTTACTAACTTCTGAGCTTCATCTGTTAAAAAAATAGAGATAATAGAACTTGAATACTTATGCCACTTACCTGAATGAGTTATTGTGAGGGAAACACTTTATCAAAATGCTATTACTGTTACTCATTGAGTTAAAATATTTTTGGCAAAACTTTTTGCTTTTATATTTTGAAGCGCTTTATTAATTAAAGGTCCTTTTGAGGAGCATTTAGAAACAAAGCACTGGACATATCCTTAAGGAGTAGAAGCTGTTTACATGTTTTCTCCTCCTTTAGGATGGGAGCTCCTTGAGGAAGGAAGGGACTGAGTTGTTTTTTTGTTTTTTAGTTTTAGTTTTTTTGCCTTTCTTTGCATCTTCAGTTGCTTAGCACAGTGCCTGGTACATAGTAAATGCTTCATAAATGCTTAAAAATTTTACTCCTCTAGGCATGTAGTTTGCTTTATTATTGACATGTGTTCCTTATCCTAGTCGGTCAGAAGAAATGAGTGCAGTTTTAGGAACTCCTGCTGCTAATGTAGTTATTTATAACTTCTAAGGCTACATTTTTTTCACCGGTAGATCTTAGGTATGTGGAATTAAGAATATGATGATTAATTTGCAAATTTGGAATATGTTCAAAGAATGATCTTAGGATGTTAGACTTAGTAGCCCTGAGTTGATCTGTGATCTCTCTTTTTGCAGTGACACTAGCTATTTGGATTTTTAGAATAAAAATCCTAGAGTTATAAGGGATTTCAGAGTTCATGTTGTCCAGACTTTTCCTGATACATGAATCCTATCTGCAAATGGTCATCCATCCTTCATTATAGGGAGCTAAAAATTATTACCTCCTAGAGCAACTCATTCCTTTTTTTTTCAACAGCTCTAATTGTTAGCAGTTTTTCTCTATATTGAGCCAAAATCTTCCTTCCTTTAGCTTTCACCTAGTCATGAGATTCTGCCCTATAGAACTGAACAAATTAAATCTAATGCCTGTTCTACATGACAGTCTTTCAAACATGTGAAGACAACTCTTCTCTCAGCTAAACAAAATCATGAGTTGCCAGAGATCTCAGTGGTCATCTAGTCCCATTTTTATCCAAACAATCTCTTCATCATGTCCAGCTTCCACTTGAAGACCTCTAGGGTTGGAGGACTCGTGCTGTAGAGTCAGTATACTCTGGTGAACATGGCTTTGGACTTGGAGCCATCGAGACCTATGTTCACAGTAGCTTACTAGCTGTGACTCTGGGCAGATCACTTAACCTCTCTGTGCTTCAGTTTCCTCATCTTTAAAATGAAGGGATTAGACTTACTCTAAGGTCTTTTCCAGCTCTACTTTTGTGATCCCATTATGACCCATGATCTCTTGAAGAAGCCTATTCTACTTTTGGACTGAACTAATTATTAGGAAATGTTTTCTTAAATCAAGTTGACATCTGCTTCTCTTCATCTTTCACACATTGCTTCTATGGTTTTATCCTTTGAAGCAACGAGTCTAATCTCTTTTCCACATGACAGTTAAGTAAGCAGTCAGCAAGCATCTGCTATATGCTAGGTCCTTTGAAGGCTACTAGGGATCAAAAACAAATATGAACTAGGCCCTGCCCTCAAGGTACTTACATTCTAACACTGGAAACAACATGTCATATACCTACAAAATGGATGCAAAGTGATGGAGGGGGCAGTTGGCACTAGCAGTTGGGAGAATCAGGAAGGGCTTCCTACAGAAGGAGACACCAGAGGTTCAGAGAAGTGGAGGTAAAGAAAGAATGCAGTCTAAGTATAGGGAAAGCTAATTCAAGGGCATGAAGAACAGTAAGAAGGCCAGTTTGATTGGACTCTAGAGTATGTGAGAGAAAGTAATATGTAATAAGGCTGGAAAGGTGAGTTGGAGCCTCTAAAGTACCCTCAGGTTTTGCCTGGAAATCTGGATCCAAGCATAGCCCTATCACCCACACTCACACTTCTGCTTCCACTCACTCTCCTTCCTCCACCCATGCAGGCTCTGCTTGCAACACAGCCTTTTCAGACATCAGGCCTGGCCTTCTCACCCACCTCCTCCACTGATGACCAGCATTAGTAGAGTGTCTTGGTGCTTTGCTATTCTAGTGTGGAGAATGATTCACTGCTTTGAGTGGCAGGGAGCTCTTTTTGCTTCAAGTGCAGCTCCCTCCTCCTCCTCAGTTCTGTCCCAGCAGCTCAGCAAGGACATCCAGGGCTCTTTCCCATCTTTGGGCTTCACAGGGGCCTGATGAAGTGATTGTAGAGAGCTGGGCATTCTCTTACTAGCTTAGTCAATTCAGTTCCATGTTAAGTGTCTACTGTGCCCCACACACTTTGCTAAACACTAGGGATACAAACAAGAAAAAGAAAGACAGTTCCTGCCCTCGAGAAGTTTACAATCTAACGGAGAAAGACGATATACAAGAGAAATCTGGAACAGAGAGGGACACCAGAGGGTACCTGGCATGAGGGTGTCGTTCTCCAAGGAGGACAAACCAAGCAGAACTGCAGATGGAAAGTGGAGAGAATATTAGACTTCAATGACCCATTACCATTTTTATTCTCTTTCCATTAGCATGATCCATTACTATCTTCAGTCCTCTCCATTCTTTGATCTTTCCCTTGCCTCCTACATGCCCTTTTTTGGTCCTTCGAATCCACTGCTAGCCTCAGCTTGTTTTGAGATTCAGCATTCTTGACGTGAGCTCTACAGGGTTGTGCTCCTCCTCTGTGTTTATCCTTAATCTTCTGCTCTTGCTTCCATTTTCTCTGTATATCTGTTTAAAAGTTGGAGAGACAGTGTTGTATAGTGGGTAGAGCACCAGCTTCAGAGTCAGGGAGACATTGGTTCAGGTTCTGCCCTCTGACCTCTCCTGGCTGTGTGACTCGGGGAAAGTCAGTTAGCCTCTCAGTGGCTCAGGCAACTTGCTGAGGCTATAAGCCTAGCAGTGCCTGAGTTGTTCCTTATACCAATGAAATCACAGGTCCCATTTTCCCCTCTGCTCACCTGCCCAGCTTTCCTTCCTTACCTACAACAAACCTGAAGATTGCAAGGTTGTTTCTTCTTTTTTACTTAAGCAATTAATTTCTCCTTATTGATCATAGCAAGATCTGGAAGGGCCTTTCCCCTAGTTACTACTACCATCTTTTGAACAATGAAATGATCATTAAAGCAGTTGCAGAGTTTGTTCACTGCTCAGCTACTGGCTGAGAAAGAACTCCAGCAGATTGATGTTCAGTGCATTGAAGTCCTCCATCACAGTTGTGTCTTCCCTATTATATTATGGACCCCTGACAGATCCATGGTGTTTTTCAAATTCATTACCCATTTCTTCCTCCTGGTTCAGTATCCTTTTTTATACTCCCACCACAGTGTCTTCTGCTTCTTTTTCCATTGATCCTTAACCCAGATGTTCTCTGCCATGTTTTCCTTTCAGTTTGTGTATTTCCTCACAGTAATCTCTTCTTTTAAATATATAGTGCTATAATTCTCTTTAATCTTTTGCATATATACATTGGTAGAGAGAGTTTTCTTACTGAGAATTCATTATACCAGTGAAATTCCAGTCTCACCAAACAATAGACAAGTACCAGTGAAACTTAGGAAGTTGAATCTACTTCCTTGAACTGAGTTCTAGTTCTGTTTGCCTATGCTGTGATCATTTGTGTATGGTTGAACTTATTCATGTCCCCATTTCCTTAACCAATCCCTAGATAGCATGATTTCACATGCTTTCACCATTCTTCACCACCTTGTCAGAATGTACTCCAGGTAATCATTCTCCTACACTGTGGTACCCAGAATTGAGCATGATCCATATTGCTGAACATAGCAGGAATGATTATTTTCCCCAGGTGCAATATTTTTACTTGATACTTTTTGCTCATTTAAAGTGAATTTTGCAATATATTTCCCCGGTGTTTTCCTTAATTTTTTTTCTATTTGTGTTTCTGGCAGCTGGCAACTCCAGTTCATTCCATCAGAGTTCAGGGGCCAGTTGCCGAAACCTTTTGTCCAGGGACCAATGGCCACACGGATTGTTCCCACTGACATGAATGACCAAAACCAAGAAGAAACATCCAGATATGTAAGGGCAACAATTTCCTTTTACTCCTTTGAAAGGACTTATA